>CM054058.1:101878846-103078846 GCA_028641055.1 Alopecurus myosuroides
TTGTCGTGGCTACCACCATGGCTCTCCAAAGTCATGATTATTTCCTCCTTCTCATCTATGAGAGAGTTAGCATCATCAAGTTGTCTCAAAAGGTCCTTTACCTTTTCTCTAGTTTCACCTTCAAGACTACATAACCAAGAGCTTAGATTATTGGCCTCCTCATCATCAACAATGTTTTCAACACAATCCAATAATGAGGCAGAACTAGTGGAAATAGACTTGGAGGTGGAAGATATTACCGCGGTGGCTTTTGCCATGAGACATGTAGGTCGGATTGATGCCTTCTCATTGGGGGATTCAAATAGAGAGACCGATGAAGAGGAAGTCGTAGCTATGGCGACGTGGGCAACACCTACAACTTCATCTTCTCCTTCATCTCCGGAGTAGTATGTTTCCAATGTGGGGCCTTCTTGAACATATAGAGCCCTTGGGACTCTCCTAGCAAGGTTCTTGTTTTGTGGAGCTTTGTTCTTGTCCTTGCGAACAAGCTTCCCTTCATTTTATTCTCTTGGCTCAAATGGACATTTCTTGACGAAATGGTTTGCACTTCCGTAATTGAAGCATGTCCTTGGCCGCTCCCCCTTCTTCCTAAAGATCTTGTTTCTTGAAGGTCTAGGAGCACCGGCCTTGTGAGCTTCCCATCTCTTCCAATAACCATGCATGGCAAGAGCGATAAACTTATGAGCACCTTTGTATGTGTCTTCATAGTACTCATCCACTTCTTCTATCTTAGAAATCTCCTTAGACTTCAAGGCAAGGTTTGGAGACTTTCCAACTCCTCTTGAGCGAGCGAGAGCATCATCCACGCTCTTGTGAGATAGGGATATGGCTATGAACTCACTAAGAACACCAATGGAGTTGAGAGAGTTGTAGTCGTATCTTGTTCGAATGCTAGTGGAGAGGTTCTTCTCGAACAGAGTTATGGCCTTGACAAACTTCCTCTTGATCCACTCATCGGAGATTTCCTCTTTTCCAAAGTCCCTTAATTGATTGCCAAGGGTGACAACTCTTCTATATAGCTCCTCGGGACTTTCGTCTTCAAGCATAACAAAGTTCTCGGGCTTGTCAAGAGCAACATCATACTTGGATGATTGGATGCTAGCATTTCCTTTGAAAAAGGTGTCGAGTTTATCCCAAGCCTCCGTGGCGGTCTTGATACCGCGGATGTGTTCAAGATGTTCTCTTGGGAGAGCCTTTTGGATAGTTACAAGAGCGGTCTTGTTGAGTTGGAATTCCACATCTTCTCTTTGAGTCAAGTTGCTTGGATCATGAGGGTGGAATCCATGGAGTATGCTTCTCCACAAAGCGGTGCAAGATCCTGAAATATGAGACTCCATATTGAACTTCCAAGATGAAAATTCATTAGTGTTAAGCATGGGAGGAACTCCAACATTAACCATGTGTGCCATTGTGGCAATGGGATGGATAGAATCATAATTGGGAGGTGGTGGAACTTTAGAGTGAGACCCCGAACCGTTAGCCGATTGAGACTTGGAGCCTTCGGAGCTCCCACCGCTCTTAGCCTTTTTATCGGCTTTTGCTTTGGCTTTCTCCTTGGCTAAAGCAATGTTAGCTTTTATTTCGGCGATTTCCGGAATGGACTCTTCATCCGAGCTAACATCATCGGTGGTGAGAGGTGGTTCCTCGGACTCCTTGGTTTTCCCCATCATGGCCTCCAACATCTTCTTTATGCTAGGAACCTCCGAGCCAACACTAGAGCTAACCTTGGACAATTCGGTTTGGATGGTTCCAACCGTTTCTTGCAGGTTAGATATAGTGTTGGCCATTTTGGCGATTTCCGCACTAGAACTGTCGGGGGCGTTTTCATTGACCATTATACTCTTGGGCGGTTAAGCCCTTAGCAAGAGCCGAGGCTCTAATACCAATTGAAAGTGCACTATGGTCAACTAGAAGGGGGGTGAATAGGTTGACTACCAATTTTTCTTCTTTTCCTTTTAATTATGGCTAAGCAAGATAAAGTAAGGTTCTCTAGATGTGCAACTAGGTGAGCAACCTAAGTGATACAAGATAAGATAAGCAACGGAAGTAAAACGAAAGGCAACAAGATAAACCACAAGTGTAAAAAAGGAGACAAGGATATGTTTCCCGTAGTTCCTTCTCAAGAGAAGTACGTCTACGTTGGAGAGGTGGGGAGCCACCTAGGCGCTCCTCAATAGCACGGTTGTGCACACCTTATTCTCCTTGAGTTTCTCCGGTGAGGGAGATTCTCGTTTCCACTATGAGGTCGGCTTGAAGGCGTTGACCAAACCCTTACATGAGCTCGAGGTCACTCCACAAGATGGATGGAGGCTCTCAAGCAATCCGAAGCTTCTTGCAACAAGGTGGAAGCTACAAGCACAAGATCTACTAAGGTTTCTAGGCCTCAAGTAGGATTCTAGATCTACGGGGATGTGGTGGATGGATTTGAAATTCCTTTGGTGGAAGTGTGGATCTAGGTCTCCTCTAGCTCTCCACAAAGTATGGAAGTGTTTGGGTGGTTAGAGAGGGAGATCTAGAAGGTTGAAGATTTCATTAATGGCTAGGAGAGAGAGTGGGAAAAGCTTGGCATTTATGAGGTAGGGGAAGGGGTATTTATAGCCCTTCCCAAAAGTGGCCGTTTGAGCAGTCCCCGCAGCACCGGAGGCTCCGGTGGTCTTCGTATCCGCGCAGCCCAAATCCCTTTGCGCTGTGACCCGAGGGCCGGAGGGTCCGGTGGCTTTGGCGGACGCTCCGCCCACCGGAGTCACACCGGAGGTTCCGGTGGAGCCTCCGCTCTTATCCAACAGAGCCCCATTTTGGCGGAGCCACCACCGGAGGCGCCACCGGAGGCCAACCCCCCCAGTACGCTAGTGAAGAGGGCGGAGGCTCCGGTGGTTTCACCGGAGGTTCCGCCCACCGAACGCGCACCAGAGGTTCCGCAGGAGGATCCGCTCTTATCCAACAGAGCACCATTTTGGCGGACCCTCCACCGGAGATGCCACTGGAGGCCAGCCCCCCAGTGTGCTAGTGGAGAGGGCGGAGGCTCCGGTGGTTTTACCGGAGGCTCCGCCCACCGGATGTTCACCGGAGTCTCCGTCCTGGCTTCCGCTCGTATGCACCCGAGCGCAGTTTTGGCGGACCCCACACCGGAGGCCCGCGCCTGGGCAGTATTGGAAAAAGGTTGGGGCAGACGTTCCGGTGGTTTCACCGGAGCCTCCGCTACATGCAAAAACCACTTCCCAGATTTGTCATTTTGAGCCCTTTTCAATCCCAGTAAAATTGTAACCCATACAGATTGTATCTTTGATGAACCTGGGCATTTTCATGTATAACAAGTAAACGTTAGACCAATAGGTATGTTGTCATTAAATTACCAAAACGGAAGATGATCTTTCAGCACTGTCGATATCCGCATGGCCACCCCTTCATGAACTAGAGATTAGTCATAATTTCCGCAATTTATTGTAAATTGGCCAAAATACCAGCGGCAACAACGAGGGATTCTCTATGGACGGTGGCGGTGGTGAGGATGGCCCAAGTGTACCTTAGGTAGTGGCGGTGGAAGTGTCGGCGGGAGCAAGGAGGTTAAACTCTTGAGGTGAAAGGTCCTTCTCGCCAATCGTCTAATTGTTTTAGGTACAGTATAAAATTGGCCTCCAAAAGTGGAGATAGAGGCTTGTTTATGATTCACCCTACATAAAATTTAGGTCCTGTCTAGTTTAGAGGATCTGAAATGGATATTTTTTATCCCAGAATAGTAAAATAGATGATATTCTAAGATATTTCCTGTTTTACCGGATCTACTAGAGATGCTCATATCCGCCTTATAACAACCCGTGTAAGAAAAGAGACCTTGGTAGTTCACGTGTTCTGAGTTTTTGCACTACATTGCCGCTCTCGTCTCCAATCGAGAGGGAGCGCCTATACACGCCTCCCTAGAGGGACAACTTAATGTGCGGCATTTTCAATGCCCATTAAGAGGTGGACTTTCTAAATTTCTATTTTTGTGTAAAATATTTTCTTTAATCTCAGAAAAAAAAATCAGATTTCTACTTAAAATTTTAATCACTTAATAATTCAAAAAATATGTTTATAACTTGTGAATATATTTTGAATTTGGAGATGATTTTTTGAAAACTGGTGAACATACTTTTTAATCTCGGAAAAGTATTTGTATATTTAAACATATTTTATTGAAAACTGGTGAACATATTTTTGAATTTGGAGAATATATTTTAAAACTGCATGATTTTTTGTGAACCGTCAACATTATTTGAATATTTAAACGTATTTCTCTTTCAAAATTGTGGACATATTTCGCAGCAGATGAACCAATTGTTGAATCCATCAATATATACTTTTTGTTCTCTTGAACATTTCTAAAGCCTTCGTGATTTTTTTTTGAAAATAGATGAAAGTATGTTTGTCGAAACCGCGAAACCCTATGCTCTTTTTTTCATCTGTGAACGTATTGTTTAGCCCGTTAACATTTTTTTGAAACTCGTGAACTTTTTCTGAATGTATGAACCTATTTTAAAAATCCATGAACATGTTTTCAAACTATGCGAACTAATTATAAACATGAAACAAACATTTTCATATATTTTTTGAAATCTATGAATAATTTTTTGAACCTTATGGACATTTTTTTTGAATCCTTAAAACTATTGTTTGAAGTTATGAATATCTTTCAATCTGTTTGAACAAACTTTAATATGAGTAAAAAAGAAAAAGGTAAAAGAAAATAGTATAGAAAAAGAAAGAAAGAAAACATAAAGAAGAAACTAAAAAAACATAAAAGGAAGAAAACAAAAGGAAAAGTGCAACCTCATCCTATGGGCCGGCTTATTATCGGGCTAGCACGTGCCTTAAGGAGCGGCAAATAGGAATAACGGCCCAGAGGTCCTCTATCGACTGCTCTCTTGATTTGTTTTTTCAGCAAATTTATGCATATTTTCCTGTTTCCACTCCGAAATATTCCCCGTACCACAATATATATCCATGTCCAGTTAGATATTCCAACTAAAACAAACCAAATCAATCATATACAGATGCACATACCAAAATACTAGTGCTGATTCTGGTCTTTTCGTTTTTTCTTAATAATGTTTGTATTATGTGCGCTACACGATGTCCTACCATTTACTATGGTGCTAGCATGTCAATATTTTTGTAAAATTTGACTTGAAAAAAGTCGTTGCATACATTATTATGCATTATTAAAATATATTGTTTCCTAACAAGCTGCTTCTTTTGAGGAATCGCTACTAATTTATTCACTTGACCTGCGTTCACAGGCAGGCTCACAGGTCACCATTTAAACTACAGATAGTCTCCCTAATAATGTACCACAATATAGAAAGGAAAGCATGGAGAAATATTAATTTCTTCCTCAATGATTCGGGCGCTGTTCCAACTCCACAAGCAAAGATCTCACAACTGGCCGGACATGGCCCCATGTATAAACTAGGTCACAATCATTGGACTGCAGAACATATATATATATATATATATATATATATGAGCTGCATCCTGCATGCGCTGCACTACGCTACTACGCTACACTGATCTACAGTACATAATTAAAATTGGCTGGCAAAATAAAAAATACGGGAGCCCTGTGAAGCTAATTGCCAGGTTAACGACAGGCTTTTCTGTGCCTTTCCCTCGGTCTCACGCTAAGAGCATGTCTAACAGACCCCCTAAATGGCCCAAACCCGTATAATAACCGCCGATATACGGGTTTGGGCTCTACCCGGCCATCTAGCAGACCCCGTAAATGGACCACCCCGGACGATTTTTTACAAGTTTGGGTAGGGGGCGGCCCGTCGACCCCTACATGTGCGGGTCGGGAGGAGATGTAGAGGGCCAACCCTCTACCTCCTGCGAGCTAGGGCGCGCTGAAGATTCAGGTTCGAATCCACTTTCGTTCGCCCCGCCGCCAGCCGCCGCCAGTCGCCGCCGCGTAGATCCGGCCGCCTCCGACGTACCGCACCCCCGCCGGACACCGCCGCACCCCCGCCGGACACCGCCGCACCCCCCGCCGGGCCCCCAGCGGTCCTCGGCGCCGCTCGACTCGCCGCGCCGTGTGCATCTCCGCCGCCTCCCCACGGTGAGTACTCGCCGGCCGTGTTTCCTCTTCGATTTCGCTGTTCCTCGGGGGCCTGATCTCTGCTTCGCGATTCCGTAGATGTGTGAAACATTGATTGGCAGTTCGGAAAACATTTTATTTGTGTTAAACATTCATTGTAATAATTAAGATTTTTATTGTGTGCTTAGAACATTTTATTTGTGTGAAAACATTGATTGTAATAATTAAGATTATTTATTGTGTGGTTTGATAATTTTATGCAATGTGATGAGATGTTGCGTTGATATGCAAAATGTCCAAAACCCTGTTTTGTGAGGGGCCAAAAGCTCGTGCGTTCTGTTTTACGGGGTGGGGGTAGGGGGTCTGCTAGCTCGCCCGAGTTTTTGGCCGGCGAAAAGCGTATACAGGGCCCTCTACACGCGTTTTAGGGGGCGAAAACATAAGGGGTCTGTTAGACATGCTCTAACCCGGTTTGACCTTCTCGTCCTAATCATGCAGCTCACGTCTTTAACATGTCTTTTTTGTTCGTTCGTTTGTTTGCTTGCTGCGCGTTATTATACTAGCTAGTACGGAGAGTTCTCTAAGAAGGAAATTTGGCATTGTTTTAGTCGAAGGTGACACCATGGCGGTGCCAACTGCCAGGCCAGGAGCCCCTCGCCCGCTACAGCGCTGCTGTTCTTCACTGGCGTCACACTCGCTCGCCGGATACTCCATTTTAGTAAGTTGAAACTGAGAACTTGATGTCGGGGAAACTAGAAAGTTAGCAGCGCACAGTTCAGCTCTTGTGCATACCGCGCGCCATGTACCATGCCGTGCTAACCCTTCTAGATAGAGGCCAAAAAAGGACCCGGTATCACCGGTAACAAAAAGGCAGGCTATTACCCTAGTAATTAACAAGAAAAGACATGTCCTGTTAATTAACGAAAAACTTTGCGAAAACCTTAAAACAGCCAACTATATCGACACACAACAACAATGTGACACACCGCTGAGGGGAGACCACGGCGTCGGTGAAGCTCGCAAGCGTCATCTTCAACGCTTCTCCTCGTCCAAGCGAATCCGACTTCACCTTTGATGACCACCGGTGACTCGGTCACAACAACAAGTGCGAGAACCAAGAACCGTCGAAAAAAGAGGGGCCAAAATGCCATAGTTTGTTGTAGATGGTGCACATCTATCATGAAGCCGACAAAATGCCCAAAAAAAGTGGTGGATGCTGGTCATCTACAATTGACGACGGGGCCAAATTTTATCTAGTGTGCTAAGGTGTGTTCTCTTGTGAACTCTGTTTGTGTGGTATTTGTCCTTGTATCTCGATTCCTGCACTAGATTTGCACATGCACATTCTCTTTGGGCTTGACTGCATGCCACGTTGCTTTCTTCGTCGACTCTCTTCGCGGATTCTAGATGCCACTCTCTATCGACTGTGTTTGTGGAGACTACATGCTGCTCTACGTCGGTTGTCTTCGTGGTTTTCACATGTCACTGTGGGTCTGCTCTCTTCGCGGTTTCTCTCTCTCTCTCTCATGACTGCCTTTGCAGATTCTACATGCCAGTCTCCATCGACTGTTTTTACGGATTCTACATGCCACTCCACGTCGACTGTCTTCGCGGTCTCTACATGCCGCTCTATGCTGCATGTCTTTGTAGCTTCTCTAGACCGATTTGCGACGACTCTCCTTGCAACTTATATTGGTCGCTCTACGTGAATTATCTTCGCGACTTTTATAGAATGCTCTAGGTCAACTCCTCTCTTAGGTTTTACATGAAACTTGTACCTCTTTAAACTCAGTGTTTTTTTTTTTTGACTCCTCGAGGGATCCACATGGGTGACCGCTCAGCTTCTACGGTTCTACCTCTTCAAACTCAATGTTTTTTGACCGACCATTAGCTTGCGGGGATGTTAGGGCTAAGAAATAGAGATAAGTTGCATCTATATCAATGTCATCTCATGCAATAAAATCTAGCGTCGATTTACATTGTAGAAAGAAGAGACAAAAGTCTACCGTCAATTTGGATTGTAGAAAGAAGAGACATGAAACAAGACAAAGCGTTTGAAAAGTGATCGAATACGGCACGCAACGCAACAGGGAGTTTTTCGTAAAGTCTCATCCATGCCGACTGCGATTGTCGGCAAAATCTAGGGTGAGGCGGCTTTGTGGAGTTTGCCGGGTGCTAAACACTTGAGTTCTATCATGCCGCGAGAATAGACTTTTGTATCACGAGCTTTTGCTCGTCTTTTACTATTATGTAAAGTCCTTAATTTATGAGGTGAGGCAAAACTTGTGCCTCCTTTTCAAAATACAAAAAAAAAAAATGGCACCAACCAAAGTAGGGTGGCATAATACTAATAGTAGGTTACAGTTACGTCTTCTTCGCGTCTACACACGAGACTAGGTGAGCCCCCTCTTCCATGTGTTGTCCATCCATAGTTTAAAAAACCGAACCGGTAATCGAACCGGCGTGGCTGTCGGTTCAGGTTTTCACTGGTCGGACCGTCGGTTCACCGGTTCATTTGCGACAAAAAACCGAAATATTTAAGCTAAATTTTCAAAAGTTTGACCTCGGAACAAATGAGTACAAATAATATTGGATGCAATGCACTAAACAATTATAAATTAGCGCTAGCATAGATGTTTATTTAGCTTGTAGTGAACCTTTAGTCAAGGTCAAGGGTTCAATTCCTTGTTTGTGCACCATTTTCAATTTATTTTTTCTGGTTTTTTACTAAAAGACCAATGCTTGTTAAAAAACCGGACAAGGCTTCGGTTCTCGGTTTTTCTGGTCGGACCGCTGGTCCGGTTCGGTTTTTAAAACTAGGTGTCCATCATGAAAACACATTTGCTATGAATCCATATCAAGCAGACACCTTACAAAGTGGAGATGACCGGACAGGAAAATCAGCTATTTATCGTTTGAGCGCTATGACTTAACATGGAACCTAGCAGGTATATTCTTAGCTAGCCGTGCAACTAGCATGTCCTCTACGCTGACGAATTGTGCCACGACATTGACAGCATACAGACCTCTCGTATTACTAACGTACATTATTTCCCATCCAAGCTAGGTTGGTTTGCTTTTGAATCAAGGCTTGTGATGCATCGTTGCCTCGTTGGATTATACATCTACTCAGGCTTAACAACTATATAGCCCGATTTTCAGAGCTTTGTCAAGATCAGCCGTGGCATTGCTTCAAAAAGCGTTTGGTATCTTTCACTTGTTTCTTGCTGGCTGCTGACATGTAAAGCCCCGAGACATGCTGCTTTGTCTGGGACCTAATCCAGTTCGTACGAACGGACGGAAAAAGGGCTACTAGTCATTTATAGACTAGTTAACTCCGCGCTTTATTAGACGTCGAAAACGAGGTTCAGTTAACAGGTGACAGATCTCTGCAGTAGATTGTGCTTCCGTCCTACAGCTAGAAGTTGATGTTGTGCTCCGCCTCCACTGTTGTTTAACATATCAGGATGAGTTGCTGTTCATCTTCTCCCGCCTGTTCGATGGCCAACTCCCCGGCCGTGTGTTGACAACTTCAAATTTAACAGCTCGTAGCTGGAGTTTTTTGTAAGCTATCTTCTTCGTCGACTCAGCTCAGCTCACATGTGCATGCTGGGGTTTTGTGTTTGCTTTGGTCTGAAGAGTTGTTCGTAGGATCACTGTATTGGCGGTACTGATTTGTCCCACCTCCTCTCCCAGGCCAGCCACGTAGAATATGTCAGGAAAATGAGCAGTGGCGGAGGACGGAAAAAATTCAAGGTCGGGCGAACTCTAACGTCTATTGATACTCTTAGCATTCCTGTTGTAAGAATTCGGAGAGCATTATCAACGATCCATGTCTACCTTTGTTTTTTCCTTTTTGAGGAATTCCGTTGTCTACGTTCTAAACAGAGCACAACAAACATAGGTGTATTAAAATGGTACGTCCGTGCATCTCAAACACTGGAATTTCATGATGTACAAGCCAAACTCACGGGCGCATGGGTGGATACCGCCACTCGCCATTTCTGCTGCCGGCTTCTCGGCCGTCCGCCGCCGTTGTGCCCCAACGCTAGGGTTCCGTGGTCGCGTCATCGGTCGTATCCTCTTCGTTGTTTGTGTGACTCGGTTGAACCTAAGGAACTGTCGGTATAGACATACCAGGCCACCAGCGTTCCTCCAACTTGGCCCAAAGAAAGCCCACTCGGCAGCTTACCTCTCCCGTCCCCTTTCTTCTCGAAATGAACGATCTGGAAAAGAGAAAGTAACCACGAACGAACTGAATGAACCGGATCTGCTGCCTATGCCTCAGATGCATACATATACGTGATTTTTTTGGAAAAAATCAAGGTAGGGCGGCTGCCCCACCTTGCCCGAAGGGGTCCTCCGCCACTGAAAATGAGGCTGCGGTACAATCATTTGTCTTCCGTAGTGATTCTCTTTTGCTTTTTCTGCACCCATCTGTAACGAATGACATGCTGTCGTCATTGCATGGTATCAGTGTGTTACTCCCGGACTTTTCTGAATAATCAGCATTTTACATGCATACCCAATATCAAGGGGATTATAACTGCCCTTTGGTGGATGCTGGTACTATTTTTTCAAAACGAGACTAGAACAATCACATGATCATATAGGAAAATTTTCTGTACTATCCCAGGATCTGATCCTGAAACTTCCATTAGGTAGCCAAAAGGTTCCGGTCCTGTCACCGGTTTGAGAGTTGTTCGTTTCTGTCCCCAAAAGATGTCATGTCTTCCTGAATTTCCGTGAGTTGCGTTTTCCACAATGCCGCGTGCAATGCATTGTCTTAAGAGGTTGCTTCTGAATATACAATTCCAGCCCACTGTCTGCAGATCTCAGTCGACTGGACCTTTTAAAATATTCAGTACATTTTTTTTAAATACAGTTTGATTGGTTTTTTGGAGAAATGATTTATTTTTTCTGCGGATGTACTTTTTAATCTGCACCAACTGCACATTGAAAAAAATGAAGCAAATTGTGTTTGTAATGTGCAACTATATTTTTCTGTTCTTTTATTCTCAAAATTTGCAATTAACTTGTGTGTTGCAATTCCCACCGTGGTACCTACATGTGCAAAATAGTATTTTTTTTTTATACTACTAAATTATGCTACTGTAATTTATTTTTGGTTTTTTTTACTTTATTTCAGCGTACTACTAGGGAAAAGGCTACCGCAGGCGCACCAAATTAGGCTACCGCAGGCGAATTTCAGTTCGCCTGGGACCATATCGCCAGCGGTAATGGCTTACCCCAGGCGAATAACATAATGCGCCTGTGGTAAGTTCGCATACCCCAGGCGAATACACCTTGTGCGCCTGGGGTAAAACTCTTACCTGTGGCGAACAAACGCTGTGCGCCTGGGGTACAGATGCGTCTGGGGTACTGTGTACTGTTCGCCTGGGGTATGGTTTTGCTGTATCAAAAAATAAAAGAAAAACCAAAATAACAGAATTACAGGAAAATGACAGAATAAGTATCAAGCTGACAGAATAACAGCAAAATGACACAATTAAGTTTTATAACATAAATATTTTCGATCATCAACACATAGTCTCGATCATCAACACATAGTTTAACAAAATTACATAGTCTCGAAAAGAACCATGCTACTAATAAATCCAGGAGTTAGCTAGTGAGATGGAAATAATTATTTGTTCTAATTTAATTAAACTCGTCATCTACAGCTCTAGCGGGCTGATGTAGTGGATGACTATCATCATGTCCAAGTTGGGGACGTCACTATTCCTCATGGTGATCAGAATAGCTCGTCCAGCCGCCATACCAACTCTTGCGGATGGAACTGCCTCCATGCTTGAGAGTTGAGGATGACCCGACCATCAGCATTATCCCTGGTGATCGGAACTGCGGTGACATGTCCGGATTCTCCACGGCGTACTCCAATGGTACCGGGCTCCATGCCAGCACTGTCCGCTACCGCCATGGGTATTTTCTAGAACACAATTCCAAGATAGAATAAAAGCACAAAGTCACATACCGGCCACATTATAACATAAGCAACTACAGGAATAAGAAAGTGTTAAGAAACATACCATGACATGTCCATTGGAGATGTTAGTATTGGTGATGCGATGCACGAAAGGAAAACCGATGTAGCTATCTATCTCGGCAAGTTTCTGAAGGACACGGTCCTTCTCAATCTCGCTAAGATTCGCTCTTTGAGCAACCACTACATGTTTCCATGGGTCCTCCTCGTCCATATCATCCTCAGTGTCCATATCATCCTCAGTGTTCTCAATATCCTCCTCACTCCCGCCATTCTCGCTCGCAATCCCGCCCATATACACAATTTTGATACGAGGTTGTGGTCCTTCCATTGAGAAGTGAATGTAATCACTTCCGCTTAAATTGTACGTGGCGATGATAGCCTGCAACTGTTCCCCGTAGAAGTATGTCTTCGTTCTTTCTTTTTTCACTCGAAGAATGTAGGTGGTCCCGTGAACATTGAAGTCCACATTATTGCCAACTAACTGGTTAAACTCTTGGCGAATATTGCATGGAAGAATCTAAAAAAAAATATAAAGAATAAACACAAGTCTCAAGCTAGATAGTAAAACGAAAGAACAAGTTAACATAAAAAGAATTGTTAATTACCAACGAGTCAACGTCACCGTCGTGGAGCTGAAGCATAAAAGAAGTCCCACTGAATCGTCCTTCGGCACATCGGGACCGACATACGCCGCAAGCCATGTTCTATTAAATTAAGAAAGTACACATAGAGGTTAGAGGAGCATAGCTATCACAAAACAAAGACAAATGGCAGCACCTACCTCTAGTAGTATAATAAGACAATTGACAGCAGTACAAACGAAATGGAACATGTCGGAGAGTTTAGGTGATACTTCCAACAGTACACTTTCTTATTTAATCTCACAATTCACAATTCACAGTACTCTAGTAGTATAATAAGGAAATTGACAGCAGTACACACGAAATGTTGTTATTGTGCGTGTTTTTACTCCTATTTAATCTCACAATTCACATTCCTTTTTACTAGTGAAACCTGACTCTATGGTATTCATCTAAACGGAAATACACATTCTCTGGATCCACGACGAATCCTGGAGATATAATGCACTGCAAGTGGTGTTGCCGTAGCCCTGGGTGTGTGTGTTGTTGGACTGCTTAAGTAAACTTGCTTTCTTCTTAGCCTTTCGGCTTGCCCACCTGTGTGTGGTGCTGTGTTTTGTTCTACGGCTTTTGCCGTTTGTAAGGAACCTGCTAAAACTTTGCTGTTCGTGATTTCAATGAAATCGGGGGGCAGCCCCTTTTAGTCTAAAAAAATGCACTACAAAGATCCGCTAAGAGCACTGAATCCTGGAGATATAATGCACATTCCTCTGGATCCACGACGACGGGAGCACCGCGGGCCACCAGAAGCAGGCGCACATCCTCCACAACGACGACGGGAGGGCCGGAGTGGGCTGGGATGGAGGGGGGATGGGGAGGGAGAGGGGCTGACCTGGATCAACGACGACGACGAAGACGGAGTGGGCGACGACGGAGTGGGCGACGACCTGCTCTGCTCCTCTCGACACTGGCGACGGCGGCGGCGTGTGGGTTCGTGTGGGTGCGGGTGCGGGTGAGATCTGGTCACTTAGAATACTAAAGCATTGAGCTAGGCACATTGCACCGTTTTCTAATACAAACCGGTTCGAAAAGGATCTGTCCACTGGCCCCACACCCTGCCGCAAATGGCCTCATGGCCTTTAGGACCGGTTTGTGGTACCAACCGGTTCTAAAGGATCTGTCCCCTGGGCCCCCTACCTACCCGCAGCAAATGGCCGCAGGCCTTTAGGACCGGTTTGTGATACAAACCGGTCCTAAAGGCCTGCGGCACCGCAGGCGCGTTACCTAGATAATGCGCCTGCGCTAAATTTCGTAGTATTTTGGTTTGCGCGGTCCCACATGGCATTACCCCAGGCGCATGTCCTGCCAAAAGCGCCTGTGAAAAAAATTACCCCAGGCGCATTTTCTCGATGATGCGCCTGTGCTAAGATTTTCTAAATTACACAGCCCCGCGGCCTGGGACACATCGAGCAATACGAATGCTATAATATGTGGCTCCCCCACGTTGGTTTTCACTTAAAAAATACATACATATGAAAGTTAACATGTGCAAAAAAAAATAATGTCGCATCGAGCGTAAATAGATTGGTTTAGCGAGATACCGCAAGTGTTTCTCTCTAAAAACACATTGTACATATAGCTATTAGCATGTTATATCGCGAGTATTTCCCTCTCTCAACCTTTCGTCACAATATTAGTCTTGCCTTTCTTGGTCGATGTTGAATACGTGACCGCCATATTGTGACTTCTTCTTGTGAATGGAAGACCTGCCCTAGGTAGTGTGGTCCTGCTTCTTCTTGTGGTGTATGGTGCATCGTCTTCACCGGGTTCTTCCATCATCGGGTCTCCGACTAAGCCGTCGAAGTCCTTCTCATCGGCGACTCCATCCATTCCGACGAGGGCCCTTTTTCCTCTCCTTACGACAACACGACTAGGCTTTGCCGGGTCGGTTATGAAGAAGCATTGCTCCACGTGCTTAGCCAATACCCAGGGCTCATTTTGCGCGGTGGGGTTCTTGGACTTGGGTTTGTTGGCTTCAGACATCGACATAGTGGTGAAATATTCGTCTTCTTTCGTGACGTTTGTAGCCCATCTGACATGGAACATCGGCAGCTTTACCCCAACGTAGTCAAGCTCCCAGATTTCCTCGATCTTTCCGTAGTATGTTCTAACCTCTTCGCCCGTGTAAGATTCCATCGTTATAGACGAGTTTTGATAGTCGCTACTTTTGTCTCTTTCCTCCGTGTAGAATGTGTACCCATTGATGTCGTATGCTTGATAAGTCATCAGATTGGGCACGGGGCCATATGACAAGGCCAATACAATTTTATCTTTCTCACATGTCATTGGCGGGGGATCGGCATCAATCTGCTTCTTGAACCATGTCGCGAAAGAGGAGTTGTGTGCTCTAAATATCTCATCTTCCGTCATCGGCCTGCGAGCACTGTTTTTTATCGCGGTTTTGTGCTCTTCTATCCAAGGGTCGACATCGTCGATGTGTTGTAACACTACTAGGTGGGCCCTTTCAAAGTCGGCTCTCCGACCACAGGAGTCCGCGTCCATTACCCTTTTGCCAGTGTTGTGGCCTACCCCCATGAACCTGTCAAGGTGCTTGTTCGCGGGCAAACCAACAGCTGGCTTCTCATCGCCTAGGAAATTCTTGCAGAAAGAGATGCATTCTTCGGTGAGAAATCCCTGGACGATGCTTCCATCCGGGTGTGCCCTATTACGAACGAATGATTTGATGATCCCGTTCATTCTTTCTAACACCATCATATTGTGCAAGAATGCCGGCCCAAGATTGGTGATATCGTCCACGATATGGACCAAGAGATGTACCATAATATCAAAGAAGGCAGGTGGGAAATACATCTCAAGCTCGCATAGGATGGTGACGATCTCTTCCTGCAGCCTTCCGAGTTTCTTCACGCTTATCGACTTCCGAGTGATGACATCGAAAAAGTTACAAAGGCCAGTGAGCGTTTGACGGACGTGCGGTTCCATTATCCCTCTGATTGCAACCGGAAGTATCTGCGTCATCATCACGTGACAGTCATGAGACTTCATCCCGCTGAAGATTTTTTTCTCCGCGTATAGGTATCTGCTTATCAGCCCCGCGTAACCTAAGGGAAATTTCACTCCGAGGAGGCATGTGAATATTTGCGCGAGCTCGTCGGGGCTTAGAGTGAAGCAAGAGGGTTTCAGGCGGTGAGTTTGGTGTTTCTTAGCCGTTTTCCGCTTGCGGTCGTCCATCTCCTCCACCCCATCCTCGTCCTCCTCCGTGTGTTCACGCGTAGAAGGCGGTAAGTGAAGCTCGCTCCTGATATTCAGGGCCATCAGGTCGTATCTTGATTTTGGCCCGTCTTTGGTCCTATCTGGCATGTTGAACAGGGTGCCAAGCAAGCTCTCACACACATTCTTCGTGATATGCATGACATCAAGGCAGTGAGGCACTCCGAGGATTGGCCAGTACCGCAAGTCCCAAAACACGGACCTCCTTTTCCATACCCCCAAGAGCGGTCCTTCTGGCGGAGGACACTTTTTCTCTTCTCGCTTCCGCTTTTGTACCTTTCCCGACGGAGGACACGTTTTCCAATTCTTCAATAGAGTATCGATCTCTTCTCCTCTTCTCTTGCGTGGAGGTAGATCGAGCTCATCTTTACCGTTGAACAGGTCTCCGCGCTTTCTCCACGGGTCGTTCAGTGGTAGCCACATTCGATGCCTCATGTATACGGTTTTAGAAGATCCGGGATCCTTGTGTAGCTGTAGAAACGGGGTAAATTCCATGCACCTGACACAAGCCTTGTGTCCATGGCACACCTGACACGCAATATATCCGTATCCGAGATAGTCCTGCACCGTCGTGATCAGTGCAGCTCTCATACGAAAAGTTTCTTCTTTGAAGGCGTCCCATGTTTCCACCCCTTCCTCCCACAACGTGTCTAGCTCCTCCTTCAATAACTCGAGATACAGGTTGATATCGCTCCCTGGCTGGGTCGGCCCTTGAATCAGCATACTCATGTGTATGTACTTCCTCTTCAGACACAACCACGGGGGGAGGTTGTACATCCATACAAACACGGGCCAGGTGCTATGTTTGCTGCTCTGATTGCCAAACGGATTGAGACCGTCGGTGCTCGCACCAAGCCTGATGTTCCTTGGGTCGTTCCCGAATTCCTCATCGAATGCGTCTAATGCTTTCCACTGACGTGCATCCAAAGGGGGTGTTAGCACTGGTTTTTCAACACGTTCTGGATCGCTCAGCACCGCCTTCTTTCTGTCCTCGTGCCAGCGCATGAGCTTTGCTTCCTTGGGGTCCACGAAGTACCGCTGCAGACGGGGAATGAGTGGAAAGTACCACACAACTTTCCTAGGAGCTTTCTTCGTCCCCCTCTTGTAACGATCAACACCGCACACCGGACATTTGATCTGGTCCGCGTGCTCGTTACGGTAAATTATGCAGTCACGGACGCAAGCGTGGTATTTTGTGTGCGGTAAATCGAGGGGGCACACGATTTTCTTGGCCTCCTGTAGACTACTAGCACATGTGTTCCCTTCAGGTAAGTGCGTCTTGAGGTATCGCAGAAGATCGTCCATGCTTGTGTCGGTCCATCCGTGTTTTGCCTTCATCTCAAGAAGATCCAGAGCTACTCTCAAGCGTGACTCCTCCGCCCCGCGACTTGCGTCATACAACGGAGTTGCAGAGTCTATCTCTAGTTGCGTGATCTTAGATTTACGTCTGGTGTCGGTCGACGTGTTCTTGAGAAGAAGATATTGAACATGAGGGTCCCGCACGACTGAAGTTAGCGGAGTGTTCATGTCCTCGTCTGCATGTTGCTGATCACCATGACTCCCTTCTTCTTCATTATAGTCGTCTCCGTGGATAGCCGCCTCTTCGTCCTCTCCATTGCCATGTTCAGACTCCTCCTGATCATCTTCACATGTCGCCGCCCAATTGGTCTCGACGTTATCATCGTCTTCATCGTCATCCATCCACTTAGTGTGGCCCTCCACGAAACTATACCTGAGCAGGTGCTTCTCCATATTACCAGAATCTGGTTTGAACAAAGACCCCAGCTTGCATTTCCGACACGGACACTCTATCTCGGTGCGGTTATTTCGATGCATCTCGGCCGTCGCGCGTCGCACGTACCTATGCACCACGCTTGTCCTCATCGCAATGACCATTGCTACAAAATGCAAGAGAGAGAGGTTTCATTAACTAGATCCGGTTTTCACGGAAAAATTCGGCATGACCTTCCTACAAAAGGTGTAACGCGGAGCGCCAGAAATTTGCCGAAAAGGAAATGAATCAACATTTCGGCAAAACATTGGCAACTCATCCTCATGGCAACACAATAAAATGAAAAAGAGAACGAATTCTCATCCACCGACCAATCCCACGCAACTATTAAGATGACACACAATGCAAAATATATAGACGCGATGACGACGTCGAAGATCACCGAAGAGACGACCGATAAGAGATTGATAGATCTAGAAGTAGCTAGTGGTGCATTTGTGGTGAGATCTAGTGTCCGGTTAGTATATCTAGTGGAGAGATTTGGAAGAGGGAAAGTGGGGTAGCATACTAGCTAAAATATAACAAACATGATTGGTTAAATTAGCTAAAAATGGTGGAGGGGTATGGGGGATTGAGCTAGGAGCACTAATGGCTCGAGTTTGGACTAGTGAGTGAGTGAGTGGGGTGGATAGGGGTGGTGGTGGGTGGCTGGCCGCACTTATATTGGGGACAAATATTACCCGAGGCGAATATGCTACGGGAAGCGCCTGCGCTAAGTGGTGCTACCCCAGGCTATTCTTTGTCCCAGGCGAACAACGAACCTGTGCGCCTGCGCTAAAGGAAGCTACCCCAGTCCACTTTTTACCCCAGGCGCTTCGTTACTTACTCGCCTGTGGTATCTGTTATACCGCAGGCGAACTGGGAATCTATTCGCCTGCGGTAAAGGAAGCGTGCCAGGGTCGGCCGTGGTTGGCCCTGCCACACTTTACCCCAGGCGCTTCCGGTTTCTGTTCGCCTGGGGTAACAGTCCTACCCCAGGCGCACTTGCTGGCGCTTCGCCTGCGCTAATTAACCCAGGCGCACAGGCTTTCTTGTTCGCCTGTGGTAGGATATACTGCTATAAGCAAATCTCTAGTAGTGGCGATTGCACCCTAAAATATGCAACTTGTGTTTTTTTATATGCAAAATGTTATTATCTTTTGATACTGAATAATTTTAAATGTATTTTATTTATTACTTTGGACAACCGAGGCTCTGCGTTCTAATGCACTAATGGTGTTTTCTTGTCACTAATTTTTTTGTCTTTGTGTTTTTTGATTGGGATGTCCAAAAAAAACTCCAATGGACTTGAGTGTAAAATTTCCAGGTGATAGGGGAGCAGTGAGACCCATATTACAACTCTACTCCCGGGCTAGAACGATTAGGTAGTCTCATATATGCTGTACTGACGAACGGTTTTGTACGTCTGGCACAGTCTCTGATCCTGAAACTTCCATTAGGTAGTCAAAAGGTGTGTCCAATCACTGAAATTACCGGTTGAGAGTTGTTCGCGTATCTCTCCGGAAAAAGTCTTCCCGAGTTTTCGAGCGTTGCGTCTTCCTTAACACCGCGTGCATTGCATTGCCTTAACAATCTAAACCTCTGTCGTCAAAGAACAAATTTGCATCTCAATACATAATTAATTCCAGCTCGAAGTCTGCAGAGATCTGTTGTTGTTAAATATAAAAAAGAAACATATGCTACATCTCTGTGCCCAGCTTCAGCCAGCAGATCGAGTAAACAAGAGGAGATCGACGCAGCTCAGTGCTGCCAGCAGCAGCAGCTGAAACACGCAAATCAACTAACAAAGGGCTCTTCCCTGTCGCACCTGGTCTAATCATGGGCGTCACGTCTCCTCGTTCCCGTCCGTCTCCGATCACGGCCATTATTTTACGGTGGACGGTGGTGCACGCCCTGTGCCGTCGTCGGACATCGACGTCAGGTGACATGCAGAAGCACAGTGACACCACCCGGAGCAACCATGCATATCCTTCTCCTCCTTCCCTTTGGGTGGGAGGAGTGAAGGTGAAAGTAGGTGTTTGCTGGTGATCTTAACCTACTAGTTAGCTTGCTCATTAACATAAGCTCCAGTTCACTGGGGCGGTATTAATATTGTTATCACTTCAGTACCAGTGATACAAGCCTACGTTCCTAGCCTAAGTGTGTAAGCCTGTTGATATCCATAAACTATATGCACGTAGATGCACCTGAATAGCTGATGGTATGAACTAACAAACTGTTGCTTCATCTTACTAGTAGAATGGTGTAACTGTTGCTCTCGGGTTTCACTTCTCACTTTCTTGTGCAGTAGGTTCACTGCTCATCAGATCGCCATTGGTCCTCAACCCTGTCGGATAAGAGGGGCTTACATATATACTAGTATAATTTTCCGGCCTTATGGAAGCAAGAAAAGTAATAGTAGTATAGTTTTCCAGCCATATGGAAGCAAGAAAAGTAGACCTTTCCGTTAGAGAAGATCATACGAGAGGTACATAAAATGTTTTCTACACGAGTTGCAAAGAGTCGTGGGCCAGCTTTACCCTGGTCTGCAGTGAACATGCCTGAATTGCTGCGTGGTGTCAGCACGCCGTAAGCAGCGATCAGAAGTCACGATAGATAACCCTGGAGCCGGCCTCATCTTCACCGGTTACTTGCGTCTGTAGGCTAGTCATTGTCGTGGTCGGGTTTAATACGCATTTTTAGCTCCGGGCACACCACGCCAACACCATTATATAGTTCTAATCGGCTTCTTGTGTTCATCCGTCGGCCGCTTTTCGCGTCATACACGTCGATTTATTTTTCTTTAAGCTTTTTGTACTGGAACGGCACAGCTTTGTTACTACTAGCATCAGTCGGCTGGCTACGATCGATGAATGATCACGCTTGCTTGCTTGACGATGACAGCAACAGCAAACCCTGTCTCATCACTTGTCTTAATCCTTAACAGTCTCAATTTTGTATCATATCATTGTTCTCTCCATCCTACAATCCTGCTGGCGTTTCCTACCTTGACAAGTCACCCTTGGCCGCCTTGTCCAATTCAGGTAGTACAAAAGGGGTATACTTCTCCATCCATCATCGCCATAAATACTTTTTGTTTTTTACCCACCTCCAATTAAGAATTGTAAATCAGCAGTAAGTGTTGAAATGAACGGTGCTTATTTGTTCTTGAGATGCATGAATGTACTGGAGCAAGACGTGCGTGAGAAGACGAGACCATTGTCATTGCAGTGGTTAACACTTGGCAATGGTGGCTAATAGTATACTGGGTCAGTGCAGGAAGATAAGCATGGGTAATGGTGGAGCAGATGCAGGCCTGCGTTTCTGTTGGCCCTCTCCACGGCCTCTGAATCAATCAATCGATCCATGGGAGTCGTTCGGTCAGCAAAGCAGCAGGAGATGTACTTGTTAGGCTGGTGCCAACCGGGGCGGTAAGGAGGGGCGGGAGGGGCCTTACCGCCCGGTGGCGGGCGAGAGGGGGCGATAGGGGGGGGGGGGGGGGGGGCGAGAGGAGCCGGCGGGCGGCAGCGCCACCGCCCGGCGACAGGCCGCTGTCGCCCGGCCTGCCGCCCGCGTTGGCGGGGCGACAAGGAGGGCCCGGGGCGAGAGGGGGGGGCGATAGCGGGGCGACACGGTGCCAATGGGGGCGATAGGCCGGGCGATAGTGGAGGCGAGAGTGGAGGAGAGAGAAGTTACAGCCCGTGCACTGGCACCGTGGGGCGAGAGTGAGGTGAGAGTGGGGGTGAGAGTGAGAGTAAAGATGACGTGGCGAGGCGAGAGTGGGGCGGTGCATTGGTACCAGCCTTAAATTGTGTATACTCCTTGCAGAGATTCTTTTGTGCAAGCACCAGCTGCTACATATGTTTTGAACTACTGCTCAGTCCTCGCATCGCATGTGATATCTGAATCAGCACCAACCAAAAGTGCCAGACAGATGTGGTTAGTGTATGCACACTTGCACAGTTGCTCCAAACCCCCACAGCTCGTGCAAGCCACTAAACTAACTACTGCTCCTCCTCTCCTTGATGCCAGATCAAACATAGATCCTTAAATTCTTCCCTGCTAGCTATTAAAGATGCCTTTTTGGACACTTTGATAGCTCCCAAAGAAGAGGCTAAATGCCTGATCAACTGTCAAGGAGTATAATTAAGGGTCCCAAGCACAAAGAGTGATTCGCTACGCTGACGGCGACACGTGTCGGGCTCCCATAGGCCAGCGGTGCATCTCAACGCCTCAATTATACTGGTACCTTTTCCGGCCATGGGCGTCACGTCCAATCAGATCGGATGCCTCTTCCGCCTGATCATATCATCGCCATGTCAAAATCGACCCCGTTTTATTAAAGTCATCGTGACAATGTGCCGGCGCCTCCAAAGTGCTGCTTCCTCATTGCGCATAGAGGGATGATGCAAACCTCTCGCTCTCAATGGCAGTGCCACATTGACCATCTCTGCAAGCTTCCTCCCAATACTAAACCCCCGGCTCCAATTTCTTCTCCCAGTTATTAACCCTTCCACAACTTCTACACCTGACAGCAAAGAAAATATGGCATGTCTCCCCCGGTTTAGGGAGCTGAATGGGCACACTTCTTTTTTTTCTAGAAACCTCCAATGGGCAGGAGCACTGTAGTAGAAGAAATGGAGTTGCTGGTTAATTACCAAAACAAAACATGGTGGGCCATTCTTGCTTGCATGAAACAGGCTATACTGGCTAGTGGTGTTTGCTTCTTCTTCCCTAGTGTATTAAACACCCGCTTTTAGGTGCGAGTCTTTTGCTAACCTCAGCTGGCCGTAATGGCCGCCCATGACCTAATTTAGGCTGTAATTAGGTTGTGGATTTGAAAGGGTTGGTCTTTTGCAGATCGTGTTAGGTTGCTCCTGTTTATGCATGCTCTCCGCCTTTTTCATCCAACAAAACCAAAGGTTGGCACGGTTTTTAGGCTTTTTCGGCAGGACATGACAGGAACATCTCTGGACATGTCGTCTCCTGCAAATGCTAATCATCCATACTACCAGACCTGGTACTAGCTACTACCTAGGTCTAGGAGGCTAGCTTGGGGATCTGATGGTACAGTTCTGTAGCAGTACTGCATAGCAAATTAGCAACTCAATTTGTAAAACACTTTGTAGTAGTACTGCACACAAAATATATATAACTTCAATAAAGGAGGCAATAAGCGGATTTTGTTGGCAAAATAGAAGGGAGAAGGAAAAAAAAGTTTGTTTCACCAGCTTTACTGTAATCAAGACTGCTAGGGGACAGTTAATCGGGTCTGCCCTGCTAACTGCATTCTTGGAAGTTTTTATTGTTCCTTCCAACTGCCCTTTTTTTCCGTGAGAATGACAGATGCAAGAGGGAGAGGAAAAGAGATAGGGGGAAAAGGTTGCTTTTCTCTGTCAGGCTCCGATTCCCTCTTGAGAAAATGTGCGCGGCACTTCACCTAGATCGAATCCTGACAGGATTACACGGTGGAAAAGATGTGAAGGTACATGACCCGTATGTCTCTCCGACAGTTACAACCTGGTCGACCAAACCCTAGAATTCTCCCAATAGAACTGTTCCCGGGCAAAAACAAGTTGCAGAGGAACAGAGACAGGCACCACACTTGAGCCTGAAACTCCACCGTTCAAGGTAAAGAAACACTGTCTCGACTTTGCTTCGCGCGAGTGGTAGCTTCTGAAGAACAGAAGAAGAATGATCTTGTCTCAGGTCCTAATCCATGTTGTCTACTAGTTATACGTTATTGCAGAAACAGAGTTAAGCAGTTCGATTCAGACTCTTCTTACTACAGTTTTGAACTTGTCCAGTAGAGGTAGATGCCCTTCACTAGGTTGGTTACTACTACTAGATTCTTCAGGTCTTCCAGGTTAATCTGGCATATATATATATGCAGTTCTGACGTGAGGAGAAACATAAAAGAAAGTCACATGAATGATAGACTTGAACAATTCTTTCTGAAGACCGACCAAACCGTTGTTGATAGCTTCAGGGTTGGAACAACAGCACCGACTGACAGTGAAAACCCAGAGAAAGTGCTTTACATTTCAGCTTTCCCCAACGCATAGCAAACTGGGCGTCAGCCTCTGCTGATGATCTAAAAAAGCACTACAGTTTAAGGCGTGTCAGCTTCGCATCGATCGATCGAGCTCAAGCCACCGCGCGATCCTTTCAAATTCAAACTGTGAACGCGCACACGAAAGCGATCGATTAGGCTCCGGAACGATGTGGACATCCATCGATCATCATCAGTAGCTATAGCTTTAGCAAGTAGAGTAGTAACTGAGATGAAGAATGATCGATAGGCATGGAGTGGCCGTTTGGTCAACTGGAAACCAATACTGTAAACCGGCCGCTCCCGAACAAACAAGCCGACGGTCGTGCGTAGTAGGGACGGTGGTGGTTGTCTGGACGGCATTCTTTTTATTGCATCCATGGCGACGTCATGCTGTCTGATCAGAGATGAACAGTTTTGCTTGCACTCAATATCCTCTGATTGAATACTCTGCCATGAAGCTGTTAATTAAACATGCGTTTTTTGTCTGCTGATATGATATGGATTGGATGGGGTTTGTCATTGCCAGTTGGATCCATCTTTGATTTAGCTTAAGGCTCCTGCTGGGGTCACACCGCCGGAACGAAAAGGAAAGTTCCTTCATTTCCTGGGTTGCTGCAGCTCTCAACACCACACATTGCAAGGTAGCTTAACCAAACACTGGATAACAAGAGGATTATGTGGGCCAATTACTTCATGATAACATCTATGTGGCTGCAGAATGATTTGCAACACTCAAACCAAACAGTAAGTACACTTATGCATACTGTTTCTAATTATATGTGCGACACAACTGAAATTTGTTGGTGCTACTACCGTTTTGGAAGCTGTACTGTTTTTTTTTTCTCTGTGTGAAAAAGAAGCTGTACTGTGAGTTCTACCTTTCGAAGCGAACACCAAGTTGGTGCAGCCAATTAATCTGGATCGATCATGCACCGACCAGTGCTACATTCATATTAGGAACTATTGAATTGTAACTTTCTCTGTCCTTTTTCTTCGCAAGCAAGCTAGAGTAGGAGCTAGTTTAGGTGTTCGCTTCACATGTAGGTTTTTCCTTTTTGTACATGGACAGTGGACATTTATTTGTTTATAAATATTCCAAGATCCTCCTCTTTTCTTATTGACTTTGATATTGGGATCATTGTTTTTCTCTTCTGAATTATATTCCTAAACGTCAACTGTTAGGCTGGTGCCAACCGGGGCGGTAAGGCCGGGCGGTAGGGCTCTTACCGCCCGGTGGCGGGCGAGAGTGGGCGAGACGAGGGGCGGGAGGGGGCCGACGGGCGGTGGCGGTGGCGCCCGCCGACAGGGCCGTAGCGCCCGGCTTCCCGTCCGCGTTGGCGGGGCGGTAGCAGCGGCCCGGGACGAGAGGGCGGGGCGGTAGGGCGAGAGGGAGGGGCGGGGCGCTGGCGGGGCGGGGCGGTAGGGCGGGGCGGTAGGGGGGTATCCGTTGGGGGCCAACGGCTAGCTGACGTGGCGCCCCCCTATTGGTCCACGTCAGCTAGCCGTTAGGGGTTACCGTTGCTGTCAAAAAAATTGAAAAAAAAATTCGAAAAATTTGAAATTTTCAGCTGATCCCTCCTATAAATACCCCCTCATATGCTGCACTCATTCCACACCAACTTCATCCTCTCTAGTCTTCATTTCCACCCTCTCGACGCCATGTCTTCGTCAAGCAGCGATTCGAGCGAGGGACTGGAGGGTGAGATGATGGCCGCAATGCAGGCGGCAATGGAGGCCGAGTACGAGGCGGCGCTCCAAGCGGTGCCAAGACCGCCGCGGCGCCGTCGACAGTTCATCAGGCGTGATCGTGTTGGCGCCGCCGAGCGGCTCTACGCAGACTACTTCGCCCCCAACTGCGCTTATCCTCCGAGCTTCTTCCGGCGAAGGTATCGGATGAGGCGATCCCTTTTTCTACGCATTGTGGATAGATTGGGTGAATACTCTCCGTATTTCACCCAAAGAGTTGATGCTCTGAACCGTACGGGTTTTACTCCACTACAAAAGTGTACTACGGCGTTGCGTCTGTTAGCTTATGGATCCGGTGCTGATACGATAGATGAGTGGCTTAAGTTAGCTAGACAAACTTCGTCAGACTGTCTAGATCAATTCTGTGAGGGCATCATCGACTGTTACGGGGAAGAGTTTTGCCGTCGACCTAACGTCGCGGATACTCAGCGTCTGTTAGCGAAAGCCGAGGAGCGCGGCTTTCCGGGAATGCTAGGGAGCATAGATTGCATGCATTGGCAGTGGAGGAACTGCCCAGTTGCGCATGCCGGTCAGTTCACAAGGGGAGACATCAAACACCCTACCATAATCTTAGAAGCCGTTGCGTCGTATGATCGTTGGATCTGGCATGCTTTTTTTGGAGTCGCCGGGTCCAACAACGACATCAATGTGCTCAATCAGTCGCCATTGTTCACGGATGTGCTTAGAGGAGAAGCACCCACAGTGAACTTCACGGTGAATGGACACCAGTACAACTGGGGTTACTACCTTGCCGACGGCATCTACCCCTCCTGGCCGGTGTTCATGAAGGGTGTTACTCTTCCACAAAGTGACAAGCAACGTGTCTTCACTGCTGCTCAATCGTGTTGGCGCAAAGATGTGGAGTGTGCATTTGGAGTGTTGAAGTCTAGGTTCAACATTTTAGCAGTTCCCGGACGCTCCTACTCCATGCGCACTCTTGGGTTGATCATACGTGCATGTGTCATTCTGCACAACATGATCATCGACGATGAGCGTGGTACCAATTTGGAGAACAGCTATGAGACAGTTGCGAGCAACGTCGGCCCTCCAATACATACCAATGCACCACCAAGCCTAGCAGCAAGGATTCAGATGGACAACGAAATGCAGGACTCGCCGATGTATACACAGCTCCAGCAGGATTTGATTGAGCATGTGTGGGCTCATCAAAACTAGATTATGTAATTTTCTCATTTTTTATGTAATTTTTATTTATTATTATGTAATCGGTACAATTTTAGTTGAATAAAATAATTTCTTCTATTATTTGCAAGTTTTTAATCTTCAAAATATGTGTTGACGTGGAGGAGAGAGAAAAACTGATGTGGCAGAGAGAGAATCTTATAGCCCGGGCTATAGCCCGTGCACTGGCACCGTGCCCGTGAGAGTGGCGTGAGAGTGGTGAAAAAAGGTGACGTGGCGGCGCTATAGCCCGTGAATAGTGGGCGGTGCATTGGTACCAGCCTTATACTAGTAGTCTGCTTCGGGAACCATGTTAGAGCAAATACAACGTCCCAAATCGGACCGATTTTGATCCTTTTAGGCCGGTCCGCGAGTCATCCTACCGCCGACCCCTCCTCCCAACACACACCAAATAAAACTTTCACACAGAATTCAAGTAAAATTTACATATTTTTGGGGCCAGTTAATACATTTTGCGCATTTTTAGTAATATAGACCAAAAAAATCCCTATCTAGGGGGCTTCGCCGGTGGTGCCCGTCGTCACCCGCGCCCGTGCCGCCAACTCCTCGTCGCTACCGTTGAGGATGATGTACGGCGGCAGCACGTAGGGATGAGTCGGGTGTTGCGCCTGCTGTTGGGGAGGTGGCGGCGGTGTGAGCGGAGTCGTGGAGGGCCGGAGCAAGGCCCTACCACATCCCGAGCTCGTGCACCCCGGACATCTCGATGCCGAGGCGCAGCTGCTCAGCTTCCTTCTCCTCTTTCTGGGGCGGTGTAGTAAGGGGTGGCGTCGCGCAGCGAGAAGGCCATCGTGTTGGATGTCTGTCCAAGAGAGAATAAAATACATCAGTTTCATGATCAATGCAATATGTGTTTATGCTATAACTTTTATGGTCACTGAATTTGAGATTAAGAGGAAAACTCATATGCACATGTAGAGACATAAACACACCATTATAACTATTTGTCATGTCTCATAGACAAAGCCATTAATATTAGATCACCATGTTTTTTTGGTCATGGACATTTGCTATGTCAATATTGAAGGGACCATATTGTTGTGTCAATATTGTGGCTAGATGGACCCAAGTAGTTGAGATACTACGAGATTATATTTTAGCATTGCTACACATAATATCATCACAGTGTGATTAACGTGTTTTGCTTCCTTTGACCATTAGAATATACGTGAAGTATCACGCCGTAAACTGGGTGATCAAAACGGCTATTACTGGGTAATCTCGAAGGGGTGCATTTCATAGTGATAGTTTAATACTGAAATTACTACTCTAAATAATAGAGAGATACATCGAGGATCCACTCATTGTTATAGTATCCATTAATAATTCTGCACACACAAAGCAATGATGTAAGTCGTGGGATGCTATAACACGGTAACGAATAAATGAATCATACTGGATATCAAGGATTACAAGCGAGCATGAGATGTCCCAGAATGTTAGAAAGTGTTTCTGACATCATAGATAGGGTCAATGATTTTATCCAACGGGTATGTATGGTTCTGGATGAGATCCGGGGAAGAACCGATAAGTGGGAGTGTCGGAGGGAGCAGAAATGTCCCAGAGTTGCACCCAAATAAAAGGTGGCTTCCAAGTGGGCCCTAGAGCCATTGAGCAAGATGCATTTCTCTCCCCAGAACTTTCCATATATGATTTTTGGCAAAACAAATAAAGACCAAAAATTAAAGGGAGAAAGAAAAGAAGGAGTCCTAAGGGGAAAGTACTCTCCCAATTAGGAGAGTCATGGGAGAGTCCGACCCGAATTGGACTTGGGGGAGGTACAGCTAGGGCTTAGTGCAACCAAGCATTTCCTTGACCCCCAAGCATGGTTGACTCGTCCTCCTCATATAAATACACCCCCCTCCCTCATTGGGAGGACACACAATTGGCCCTATGCCTTCTCTCTAGTTTAATTAGAGCCTCTAGCCCCTCTAATTCAATTAGAACCTATTTTAATCAGGGTTTTGAGGTGTAATTTCTCGATTATATCTGGCTCTATTATCACTCTTTCACCCATGTGTCGGGATCTCTCCACTTCAATGTGCACATGTAGTTCCTAGTTCTGGATAGCGAATGTGAGTTTTAGTTCTCCATATATGGAAATAAAGAAAGCATTAAGGAGTTGGGATCTTCACCTAGATGAAATGATCAAAATATTGGACATTATCAAGGACGGTGAAAATGCTTTTGGACTCAAGTAAGTCGGTGGGAGCGCTAAGAAACATTTCTAACACTTTATCTGAACAACGTATTGTTGATTGGAAATATTGTTGACATAGTAAAAGGTATCGGTGAAACTATATTTTAACAAAACAGACTCAAGAAAATGCAGTATAAGTATTTTCAGTTTGGAAGTGGGTGAGCGACAATGTTTGTATGGAAAGTTAATTATAGATTTGCCTCCATGGAACAGAGTAGGGTTCTCGTGTTCCATTATTTGTTTGTGTTGGATCAAACATGTTAAAATCGTGGAGCTAAATTATTGGAAACGACACTTAACATCTTGGTAAAAGCCAAGGGAAGTATTTCTTTAAAAATCAAAATACTTGTACAAAGCATATCTATTTCATTCTGAATGAATAGAAAAGAAGGCATATGATGGGTGATACATATGAATGATTAGATCAGTCATTTACGCCATAATATGTACACAAACGAGATATGACCTATGTTCTAAGTGTTATGAACATAAACCAAAGATTATCGTGTGTATGATCAACAAGAAAATAACCTTATGAGGAGCATAAGGTATAGTTCATATTTGTGGTAAATGCAAAAACAAGTTACTATAAATTATTACACTAATAAAGCATGTGTTGCATAATCACGAAGACAATCAACTTAGTGTTAATAAGATGGCGTAGTGGGATGGAAGAAATTCAATGTGAAAGTTGGAGGAAAATCCTAAAGTTTAACACTTTGATAGAATTTGTAACGATAGCGGTAAGACAGGATACACTTTGGAACTGTAAAGATTAAATGCTTGGATATTCTTCATAGAACTAGATGAGGTGATTTACAAAAGATGCAGCAGTAGTTTGAACAACACACTATCTTCTTGGTTAAAGTACCAAACATTTAAACCGTAAGGTTCATTTGAGATCAAAGAAGAAGTGGTTCTCCAAGATATCAAAATACACATGCACGTGAAGTTCCAGATCCAAGGATGAAGTCTACACCACAATCAACACCATAATGCCACTGGGTGCTGAGCTAAGAAAATAGATTATTGTATCTTGTGCAAGTGGGAGACTGTTGCCCAAGAGAAAATAAAATACATCAGTTTCATGATTAATATATTAGTTTTTTATGCTATAACTAATATGATCACTAAATGTGACATTCGGAGGAAAGTCCATATGCACGTGTTGAGACATAAACACACCATTATAACCCTTTGTCATGTCTCATAGACAAACTCGTTAATATTAGACAACCACATTTTTCTAGTCATGGATATTTGTTATGTCAATATTAATGGGAGGAAATTTTTGTGTCAATATTGCTGCTGGGTGGCCGCAAGTAGTTAAGATACTGTGAGTTCATATTTTATCATTGCTATAGATAGTATCCTCACAGTATGATTAAATTGTTTGATTCCTTTGACCATGTGAATATATGATGTTGCATTCTAGATAGTTTACTTTTGGTGTAGTCAAGTATCACATTGTGAACTGGGTGACCAAAAACGGCTATTACTGGGTAATCTCAAAGGGGTGAAGTTCATCATGATAGTTCAAGAGTAAGAATTACTCCTCTAGATAATAGAGAGATACATTCAGGATCCACTTGGTGTGATAGTATCCATAAATAAGTCTGCCTGGACAAATATATGATGTAAGTCGTGGGATGCTATAACATGGTAACGAGTAAAGGAAACATATTGCATATCGAGGATAATATGACATGGTGATTGAAGAGTTTAATCATGATCATGTAATTTATCTTGCCTCGGGGTATTGATAGTTATCGTGAAGTAATGAGAACATACTTGATAATCAAAAGGTTCATTAGAGTTCGTTCATATAACTTGTAGGAATCAATATGGACGTCCACGGTATCGATGTTGATTATTGATTGGGAAAATGGTTTTACAATCATGCCTACTTGTTATCAAACTTGTAGGTTGCACACACTTGAGGCGTCAAAGTTAGTTATTCACATTGGATGGTTCAGAGAAGAGAGAGGGTATCATCCGGCTAGTTAAGTCATTACAGAATTATATTCAGAGAGATTTACAAGTAGTCATGAGATGTATAAGGAGGTTAGAAATTTTTCTGACATCATTGGACAGGTTCGATGATTTTATCAAAAGGATATACAGGGTTTTGTATGAGATTTTGGTAAAAACTGGTATGGGGAAGTACTAGAAGGGAGCACAAATGTCCTAGGGTTGCACCCAAATATTGGGTGGCTTCCAAGTGGGCCCTAGGGCCACTAAGAAATTTGCATTGCTCTCCCTAGAACTCTCCATATATAATTTTTGGCAAAAAAAAAGGTCAATTAAAGGGAGAAAGAAAGGAAGGAATCCTAACAGGAAAGGGCTCTCCCAATTGCGAGAGTCTAATCCAAATTGGATATGGGGAGGTGCTGAACGGATAGTATGGTCACCTAGAGTGGGTGAATAAGTTCTACTTCCAAATTTTAATACTTTTTCAATTTAGGGCTCGCTTGGCTGGTAGTTAAATATTACGGACGCGTAAATATTTTCAAACCTTCTTCAATGGTGCTCCGTATTTTGAGCACGATGTCGATAGGTCCGTAATTTTCCACGGGGGTATCTTCTAATAAACGGCGAGCCAATCGGGGCCTTAGGCTTGACACAAAGGTAAATTCTCTAGATATGCGACTACGGTGAATTTACCTATATGAAGAGACCAACACTAATCAAGATACAAACACAAAGTAAAGGTAAAGGAATGAAGTAACTGATAAAAGAAGCACGTGGAGAGAAGGATGTATTCCCAAGTTCCTCCCTTTGAGGGGAATACGTCTTGTTGAAGGGTGTGAGTTTCGCCACGAAGACATACTCAACGCCAAAAAGGCCTCACCTCAAAGGACACGGATGTCGCCTAGAGGGGGTGAATACGCGTTTAAAAATAATTACGGTTAAGGCTTGAATAAATGCGGAATAAAACTAGCGTTTAATTTATCAAGCCAAAATCTAAACAAACTAGGTTCACCTATGTGCACCAACAACTTATGCTAAACAATTCAAACAACTATGTGATAGCAAGATATGTTACTTCAAGCTCGATGGCTATCACAAAGTAAATTGCATAAGTAAAGAGATCGGTTATAGAAATAACCGAGACACATGGAGACGATGATTTATCTCGAAGTTCACTTCCCAATGGAATCTAATCTCCGTTGGAGAGGTGTGGGGTCAGAGTGACTCCAAGCGCCCAATGGCTCACCTTATTCTCCTCGTGCCTCCACCAATGCGGAGTGCAACGATCCACTATGGGACTTTTGAGGGCGGTCACCGATCCCGTACAAGGTTGGGGCAATCTCCACAACTCAATTGGAGGCTCCCAACAATATCCCGCGAGCTACCAAAACTCGGAGATAGCAACAAGGCCTCGAAAGCTTCCAAAGCTCCGAGGAAACAATCAACCATCTAGGGCACTCCAAATACCCAAGAGGACTCAAACCGATGCAACCTATGCAATGTCAAGAACACAAGAAGTGCGCAAATCCCACCAAAACAACAAATGCTATAAAGGAGAAAAGGGGAAGAACAAGGAAGAACTCAACAAATGAATCTCCAAGATCTAGATCCCAAAGGATTCCCCTCACTAAGAGGAGAGATGGATTGGTGGAAAGATAGATCTAGATCTCCTGTTTCTTTTCCCACTAATTGGAGGCAAGAATCATGGAGGAATAGAGAGAAAGCAAGCTCCAAGAGGTCAACAATGGTGGGGAAATTTGCCTAAAAGATAGTTAACCATTGGGGAAAAAGACACCTTATATTGGCCCCACAAATGAGCCCGTTGGGGGCATTCTGCACGTCCCCGGCCTCCGGGCCGGCCTGGCTGGCCTCCAGGCCGACCAACTAACAGACCCGCCCAGCCTGGAGCCCGGCCTGGGCTGGCCTCTCTACGTTTCCCGAAAAACACCTACACTAAGAACGTGATATCTTTCGCCTCCAGACTCTGTTTTCGATGATCTTGGGCTCGTTGAACTCGCAACGATGAGAACTATAAGATCATACAGAGAAACATCATAGTCCATCATTGGAGGATAAATCAAATGATGAAAGGTTTGATCTCTCTATAAAGGAACAATCGGTAAAACCTCCAATATCAAAAACGCAATAAGTTTTTCATGCGAAACCCGTTTTTTATGAACAGCTTGTATTGAAACACATGAAAATCTATAAAACCACACATGGAGAAAAAACAAATAAGAACCAAGAAAGATGATGCCAAGTATGCAAAGCTTTGAGCTCTCTCCGAGTGATGCGATGAAGTTGCTAATATGAGAGCTCCTCTTGATAGTACGGTTATATATCCTATAACCCGGTCTCCCTCCTAATGGTATGAGACCGGTAATATAGAAAACCTATCGAGATCATACCTTTGCCTTGAGCATTCCATTTGAGCTAGATGATGAAGATCTTGACCTCCTCGAGATGGAACACCTTTCTTGATTTTGCTTTGCTCGGTGAAGACACATAGATTGCTCCCCCATACGCCACTATGGGAGAGGCTCTTTTAGGTACATCTTCACTTGGACATTATATCCAAAAGAGTGGAAAGATTCAAGCATGTGATCTCTTTGATATGCTCCCCTTGAACTTGCACTTCTCGAACCTGATGACGAACATAACTTGACGTCATCCACCATGGACTATATGAGATCTTCCTTTAGATGCAAGCCTATGGAAACATACCTAACCCCACATAGATATACCACACACACATATAATGGGTTAGAACACAAAGCTATATGAAAGATTACTTACCATACCATGATCCCACATGGTACATCTTCTTTCTTTGTGAGTTGATCAATATTAACTATCGCTTAGCACTTTGCCTTGATCAACCTTGTATCTTTTCTTCTCTCTTCATAAAAATGATGTCTTGAAGGTAAAGATGAATGTTCACACAATATTCTTCTTCAAGACATATGATACGTCATAAACGAATCCCTAATTTCTGATGCTCCATGATCATATTATGACACTTGGTACATGTTTTCTCCCTTCTTTATGTCATTTTTATCGATTTTCCGGACTAACCTATTAACAAGATGCCATAGAGCCAGTTCCCTGTTTTCTGCTGTTTTTTTAGTTTCAGAAAAGTTGTTCTAGAAATATTCTCGGAATTGGAAAATTCGAAGCCCGGAAGTCCTATTTTCCCCGGAAGCATCCAGAAGACCGAAGAGGAGCCGGAGAGGGGCGGCAGGGGCGCCACACCATAGGGTGGCGCCCCCCCCCACACCAGCTATAGGTGTGGGGCCCCCCGGCCTCCACCGCCTTCGCCCTTTCACCTATTTAAGACCCCCGGATGGAAAACCCTAAACACCTGATCAAAATCCCTGAAAAAGTTCCGCAGCCGCCATCACCATCAATCCCAGACCGGGGGGTTCTGAAGCTGTTTCCAGCACCCTGCCGGAGAGGAGATCATCACCGGAGGCCTCTTCATCACCATGCCTGCCTCCGGAGTGATGCGTGAGTAATTCATCCTTGGACTACGGGTTCGTAGCTGTAGCTAGATGGTTGTCTTCTCCTCATATGCCTCCATTTTTATATCGCGTGAGCTGTCTATCATGATCGAGATTGATCTTATGTAATTCTCTGTGTTGTGTTTGCTGGGATCCGATGAATATTGAACTTATGCCAAGTTGATTATAGTCTTTATTTGCATATGTTATTTGTGATCTTGCATGCTCTCCATTGCTAGTGGTTATTCTGGCCAAGTAGTTGCTAGTGACTCCAAGAGGGAGTATTTATGCTCGATAGTGGGTTCATGACTCCTTCTTGCCTTGCTCGAGTGACAGAAACGTGCAGGGGGGATGTGTTGTTGCCATTAGGGAGAAAACAGCGGTGAGAGTGCCCGCGTGCATAATCATTGCTTACATTACACACTTTGTTTAATTCAATTATCTATTGCTTGCAACTTAATACCTGAGGGGGTTCGGATGATAACCTGAGGGTGGATTACTAGTCATAGATGCAGATGGATGTCGTTCTATGTATCTTGTTGTAATGCCCGCACCAAATAGCATAGTAATCTTCATGTCATATTGTGCACTACGGTGCAACCTTTATTTGTCAATTGTCCAGCTGTAATTTGTTCACCCAGCATGTTATATTTTATGGAGAGACACCACTCGTGAAACTACGAACCCCAGTCCATTTTCCACACTGTTAAACAAGCCACAACAATTTCCTGCTCTCTCAACTTTCTGCAAGCATACACTTTTTTTCCACACTATACGTCTAATATTTTTTTTCAGCAACACCAGTGAGATTGACAACCTCACTGTACCGTTGGGGCAAAGTATTTTTTGTTGTATTGTGTGCAGGTTCCACGTTGTTGCTGACACCGATGAAGCGCCAGCACCACCGTCAGTGGCGCCAACCTTCCGAAGATTCTCTTTCTCCTACTGGATTGATAACCCTGGTTCTTAACTAAGGGGAAAACTCCTACCGTTGTGCTCATCACACCTTCCTCTTGGGGTTCCCAACAACGCAGAGAAAGGTTTTTAACTCTACCAACAACAAGGATTTTTCTGGCACCGTTGCCGGGGAGAAGGAAGTCTTCTGGCAAGGAGAGTCTCTCACTCTCAATCTCTTTATTTTGTTTATTGTCTTGTTTTTATTTTTGTCTTGTTTTTATTTCTCTATATCAAAAACACAAAAAATAGTTTATTTCTTTATATCAAAAACACACAAAAAAAGTTTACTTCATAGCTGTTATTTATTTGCTTGCTTTTATTCTGCTAAAATGAGTTCCTCTTAGAATACTAAGTTGTGTGACTTCACTAGCACAAACAACAACGATTTTATTTGCACACCTATTGCTCCACCTGCTCCTACTTCTGCTTTCTATGAGATTAAACCTGCTTTATTAAACCTTGTGATGAAAGAACAATTTTCTGGTATTAGTACTGATGATGTTGCTGCCCACCTTAATAATTTTGTTGAACTATGTGAGATGCAAAAATATAAAGACGTGGATGGATATATTATTAAACTGAAATTATTTCCTTTCTCTTTGAGAGGAAGATCTAAAGAATGGTTGCTATCTTTGCCTAGAAATAGTATTGATTCTTGGACAAAGTGTACAGATGCTTTCATCGCAAAATATTATCCTCCTGCTAAGATTATATCCCTTAGAAGTGACATAATGAATTTTAAGCAATTTGATAATGAACACGTTTCTAAATCTTGGGAAAGAATGAAAACTATGGTGAAGAATTGTCCCACTCATGGACCGACTACTTGGATGATTATACAAACCTTGTATGCAGGTCTGAATTTTTCATCAAGGAACCTATTGGATTCAAGTGCTGGGGGTACCTTTATGTCCATCACTTTGGGCAATGCAACATAGCTTCTTAATGATATGATGATAAATTATTCAGAGTGGCACACTGAGAGAGCTCCACAAGATAAGAAGGTAAATTCTGTTGAGGAAACCTCCTCTTTAAGTGAAAGGCTTGATGCTATTATGTCTATGCTTGTTAATGGTAAAGCTCAAGCTGATCCTAATAATGTTCCTTTAGCCTCTTTGGTTGCTCAAGAAGAGCATGTTGATGTGAACTTTATTAGAAATAATAATTTTAACAACAATGCTTATAGAAATAATTTTGGTGGAAACAATTATAAGCCCTATCCTCCTAATAGTGGTAGTGGTTATTCTTATGGTAGATCTGGAATGCCTAGTGAGGAAAGGATTGTAGAAGTTGAAAAGGCAACTAAGAACTTTATTCAAATGCAATATGAACAAAATAAGTTGTTTACTAAAACTATGTAAGAACAATCTGCTATGTTGAGAACTATTAGCCAACAAATTGGAAATTTGAATAGAGAAATCTCTGGTTTGCAAGGTAAAATTTCTAGTGCTGAGACTAGTATTTTGGCCTTGTCAGAGGCCCAATTTTCTTTGATAAATAAAATGGCTACTAAAACTGAAACATTGAAGATAATCCTTTTACTGCAACCAATGCTATCCAAGTTCGAATTGATGATGATGTTAGGTTGATGGCTGAATTACGTGCTAGGTGGGAAAGAGAAGATCAAATGGCTAAAAAGAATAATATTGCTAAATTTTGCACTGTCACAACTAGTAAAACTGAAATTCCAAGTGCTAGTAAACCTCATACTATCAATGGTAAAGTAGTTTGTGTTAATAAAGTCCCTACTCCTTTGGTGAAACGTGCTAAATTGCCTAAAACTGCTGAAACTGCTTCTGATAAAAGTGCTGAAATTTTAGAGAAGTAGGAAATAATGAATCCATTACTTTTGATGATAATAATATTGATTTTGATGATTGCAATATCTCTGAAGTTATTATGTTTCTACAAAAGCTTTCTAGAAGTCCCAATGCTAGTGCCATGAATATGGCCTTTACTAAACATATTACCAATGCTCTCATGGAAGTTAGGAAAGAAAAGTTGAAACTTGAGACTTCTATCCCTAGAAAACTAGATGATGGTTGGGAGCCTATTATTAAGATAAAAGTAAATGATTTTGATTTAAATGCTTAGTGTGATATTGGTGCTAGTATCTCTGTTATGTCTCAAAAGCTTTATGATATGCTTGATTTACCACCGTTGGAACACTCTTATTTGGATGTTCATCTTGCTGATAATGCTAAGAAGAAACCTCTTGGTAGAATTGATGATGTTCTTATTATGGTTAATAATAACCTTGACCCTGTTTATTTTGTTGTTATGAACATTTAATGCAATGCTTCTTGTCCTATTGTTTTGGGAAGACCTTTTCTTAGAACCGTTGGTGTTATTATTGATATGAAAGAGGGGAGTATTAAATATCAACTTCCCCTCAAGAAAGGTTTGGAACACTTTCCTAGAAATAAGATGAAGCAACCCTTTGACTGTATTATTATATCAATATATGATGTTGATGCTTCCACTCTTGAAAATACTTGAGTTGATTTTTCTATGCCTGGCTGAAAGGCTTTAAAGAAAAGCGCTATCGGGAGACAACATGTTTTATTTCTCTGTTTTCTTCCAGTTTTCCTTTGTTTTCTTTGGTGTGCTTGCACCTGGGTGTTTTCTATTTCCTTAGCAACCCCGCTATATCTTTTCTTTTGTGTTTTTCTTGAGCCAAGTAAAGCCACTAGTGGAAAGTTGGAGTTGGTTTTCGGATTTCTGCGCCGAAAACAGATTTCTGCTGTCCACCATAAAATATCGTATAAAATCCTGGAAGATCAGAATGATCTGAATTTTTTTGTTCCTATTCCTCAGATAATTTTGAAACTTTTATTATAATACCACTTTTTTTATTTGATCAACATAAGATGTTTTATAAAATCGATCTTTACCTGTTGTTCTGTTTTGACAGATTTCTGCCATTTATCGCATTTGCATCTTAATCTCTTTCTTTTGGTGTTCTTTTGAGAAAAAGAGTTTGAAAGAAGTTGTGATAGTATCTAATGTGTTTTTGAGTGTTAGACTTGTGTTGAAACTGAACCATGTGGATTTATTATTTCAATTGCACTAACATTGCTAATGAAGATTGTGAGAATTTTGATGTGAAGGAAGTTTTCAAGGCTCAAGAGAAGAGGATGATATGATATGAAGAAGAAGAGTGAAAAGCCTAAGCTTGGGGATTCCCCGGCGGTACATCCAAACAAATTCAAAGAAGACTCAAGCGTCTAAGCTTGGGGATGCCCAACGCATCCCCTTCTTCATCAACAAATTATCAGGTCACTTCTAGTGAAACTATATTTTTATTCGGTCGCATCTTATGTGCTTTGCTTAAAGCGTCTTTTATTTTTGTTTTCAGATTGCTTTTGCTTTTGCTTTCAGTTTGTGTTTACTTTCATAATAATCTTGGTTTGAACCCAGGATTCTTTTATTGGAGAGTGACACGCTCCGCTTTTTCATGAGAATACGTTGTATTCTTAATCTCTGTCTAGCTGCTGCATTTATTTAGCTCATGTTTTGCATGTATCTCTTATTAGAGATGTTAGTTTTAGTAGTATTATTTGAGTACTCTCATGTTTGATTGCTGTATCTTAAAGATTATTTTTGTTAAAGCATGTTTTGTATGGTGCTTGTTGGGAGAAACAAAAGAAAAATTGCTGCTTGAAGTAGAATGTATAACAGTACTAGTAGAAGCTTGTATAGACTGTGACTAGGACTTTTTCATGCCATGCTAAATGTTATTTTAGTTTTAAAGCCTTGTGGTTATTGATTATCATGATTAGCCTCAAATAGATGAGAGTGTTTAATATGTATTGAAAGATTCATGAGTTGTTCTTGTCATAGTAAAGCATCAATATATGGTATTCTGTTTCGAATGTTTTATTTGGTTGACTTGGCGCATGCTCACACCATGTTTATGACTACAAACCAGTCACGAATAGCCTCCATGACCACTTAGTTTTTGAACTTGTGATACTTCTTATGTTTTAATTAATGATGCTTATGTCGCTATGCATGATTATGGCTCTTATGCTCTCTTGATTTGTCGCTCCCAGTCTTTTTCTAGCCTCCACCTGGACTGAGTATGATCTCTACTCGTGCATCCAAACTCCCTTAAACCAAAGTTTTCCCATTTTGTCCACCATACCTACCTACATGTGGTATTTAACTTCCATTCCAAAGTAAATTGTGCATGTGTTACCTTTAAAACCTTCAAAATTACTTCTGCTTTATGTTCCTGTTTTTGCTCATGACGACGTAAATAGAGAATATTTATCTCACTTGTTGATGGGATTTCACACCCTGGACTAGTGGCTTCATCCGCTTATCCAAATGATAGAAGAGCTGGCAGCGGGGTGCCCAGCCCAAATTAATGCATACAATTCTCTTCACTATTTTTGCCCCTGATTTATCAGCCAAAGCATAATTGTGTAAACAAAAGAGAAAGAGGGATGACCTTCTACACCAGTTGCGTCCTTCACCGTGGGAGACGCTCTTGTGAATCCAGTTGACTTGTGACGTCTGTATTTTTTGTTTACCATTCGTTGACATTAGCATATATCTCCCAAAATATAGACACTCCTCCACGGTATGTGATTGTTGGCAGGCACCCGAGGATTCGGTTAGCCATGGTTTGTGAAAGATGGATGGGAGGAGTGTAAAACTTTTAATACCTCTGTTTAATAAAATAAAATCTCTAGCACATGAGTCATCCCTGCTTCCCTCTGCGAATGGCCTTTCTTTTACTTTTATGTCGAGTCTCCATCTTCTAAATTTATGCACAGTTGAGAGAGCATTTTTGCCATTCTGAGTTCTATGTGCATTTGTCCCATAAGCATCAATAATTACTTCATGATGTGATATTATTTGTTCTTAAATTATTTCTCTAGTATTCCTCTTGAGATTTGAAGGTGTCCTGACATTTATGTTTTGCCCCACTCTTAAGGACTACCGTAATATCACTTTGCCATGCTTTCTCTATACCTGAAACACACATTTACCTTTCTTTACATTATTATTCATGATCATGTGTTTGAGTTACTTTTCGTGATGCAAAGTAATTGCTATGCTTTATTATTAAAATTTTATTTATCATGCCCGTGTTTAAAGTTTTATTATCTCAGCGTGCATATGCTTTTACATTAGATTGATCAAGTTTATGTTAGTAGCATGTCACCTCAGAAATTATTGTTTTATCGTTTACCTACTCGAGGACGAGTAGGAACTAAGCTTGGGGATGCTTGATACGTCATAAACGTATCCCTAATTTCTGATGCTCCATGATCATATTATGACAATTGCTACATGTTTTCTCCCTTCTTTATGCCATTTTTATCGATTTTCCGGACTAACCTATTAACAAGATGCCACAGAACCAGTTCCCTGTTTTCTGCTGTTTTTTAGTTTCATAAAAGTTGTTCTGAAAATATTCTCGGAATTGGAAAATTTGAAGCCCGGAAGTCCTATTTTCCCAGAAGCATCCAGAAGACCGAAAAGGAGTCAAAGAAGGGCAGCAGGGGGCCACACCATAGGGTGGCGTGGCCCCCTGGCCGCGCCAGCTATGGGTGTGGGTACCCCGGCCTCCACCGCCTTTGCCCTTTCGCCTATTTCAGCCCCCCCCCCCCCCCCCCCCGAATGGAAAACCCTAGGCACCTAATCAAAATCCCCGAAAAAGTTCCGCAGCCGCCATCACTGTCAACCCAGACCAGGGGGGTTCTGAAGCTGTTTCCGGCACCCTTCCGGAGAGGAGATCATCACCGGAGGCTTCTACATCACCATGCCTGCCTCCGGAGGGATGCGTGAGTAGTTCATCCTTGGACTACGGGTTCGTAGCTGTAGCTAGATGGTTGTCTTCTCCTCATATGCCTCCATGTTTAGATCTCGTGAGATGTCTATCATGATCGAGATTGATCTTATGTAATTCTCTGTGTTGTGTTTGCTGGGATCCGATGAATATTGACCTTATGCCAAGTTGATTATAGTCTTTATTTGCATATGTTATTTATGATCTTGCATGCTCTCTGTTTCTAGTGGTTATTCTGGCCAAGTAGTTGCTAGTGACTCCAAGAGCGAGTATTTATGCTTGATAGTGGGTTCATGCCTCCTTCTTGCCTTGCTCGAGTGACAGAAACGTGAAGGGGGAGGATGCGTTGTTGCCATTAGGGAGAAAATAACGGTGAGAGTGCTCGCGTGCATAATCATTGCTTACATTACACACTTTGTTTAATGCAATTATCTGTTGCTTGCAACTTAATACCTGAGGGGGTTCGGATGATAACCTGAGCGTGGATTATTAGTCATAGATGCAGATGGATGTCGGTCTATGTATCTTGTTGTAATGTCCGCACCAAATAGCATAGTAATCTTCATGTCATATTGTGTACTACGGTGCAACCTTTATTTGTCAATTGCCCAGCTGTAATTTGTTCACCCAGCATGTTATCTTTTATGGAGAGACACCACTAGTGAAACTACGAACCCTGGTCCATTTTCCACACTGTTAAACAAACCACAACAATTTCCTGCTCTCTCTACTTTCTGCAAGCATACACTGTTTTTCCACACTATACGTCTAATATTTGTTTTCAGCAAGACGGCTGAGATTGACAACCTCACTGTACCGTTGGGGCAAAGTATTTTTGGTTGTGTTGTGTGCAGGTTCCACGTTGTTGCTGACACAGGTGAAGCGCCAGCACCACCGTCAGTGGCATCAACCTTCCGAAGATTCTCTTTCTCCTACTGGATTGATAACCATGGTTCTTAACTAAGGGTAAAACTCATACCACTGTGATCATCACACCTTCCTCTTGAGGTTCCCAACAACGCAGAGAAAGGATTTAACTCTGCCAGCAACAACATACTTGCAATTTCCTCAACTTTCTCATGACCAAACTTGGGATATTCGCATGAATAACACCTTGGTCACCATTTGATTATCTTGAATCCAACACATGGACATCAAGCATAGCCAATGGACAAACTCTACAAGTATAGCTCAACGCAACCATTAGTCCATAGTGATTGTCATAAATTTCCAAAACCACACATGGGGGCACCATTCTCTTTCAATCTCCCCCATTTTGGTAATTGATGAGAAACTCTTTTACGAGGGTTTATATAATGAATTTTACCAACCACGCAAATAAAAAAGCAAGGATGCATGAGCATGAAAGCCAAATGCTTAATAACAAAACCAAAGCATAAAACCAAATTTCCTTAAACCCTCTAAACTTTCTCCCCCATTGGCATCCATTTCCAAAATGGGATCATAGAAATTTTAGTTGGCCAATATAGTAAGGGTTCCTCCGTAGGATGTGCACTTCTCATAACATGAGTGAAATCAAATACACTTATCCAATGACGAATAATGGGAGGAACTATACTGAGGATCCAAAGATTGCAAATAAGATGGTATACAAATCTCTAATATTCTCCTAAAGAGAAGTAAGCAATCAAAAAGATCCAACAAACGAAACGAACAAGGTATATTATGGTTTGAGAAATTGAGTGTTTTTAAATAAAATAGAGGAGCTCCCCGATATTTGTGCATGATTTAGAAATATTGCATTTTGAATGCAAAGTGCACAAAAATGGAATCATAACTCCCCCACTGTTGTTCAAAACTCAAAGCAAGTGCAAGTGATCATAAAAGAAAACAAGGCATATCACTTAGAGCAAGAGGTGCTTGAGCCATAAGAGAAGTTGCCAATAAAAGGATGGAAATTAAGACATGCAATTCTTATCATGTGTATAAGTTTCTAAATAGACCACAATCATGATGATGTACATCCATAAAGAAACATGTACACACAATATAGTTACAAAGAGAAAGAGCGAGATATCCAATTTGAAGACATAAATACGACAATAAGATCTTTGCTTGAAAGAATAGCACATAGCTTTAAAAAAATATCTTAAAGGATATGAATGACCTTCCAACAAAACACATCAAAGACATCACAAACATCAATAAGGGAAAAAGAGATAGTTGGGACATTTTGATAAAAGCAACAAGTATCACAAGGAGTAAATATGTTTCATGCCACGATACAACCTACAAAAGGTTGAAATGTTAGAGTATATGCATGAGGTAAATACTTTTTACCGGGGTAGCATTGGTGATGTTGTACTAGATAAGAATTCATCCATCATAATAGATTGACTCCAATAAGCATGTAGTGACAACACCTTATTTGTGAATGAGGCAAGCACCCAATGCATATCAAATGTACCTAAAACATATTTAAGTACAAAAATGGTCCCCGAACTCATTGGGTCCAAAGTAGTTAGACAAACTACAATGTATAGGACACAATCCACATGAATATGGGCATGTAGATATGAAATTGAATATCATGAACATCTTAGCCAATTTAGGATTGATGGATATTATTCCATATAAATATTGGATCAAGGAAGATAAACATGCCATACCATATACATTAGTAATTATGCATGCAATCACTTTCAAGAACCAAAAGCGGTGTAATTTGGACAAAACACCTAGTAAACCAAGATATGCACACAAAGGCATGACACGACATAAAGGTTGTCCAAATTATATCAAAGGTCCATGTCAACACATGAAAGGAGATACCAATTGGAACCAAACAAAATCAACTCATGATTGATAAGATACCAATTAGAAAATATACCATGTAAAAATAAAATACCAATGGAAATACTTATCACTTGGGGATACTAAATAAAAATGTATCAAGGAGTAAAATATTGAGATCCCAATAGACATCAAATGAACCATGTCAAATTCCAAGAGATGGCAATTGAAGCAAATATCTATGAGTGAGATATCGAACTCCAATTAATACCAATTGAGGGCATCAAAGCAAAACAAATGAGCATAGAAGATGACTATATAAAATATGCTCAAAGACTTATCTCATTCAAAACAATACAATGCAAAACAAGGAATGAGATAACCAAGCCCTCTACACTTTTTATGATGGCACAAAGTACTAAAAAATAAAAGTTGTTCCTTCCACAAACACACAAGGTATTATTTAAAATACCAATTTAAAAGATCTAATATCAATTGATGATAACTAGTGTTTAAAAAGAATCTATGATAGATCCCCCATGATCTATGAATGATTTTTGAATTTTGCACACAAATGGGATCATCCGTCTCCATACGCATACACTAGAAACTTTCATTAAGTGGCAAGAAGATCCAATTGAAAATATGGTGTTCTAAAGGAAGTAATATAGCTCTCCCACGACTTGTGCATTATCTAGATGTTTGCATTTTAATACAAAAGCACTATAAGGGGATCCTCGCTTTTCTTACAACCATTACACTAGAATTTTATTTGATTATAACACATAGATCTTAAAGAGGCAAGGAAGACAATGGGAGCTCATTCAAAACAATTTCTCGTCGATAATACAAATGGAAGACAAGTGTAATGTAAATATGATCAATAAATTCTACCACAAATATGGTTGTCACTTGTCCAAGGACAAGGAGGGTATGGTGTTACTTTTCAGTGGTATATTGAAAAATTATTCATGATCATGTTCAATCACAAATGCTTATGGAAAAGGATATGAGTTAATTATCATGCTTACATAGATATTCTTGGTGGCTTCAACTAGTCAAATGATCATGCAAAGCAATGCTTAATATATCTTTAAGCAACCGGTTTACCAAATTATACATACGTGCACATTTGAGGAACACTACACAAAGAAACTCTCTCAAATTCAAGAAACCAAAATATGAGATACAAAAACTCATTTAAGAAAGTATGGAACTTGTTTGAGCTAATCATGCCACGTAGTAACAAGATAATTTAGAATATCAATTCTAAGTGGCATTACCTCATATGTTCACATTTTCTAGGATTGTAATATGCACATAGCTTATTACTCCCCCATAATGTGATAATCCATTTCTTTTCAACAAGAGGCAAGTGAAATCAAATAAGAGATAATTAATGAACATTGTAAAATTTGAATTTCTCATGAGAATGAAATAACACATGGAGACTATATAATCTTGTCACATTTAATAATAAGTGATATACATTATGTACACATATTTTAGGATTGTGAGGTGGCAAAGAACATCACTCCCCGAAATGATATAGTTCATTGATTTCTCAAAAGAGGCAACTAAATTAATCATAAATTGCAATAAAGGATCTACACAAAACAAACAAGTACATGGAGTGCAAACCAACAAACACATACTAAATTACTCAAGATAGGTAATTAGTAAGCACACCATATGCAAACACACGCTAGATACAAAACTAACACATGAAAGGGGCAAGCAACTTTCAATGTATATAATTTAAATACAAGTTACCGCAAGGAGACACATTGGATATGAGATAGATATATGATGATACAAATGACTTGGCTTGAGTAAATATAATTGATGAAGATCCCTTAATTCTTCATAAGATAGCCAAATCTCCAATTCCAACCAACAACACCTATTTATCAAGTTTTATCTTGTTGGTCCCCAAACAAGGTTGGTCCTAAGAGGTTAGTCACAATAGGTTTGGCAACCCAAATTGTTCGCTTCTTGACACCACTTTGAGTGCCAAGATATTTGGCAAACACGTTGACAAACTTATCCTTCTGAAGGGAATAAACATCATCAATAATGATAGGGTTGGATAAGGTACCATTAGTGCATGAGGAAGCGGAGTGGCCCTTTTCACGGCATAAGTAGCAACATCGACTTCCTCCTTTCTTCTTAGTTGATTTCTCAACTTGAGGAGTTCTAACTTGATTCTTCTTGGGAAGAGGCCTTTCTTCATATTTAGGTTGAGCATGAGATTGAACTTGTGGCCACTTCCCTTATTGCTTCTCACTAAGAGGCTTCTTCTTTAATGGGCAAGACCTAACATGGTGCCGTTCAACCTTGCACTTGAAGCAAACAATCTTTGACGAATTCTTGACTTGTTCTTGGCCCTTATTCTTGTTGATTGTATGATTCTTCTTGATATTGGACTTATTGTTAGTATTGGAGTTGAATCCAAGTCCACTCTTGTCATTGGGTAATCTTTGCACACTCAACATGTTGTCAAGTGCGGACTTCCCATGACGCGTTTCCAAGTCTTTCTTCAAAGAAGTGACTTGGACCTTGAGCTCTTTTATTTCCTCTAAATGGTTAGTAGAAACACAAGTAATAGAGGAAGTAGATGCTTCATTGTTAGAGCAACAAGGCATGGAAAGCAATTCATCACAAGATGTAGAGATATTATGAGTGAATGAATGAATAGGACTAGCACGAGGCAAAATAGAATTTTGAGTAGAGTTTGTGCTAATGTCCACATGAGGCTCACAAGATATCACCTTCGTAATGATAGACTCGTGAGATAACTTTAGCTTATCATGTGAGACTAAAAGATCCTCATGAGAGCTTGAGAGCTTTTCATGACTTTCTTCCAATTTCCCATAATTGCTAGTTAGCAACTCAAGTTGAGCCCTTAGCTCAACATTCTCCTTCAATGTAGATGCTCCACAAGAAATAGAGTTAGTAGCACAAGCATCATTATTAATAGAAATAGGAGAAGGCAACTTGGCAAGCCCTTTTGAATATGAAGCTTTAATTTGAGTATGTGCGACTTTTAGCTCATAATTTTTAGCTTCATTGATGGTTTGTTCTTATACAAGAGCTTCCTCTAGTTTTGCAATTTCATTCGAATAATCACGCTCGCGGCTATAACACGCATCAATGCATGCTTCCAAATCCTTAATGGAGATATTGCGCCTATCAAATGCTCTAATGATTTCTAGGAAATTGGCACAAGCATATTTATCCTCATAAAGGATATTGTGAATAATTTTACCTTTCTCCATTAACGAATCATTGTCATTATAATCGTCATCGTCATCATCATCACCATCATAATCATCATCATCATCACTAGATACATTGGTGTTCAGAGTAGGAGCTACCTTTGAACCTTTAGCCATAAGGCATAAGTGAGATATGGTTGAAAGTGCAATATGGTCAACTAGAGGGGGGGGGGTGAATAGGTGACCTACAAATTTTACTTCTTTTTCACTTTTAATGGGGGCTTTAAGAAGGTAAATGCTTGATTACCTAAATGTGCAACTAAGTGAATACCCTAGGTGGTACGGAACAAGTAGCAGCGGAAATAAAGGAACGGTACAAGATAACAACAAGTGAAAAACACGGTGACAAGGATATGTTTCCCGTAGTTACTTCTTAAAAGAAGTACGTCTACGTTGGAGAGGTGGGGAGCCACCTAGGCGCTCCTCAATAGCACGGATGTGCACACCTTGTTCTCCTTGAGCTTCTCCGGTGAGGGAGATTCTCGTTTCCACTATGAGGTCGACTTGAAGGCGTTGACCAAACCTTTACAAGGGGTTGAGGCTACTCCACAAGTGAGATGGAGGCTCTCAACAATCGAAGCTTCTTGCTACAAGGTGGAAGCTACTGGCACTAGGGTTTCCCTTGGATGACAAAGCAACCAAGAGATTACAAGATCCCAAGAGTTGTGGTGTTGGTACACACGTTTTGGCTTGGTGGAAAGGTAGATCTAGTCCTCCTCCATGAGATCCTTGAAGGGCATCGAGTTTGGTTGGAGGAGGAGGGAGATCGGGGCGTTTTGAGCTCTACAACAATGGAGGAGAGAGAGGAATGGACGAGCTGCCTATCTAGAGGAAGAAGACAGCTATTTATAGGCTCCTCCAATTTCTGACCGTTGCAGTCCTGTAGGACCGGAATATTCCGGTGTAAGCACCGGAAATTTCCGGTCTGCCTGGGCCGGAATTTTGAATAGTCCGGGGGCGGATTTTTGAAATATCTGGGGGCGGAAATTTCCGCCCCAATACTCCGCCCCCCTCTCTGCGCGCGGGCACCAGCTCGTTGACGAAAATGGCTAAGGACCAGGGGCCGGATATTTGCACCGGAAATTTCCGGGGCAAATTTCCGCCCCAGCTTCTGTGCGCGGGCAGCAGACAATTGGTGAAAACGGCTAAGGACCAGAAGACCGGAATATTGGAATATCCGGGGGGCGGATAATTGAAATGTCCGGGCCCGGAAATTTCCGGACAGAATTTCCGCCCCATCTCTGTGCGCGGGCAGCTGAGAGTGCTCCAATTTCTGCTAAGTCCCAGAGGGCCGGATTTTTGCACCGGAATTTTCCGGGGCAAATTTCCGCCCTGGCTTCTGTGCGCGGGCAGTGAAAACACTTAGTCGTTTTAGAGATGCCAGAAGAGGGCCGGAATATTCCGGGGCTGGGGCCGGATATTCCGCCCCAAAGACACCGGAATTTCCGGGCTGCGTACTGAAAAATCCGGTGGCAGTTAATCCAGAGTGTAGGTCTTCTCTTTGATCTTCCGTCAAGAATATAACAATAACCATTTGAGATAATAGTTGCATAGTCTAAAACAACACTGTTAGATAGAGGATACCCGTGTTATCATCATCACCAAAATCATTAGAGGGATCATGAGCTTTCAATCTCCCCCTTTTTGGTGAATGATGACAACACGGGTATTTGCAGGGATTTAAACTAACAGTGCAAGATATGAAAAACATCACAGATAGCATATATAGGAGACATGCCTCCTAATAATAATAGTTCACCAACGAATAACGAGTACGATAGAACAAAGTTCGAAAAGACACACGAGATGATAAAAACAGGCAAATAAAGAACGAAACCCACCCAAGCAAATCCCCGCGATCATCTAGATCTTCTCCCCCTTTGGCATTAGGACACCAAAAAGATAAAAGAGAGAGCTACGTCCCATGGAGCAAACTCTAGGCCTGGGTGTCCTCGTCTTCCTCTTCCGCTTCATCCTCGGTGACATCCTCCATGTCCTCATCATCATCCACACCGATATCCCAGTCAACGTCGCGGTTGTTCCAGTTCTTGTAGGCAATCCTGGGAGGAGGAAGTGGTGGCACATTGGGAGCACCAAGAGCAGTCATGGTGTGATGCTGGTTCTCGAGGATGCTGCGGCGCTCCACATAGGCGCTCTAGTTCTCCTTGTGGAGGCACACATTCATGCACAACACCTTCTCAATTGCGCGAACAAACCATGAGCGCTTCTTCTTGCCAGGGGGAGGAGGACGCATGCGAGGACCACGGTGGCCTTGACCTGTGGCACCCACATCATGTGCAGCCTGCTGTGTGTGAGCTGCCTTCTTGTACAGAGTAACATCTTGTGGTCCTCACAGTCCAGCTCCAGGTCCTCACGGAGTGCCTCGGGATAGCGAGCTTTGATGAGCTTCATGATGTACGGGGCATATGGGGGCACTTTGCGGTGGAAGAGAGCAAAGTGGATCTCATTGAAGATGAAATCCATCACATCAACCTTGTGGGCCTCCAGGTCATCCATGTCACCCTCAGTGAAGGTCAGGTAGGCGTGGTACATGAGGTTGACCAAGCCACCACGAATAGCATCATTATTGCCACCACTTGGGGCAATAGACTCCCTAAACATACGCAACAGCATATCATATATGGGATACAGTCCTTTGGCTGAGCCAATCACACCTGTGGAACCATACAACTCAGCCAGCCTGTTCTTCTCATACTCAACCCCGTGAATATGCATGCGGTGACCCTGGGAGTGTTGAGGCCAGCAAAGGGGTACCCGAGCGCAGTAGCAAAGTCATGGAAGTTGGCGGTGAGCAAGTGGGGGCCAGACATCCAAGACATCCCAATCTCCTCAGAATCATCAATGACAAGAGTGGCGAAGAACTGCTGGATGAATGTGGTGTTGTAGGAGCATCTAGTCTCCATAAGAGGACGCAGACCAAGGAGCTCAGCCAACTGGACTGAGTTGTTGAAGTAGGCAGGATTGGCAGCCATATGAGCGAAGTTGATAACCTTCATTGGGCACACCGGCTTGCTCATGACAGTGTACACTTGCTTGAAAAGGGTCTCCTGCTCAACGTGCCAGAAGCAGGAATCAATAGTTGGGTCTTGAGGACCCTCAGTGTACCAGGCCTTGCCCCGCCATGCCTTGAACTCGGGGATGGACATGGTGGCCAGGTTCAGAGCAGACTTCCCTTGCTGCTTCCCAGCTTTGCGAGCAGCCCTGTCAGCATCACGTTGGCGCTCATATTCCTTCTCAGCATCCCTCGCACGCCGGCGAGTCTCATTCTCATCCACATAGGTCCCCTCCTCATTTTCCCTCAGGTGACAGAGTCGCTTGCGGGAACTGAGCAGCTTGCCGGTCCTAGAGCTTGAGCCATCTGCAAGGAAAGCAGAAAAGATGCAAAGAAAACCAAACAAGAATAAAAAACGGGGGCTCACGAGTTGTGGAAATGGAGAAAGTGGATCTCTGTTCAAGATTCAGTACAGGCCGGAAATTCCGGTCATGGGTGCGGAAATTCCGGAGGGCGGAAATTCCGGCCTCAGGGGAAATTTCCGGGGTGCGGAAATTCCGGTCCTGGGGCGGAAATTTCCGGCCTTCGGGATTTTCGAATCCAGATCTGAATCTGGGCCTATAACGAATCTAGAACGAGGAATCTAGTACAGAGATGAAGCCTAGAGAATAGGTGATACTTGTGTGAACAAATAACCGTGCTATACCATGAAGAACACTAGATATGAGATCAAATCATCTAATCAACCCAAGATTACGGAGAAAACGGACACATACCGGGATCCATGAATAGGAACGGACGTGCGGTCTCTTGATCCACAAAAGGTGATTAGAGGACGAGGAGGGGAGGCAAAGGGGCCTCCCGGAGGTCTCGGAGGCGGCGGCGGCGGCTGGAGGCGAGTGGAGGCGAGGGGAGGGAAGCAATCTGGAACTGCTCCCTCCCGTCGTCCTTATATAGCCCCAGACCAACCACACCGGAAATTTCCGGTATTAAGTCCGGATATTCCGGGGTCCGGAAATTTGGGCCGGAATATTCCGCCCAAATATCCGGTGTGCCTTCTGCGAGCGGGCACGCTGGATAGTTGGGGGATTATTCGAGTCCAAATCGAACCCCGGAAATTTCCGGGGCTTAAGGCGCGGAATATGCCGTGTCCCCGGAAATTTCCGCTCAAATTTCCGGTGTGCCATCTGTGAGCGGGCACATCGGAAATGGGCAAAATTTCTGAGACAAATGTCCGAGGACCGGAATATTCCGGGCCCTAGGCCGGAATTTCCGGTGTTCCCACGCCATCCGAGTATTTGTGGAAGATGGAACAAGTCGTGAGCCTCCAAAAACGAAAAACACAAACGAACGCACGAACACGAAGAAGACATAAAAACACATCAAGTACAAATACAAGAGAAAAGGTTGGTGGCCGAAGCCACCGTGTTTGAGTGATACAAAGGAGCCGCGAAGATGTATCTTGGACTCAAAAGTATAACTCACGTTTTAAGCACTATAAGTCAGAAATTGACTAGATATGCATGACGTTTTGGTTGTTTTGTGCATGATAGGTGGAGTGTTTGTTCATGAGTTGAACTACGCTCCCCCTATGTCCATGCCTGCATCTAAACTAGATAGCACATATAGTGAAGGTACTCATGCAAGGGTTCAAGAGAAGTTAGACGCATCGATCACATTTAGTTCATTCCTCAAACCCCAAAATCTTGGTTCATCAAGGGCCTTCGTGAAGATATCCGCGAGTTGATCCTTGGTTGCTACATAGGAGAGGTCAATATCACCCTTCTCAACATGATCCCGAATAAAGTGATGTCGTATCTCAATGTGCTTCGTCTTGGAGTGAAGAACGGGATTGTAGGAGATATTGATGGCACTCTCATTGTCGCACAAGAGAGGAACTTTGTCGAAGACGATACCATAATCTCTCAATGTTTGCCGCATCCAAAGTAATTGAGCACAACAACTCGCCGTGGAGATGTATTCGGCCTCAGTGGTGGAGAGTGCAATGCAGTTCTGCTTCTTGGAAGACCAACATACCAATGAGCGGCCAAGAAATTGACAACTTCCGGATGTAGATTTCCTATCCGTCTTCTCTCCCGCATAGTCCGCATCCGAATACCCAATGAGCTGAAAGCTTGAACCCTTGGGATACCAAAGACCAAAGTTTGGGGTATGAACTAATTATCGAAAGATACGCTTAACCGCTTCAAAGTGACTTTGTCTCGGGGAGGCTTGAAACCTTGCACATTTACCAACGCTATACATAATATCGGGTCTAGATGCACAAAGGTAGAGCAAAGAGCCAATCATGGAGCGGTATACCTTTTGATCTACCTCTTTACCATTCGGGTCGGGTTTCAAGTCAATAGTCGTGGACATGGGAGTCTTCATAGGTTTGGCATCATGCATGTTGAAGCGTTTGAGCATGTCTTGAGTATACTTGGCTTGCTTGATGAATGTGCCTTAGGGATGTTGCTTGATCTCAAAGCCAAGAAAATACTCTAATTCTCCCATCATTGACATCTCGAATTTATCCGTCATAAGCTTGCAAAACTCATCATTGAATGCGATGTTAGTAGAACCAAAGATGATATCATCCACATAGAGTTGGCATATGAACAAGTCACCTCCAACCCTTTTGGTGAAAAGGGTGGGATCGATTAAACCAACATTGAACCCACGATCCACCAAAAACTCTTTAAGGTGCTCGTACCACGCACGTGGAGCTTGTTTAAGCCCATATAGCACCTTATCGAGTTTGTAGACATGATCGGGGTGGTTGGGATCTTCGAAACCCGGAGGTTGCTTGACATAAACCAACTCGTGGATGGGACCATTCAAAAATGCACTTTTAACATCCATTTGTTGCAATTTAAAGTTGTGATGAGAGGCATATGCAAGTAAGATGCGAATAGATTCAAGACGAGCAACGGGAGCGAATGTTTCACCGAAATCGACACCTTCGACTTGAGAGAAGCCTTGAGCAACTAATCTAGCCTTGTTGCGGATGACGATGCCGTCCTTGTCTTGTTTGTTCTTGAAGATCCACTTAGTGCCGATGACGTTCTTGCAATCTTTGGGCTTTGGTACCAATTTCCACACCTTGTTGCGCTCGAAGTTGTTGAGTTCATCGTGCATAGCTTCAAGCCAATCTTGATCTTCAAGAGCTTCATAGACCTTCTTTGGCTCAATGTGAGAGACGAATGCATGAGCTTTGCTAAAATCCGCTAGTTGCCTCCTTGTGACGACCCTTCCACGAACTTGTCCAAGAATCATGTCCTCCATGTGACCGGCATGAGCGAGATTATCTAGTCTTCTCTTTGCCCTACGAGCTAGCATCTCCTCCAAAGTTTCCTTGGATAGCGCTTGATCATCACCTTCATCATCGGAGACATGTCCACCTTGATCTCGATCATCAACGGGAGGTGGATCCCTTATGTTCCGAGTTGTATCATCACCATGTGTATCTTGTTCCTCATTGTGAGCTTGGCCTTCATCATGAGCTTGGCCTTGATTGTTAGCTTGGCCTTGTGGTGAAGCATGAGGGCTTGGTGCATCTTGTTGGGTAGCTTGGTTATCAATGGATGTAGTCAATGGCTCCACTTGAGTGGGGCATAGTCCTTCTCCCTCCGTCATCCGGTAACCCTCAATGGGGATTATTTCACCAATCCCCATTCTTCTTATGACGATGGGAGGAATTGCATCTCCTACAATACCATGATTTATACGGCCCCCTTGGGACCCATTATCCTCATCAAATACCACGTCTATAGCTTCTTCAACTTGTCCGGTGGACTTGTTATAGACTCTATAAGCATGAGCGTTTGAGGCATAGCCAACAAAGATACCCTCATAGGATTTAGTCTCGAACTTAGACAAGTGTTTCCCTCTCTTGCGAATGAAGCATTTGCATCCAAAGACCTTGAAGTATGAAACGTCCGGCTTCTTGCCCATGAGAATCTCATAAGGGGTCTTGTTCAAGATCTTGCGGAGATATAACCGGTTGCTAGCATGACAAGCGGTGGAGACGGCCTCGGCCCGAAAATTATAAGGAGAAGAGAACTCCGCAATCATGGTTCGAGCCGCATCCATAAGAGTTCGATTCTTTCTCTCCGCCACACCATTTTGTTGAGGGGTGTAGGGAGTGGAATATTGATGAGCAATGCCTTCCTCACTAAGAAATCCCTCCACGGTGTAGTTCTTGAACTTGGAGCCATTATCACTTCGGATAGCCATGATGCTTGTATTATGTTGCCTTTCCACCAAAGTGATGAACTCGATGAACCTCTTTTGAGTCTCACTCTTTCTCTTGAAAAAGTACACCCAACAATATCGTGAATAGTCATCCACAATCACCAATCAATACTTCTTGCCTCCAAGACTATCATATGATAGAGGACCAAAGAGGTCCAAGTGAATGAGCTCAAGGATTCTTGAGGTAGCGATGTTGGTCTTGGTTGGGTGAGCTTCTCCATGTTGTTTTCCAAGAACGCAAGAGCTACACACACGATCTTTGGAAAACTTAGCATTCGTTAGTCCTAGAACATGATTGCCACTTTGAAGGTCATGCAACATCCTCATATTGGTGTGGGATAACCGGCGATGCCATAGCCAACCCACATCAACTTTAGCCATTAGACATGTCGCGGCACACGTGTCTCCTTTAGAGAAGTCCACTACATACATGTCGTTCTCGACATGCCCAACAAAGGCTACTTTAAGAGTCGTTTCCCAAGTGACAATCACATTCTCCTTATTAAAGAAAGAGGTAAAACCACTTTTAGCAAGTTGAAGAACCGAGATGAGATTATAGCCAAGGGACTCAACAACAAGAACATTCTCAATTGACAAGTCATTCGAGATTGCTACCTTGCCTCGTCCCAATACCTTTAGTTCGGAGTTGTCACCAATAGTAACGCAATTGAGATGAGGTAAAGGAGGATGAATATTACTCATTGCGTCATTGCTTCCGGTCATATGTTGGGATGCACCACTATCCACCGTCCATTTGCTCGAACCGGAAGCACTTCCCTACAATATATTAGTTTCTTGATTTAGGGACCCATCTTTGAATGGGTCCTCTCATGTTAGCGACAAGGGTCTTAGGAACCCAAATACTCCAATAATAATCATCACCATAAGAAGTACCAACATATTTAGCATATACATGACCATCTCTAGACTTCATAAGAACATAAGATGGATTATATTTCCCGGTAAAGTTATTGTGAGTGGTGCTCCCCCTAGAGGTCTCACCACCCACAATGGTGTTGGTCTCCTTCCTTTTGGTCACCTCTCCCTCTTTCACAAATCTTACTTCTTGTGAGGGGGAGGTGACTCTCTTCTTGTTCTTCTTCTTGTACTTCTTCTTTGACTTGGCTATATAGCCAAGTCCCTCCTTTCCATTGTTGGCTCGTTGAGAAGCAATCTCATGAGGATTCTTCTCATTTCCTACAAGATTAGTTGCACTACAAGCATTTCTAGGCAAGACATTCAAGCTAGAGGGTGAAGTGGACACAACTTGCTTGTTAGATAGTTGGGCTAGAAGATTGTCACGAGATTTGGTTAACTTGTCATGAATTTCCTTTAGAGACATGAACTCCTTTTCAAGTTTTTCATGACGAGTGCCAAGTTCCTCGTGAGCAATTCCTAGCTTCAACTCTTCATGTTCAAGAGTTTTAATTAAAGCAAGAGATTGTGCATTTTCTTTCCTAAGCTTAGAGACACTTATGGCAAAGTTTTCTTCAAGACAAGACAATTTCTCCTCAAGTGAGGCACGAATGGAACGCTCATTTTCAAGGGCTTTTTCAAGCTCTTGCTCATTGCAAGTATGACCTCCATGGCTTTCTAAGGTCATGATGATCTCCTCCTTTTCATCAACAAGAGAGTTAGCCTCGTCAAGTTGCCTCAAAAGAGAGTTCACCTTTTCCTTAGTCTCACCTTTAAGGCTAGATAGCCATATGCTTAACTCATTAGACTCACTATCCTCCTCACAAGCATTTTCAACACAATCCAATAATGAAGGAGGGTTAGTGATAATGGTCTTGGGATTGGGAGAGCATACCGAAGTGGCTTTTGCCATAAGACACGTAGGTCGGGTAGCCACATTCTCATTGGGGGATTCGAATAGAGAGATCGAAGGTGATGATGCGGTGGCCTTGGCGATGTGAGCAACTCCAACTACCTCATCTTCTCCTTCATCTCCGGAGATGTAAGTCTCAAGAACCGCCCCTTCTTGAACATAGAAAGCCCTTGGCACCTTCCTAGCGAAGTTCTTGTTTTGTGGAGGCTTGGTCTTGTTTTTGCGAACAAGCTTGCCTTCGTTCTCTTCTCTAGGTTCAAAGGGGCACTCCTTCACAAAGTGGTTTGCGCTACCACAATTGTAGCATGTCCTTGGGCGCTCCCTCTTCTTTGTGTAGTTCCTTTTTTCGTGGAGGTCTCGGAGAGCCGGCTTTGTGAGCTTCCCATCTCTTCCAATATCCATGCATAGCGAGAGCAATGCACTTGTGAGCTCCCGTGTAGGTGTCTTCATAGTCCTCTTCATCATCATCTTCTTCTTCCCTTTAATCAACCCGAGCCATTTGAAGGGAATATGCCCGAGAGGCAATAATAAAGTGTTTATTATGTTATTCCTTGTTTATGATAGATGTTTATTTCTCATGCTAGAATTGTATTAACCGGAAACGTTGATACATGTGTGATTAATAAACAAACCAACGTTCCTAGTGAAGCCTCTCTTTTAACTAGCCCGTTGATTAAACAGATGATCAAGGTTTCCTGATCATGAACATTGGATGTTGTTGATAACGGGGTCATGTCATTAGGAGAATGACATGATGAACTTAAACCCTAAACTAAGTATAACAATACGATCAAGTCATTTAGTTTTGTTGTTATGTCTTACATTCGGAGTAACATTATTCCTTAGACCATGAGATCATGTTAATCACTAATACCGAAAGAATACTTTGATGACATCAAACATCACACCGTAAAAGGGTGACTATAAAGGTGGCATTGGATATTCGGAAAGTATTGGTTGAAGCTCATGGATCGAGAATGGGATTTGTCCATCCAATATGACGGATAGATATACTCAGGGCCCTCTCGGTGATATCACATCAACACCGCTTGCAAGCAAGTGATTTGATCACTAGGATGTTATATCACGGGAACGAGAAAAGAGTACTTGTCGGATAACGAGATCGAACAAAGTATAGTGGATACCGATGATCGGATCTCGGACAAGTAATATATCGCGAGACAAAGGGAAATCGTTACAACGTTGAAAGGTTCACACGATCACGAGAGTCATCGTTGAATATATAGGAGTCATCACGGTTTTCCAGACCCCGCTGTTGATTATTGATCGGAGAGGAGTCTCGATCATGTCTATAATATTCACGAACCGTAGGGAGACACACTTAAGGTTCGATGAAGCGTTTAGAGAGGATACGGAATACCGAAGAATATTTTGGGCAGCTCCGGAATTGTTTCGGGGAAAATTGAAATAGTTCAAGGGGTTTTTCGTCGAACGGTCACTACTAGAGAAAAGATTATTGGAGGCTCGTTTTTTTGTTATTCGAGGCGCATATGGAATGAGCCTCGAACGCCAAGCCTCGCATATTTTGGCTTATAGGAGGCGCATTTTGAAATGCGCCTCCTATATATTCAAGTATACAAGGCGCATTCCAGTATGCGCCTCCTATAACTTATAGGAGGCGCATTTCAAAATGCGCCTCCTATAAGTTATAGGAGGCTCATTTCAGAATGCGCCTCCCATAAGTTATAGAAGGCGCATTTCAGAATGTGCCTCCTATAACTTATGGGAGGCGCATTCTGAAATGCGCCTCCTATAACTTATAGGAGGCGCATTTAATGTGGGCCTCGTATAACATTTTCGGTTTTTAAAATTTGCAGAATTACTGCGCGTTCTAGAATACACATATACAGGTGTGTGCCTCCGATTGAGTACAAGTTCACAATCACGACGGCGGATCGAGCTCTACTTCACATTCACGATTCAATCAAATACTCACATTACAAACAATTTGTCAATGAAGACAATGTTGTACCACACACGTGAACATTGATAGGATTCATTACATAGTACATGATCAATATCCACAGAACAAATGTCCTAATCATATTCAAAATTCAGTTCATCCTACATTGCACAAGAGCATAAATATGTTCCTAAATAGTTATATTCTTCCAGAACTGTGAACTGAGCAAGAGCAATCTAAGAGGGCATAAATATGCTTTTACATGATTGGATTCTTCATCACATGTGAAGAGCATCACACAAGTAGTGGTTCTGAACCAGATCATCGGCAAACATTGACCTTTGCATGAGCAAGCTATTGTTCAACAACTCCTGCTGGCGCAAAATACATACATGATGGCTTTGGTCTGTCACTGAAGGTGGTCTTGGACAAAATCAGTAGCAACGAGCCTACATATAGAACAAAATGTCTTAAATTTCAAATGGCTTCACCAAACAACAACAGTAAGCAGCAGAATACTGAAAATTGGCACACAAGAAATATGAAGAAACACACCAGATATTTGAATAAATGCAATACCCATGCAGTGGTACACAAGAACACTGAGTAAGCACTAGTGATCAGATATATAAATAAACACTACTCCATGCACAAGGAATTAAACATGCACAAGAAATTTGCCTAAATGCACAAGAGCAATACTACTTGAGCAGACTGAAAGCATGAAGCCTCGGCTGCGTGGATTATATCCTCGCTTCCACAAAATCTTCTTGGATGTTTGTTTTGCAGCATCAAAGACTCTATTCTTCCGGAGAGACTTGAAGCCAAAAACTAGCCAGGTTCTAGCTTCGACTCACTTGGACTGTCTACCGTGTGTCATAAATACAAGACGAAATCCCTCCGCCAATTTTTTCTTCGAGCTTAAAATGTACATTTGCAGCTACAGCTAACAACATTATTTCCCAACTGAGAACTTTCAGTGTTTGACAACATGCCTAAGAAAATTAGACAGTGCACTACAAAAGATTGCTCTTTTGTCAAATCATAGGAACTGGTAATGCAAAAATAACACAATGTTTCAGCAAACATTTTATTCTAGGTGAAGTGTGACATATCATTTTCTTTACCGTGTGGTTCTTCTTGTACCAGGTCACCGATGAACAGCATGATGTGCCTCTGTCCAGCATATAGAACTAGGAAGAGATCACAACCCGGTTATTGACAGTGAGGCCCCTAAAACCACTAGTGGCGAACTGGATGTTGAGCGAGCTGGAACTGCTACTACATCAACCTCTTGGCCATGGGTCTCTCCCAGGTTTCCATGGATTCAGCATGCTACAGGTTCCAGTAGCTAGTCCCCGGTTCTATCCTCCCTCTGGGGTTTCCTTGGGAAAAAAAAGACAAGACTTGATGGTCAGCTCTTTTTGCACCAGATTTAGCAAAAGTAAATGCTCTTATATTTGGTGGCGGGTGTCGATACAAAAAGAGATGGCAGCTAGCACCCGTGCATCTACATTCTACACATAACTTTTATTTGAGCCAACAGAAATACTTGCAATATTAACAATTCAATATATAGTGGCCTAAATCATCAGCTAAATCATGTCCATTAGAAAGCCAAATCAGCCATTAAAAGGAAAACCGGTATGGTTGCAAGCTTCATCGATGATACCAGCATGGTTGCAATCACTTATCAGAACAGGAATAAACGTGATCAGGATGTAGAGCTAGCAACATAGATCATGGAACTGAAAAACGTGGAATAAAACATGATCAGGAACTTTTTCCGCCGCCGCCGCGATGGTGTCTAAACAAGATTATTTTTTGATGTTTAAACAACCATATCTATTCCGATCCCTGAATATTCAGGTACCAACTTTAAGGGACTTGAAGATATTACTGGTTAGCTTAAAATTGTGTTTCAGCATCGAACCTAGACAGAAGATTCAGCTAGGTAGTGACAGTGGGTGAAGCATACAGCTGAATTTGCCAAGCATCCATGTTGTAGACAGATGAAACAGGACATAAACACATTGTAGTGCAGTCTAGCTCGAACAAATTGTCCATCCATGCCAGTCTTTTAAATTAGACATTTCCCACAACTGAGTTTCAGATTGGTGGACTGGATACCAAACAACTGAGTTGCATTTTCTTTCCACCAAAAAGCATGCTAATTTCATATAGTCGAATTGCGGTTCCTCAGGCGTACTAATGTAGGAGCAGCAAGTAGCAAGCGCGGGCAGTTATTGGGAAGAGGAGACTGACCCCATTGGAGGCCCTGGCCTTGTCCTTCTTGGAGACGACCCCGATGCACCTCCCCTCTCCGTCGAGCACGGGCAAGCCTGACTGTTTGGCGAAGAGGGCGTCGATCTCGGCCAGAGTCTGGTCCACCATGGCCACCTCCACCGGCCGCGACATCACCTCCCCGAGCTTTGCCGTGGGGCTCATCTGCCAACCCAAACCCAATTCAGCCATCACTTTCGCAACCAACCCAGTCTAATTTCGAGAACCTGAGACCGCATCTAGGCCGGATCGAGAGGGGAAGGTGAATACCTTGTCGGTGGACACGATCCGGGACTCGAGGTACTTGCGGAGGTCCTCGTAGCTGACGAGCGAGAAGTTGTCAGGCCACTCGCCCGACAGCACGCCCTCCGGGTTCTCGTCGATCGTCGGGCGCATGTCCCCGAGCGCCGTCGCCACCACGGCTGCGCCCCTCTGCTGCTGGCGTGCCCGCGTGCTCAGAACGGAAGCGGTTGCGAGCGCCTGCCTCGGCGCGGGGGAGGGCGGCGACGAGAAGGATCTCACGCAATGGACGGCGGCGGAAGGCAAGGACGCCATCGGAGGAGGATGGAGACGGAGATCTGCTGCTTGATTCCGCGCGGCGCGGCGAGTGGGAGTGTGATAGTGTCTGTGTGGTGTGTGCGCGTGGGGAATTGGGGGATCGAGCGTGTGTGTCTAAGTGTCCTAGGTGCAGAATACGCGAGGCGCACATGCGAAAACGCGCCTCGTATAAGTTAAGCGAGGCGCATATTGTAGTGCGCCTCTTATAACTCGTGCATCATTCCGGGCCCACACAAACTATACGAGGCGCATTATGCAGTAGTGCGCCTCCTATATATACATTATAGGAGGCGCATAAGGCCACATGCGCCTCGCATAACCTGGGGACAGTAGGCCGTGGTCCCCACATGAAGTATGCGAGGCGCATATTTTTGGAATGCGCCTCCTATATATGCATTATAGGAGGCACATCTTCGAAATGCGCCTCGCATAATATATAGGAGGCGCATTTTTCCAATATGCGCCTCGAGCCCTCATTTTCTCCTATAGGCTTTTCTCTAGTAGTGGGTTGTTAATAGAATTAACAAATGGTTCGAGGTGCTGCATGCAAATGTTTGTTAATGGAATTAACAAATATAAATAAAGAAATAAAAATGTTTTATTTATTTATTAAAGAAAAACCTTTGGATTTTCCAAGTGGGAAATTAAGGGAATTTTGAGTGGGTTTGAGTGGAGCTTCCACTCACATGAAGAGAGGAAGGGGTGGGGGCACCCATGGCTGGCCGCACCCCCCCTTGGGCTGCCTCCCCCTCCCCTATAAAAGGAGGGTGAGGGCTCTCTCTTCCACACACACTTGCTCACACATTTTCCCTTCCATCCGCTGCTCCATTCCATGGTCTCCGGCTTGGCGAAGCCCTGACCGTGGGATTCTTCACCACCACCACGCCGTCGTGCTGCTGGAATTCCGGAGGGATCTTCTACTTCCGCAACCCGCTGGAACGAGGGAACGGAAGTCTTCATCGAGCTGAACGTGTGACCGATTACGGAGGCACCGCCGGATTGCGGTGCTCTTCTTCTCGCTCGGGATCGGCGTGAGAACGACTACGCCAACCACGAGATCTTTTCTCGTACCACTTTGAGTCTTCGAGGGTATGTTATCTCAAGACTCTCTTTCTCCCCGTTGCCTTTCATCTCATAGATTAGATCTTGGCCATTTGGGTTTATCGCGTGTAGGAAAATTTTTGTTTTCCATGCTACGTTCCCCTTCAGTGGTATCAGAGCCGGATCTATGCGTAGATGAATTGTACGGGTAGAACACATAGGAGTATGTGGGCGTTGATGATCATGTTTTTGTCTCTTTGAGTATTTTATGATCTTAGTGGCATAGTAGGATGAAGCGGCCCGGACTAACTTTACATGTCCACGTACATGAGACTTGTTCCACAACTGACATGCAACTTGAATTGCATAAGTGGCTTGCGGGTGTCGGTTTCTGCTACTATAGTTAAGATCTAATCTACAAAGGGTTGTTCAAAAAATATGTTTTATCAACGTTGTGGTTTTTTGTACGTAGATATGAACGGTTCTATCCTCGTAAGCCCAAAGCCACGTAAAATATGCAAAAATAAATTAGAGGCGTCTAACTTGTTTTTGCAGGGCATGTGATGTGATATGGTCAATGTTACAAACGTTATGTATGAGATGATATCTTTTGTAAATTATTGACATACCGGCTGGAGCCATATGGTTGTCTTATTCTATGGCCTGCGTGCTGTATGTCATATCCATGTGATATGTTGTAATGGACAATCAAGATGGAGGTGCCACGGACCTTGGTGCCACGCCGGTAGAATGATGGAGATCATACCATGATGCACAAGATGGAGATCAAGTGCAAGAAGGACCATATCATATCACATTATCCATGCATGTGATGTTTATCCTTTTATGCATCTTATTTTGCTTAGATCGCGACGGTAGCATTATAAGATGATCCCTCTCACTTAATATCAAGATAATAATGTGTTCTTCCTTAAGTATGCACCGTTAAGAAAGTTCGTCGTTTCGAGACACCACGTGATGATCGGGTGTGATAGACTCAACGTTCGCATACAACGGGTGTTTTCAAGCCTAGCATGTACAGACATGGCCTTGAAACACATGCAATACAATGGTTCTACTTGGCGAGCCTAGCATGTACAGACATGGCCTCGGAACACGTAACCGAAAGGTAAAGCATGAGTCATATGAATGATATGATGAACATGTTGATGTTCGCCTTTGCAACTACACCGTCTCACGTGATGATCGGTTTCGGTGTAGTGAATTTGGTTCGTGTAATCACTAAAGACAACTAAGAGGGATGTTGTTTTTGAGTGGGAGTTCATGGGATAATTTTAGAATTAACTTGAACTTAATTTATCATAAACATAGTCTAAATAGTCTTTGCAAATATGTTGTAGATCATGGCACCACCTACCTTCAATTTCAATATGTTCATGGAGAAAGAGAAATTAGCGAACAATGGAAGCAACTTTACCAACTGGGCACTTAACCTGAGGATTCTCCTCACCGCTTGCAAGAAGCTCTATGTGCTTGATGCACCTCTAGGTGACCAACCCGCTGATGATGTTTCTGATGAGGATAAAAATGTTTATCTGACTCAACAAGAAGACCACAGTATAGTTCACTGCGGCATCCTCTATGGATTAGAGCCAGAGCTACGAAAACGTTTCGAGAACAGCACTGCTTATGCCACAATGGGAGAATTGAAAATGATTTTCGATACCCATGCCGCAGTTGAGAGTTATGACGCTTCAGAAAAGTTCTTTAGCTGCATGATGGAAGAGAACAGCTCCGTTAGTGAGCACGTACTCAAAATGTCTGCGTACGCTGATAAGCTCATAGCCTTGGGAATATCGATTCCCATTGAGCTAGGGATACATCGTGTTCTCCAATCTCTGCCACCTAGTTACAAGAACTTCGTGATGAACTATAATATGCAGAGCATGAAGAAGTCTCTTCCTGAGCTTCTCTCGATGCTTAAAACTGCTGAAGTGGAGATCAAGAAAGAACATCAAGTGTTGATGATCAATAAGACCACTATTTTCAAGAAAGGCAAGAAAGGCAAGCCAAGGGTAAACTTCAAGAAGGGTGGCAAATCTGTTGCTACTGCTGAGAAGAAAACCAGGCATGGCCCTAAGTCTGAGACTGAGTGTTTCTATTGCAAGGGTACTGGCCACTGGAAGCGCAATTGCCCCAAGTATCTGGCAGATAAGAAGGCCGGCAAAGTGAACAAAGGTATATATGATATACTTGTTATTGATGTGTACCTTACTAGTACTCGCAGTAGCACCTGGGTATTTGATACTGGTTCGGTTGCTCACATATGTAACTCGAAACAGGAGCTGCAGAACAAGCGACCACTAGCAAAGGATGAGGTGACGATGCGCGTCGGCAATGGATCAAGAGTTGATGTGATCGCCGTCGGGACGCTACCTCTACGTCTACCATCGGGATTAGTTATAAACCTCAATAAATGTTATTTGGTGCCCGCATTAAGCATGAATATCGTTTCTGGATCTTGCTTAATGCGGGACGGTTATTCCTTTAAGTCTGAGAACAATGGTTGTTCGATTTATATGAATAATATCTTTTATGGTCATGCACCTGAGAAGAATGGTTTATTTCTTTTGAATCTTGATAATGTTGATACACATATTCATAATGTGAATGCCAAAAGAATTAAGTTAAATGATGATATTGCTACTTATTTGTGGCATTGCCGCTTAGGTCATATTGGTGTTAAACGCATGAAGAAGCTCCATTCTGATGGACTCTTAGAATCACTTGATTATGAATCATTTGAAACATGTGAACCATGCCTTATGGGCAAGATGACTAGAACCCCCGTTTTCTGGATCTATGGAACGGGCGACAGACTTACTGGAAATCATACATACTGATGTATGTGGACCAATGAGTGTATCGGCGCGCGGTGGATATCGTTATTTTGTCACTTTCACAGATGATTTGAGTAGATATGGGTATATTTACTTAATGAAACACAAATCTGAAACGTTTGAAAAGTTCAAAGAATTTCAGTGTGAAGTTGAAAATCATCGTAACAGAAAGATTAAATTTCTACGATCTGATCGTGGAGGTGAATATCTAAGTTACGAGTTTGGCATGCATATGAAACAATGTGGAATAGTTTCACAACTCAAACCTGCCGGAACACCACAGTGAAATGGTGTTTCCGAACGTCGTAATCGTACTTTATTAGATATGGTTCGGTCTATGATGTCTCTTACAGATTTGCCACTATCGTTTTGGGGTTATGCACTAGAGACCGCTGCATTCACTTTAAATAGGGCACCATCTAAATCCGTTGAAACGACACCGTATGAATTATGGTTTGGAAACAAGCCTAAGCTGTCATTTCTAAAAGTTTGGGGATGCGATGTTTATGTGAAGAAGCTTCAACCTGATAAACTCGAACCCAAAGCGGAAAAATGCGTCTTCATAGGATACCCTAAAGAAACAATAGGGTACACCTTCTATCACAGATCCGAAGGCAAGATTTTTGTTGCCAAGAATGGATCCTTTTTGGAGAAGGAGTTTCTCTCGAAAGGTGTGAATAGTAGGAAGGTAGAACTCGACGAGGTTGTTGAACCTTCTCTTCTTGGAATGGCGAGTAGCGCAGCGCCGGAAGTTGTTCCGGAGCCGACCCCGTCAGATGAAGAGAGAGTTAATGATCAAGATCATGAAACTCCAATAGAGGAAACTACCGCACCTCGCAGGTCAACTAGGGAGCGTGCAGCTCCTGAACTATACGGAGATCCCGTATTAAACTTCATGGTAGATGGAGGTGATGACCCTGCGACATATGAGGAAGCGATGATGAGCCCAGATTCCAACAAATGGCTTGAAGCCATGAAATCCGAAATAGGATCCATGTATGAAAACCAAGTTTGGACTTTGGTGGATTTACCCAATGACCGCAAGGCCGTTGAGAACAAATGGATCTTTAAAAAGAAAACTGATGCTGATGGTAATGTGACCGTCTATAAAGCTCGACTTGTCGCAAAAGGTTTCCGACAAATTCAAGGAGTTGACTATGATGAGACTTTCTCACCAGTAGCGATGCTTAAGTCAGTTAGGATTATGTTAGCAGTTGCTGCATTTTTCGATTATGAAATATGGCAGATGGATGTCAAAACGGCGTTCCTTAATGGTGACATTGAGGAAGAGTTGTATATGATGCAACCCAAAGGTTTTGTTGATCCTAAGGATGCTGACAAGGTGTGTAAGCTTCAACGTTCCATTTATGGACTGAAGCAAGCATCCCGAAGTTGGAACCTCCGTTTTGATAAGGTGATCAAAGGTTTTGGATTTGTCCAAACATACGGAGAAGCTTGTATTTACAAGAAAGTGAGTGGGAGCTCTGTAGCATTTCTGGTACTATATGTGGATGACATATTGTTGATTGGAAATGATATAGAACTTTTAGAAAGCGTAAAAGGTTATTTGAACAATAGTTTTTCGATGAAAGACCTCGGTGAAGCAGCTTATATATTGGGCATCAAAATCTACAGGGATAGATCAAGACGCTTAATTGGACTTTCGCAAAGTACGTACCTTGACAAGATTTTGAAGAAGTTCAAAATGGAAGATAGTAGGAAAGGGTTCCTACCTATGTTGCAAGGCAAGACGTTGAGTAAGACTCAATGTCCAGCTACAGCAGAAGATAGAGAAAAGATGGATAAGACTCCCTATGCTTCAGCCATAGGTTCTATCATGTATGCTATGCTATGTACAAGACCGGATGTGGCACATGCTATTAGTTTGACTAGTAGGTACCAATCCAATCCAGGTTTGGAACACTGGACTGCGGTCAAGAATATCCTAAAGTACTTAAGAAGAACTAAGGACATGTTTCTCGTATATGGCGGTGAAGAAGAGCTCGTCGCAAGATGTTACGTCGATGCTAGCTTCGACACTGATCCGGATGACTCTAAGTCTCAGTCCGGGTACGTATTTATTATGAATGGAGGAGCTGTAAGCTGGAGGAGTTCCAAGCAATCCGTGGTGGCGGGATCATCAACAGAAGCGGAATATGTTGCTGCCTCGGAGGCAACACAGGAAGCAGTTTGGATGAAGGAGTTCATATCCGAACTAGGCGTGGTTCCAAGTGCGTTGGATCCAATGGTTGTCTATTGTGACAACAATGGTGCCATAGCCAATGCTAAGGAACCAAGGTCTCACAAGAATTCCAAGCATATCAAGCGTCGTTTTCACTCCATCCGTGAGCATGTCGCAGATGGGGATGTGAAGATTTGCAAAGTACATACGGATCTGAATGTGGCAGATCCATTGACTAAAACTCTCTCAAGGACAAAACATGATCAACACCAGAACTCCATGGGTGTTAGATTCATCACTATGTAATATAGATTATTGCCCCTAGTGCAAGTGGGAGACTGAAGGGAATATGCCCGAGAGGCAATAATAAAGTGTTTATTATGTTATTCCTTGTTTATGATAGATGTTTATTTCTCATGCTAGAATTGTATTAACCGGAAACGTTGATACATGTGTGATTAATAAACAAACCAACGTTCCTAGTGAAGCCTCTCTTTTAACTAGCCCGTTGATTAAACAGATGATCAAGGTTTCCTGATCATGAACATTGGATGTTGTTGATAACGGGGTCATGTCATTAGGAGAATGACATGATGAACTTAAACCCTAAACTAAGTATAACAATACGATCAAGTCATTTAGTTTTGTTGTTATGTCTTACATTCGGAGTAACATTATTCCTTAGACCATGAGATCATGTTAATCACTAATACCGAAAGAATACTTTGATGACATCAAACATCACACCGTAAAAGGGTGACTATAAAGGTGGCATTGGATATTCGGAAAGTATTGGTTGAAGCTCATGGATCGAGAATGGGATTTGTCCATCCAATATGACGGATAGATATACTCAGGGCCCTCTCGGTGATATCACATCAACACCGCTTGCAAGCAAGTGATTTGATCACTAGGATGTTATATCACGGGAACGAGAAAAGAGTACTTGTCGGATAACGAGATCGAACAAAGTATAGTGGATACCGATGATCGGATCTCGGACAAGTAATATATCGCGAGACAAAGGGAAATCGTTACAACGTTGAAAGGTTCACACGATCACGAGACTCATCGTTGAATATATAGGAGTCATCACGGTTTTCCAGACCCCGCTGTTGATTATTGATCGGAGAGGAGTCTCGATCATGTCTATAATATTCACGAACCGTAGGGAGACACACTTAAGGTTCGATGAAGCGTTTAGAGAGGATACGGAATACCGAAGAATATTTTGGGCAGCTCCGGAATTGTTTCGGGGAAAATTGAAATAGTTCAAGGGGTTTTTCGTCGAACGGTTGTTAATAGAATTAACAAATGGTTCGAGGTGCTGCATGCAAATGTTTGTTAATGGAATTAACAAATATAAATAAAGAAATAAAAATGTTTTATTTATTTATTAAAGAAAAACCTTTGGATTTTCCAAGTGGGAAATTAAGGGAATTTTGAGTGGGTTTGAGTGGAGCTTCCACTCACATGAAGAGAGGAAGGGGTGGGGGCACCCATGGCTGGCCGCACCCCCCCTTGGGCTGCCTCCCCCTCCCCTATAAAAGGAGGGTGAGGGCTCTCTCTTCCACACACACTTGCTCACACATTTTCCCTTCCATCCGCTGCTCCATTCCATGGTCTCCGGCTTGGCGAAGCCCTGACCGTGGGATACTTCACCACCACCACGCCGTCGTGCTGCTGGAATTCCGGAGGGATCTTCTACTTCCGCAACCCGCTGGAACGAGGGAACAGAAGTCTTCATCGAGCTGAACGTGTGACCGATTACGGAGGCACCGCCGGATTGCGGTGCTCTTCTTCTCGCTCGGGATCGGCGTGAGAACGACTACGCCAACCACGAGATCTTTTCTCGTACCACTTTGAGTCTTTGAGGGTATGTTATCTCAAGACTCTCTTTCTCCCCGTTGCCTTTCATCTCATAGATTAGATCTTGGCCATTTGGGTTTATCGCGTGTAGGAAAATTTTTGTTTTCCATGCTACGTTCTCCTTCACCATTGCCTTTGACTTTAATGCAAGATTGGGAGACTTTCCCATCCCTCTAGAGCGAGCTAGAGCATCATCCGCACTCTTGTGTGAGAGAGAGATTGCGATGAACTCACTAAGAACACCAATGGAGTTGAGAGTGTTGTAGTCCGCTCTTGTCCGGATACTAGTGGCGAGATTCTTCTCAAAGGGTGTGATAGCCTTGACAAATTTCCTCTTTATCCACCTATCGGTGATCTCTTCCTTGCCAAAGTCTCTCAGTTGATTGGCGAGAGTGACAACTCTTCTATAGAGCTCTTCAGGAGTCTCATCCTCTTGCATAACGAAGTTCTCGGAGTTGTCAATGGCCACATCATACTTGGAAGATTGAATGGTAGCATTTCCTTGAAACAAGGTGTCAAGTTTGTCCCAAGCTTCCTTGGCGGTCTTGCAACCACGGATGTGAGTGAGATGCTCCCTTGGGAGAGCCTTCTGGATAATTACAAGAGCAGTTTTGTTGAGTTGAGATTCAACATCCTCCCTTGGAGTCAAGTTGCTTGGGTCATGAGGATGAAATCCATGGATCACGCTTCTCCACAACGCGGTACACGATCCTGAAATGTGAGATTCCATTTCAAACTTCCAAGAGGAAAATTCGTTAGTGTTAAGGATGGGTGGAACTCCAACATTAAGGATGTGTGGCATGGAAACGATTGGGTGGATAGAATCATAGTTTTGCGGTGGTGGAACTTTTGAATTGGACCCCGAACCATTAGCCGTTTGAGACTTGGAGCCACCGTCACTCTCCTTAGCTTTGGCTTTAGCCTTTTGTGCGGCTTTAGCCTTAGCTTTGGCAATGTTCTCTTCGAGTTCGGAATTATCCGGAATTGTTTCCTCATCCGAACTATCCTCATCGGTAACATGGGGAGAGTGCGAAGGCCCCTTGGTTCTACCCATCATGTTCTCCAACATCTTCTTAATGGAGGAAACCTCCGAGCCCACACTAGAGCTAACCTTGGACAATTGGGTTTGAATGGTACAAACCGTTGTCTCTAGGTTGGCTATAGTGTCGGCCATTTTGGAGAGCTCCTCCTTAGAAGATTCGGGATCATCTCCGTTGACCATGATTACTCTTAGGCGGTTAAGCCCGATAAAAGAGCCGAGGCTCTGATACCAATTGAAAGTGCAATATCGTCAACTAGAGGGGGGTGAATAGGTGACCTACAAATTTTACTTCTTTTTCACTTTTAATGGGGGCTTTAAGAAGGTAAATGCTTGATTACCTAAATGTGCAACTAAGTGAATACCCTAGGTGGTACGGAACAAGTAGCAGCGGAAATAAAGGAACGGTACAAGATAACAACAAGTGAAAAACACGGTGACAAGGATATGTTTCCCGTAGTTCCTTCTTAAAAGAAGTACGTCTACGTTGGAGAGGTGGGGAGCCACCTAGGCGCTCCTCAATAGCACGGATGTGCACACCTTGTTCTCCTTGAGCTTCTCCGGTGAGGGAGATTCTCGTTTCCACTATGAGGTCGACTTGAAGGCGTTGACCAAACCTTTACAAGGGGTTGAGGCTACTCCACAAGTGAGATGGAGGCTCTCAACAATCGAAGCTTCTTGCTACAAGGTGGAAGCTACAAGCACTAGGGTTTCCCTTGGATGACAAAGCAACCAAGAGATTACAAGATCCCAAGAGTTGTGGTGTGGGTATACACGTTTTGGCTTGGTGGAAAGGTAGATCTAGTCCTCCTCCATGAGATCCTTGAAGCGCATCGAGTTTGGTTGGAGGAGGAGGGAGATCGGGGCGTTTTGAGCTCTACAACAATGGAGGAGAGAGAGGAATGGACGAGCTGCCTATCTAGAGGAAGAAGACAGCTATTTATAGGCTCCTCCAATTTCTGACCGTTGCAGTCCTGTAGGACCGGAATATTCCGGTGTAAGCACCGGAAATTTCTGGTCTGCCTGGGCCGGAATTTTGAATAGTCCGGGGGGCGGATTTTTGAAATATCCGGGGGCGGAAATTTCCGCCCCAATACTCCGCCCCCCTCTCTGCGCGGGCACCAGCTCGTTGACGAAAATGGCTAAGGACAAAGGGCCGGATATTTGCACCGGAAATTTCCGGGGCAAATTTCTGCCCCAGCTTCTGTGCGCGGGCAGCAGCCAATTGGTGAAAACGGCTAAGGACCAGAAGACCGGAATATTGGAATATCCGGGGGGCGGATAATTGAAATGTCTGGGCCCGGAAATTTCCGGACAGAATTTCTGCCCCCATCTCTGTGCGCGGGCAGCTGAGAGTGCTCCAATTTCTGCTAAGTCCCAGAGGGCCGGATTTTTGCACCGGAAATTTCCGGGGCAAATTTCCGCCCTGGCTTCTGTGCGCGGGCAGTGAAAACACTTAGTCGTTTTAGAGATGCAAGAAGAGGGCCGGAATGTTCCGGGGCTGGGGCCGGATATTCTGCCCCAAAGACACCGGAATTTCCGGGCTGCGTACTGAAAAATCCGGTGGCAGTTAATCCAGAGTGTAGGTCTTCTCTTTGATCTTCCGTCAAGACTATAACAATAATCATCTGAGATAATAGCTGCATAGTCTAAAACAACACTGTTAGATAGAGGATACCCTTGTTATCATCATCACCAAAATCATTAGAGGGATCATGAGCTTTCAATGGTAGATGATGATGAACCATTACCTGAAGCACCACTTAAATTTACATCCTGTTCCATGAAATGTTGAGTTTCTTCTACATGGTTACTAACACAAGTACTAGAGTAAATACAACCATTTTTACCATGGCAACAAGATGTATCAAGCATATCATTATAACATTTAGTCAAGGAATTTCTACTTGATATGCATGGACTATCAACACAACATGTAAATTATTTTGCGTGCTAGATGTGTTTAAGTCCATACACAAAGTATTTAAATAAGATAGAGATGAAGAATCATCAACAATAAGCTTACTATCAAGATTGCAATTTTTGTCACTGCTCACCATATCATTATGTTGTGGCTTTCCACATGTTGGTGAAGTAGAAGAAGTTGAGAACTCGTCACGCCCGAAGGTGGAGGGATAATAATCATTCCCACAACTTTTGGACACATCATATTTATCTTGAAGCTTGCTCCATATCTCATGAGCTTTCCAAGATGGCCTAATTGACTCAAGAACTACAATGCTCAAATATTTGAAAAACACATTAGTAGCTTGAGTATTGAGATATAAGTTTTTCTCATCCTCTAAAGAGCAGTCAAGACCCGTTGGAGTAGAAAAACCCATATCTACAATTTCTCTATATTTGGACCCATGTCCTTAAAAATATTAAGCATACTAATTTTCCAAGTATTATAATTTGTGCCATCGAATATAAAAGTGTCATTATGCACTAATCCCCTAGCCGACATCTTTACTCTCTAGGTTGTGAAACCCTATGAAGAGAGAGACCCGGCTCTGATACCAATTGAAAGGACACAGATGTCGCCTAGAGGGGGGTGAATAGGCGTTTAAAAATAATTACGGTTAAGGATTGAATAAATGCGGAATAAAACTAGCGTTTAATTATCAAGCCAAAACCTAAACAAACTAGGTTCACCTATGTGCACCAACAACTTATGCTAAACAATTCAAGGAACTATTAAATAGCAAGATATGTTACTTCAAGCTCGATGGCTATCACAGAGTAAATTGCATAAGTAAAAAAGATCAGGTATAGAAATAACCAAGACACATGGAGACGATGATTTATCCCGAAGTTCACTTCCCAATGGATGCTAATCTCCATTGGAGGTGTGTGGAGTCACAATGGCCCCAAGCGCCCAATGGGTCACCTTATTCTCCTCGTGCCTCCAAAAATGCGGAGTGCCACGATCCACTATGAGACCTTTGAGGGCGGTCACCAATCTCGTACAAGGTTGGGGAAATCTCCACAAATCAATTGGAGGCTCCCAAAAATATCCCGTGAGCTACCAAAACTCCGAGATAGCAACAAAGCCTCGAAAGCTTCCAAAGCTCTGAGGCAACAATCAACCGTCTAGGGCACTCCAAGTACCCAAGAGGACAAGCTCAAGGGCACTCCAAAAACCCAAGAGGAACAAGCTTCTCAACCTTTCACTCGAACGAATCCTCGTTGAGAACTCAAACCGATGCAACCTATGCAATGGCAAGAACACAAGAAGTGCTCAAATCCTTCACTCTCAAATCGCACCAAAGCAACAAATGCTATGGGGGGAGGGGAAGAACAAGGAAGAACTCAACAAATGAATCTCCAAGATCTAGATACCAAAGGATTCCCCTCACTAAGAGGAGAGATGGATTGGTGGAAAGATAGATCTAGATCTCCTCTATCTTTTCCCACTAATTGGAGGCACGAATCATGGAGGAATAGATAGAAAGCAAGCTTCAAGAGGTCAACAATGGTGGGGGAAAACTTCCCTAAAAGGTAGGGAACCATTGGGGAAGAAGACCCCTTATGTAGGCCCCCCAAATCAGCCCGTTGGGGGCATTCTGCGTGTCCTCGGCCTCCGGGCCGGCCTGGCTGGCCTCCAGGCCGGCCACCTAATAGAACCGCCCAGCCTGGAGCCCGGCTTGGGCTAGCCTCTCCGCGTTTCCCGAAAAAACCCTACACTAAGAACGCGATATCTTTCGCCTCCGGACTCCGTTTTCGATGATCTTGGGCTCGTTGAACTAGCAAATATTAGCACTATAAGATCATGAAGTGAAACGTCATAGTCCATCATTTCATTGGAGGATAAAACCAAATGATGAAATGCTTTATCTCTCTATAAAGGAACAATCGGTAAAACCTCCAATATAAAAAACGCAATAAGTTTTTCATGTGAAACCCATTTTTGATGAACTTGAGCTTGTATTGAAACACATGACAAGCTATAAAACCACACATTTAGAAACCCATCGTAATCATCATCATCATCACTAGATACATTTGTGTTCAAAGTAGGAGCTACCTTTGAACCTTTAGCCATAATGCATAAGTGAGATATGGTAGATGATGATGAACTATTACTTGAAGGACCACTTAAATTTACATCTTGTTACATGAAATGTTGAGTTTCTTCTACATGGTTAGTAACACAAGTACTAGAGGAAATACAACCATTTTTACCATGGCAACAAGATGTATCAAGCATATCATTATAAGATTTAGTCAAGGAATATCTACTTGATATGCATGGACTATCAACACAAGCATGTAAATTATTTTGGGTGCTAGATGTGTTTAAGTCCATACACAAAGTATTGAAATAAGATAGAGATGAAGAATCATCAACAATAAGCTTACTATCAAGATTGCATTTTTTTTTTCACTACTCACCATATCATTATGTTGTGGCTTGCCACATGTTGGTGAAGTAGAAGAAGTTGAGAACTCATGACGTCCGGAGGTCGAGGGATAATAATCATTCACACAACTTTTGGACACATCATATTTATCTTCAAGCTTGGTCCATATCTCATGAGATTTCCAAGATGGCCTAATTGACTCAAGACCTACAATGCTCAAATATTTGAATAATACATTAGTAGCTTGAGTATTGAGATATAAGTTTTTCTCATCCTCTAAAGAGCAATCAAGACCCGTTGGAGTAGAAAAAACCCATATCTACAATTTTCTCTATATTTGGACCCATGTCCTTAAAACTATTAAGCATACTAATTTTCCAAGTATTATAATTTGTTCCATCGAATATAAAAGTGTCATTATGCACTAATCCCCTAGCCGACATCTTTACTCTCTAGGTTGTGAAACCCTATGAAGAGAGAGACCCGGCTCTGATACCAATTGAAAGGACACGGATGTCGGGCAGAGGGGGGGTGAATAGGCGTTTAAAAATAATTACGATTAAGGCTTGAATAAATGCGGAACAAAACTAGTGTTTAATTTATCAAGCCAAAACCTAAACAAACTAGGTTCACCTATGTGCACCAACAACATATGCTAAACAATTCAAGCAACTATGTGATAGCAAGATATGTTACTTCAAGCTCGATGGCTATCACAAAATAAATTGCATAAGTAAAGAGATCGGATATAGAAATAACCGAGACACATGGAGACGATGATTTATCCCGAAGTTCACTTCCCAATGGAAGCTAATCTCTGTTGAAGAGGTGTGGAGTCACAATGGCTCCAAGCGCCCAATGTCTCACCTTATTCTCCTCGTGCATCCACCAATGCGGAGTGCCACGATCCACTATGGGACCTTTGAGGGCGGTCACCGATCCCGTACAAGGTTGGGGCAATCTACACAACTCAATTGGAGGCTCCCAATAATATCCCGCGAGCTACCAAAACTCCGAGATAGCAACAAGGCCTCGAAAGCTTCCAAAGATCCGAGGCAACAATCAAAAGGTTTTGCGCGTTGTATCGAATTAAACCACATGCTCCACCGCTTGTGCAGGCCCCCGTCAATTCCTTTGAGTTTCGGTCTTGCGACCGTACTCCCCAGGCGGAGTGTTTCACGCGTTAGCTATATAGGGCACTCCAAGTACCCAAGAGGACAAGCTCAAGGGCACTCCAAGAACACAAGAGTAACAAGCTTCTCAACCTTTCACTCGAACGAATCCTCGTAGAGAACTCAAACCGATGCAACCTATGCAATGGCAAGAACACATGAAGTGCTCAAATCCTTCACTCTCAAATCCCACCAAAGAAACAAATGCTATGGTGGCAGAAAAGGGGAAGAACAAGGAAGAAATCAACAAATGAATATGGCTTTTGCTATAGTAACCTTCCCAGCCACGATTTTTTATTCCACTCCAAGATCTAGATCCCAAAGGATTCCCCTCACTAAGAGGAGAGATGGATTGGTGGAAAGATAGATCTAGATCTCCTCTCTCTTTTTCCACTAATTGGAGGCAAGAATCATGGAGGATTAGAGAGTAAGCAAACTCCAAGATATCAACAATGGTGGGAGAAACCTTGCCTAAAAGGTAGGGAACCATTGGGGAAGAAGACCCCTTATATAGCCCCCCCCCAAATCAGCCCGTTGGGGGCATTCTGCGCGTCCCCGACCTCCGGGCCGGTCTGGCTGGCCTCTAGGCCGGCCAGCTAACAGACCCGCCCAGCCTGGAGCCCGTCCTGGGCTGGTCTCTCTACGTTTCCCGAAAAACACCTACACTAAGAATGCGATATCTTTCGCCTCCGGACTCCGTTTTTGATGATCTTGGGCTCATTGAACTCGCAACGATGAGCACTATAAGATCATGCAGAGAAACATCATAGTCCATCATTGGAGCATAAAACCAAATGATGAAAGTTTTGATCTCTCTATAAAGGAATAATCGGTAAAACCTCCAATATCAAAAACGCAATAAGTTTTTCATACCAAACCCGTTTTTGATGAACTTGAGCTTGTATTAAAACACATGAAAAGCTATAAAACCACACATGGAGAAAACCATCATAATCATCATCATCGTCACTAGATACATTGGTGTTCAAAGTAGGAGCTACCTTTTAACCTTTAGCCATAAGGCATAAGTGAGATATGGTAGATGATGATGAACCATTACTTGAAGCACCACTTAAATTTACATCTTGTTCCATAAAATGTCGAGTTTCTTCTACATGGTTAGTAACACAAGTACTAGAGGAAATACAACCATTTTTACCATGGCAACAAGATGTATCAAGCATATCATTATTAGATTTAGTCGAGGAATTTCTACTTGATATGCATGGACTATCAACACAAACATGTAAATTATTTTGGGTGCTAGATGTTTTTAAGTCCATACACAAAGTATTGAAATAAGATAGAGATGAAGAATCATCAACAATAAGCTTACTATCAAGATTGCAATTTTTGTCACTACTCACCATATCATTATGTTGTGTCTTGCCACCTGTTGGTGAAGTAGAAGAAGTTAAGAACTCATCACTCCCGGGGGCGGAGGGATAATAATCATTCCCACAACTTTTGGACACATCATATTTATCTTGAAGCTTGGTCCATATCTCACGAGCTTTCCAAGATGGCCTAATTGACTCAAGAACTATAATTGCTCAAATATTTGAATAACACATTAGTAGCTTGAGTATTGAGATATATGTTTTTCTCGTCCTCTAAAGAGCAATCAAGACCCGTTGGAGTAGAAAAACCCATATCTACAATTTTCTCTATATTTGGACCCATGTCCTTAAAAATATTAAGCATACTAATTTTCCAAGTATTATAATTTGTGCCATCGAATATAAAAGTGTCATTATGCACTAATCCCCTAGCCGATATCTTTACTCTCTAGGTTGTGAAACCCTATGAAGAGAGAGACCCGACTCTGATACCAATTGAAAGGACACGGATGTCGCCTAGAGGGGGTGAATAGGCGTTTAAAAATAATTACGGTTAAGGCTTGAATAAATGCGGAATAAAACTAGCATTTAATTATTAAGCCAAAACCTAAACAAACTAGGTTCACCTATGTGCACCAACAAATTATGCTAAACAACTTAAGAAACTATGTGATAGTAAGATATGTTATTTCAATCTCGATTGCTATCACAAAGTAAATTGCATAAGTAAAGAGATCGGGTATAGAAATAACCGAGACACATGGAGATGATGATTTATCCCGAAGTTCACTTCCCAATGGAAACTATTCTCCGTTGGAGAGGTGTGGAGTCACAATGACTCCAAGCGCCCAATGACTCACTTTATTCTCCTCATGCCTCCACCAATGCGGAGTGCCATGATCCAAAATGGGACCTTTGAGGGCGGTCACCGATCTCGTACAAGGTTAGGGCAATATCCACAACTCAATTGGAGCCTCCCAACAATATCCTGCGAGCTACCAAAACTCCGAGATACCAACAAGGCCTCGAAAGCTTCCAAAGCTCCGAGGCAACAATCAGCCGTCTAGGGCACTCCAAGTACCCAAGAGGACAAGCTCAAGGGCACTCCAAGAACCCAAGAGTAACAAGCTTCTCAACCTTTAACTCGAACGAATCCTCGTAGAGAACTCAAACCGATGCAACCTGTGCAATGGCAAGAACACAAGAAGTGCTCAAATCCTTCACTCTGAAATCCCACCAAAGCAACAAATGCTATGGGCGGAGAAAAGGGGAAGAACAAGGAAGAACTCAACAAATGAATCTCCAAGATCTAGATCCCAAAGGATTCCCCTCACTAAGAGGAGAGATGGATTGGTAGAAAGATAGATCTAGATCTCCTCTCTCTTTTCCCACTAATTGGAGGCAATAATCACGGAGGAATACAGAGAAAGCAAGCTCCAAGAGGTCAACAATGGTGGGGGAAAAGTTGCCTAAAAGGTAGGGAACCATTGGGGAAGAAGACCCCTTATATAGGCCCCCCAAACCAGCCCGTTGGGGGCATTCTGCGCGTCCCCGGCCTGGCTGGCCTCCAGGCCGACCATCTAACAGACCCGCCCAGCCTGTAGCCCGGCCTGGGCTGGCCTCTCTGTGTTTCCCGAAAAACACCTACACTAAGAACGCGATATCTTTCGCCTCCGGACTCCGTTTTTGATGATCTTGGGATCGTTGAACTCGCAACGATGAGCACTATAATATCATGTAGAGAAACATTATAGTACATCATTGGAGGATAAAACCAAATGAAGAAAGGTTTGATCTCTCTATAGAGGAACAATCGGTAAAACCTCCAATATAAAAAACGCAATAAGTTTTTCATGCGAAACCCGTTTTTGATGAACTTGAGCTTGTATTGAAACACATGACAAGCTATAAAACCACACATGGAGAGAACACAAATAAGAACCAAGAAAGATGATGCCAAGTATGCAAAGGTTTGAGCTTTCTCCGAGTGATGCGATGAAGTTGCTAATATGAGAGCCCCTCTTGATAGTACGGTTATCTATCCTATAACCCGGTCTCCCTCCTAATGCTATGAGGCCGGTAATATATAAAACCTATCAAGATCATACCTTTGCATTGAGCATTCCACTTGAGCTACATGATGAAGATCTTGACCTCCTCAAGATGGAACACCTTTCTTGATTTTGCTTTGCTCGATGAAGACACATAGATTGCTCCCCCATACGCCACTATGGGAGAGGCTATTTTAGGTACATATTGAATTGGACATTATCTCCAAAAGAGTGGCAAGATTCAAGCATGTGATCTCTTCGATATGCTCCCCTTGAACTTGCACTTCTCGAACTTGATGACGACCACATGTCATCCACCATGGACTATATGAAATCTTTCTTTTGATGCAAGCCCATGGAAAGATACCTAACCCCACATAGATATACCACACACACATATAATGGGCTAGAACACAAAGCTATATGAAGAATTACTTACCATACCATGATCCCACATGGTACATCTTCTTGGTTTGTGAGTTGATCAATATTAACCATCGCTTAGAACTTTGCCTTGATCAACCTTGTATCTTTTCTTCTCTCTTCATAATAATGATGTCTTGAAGGTAAAGATGAATGTTCACACAATATTCTTCTTCAAGACATACTTGCAATATTCTCAACTCTCTCATGACCAAACTTGGGATATTCACATGAATAGCACCTTGGTCACCACTTGATTATCTTGAATCCAACACATGGACATCAAGCATTGCCTATGGACAGACTCTACAAGTATAGCTCAATGCAACCATTAGTCCATAGTGATTGTCATCAATTACCAAAACCACACATGGGGCACCATGCTCTTTCATCACCCTATTCCCCGATGAACTTCGCCACAAATGCCTAGTTCACCTTCCACTATTGATTTCCTTCTAGGCGTAAATCGGTGCCTTTACAATGAGCTTAAGACACGCACCCACAACTGAATTGGAAACTCCCAAGAACACCAACAATCTTGCGAGTCTAGGTTTTCCACAAGGAAACCCTATACATTAATCCCTCAAGTGAATCAGGGGGAATGAAGAATTGCTTGGTGAAGATGTAGATCGGGGCCTTCTCCTTCAATCCTCCGAAGATCAACGAGTTTGGGTGGAGGGATCGGGATAAATCTAGCTTTTGGTGAGCTCTATTAATGGTGACTTGAAGGATGGACGAGCTAACCCTTTGGGGAAGAAGGAGAGGGGATATTTATAACCCTATCCAAATCTAGTCATTGAAGGGTCATTTACCCTAGAGTCTCCGGTTTGGGTCGGAAACTTGCAAGTCTCTGGGGAGGCTCCGGGGTGCCTCCGGACTGGGATTTTGCCACTTTCTTCTTCGAATAAAACAAGAAGGCCGGAGTCTCCCTGGAGACTCCGGGGACACTCCGTACAAGCTGGGGATGATCCTCAATATATGTATCAAATTCACTCTCTGTTAGTGACCATCCTTCCCAGACATCAAGGTTAAGCAAAATAGGCGCTCGCAAATTGACTACTCTATAAGATTTAGTTAATCTCCACCTTGCTTTCTTAGAGAAAGTCATTTCATAGAATAAATTAGTAAGGTTAGCACAGGTGGAAACGAATTTATGTTGTATCATGGCATTAAGATCAAGCCTCTCTATGGGAAACTGAAGGTCTAAGGGATACGGCTCTAAACCATGCAAGGCTAGTAAACGAGAGGCAACGAGACCTCCACAAACTTTGTCCTTCTCATGGTTAGTAGAAAGCCGGAAACCAATTAAAGCGCCAAAATTATAAGTCTATCATGTTTCAAAGCAGCTGAAATAAAAGCCAAATCATACACATATTAGTTGTTTGCCGTTTTTCTAGCAAGCACACACTTGGTAATAAAATAGGCAAAATATCGAATAGATGGGAGTTGAATGTCTCAAATTTTACCACCCTCTCCTGTGAAACTTCTACCTTGGAAAATTTATTCATATAGATCCATCAATGGTTTGGGTTTCCCACTTATCTTTCCACGTGATCCCCACTGTGGCACTCTAATAGCTGCACAAAAATCATCAAAGGGCAAGTTGACAACTTGACTATAAATTTTGTAATGAACCATGGGGTTAGGCGAGGACGAGCTGAAACAGAAATCCTGCACCACGGACATAGTTAGCTTAACATGTTGGGAAGGTTCATCCTTGATACGTCATAAACGTATCCTTAATTTCTGATGTTCCATGTTGTTTTTCATGTTATTTCCTACATGTTTGCTATACACTTTCTGTCATTTTTATCGATTTCCGGGACTAACCTATTGACAAGATGCCATAGAGCCAGTTCCCTGCTTTCTGCTGTTTTTAGTTTCAGAAAAGTTGTTCTGCAAATATTCGCGGAATTGGAAAATTAGAAGCCCGGAAGTCTTAGAATTCCCGAAGGTTCCACGGAGTCCCGACGAAGCCCGGAAAGGGGCCACACCATAGGGCAGCGCCCCCTGGCCACGCCTGGGGGTGGTGTGGGCCCCTCGCGTCCACCGCCATCGCCCTTTCGCCTATATAACCCCCCCGATACGTGAACCCTAGGTATATACCACTTTTCCCCGAGAAACACCCGAGGCTGCCGTCATCGTCATCCCGAGATCGGGAGGGTTCTCGAGCTCTCCCCGGCACCCTGCCGGGAGGGACATTCATCACCGGAGAGGTCTACACCACCATGCCCTCCTCTAAAGTGATGCGTGAGTAGTTCATCATTGGACTACGGGTCCATAGCAATAGCTAGATGGTTGTCTCCTCCATTTTATGCCTCATGTTTAGATCTCGTGAGCTGCCCTACATGATCGAGATCATATTTATGTAATGCTACATGTTGTGTTTGCTGGGATCCGATGAATGTTGAATGCTATGTCTTCTGATTATCAATCTATCTTGCTATCTTCATGCATATGTTATTTATGATCTTGCATGCTCTACGTTATTAGTAGATGCTCTGGCCAAGTAGATGCTAGTAACTCCAAGAGGGAGTATTTATGCTCGATAGTGGGTTCATGCCTCCTTTGCATCTGTGCTCGAGTGACAGAAACGTGACGGATGGAGGATGTGTTGTTTCCATTAGGGAGAAAACAACGATGTTTACTTCATTTACATTGTTTACATTACACACTTTGCTTACTGCGATTATCTGTTGCTTGCAACTTAATACCCAACGTTTGTTCGGATGATATTCGGAGGGTGGATTATTAGTCATAGATGTAGTTGGATGACGGTCTATGTATCTTGTTGTAATGCCCGCACAAATCACATAGTAATATTTATGTCTTTCATATGCACTACGGTGCAGCCTTTATTTCTGTCAATTACCCAGCTGTAATTTGTTCGCCACACATATTATTTATCTTCTATGGAGAGACACCACTAGTGAACTGTGGACCCCGGTCCATTTTATTATACTGATATTACACACAATGTTTCCACCGTTTTCACTGATGCTAGTGTTTTCATACTGTTTTCCACACCATACATTTAACCTCTTTGTTATCAGCAAAACCGATGAGATTGACAATCTCACTTCTTTGTTGGGGCAAAGTGATTTGATTATGTTGTGTAGGTTCCACGTTGCTGCTGAACCGGTAGTGTGCCCTGCCATCTCAGCTGCATCAACCTTCTGAAGTTACTCCTTCCTCCTACTAGTCGATTCAATCTTGGTTTCTTTCTGAGGGAAACTTGCTATTGTGCTCTTCATACCTTCCTCTTGGGGTCTCCCAACGAACATGTGTTACATGCGCATCAAACTATTTTTCTGGCGCCGTTGCCGGCGAGGAAGAGAATTTCTGCAAGGGGAGTCTCTCACTTCCAATCTCTTTACTTTGTTATTGTTTTGCTTAGTTTTTATCTTGTTTGCTTCTCTTTATCAAAAACACAAAAATTAGTTCTTATTCTAGTTGTTATTTTTGTTACCTTGTTGTTTTTCTTCGCCATTTGCTCCCTAAGGTTACCTGGAAGATCTTCCAGTTGGTAGTGGTTCTATACTTGGAAATGATACCATTAAAGAATTCTTTAATCATGTTAGTAAGCATGATAATTTTGAGAAAAAATCCATAGTAAAACTTGCTCAAAATTATGAAACTGTTGCAACTTCTTTAATTCATATGTTAGGAGCTAGGTTTGTTAATCTTCATCCCATACTGCAGCATATGTTCCTCAACTTGAATAATATTGAAGATATCGAAAAAAGAAATTTTATCTTAGAAACCATGGTTAAAGAATTTGGAGATGTTGCTATAGAAGCAATATTTTTTTTATCGTTTCAATATATTAGGGTCATATGTAGATATTGTTGGTGCTCTCGAAAAAGCTGAACCTAAAAATGAAAATTAGGAGAAAATACCATTTCCCTTTAAATTGATAGCATTGCATGAAGCCCACGAAAATAATTTTGACCGAATTGTTCCTGAGAATCTATTTGATGAGAGTAGTAAATCTAAAAGTTCTAAGAGAGGAACGTCTGAAATGCTTTTAGATAAAATACAATGCATTATTGAGGAATTTCCTTATCTTGATTTGAATGCCTCTCCACTTGAAAACACGTGAATCCACTTTTTTGGGCCTAGCTAAAAGGCGTTAAAGAAAAGCACTTATTGGGAGATGACCCATGGTTTTATTTTTGGTTTGTTTTTCTCTGTTTTCTTTGAGTCAAGGGGCTGTATACTTCTGTACCAACTCCTTTGTATCTTTATTTTCATGTTTTAGTTGTTCCAAGTAATGTTTTTCTGATACACTTGTCCATGTTTCTGTATTTGATCCTAGGTTCAGTTTCCAGGTGAATGCATATTGAAATGGACTACTCTTGCTATCCTCAATGAGGCATCTAGTTTATGTGACTTGTTCTTCACCATTTGCTTTAAATTTGTTGTTTCCGCCCTCTAGCAAACATAGTTGATCAACCAAGTGTTGATTGGGTCTTGAGCCTTTCAAAACATTAAAATTCTACTCGCAACATTCTAGGTCTAACTAAACTCTTCTGTGTTTACTTGTGTGTAGGTACTGAAGATCAATTCCAAGTCTTGAAGAATTAGACTAGGAGTTTTTGTAATTTATTTTTCTGCAATATTTCAAATGTAATATTCCTTTGTATCAGAATATTAAAGATGAAAAAAATTGTGAGTTTGATCCAATTCAGACCTCTTGTGTATTTTAAATTTTTGTTGAATTTCTTAAAAGTTTGTGAAGAATGATTTGATTAAAAGAATTTGGATTTGAATTTCAAATTTGTATTCTCATCATCAATTCTTGAACACGGGGTGTTTGTTTAGAAAAGATAAGTAATAGAAGTTAACCTATTATGTAAGATATCAAATCCAACACTAGGGTTTAGTTTAAAAACAAAACCAAAATGCTAAGTGAAATCAATCCTCCTCGAGTAAATGTTTGCGACTTGATTCCAAATAGTAAGACACATAAGAAACTAACAGGACATCACACTTTGCACAAAAGTGCGTAAAAGATCACGAAATCGTGATGCATGGAATACAAAGATGCAAATCTTCTAATTCTACCCCCTTCAACTCTCTGAACTAAGGGTTCTCACACATACCCTCAATACCGCAATCACATATTGAATTAATCATAGACGGAAATGTCTAAGGTCAAATCAAATCAACATAATTTCAGATGAACTCGAAATCAAGCAAAACTCTAGAAATTATACCTCGTCGAAATAGGAGGTGGTGTTCTCATAGCCACTGAGGGAAACCGTGTCCTTGTTGGTGCTCAAGGAGTCCGTGATGGCGGTCGCACCATCACCTAGAGGACGGCGGCGACGAGAGAGTTCACGGGACGGTTGTGGGTCGAACCATTTAGGCAACATGGGAGAAGATGTACGGATTGGAGAAGACCACACATGAGATAACCAATGGTCTGAAAAGAACAGGAGAAGGGGCACCGGCAACAAAAATGGTGTCGTAGCCGATGCGACAACATCGCTCTTTTCCGGCCAAAATTTGGTTGGAAAAGGTGAGGTAGGGGTGTTGGCGGTGGTGAGGTTGGGGGCGAAAGGGCGGCAAACGGGGCAAGGTGCGACATAAACGAGACATGTTAGAGGAAGAGAGCAGGTCATGCGAGGGTTGAGTACAATTTGGAGGGACTTAGGATGGGTTCGGCCTGTCTGATAGTAAGACGCAGCGGACGCGTTCGAATGTGTTTGGGCAGTACCAAATCCGTCTCACATAGAGACATGATATGAGGGGTGTCTATAGTCCGACAATATGGGTAAGGTACAAGGACCCGGTTGGGTGGTATTTTGTTTGGTGTGTCTGTCCAGAAGTATAGGGAGTAAGGACATCTCTTACGGGGCTGCTTACTTGGCACGGGCAGCCCCGATTTGAGTAGTCCCGCCAAAAAACAGGCCTCTACGGGGATGCGTTCCTCGCGTCCGAGTCCGTTTTTGGTCCGGGCCTGCTGAAATACGTCCCAAATTTGGTTGGGTATGAGCAACCGCCGACACGGCGCGGACGCGCTCTCACGCGCATGGCCAACACGGGTGGCCCACCCGTCAGTGACCCAATGCCCTTTTGCCTCCCCTCTCGGCCTTATTAAAGGCCACGCGTCCCCGTACGTCCCCACTCCACCGCCACCACTCCCCCTCACTCCACTGCGTCCCCACCTTGCCGGCGTCAAACCCTAGCACCCTAGCTTCCCTGCGCCTGCCGCTGGTGGCTTGGGGGTAAGAACGACCACGATGAAGGGTCCTCGTGCCGCCGAGACCCAGCCCGTGCCCCACCCTGCACCCCAGCCTCCACCCCCACCGGCCGCGCCCCAACACACAGAGGAGGAAGAGGACCGCCGTGTACGACGTCGTCCTTACCTGAACTGGTGCGAGTGCCAGTGGTACTAGGACGACGCGATCCTAGTACATTGGCCAGATGTCCACCTCGCGAAGGGGTGGCACCTCAACCCGGAGAGGATTCCGGTGCCACCTGTCCCCAAGGACGGCTTGAAGCGGCAGGTCGAGATCCTCCTCTGGCGGGAGGAGCTGCCGGAGGACCTCCATGGCCGCCGCACCTTCGCCCTGGAATCCCTCTACTGGGACACCTGGTTCGCAGAGGAGCACGACCTCCGCAGACATGCCTACTTCGGGGACGACGACTTCTTCGACGACGCCTTCCAGGAGGAGGGGGAGGCAGCAAGGGTGGCCATGAAGGAGGAGGCGAGAGCGGTCATGAAGGAGGCTCGCGCCGCAGCGGAGAATGAGGAGGCGAAGGGGAAGCCCTCGTGCGCTGCCCCCTCCTGGTTCCGATCTGTCATCGGCATGTCCTGCGAGTGGACTTGGCCGTCCCCAGAGGTGCCGGAGGTGCCACCGGCCCCCGCCCAGCCAGCAATGTTGTCGTGCCCTTCTGGCCTCACGGGCCACCTGTACCGCGCCGGAGTACGTTATTCTTGACAATCAGCTCGGCGAGCGGCGGCCCGGCCCTAGCTAGGTTTTATTTTTCCTATGTAAATCGGCCGTTTGTGCCCCGTGAAGTAAGCAGCCCCGTAGGGCGTCATTCTTATTTTTTCCATGCCCCCCTCCCCCGTGCTGTCGCTCAAATGGACAAATTGGAGTTGCCCTAACATGGAAGGATGATATACCGATACACTTCTCGTGGGATGTCACTCACGGTCTTATTCCTCCGTCCCTGTGACGACCCGAAGGAGAAAAATACATGCATGGTTTCCACTAGCATCCCATCGTGCCGGATTACGTGCGCCGCGCACGGATGGTCTATTGGATCAGTGGTGGACGACTCATCCACTAAGCTCGCGACGCAAAACGGCAAAAGGATGCGCGGCTATTTGCCCGGTCTGTGGTGCAACGCAACCTATCCTATCCCCGTTGGTGGATTCGCTACAACAGGAACATGGACAGTATCAGCTCCGATATGTAAGGTGGTGATTCTTGCTTGATCGGCGCAAGAGATTGGCCACGAGTGCATGCCAACAAAGACCACGGTACAAAAAAGCGCGCCACTATACGTACTAACAGGAGTAGGACGTAGCAGATCCCTGGTCTCCACGATACTCCAGCTAGGAGCAGTAGCATGTGTCAGTTAGCAGTTCTGGATGGGGAGGGTTGGGGCGTGGATGAGAGACGACGGGCCGAGATTGATCCCGACCCGCGCACGCTCGGCCAGATCGGATTGTCGGCTACGTGTGGACGTGGACGCGTTGAGGAGGAGGAGATGGAGATGAGATCCCATCGTCCAGATCGCGCTCTCCAGATTTCCCCTGCCGATAGATTGGGTATTTTTGGCCGGAGCGTCGCGGCCGGCGGAGGCACGTGCACGTAACTCGGCTTATCCTCTCCCTGTCGCGCAATCCGGCGCCCGGTCCGGGTTGGCTAATCCAGGGGGCCGGCCGCGCTGCTGCACCCACTTGCCTCCTCGTCTCATCGCCGATCGAGCCGCGTCTCCACACGATGGCGTCCGCCTCGTGACACCGCCACTTCTCCACGTCTGCCCACCGGGGCCTCTCCTTTTCGTGGCGCACCGCGCGACCTTCCTTGTTCCTTTGCTGCTCGGAAATATCGTGCTCTTGTCCACCGTGGCCAAACCGCCGATATTATGGTCGCCTCTGCTTCTTTGGTAGACGTGTGATGTGATCCGCCCAGCCCAATATTCCTGCTGGCCGATGCCCACTTGGAGAGCAGGCATTGCTGTCAACCTCTCAGCTTTTGCTCACTGTCATAGAGATGAGGCGAAACAAGTTGCTTATTTACCATCGGGAGGAAACGGGTTGTTTTCGCGTGCGTCGTTTGTACTCACTACCACTTTACTTTTCTTTCAGTGGAGCTTACGTACGTGGTGGCCCGATATATCCTGCAGTGCAAATCTTGAGAAATGATGTAGAAATGGTTTAATTATAGATATTCCAACTTTAACTCCATGCAATCATAGAATGCCATTACAGATGAACATATGAAAAATACCGCTAGCAATATTCCATGACAAGTACCACTATATATGTTGTAACTCATCTTTCGTAGTGGTAGTTTTTACTAGTACGTGAAATTAGCAACGGCATATATCCAGTTATAGCCCTTTAATTACAAAACCTTGCTCGCTTTATTTGGCCAACCCATTCATCTTATTCGTTAATATTTATGAAAATACACATGTACCACAACAATAACTTGTAGTTATATACGATTATACCCGCTTGGTTGAACTAGGAACTAATGCTTATTTCGCGTGCGTCGTTTGTATAGCACAAGAAAAGAGATCACACCTCTCGTGTTCATAGATCTCACTAGCACTTTACCTTTCTCTTAGTGGAGCTTATGTACGTAGTGGCCCGATATATCCTGTAGTGCAAATCTTGAGAAATGTTGTACAAATGGTGTGATTATAGATATTCCAACGTTAACTTCATACATTCATAAAGTGCCATTACAGATAAACTTAATGAAAATACCACCAGCAACATTGACAAGTACCATTATGTTGTAACTCATCTTTTTTAGTGGTAGTTTCTTTCAATACGTGAAATTAGCGACATCATATATCCACTTACCTCTTTAATTACAAAACACTAATCGTTTTTTTTTGACAACTCGTCCATCTTAGACGTAAATATATTATATGAAATCACTCAAGTACCGCAACAGTAACTTGTTGTTATATACCTGCTTGGTTGAACTAGGAACTAATACTTATTTGGCTCTACAAATTCGTGAGTTCATATTGGCACAGCTCACGATGACGTACGGAATGTTGAGAAATGATATATAGATGGTTGATTCTTGACAGATTTCACCATTAGCTTTGTGGATTCAGTGACTAACACTATAGAAATATTTGATACTTCAACAAATCTGATTATGAAGGTAGGAAATTTTGTAGGTGTAATTCAATAAGTCATAATTTGTAGAGGTTTTTATTTAATAAATTCTATATAAATCCACTTCTTTTCCTTATATATTAATATTTCTGTAATACACAAAAATCGCAATGGAAATTTTTAGCTGCATTCTCTTGTGGTTGGATATGGAATGGTAGTAATTTTGTTTCGCGAGTCCTTTATTTTGTACTAACAATGCTCATCGTCTATTTAACCCAAAAGAAAACCAAAATACACTACATGTGAGAGCTATTAAACAATATGTTATACATTGTATACGTGTTGGTCAAGATGGTTCCCAGGTGTTCGCTACAGCTGAGGTCATTTGGATTCAATCCTTACTTGATGAGCTTGGAGTTAAGCAGAGTTAGACTCATTGTTTGTGGTGTGATAATTTGGGTGCTACGTACTTGTCAGCAAATCCGTTTTTTCATGCCAGGGCCAAACATATTGAGATAGATTTTCATTTTGTTCAAGAGAGAGTTCCCAATAAGCAACTAGAGATTCGGTTCATCTCTTCAGAAGATCAAATAGCTGATGGTTTTACTAAACCACTTTCAGTTAGAAAATTTGAAGGTTTTAAATATAATCTCAACTTATCCAAGTTGTGATTAAGGGAGGGTATACGTGTTGGTCAAGATGGCTCCCAGGTGTTCGGTACGTAGTCTGTTAGGAGACCTATGTATCCGATCCTAGATAGGTTACCGATTGTATCTACTAGAGGATTACCGATTGTGTTGCTAGAGGCTGCACTGCCTCCTTTAAATAGAACAACAAAGGCTCGGCTATTGGCACCGAGTAAAAGAAAATCAAATATCTTTTAAGAGCAATGCGTAAATGTGAGGCTTATTTGATTTTGTGAGAAAAGTAAATTGCTTCCATGTTGTTATGAAATATAATAAACTGGAAAAATGCCGCGCGCGTTGCAGCGGGAATCGTCTTAGAAATTATATTATATAATAAAAATGATATAATGTGTACGATATATTAAGTTATCTAAAAAAACATGCAAAATTTTATTAAGCATAGTCAAGATACTAAAATTAATCGACACGAAATGTGTGTATTAAAAATTATTAATATGTGGATGGTTAAAGAAAAGATGATGTGGAGTTTGCATGTAGAGATGAATAAGTATTAGTGGATATGACATGGAAAATTGATTGGCTAAGAAGATGTATGATGTGGATAGCTTGCATGTTGAGATAGAAAAATAAGTAATGCATGTTAGTGGGGTTTTGCTTTATAAGAAGTATAGATTAGAACCGTAAAAGGGCAATTACATATACCCTCGTGCTAATGTTTATACTAGATCCTTTAAGTGTCTTGGATCGAAAGTGGGTGGTCCATTGATGTTACTTGACATCTTTTATGGTAGTAAAGCTGAGTTATGTGTTAAGATGTTTTGCAAAGCCTTTGGGGTTACTCCTCTGTCCATAATTAACCTACATGATGGGTTTAGTCAAAGACAAATTTCTTAGACTTTAACTAAGCATATAATAAAAAAATGTCACCATATACAATATAAACAAAATATTATAAGAAACTTCATAAGATATAATGACATGTTGTATGCATTTGGTATTATAGATGTTGATATTTTGTTCTGTATGGTTGGTCAAATTTAAGAAAGTTTGATTTTAAGCAAACCAATAATGCAGTGTAATTATGAACACATGGAGTATTAGATGCAAGAATTGTTCTTAAAGCATAGTGAGTTCAGCAAACATGGCAAATGTCATGCACTCTGCAATGGTACTCCTTCTGGTAAACCCACTAACCAATGTCGTTAATATCAACTCACAAATATGTGTCAAGTAAACTCGATTTCTTATATTTGTATTGTTTAATTGGGTTAATTTGTTATGGTGAACATATCTATACTTTCTTTCGTTACATCTATTATATTTCTAAGATTTATCATGTTGATTTTAGAAAGGGGATTGCGGTAGCCCATGAATAGGTTGATGCACATAACTATTATATACTACAAAGTCAACTATATGCCCCCCAACCCTCCTAGAATAAAAAGAGTAGCAAGAATATGGAACACAGAGAGCACCATACACAACAAAGAAGATCAAGAGGCGAAGTTAAGAAATACCATTCATATTGCCAAGTCATCAGCTATACTAGTTGCAAAATATCGACGATGTCACCTTTAAAGGATTGCTCATGAGAACACTAAATCATGTGCTTCCACACGGTACAGTAAACACCACATGTGAATTTAGTGTGTAGCCTCAAAGATTACCTACAAGAAACTGAAACCCTTTCCTTATTAACGATAACAATATTTTGAAGTTAGCACATCTGTATATGATTTATATTAGTCTACCCATCTCATTTAACCAATTCTAAAAAATCTTCAAGTCAGAGGGTTAGAGGAGATATATTGAAGAGCATGAAGGTGCATGTAAGGTGCACAAACAAACATTTGAAGAACAAATGATGGCGTATCTCCTTTGGTTAACATGATAACTGCATCCGTCTTTTGTAGTTAATATTAATTACTCCATTTGTCATTTATCCACCTACTTTTAGCTCGCTTATCATTTGTTAAAATGACCCGTTTCAAGAGGTGCGAGATAAAGATCTTAATCCTAAGGGATACTTAAGTTTTCAATATGTTTGATGTGAAAGTTAGAATTAAAATTCATCGTATCGAGGCTGAATCCCATTAGGCTCGGGGTCATCACTGTAAATTCATTAGGATTACCAAGCAAGATTAGGAAAAATTCTTTAAAAACTCAAGAAAAATACCATGGAAAGGTATTCTCACTCCCCGGGCCATGGCCGAGGATGCTTAGGGACCGTCTCCGCATTTGGTCATATCTTAGTACATTGATTGGACGAAAAACATTGCAACCACATGTAATTTCCATATGAATATATCTGGCTCGTGCATTAATGAGAATAACATCAAGTGTTGAACCAAGTGAAACCACGAGCTTCAATTGTCTAAATAATCTAACACAAAAATCTAACATTAAGCGGTAACAACGGAAAACTTTTCCTATAGAGGACAAATGCTGCTAGCAAATGGACAAATCAGCAAGCCATGCGTCCTACCAAAAAAGGTTTGCATCCTCCCAAATTGCATCACCTAAAAAGCTCATTTTAATGCGCACAAGTCCTTCCAAAAAGATGAGCGTGTGGGATAAACGCTTAGACAAAAGTATTTGAATGCTGATGTTTATTTCATAACAATTATTTTCCAAGTTTTACCATATGGACCCCTCTTCATTACAGACATGTCTAACTTTTGATTCAACAATGGACGCCTAGTACGAGTGACGGAGTTACACCATTTGAAACCCGGGTTCCTAAAGGGTGCCACAACGAATAAAAAATTTGTTTTAGGGGGATGCATGTGTAGTAAAAAAAATGCTATTTTACAAAGAAAAGTTCTTTTATCCGGTATCCAGTGCACCCCCTTGGCTAGCTGTGTATCACCCCTTGCTGAGAGTGTTTTATTCATCTCCGGTTGTTCATATGCAATTTATAGTATCGTATTTATGCTCTCAGAGCAAAAAAAAGGGAATTGTTATAAGTTTTGGTTGTTCATTTGGCGTTTTATGTGTAAAATGTGTGTATTATGTACTCCTCATGGATGCGAATTTTGGAAATTTCAAATTGAAACTTTCAAGTTTGAATAAATTATGGGAAAAATGATGGTGTGCATGCGAAATCTATAAAAAAAAAGGTATGCTTATTTGCAATGTGCTGAAACACGAGTATATGTATAAGTCCATGCGTTTTTTGTAGTAAACAAATGGGCGTGTATTTTGTCACCGTTCCCAAATGCGCACATCACCCCACAGATAACTTTTGAAAACTTGAAGTGTTTCATCTCTTCCGTGAGCATATATTCCGTGGGAGTATAATTTGATTGTAATGAATCCCAGCATACTACTATTCCCTCCGTTCCATATTAGATACTCACGTATGGATGTATCTGACATATTTCAATTCTAGATACATCTATAAGAGAGTCATCTAATATAGAACCGGGGGAGCAGTATAGTAGCACGATCAAGTTCACTTCAAGGAATTACATGGGCGCGTACTGTCCTCCTGAAATTCCACTTCTGAAATACTATCCCACTTTGGCTTTGCAGATAGGCAGAAAGAAAGCGCTCGACCACGTGAAGCATCTTGGCGTTTTGCCGGAACTCCGCACCTCTTTCCCAAAGGAGCGCCTGCAGGGCCGGACGACACATGCATCGCATTTCATGGGAAAGGAGAAAAGCTAGGTGGGTTGAAACTTGAAAGCAAAGCCCGTCGTCCGTCGGGTCCGTGCAAGTGCGACTCCACTCTGCCCCATCCCCCGTCGGGCAGGGAGCTGCGTGCGACGCATCGGAATCACGTCCTCTTCTTTTCCGCGAGTTTCACAAGGCCGTGGCGCTGTTCTGCTACCCTTTTTCTCTTTCTCGGACGGATAGATAAACAAAACGAAGCGATTTGTTTATGGATAGATGGATAGATGGGCGCGAATAAATAAAGCGGGACATGGCGACGGGCGGAGGTGTGTGTGCGCGCGCGCAATAAAGAAAGCCGTGCTCGCGTCAGGGTCAAAGAGCGGCAGGCGGGCAGCGCGGGAGGAACCCGAGGCGCGACACATGGAGCTCACCGCGCGCGCATACGCACAAGCATGGCGCCGAATCATCCATCGCCGCCCCGAGGCCCAGCCCAGCCCAGCTACTCAAACCCACCGCCGCATCCGCATGCGCCTCCGCCGGCCGAGGGCGACGCGACGCGGCCGGCCAAGGTAGTAGATGGCTGGCCAGTAAACCGATAGATAGACGACGAGGTCATCCATCCACGGCCGGTGGGGGGCTGTCAATGCCCACCTGCCTCACCGTCACCCGCCCGCAGCAGCGAAGATGCCGAGGGCAGGGATGGCGCGCGCGGTTCTTGTCCTGTTCACTCAAACTCACGACGTACGCGTTACCCAAGCGGAGAATCAATGGCCGTTTTATTTTTCTCGAGTTTTCGGTGGCTGCACATCAGTTATCACGTGACGGCCAGGCGTGAAAAACTAGCGCATCTCGGGTTGGTTCCCTGTCGAGCAAGAAGGAAGTAGATCTTTTGTCGATTTGTTCCCCGTAGGTAACGATTTATTCGATTTCGGGCATATAATTTCCGAATTTTGGACAAGGAGTTGCGTAGAGAAACCGAGGAAGGATCCCCCCATGTTTTGTTCGAGGCTGGCGTTAACTCGCGCCGAGGAGACAAGGAGTAGCGTCCAAACCGTCCCCGTCCCATCTTCAGACCAAGAGACTCGTTGCTCTAGAACTTCACAGTCCAAGACTCCAAGCGTTCGTGGGTTCCCCATTGCATTACAAGAGTGAGATATTCAACCCATCAATAAAAACAAAGCTAGTATTGCAAGCATATCCCGCTCTACACTCCATCTATGCCCCGTACTCCACTTTTTTCCCTTGCGAGCACACGTACATCATTGACCCCAGGCAGGCAGACAGCCAGCCGGACCGTAAAAGTTAAAGCGTACTGTACAACGCAATGAGACTGAAACTGCCATGGCCAAATAATAATGTCCTTATTTTCCGCAGGCTTTCAGCAAAGCATTCATGCTCCTCGCACCGCATCACACTGCCGTTGCAATGGCATTCATGCTGCGCCTCAGACTATACCGCCAGTACGAGCCGCAGCAGGAGGTGGAGCAGATAAGTAAATAAATAAAAAAGTTAAAAGTTAAACGGATAAAACCAAGACTCGACTGGCAGCGGGTCCCACGCCACCTCCTTCACGTTCGATCGCGCACCAGTACGGAACCCATCCGCGCCTCCCGTGTATATAAAGCCCCTCATCCTTCTATCTCTTTTCCGCACCATCTCTCCCTCCCCACCGCTTCTCCCCGCCCCGCGCGCACCCACGCCCGTTTCCCCTCCTCCGGAGACCATCCCATCACGCCACGGCTCGCTCGGCCAAGACTGCCATGAGGACCAGGAGCGGCTCCCTTTATCTCGGCGCTCGCGACCAGGCTCTTCCCGTTGTCGGGCACAAGAGGAAGAGGTCCTTGTCCGCCGCCGCCGCCGCCGGCGAGTGCTATGGTGCGCGGCTCAAGAGGCAGGCTGGGGGCCCGGACTACCTAGACGGGATACCCGACGACCTCGTGCTCTCCATCCTCTCCAAGCTCGCCGCCTCCGCCTCCACACCGGCCGACCTCCTCTCGGTCCACCTAACGTACGCCCTGCGCCCCCGCTTCAGTTACTTCATCTGCTTGTGCCTCGCCCAAACACCCCGTCTCCTTCCTAAACTTGCAACGGCTCCGCTCCGCTCCTCGCGTGTTCGTTCTGGACACTCGGGGGGGACAGCGAGCGGCTGCTCTGCAGTAATTAATGGAAGTTGAGGGGTGCGATCGGGATAAGGCGAGACGGGATTAAGGATGAACACTGACTGACAGCGCTCTCTCGTCTTCTGACGTTTCAGGTGCAAGCGGCTGAACGGGCTGGGCGGGCAGGACATGGTGTTCGCCAAGGCCTCGCCGGCGTCGCTGGCCGTGAAGGCGGCGGCGTGGTCGGAGCCTGTGCAGCGTTACTTGAAGCGCTGCGCCGATGCTGGCAACCTCGAGGCCTGCTACATTCTCGGCATGGTACGAGTCCACGACGAAACCTACCTTGTTTGTGTTCGATATGGCCTGAACGTGCGTGCATGTCGAGATGAAGTGCTGATGAGTGTTCGTTCCCTATGCTGTGCAGATCCGGTTCTATTGCCTGGGCAGCCGTAGCGGCGGCGCGGCGCTGCTCGCCAAGGCGGCCGTCGGCGGGCACCCCGCGGCGCTGTACTCGCTGGCGGTCATCCAGTTCAACGGGAGCGGTGGCGCCAAGTCGGACCGCGACCTGCGAGCCGGGGCGGCCCTGTGCGCGCGCTCCGCCGCGCTCGGTCACGTCGACGCTCTCCGCGAGCTCGGGCACTGCCTCCAGGACGGCTACGGCGTCCGCCGCGACCCAGCCGAGGGACGACGCCTCCTCGTCGCCGCCAACGCCCGGAGCTCTCCCTCGCTCTCGCCGCGCCAGCGCGACCCACTCCTTCGCCTCCCTTCCCCTCGGCGCCGTCCCGGCGGGCGTCGGCGCAGGAGGCTGCCCTCTGCTCTCGGACTTCGGGCTGGAGCCTCCCGGAGGCCGAGCCCCACACGGCGAACCAGTTCATGTCCGACTGGTGGGCATCGCGCGGCGTGCAGGCGAGCTCCAAGAAGCCCGCCCCGGACGACGCCGAGGCAACCGGCGAGAGCGACGCCGACCTGAGGCTCTGCTCCCACATGCGGTGCGGGCGCAAGGAGACGCGGCGGCACGAGTTCCGTCGCTGCTCCGTGTGCGGCGCGGCCAACTACTGCTCCCGCGCGTGCCAGGCCCTGGACTGGAAGCGCGCCCACAAGGCGCAGTGCGTGCCCATGGACCGCTGGCTCCTCGCCGTCGCCGGCGACGCGGCCCAGTGAACCTCCCCGTCGACCCCAACGGGAAACGGCAAACATAGTAGCAGCAGCAGCACTACCGGAGTACTACAACTACCAGTCCCGCCGTCGTGGTCCACGGCGCAACCGGTGGACCAGGCGCAGCGGAGGGAAAAAGAGAGGAAGCGTTTCACCTTTTTTTTTTGCGGCCGTTTGAGTGTCGTCTTGTCAGATGTACGTACTCTACTAGGGAAGCGCAGACGAGAGATTCTACCGCGGCCACTTCTGAATTAACTAGCCTTGTTTTTTTTCATCTCCTCTCCGTTAATTAAGATCGAAATCCCGGCCGGCTCTCTTTTTGAACTAATTTTTTTTAGAGTTCCTTCGACGCTGTGTTCTTGTCGCTTTGTGTCTCGGCGTTTTGGATGGATGCTGTACGGGGTGGAGCAGAGTACAGCACGGACCCCTACGTGGTGCTGCTCGCCCGCCGAACTCAATCAGATGGGTGGATCGGTGGCCGTGCCGTGGCGCCGTTTCGTGTTGGAGGTTCTCGTCTTGGTTTTCCTCCTCTCGACTCGAGGGCCGGGACAAGTTGGAGCTATCCCTGTGGCTGCTGGCGCTGCACTTTGGGAGGGGGAATCCGTGCAGGCTACCGCTAAAGTGACGCCGGGTTTTGTTTTTTGTTTTCGGTTTCTGTTTCCTAGGACTTGGAAACAAATTATTCGAACAATACACAACAAGATGATGATGCTACCGCTACGAGGCTACATGTACATGTCATAGCCTTGTTTTTTTATAGCTCGAATACGCAACAGCTACAGCTGTATATACGAACTGGAGTACACGTCCGACAGGGGAAAGAGAAAAGCTTGCAAATTGAGAGAGCAGGTCACATGACTTCTCTGTTTTCCTATTCACAAAGTAGTAGGATTATTATTGCCATGATGAATGGTTGTCGAAACCTGTTGACCCAGGGTGGCAGAACAACATATTGGTAGATTCTTAGCAAGAAATACACCGTAATTTTGCGGGGTGACGACAAGAACTACAGAGAGGAATTTGGCATCTTGCGGGTAGGGGTGCGCTGGCACAGTTGCTAATCGTGCGAAGGTACGCTCGCTCGCTGCGCGTCGTGTCCAGTAAGTAAGAGAGGAATGTGCGTCGCGCTAGGATTTCCACGACGTGGACATTTGCGGTTGTGGTTGGCCGCTATTGCTAGTGAGACCCCCAACGTGGACGCCGGAGGAAGAAAATACGACGGACTAGTGGCTCGCATTATTGTTGGGATGATGCATCAGGCGAAAGCACGGGCTGAACTGACGGCCGCTGCCCAAACTAGGCCTGACCTCAATTTCTTCTGGACATATCATGTGAGACTATGCTCATTTCAGGTTTCAAATAGTAAGCCCCATTTGAAAATAATAATAAAATATAGAAAGTCATTTTGGCTCCTAAGCTCCAGTGATCCTTGCATTTAAAAAAAAAAATCATAAATAATTTTGCGGATGGATCATGATATAGCCTAATTACGTGCAAAATCACAACACGGAATTCTTCATATTATGAGCTTCATAAAATGACAAAAATCTCATAAACTTTAGAAATTTAAAACGCATAAAATTCTTTGTATTAGAGATTTAAAATGACAAAATCTCATAATATTATAGATCTACAAACTTGTCATTTTTTATGTAGCTCAAAATAAAATTTAGCACATTGTACAGTAATTCATTGAGATTATCAATATTTTCTTTCATATTGTTTTGAAACCATTAAATGTGAATTTTGTTTTTCTAATGGAGAGCGCTTGAGCTCGGGTGCACGAAATCCTCACTCAATAAAATGTACTCCCCCCGCTCTCATATTAATTATCTAAAAGTTGTATAAAAGTATATGTATCTAGAAATATTTTGGTACTCTTTCATCTCATAGTAATTGTCTTAAATTTAGACAAAAAGTAGATGTATCTACCACTAAAATAAAATATATCTACATACATTCACTGTTAACAAAGAAAGTATTAGACACATCTATTTTTATCTAATTTTGAGACAATTAATATGAGACTGAGAGTGTATATACAGAATCTACGTGAACGCAATGTACTCCCTCCGTCTGAAATTAACTATCAGACAAATGGATGAAATTGGATATATCTCAACATGATTTAGTGTTATATACGCCTACTTTTGTGCTTCTTTGTGACACAAAATTTAAGACGGAGAGAGTAATAACAAGGCAGACTTAGACAGGTGTAGGATTAATTACCGGCTGTGCTTAGGTCAGAATTTCTGGTGGGATCCACCTGTGAGGGCGGCGACCCAATGAAGGGCGTGCAGATATAGACCATCCTCCACCTCTTCAATGTGTATCCACTATCCACCCCTCTACTCCTACGCATGCAGGTGGAGTCTGTCAGAGTATCCCACGTCGCATGCTTACCTTACCACAGGATGGATGGCGCCATTAACTCGGTCCAGTGCACCGCCTTCGTGGGCGTCCAGCGACTAGGCACGTTCCACTTCAGTAGGCGCGTTACCTAAAAACACCTCCTCACAAAATTCCGGCATCGTGATGCCTGCAGCTTTGACCTTGTTGGATTAACTACCGCATTTATTCCTCTTATAAGAATTAAAGATTCGTGGAAAAAAGAAAAGGAAATGCTGATGATCGATCGTGCGCGGGGATTGCGATCTCGGGGCTACCTGGGGCCAGGAACCCGAATATCTTTTTGTTTCGTTTCGTCAGGAATCGAGTATACTCATTGACCTTTCGATGCTTAATTATTCATTCCCATCTTGTTTTCTTCAACTAGAGCATTACTAAGCATGCATGCGTGCTGCGACTTTAATCAGGGTCTGCTAGCTATTAACAAAACGATTAAACTGTCCTGATCAGGCCACTCCGATCAGCAAGTACCAGTCCGAGTTCGTGCTGGCTTGTTGGGCCGATTTTAAAGGGGTTTTTGTGCAGGGTGGAGATCGGAGAGGGCATGCTCAACAAGCAACGGTTATGTTTGTTTAGTGCATAATGCATGCGCGAATGATTCCCTGAAGTAATTAACTTTGTGTCAAGGCTGCAATGCAAGCAAAGCGAAGTGCTGGTTAGTCGCCGGTAGAAGTAGTATAGTGTTTGTGTTTTTGTTCTCTCCTTTTACTGTCGTGACGATGATTCGGCCTGCCTGGGGTCAAGTGTCACGAAGGGACCAATTGATTAACGCTTAGCTTGATGCCCCCCATAATGGTGGTCAACGGCAATCGAGGGACAGCATCTCTTGAGAAATGAGCGCTGGCTGCCATCTTGTCTTTGCAGTAAATGACGATCATAGTATTAGGCATGCTAGTCGCCTGCGCAAGGTCAGCCGGGTCGGTGTCACGTAAGTTTCGGTTGTGCGCACGATGCCTCGGGTCTGCTTAGCACGACTTTTAGAGCACCTTGAGACGTGCCCGTTGGATCCTTGCTCCAGCAATCCAACTTGAGTACACGCTTAGTGCAAACCAACCCGTGGTTGGATTGTTACCAGGGTGATTGTATCTTAGGGCATCTCCAGTCGTTGCGCCCACAAGGACGCAAAAACCCTCGCTTTTTTCAGCCGCGGCGCGAAACGGCGCTATTCTGAGAACTGGGGGGCGCGTTTCCCAGCCGTGAACCCAGGCCTCCCCCCAGCGACGACTCGGCCAAATTTGGGCAATCAAAAAAAAAAATCGTCCGAACACCTTCTCGTCGTTGGTGGGATCCTCGGCGAAGTAATCGGAGTAGAGGATGCAGTAGCCCTCGTACCGCTGCCTCGGTCTGCTCTTGCGGCGACCGGGCTTCGATCTAGTGCGGCGCGGCGCGATGTCCTGGGCCTGCAATCCGGCCAGGCAGCTCAGCACGAGCAGGTGCTCCTCGTCGTCGATGGCGGCCTCGTCTTCCTCGTCGAATAGCTCGGCGAGCATCTCCTCGGCGTCGGAGTCCATGGCTCGGACAGAGCGTCGAACACCTTGCGGGCGGTGGACACGGCTCACCGGGTACAACCTCCTCCGCGGCGGAGACGCGATCGAACGGCGGCGACGATGTGGTGGACTAGCCGGCGGTGGTTTGTCTCGTCGATCTTGTGCGATGGTGGCCGACAACTGCGGCGTGGAGTGCGGCCGGTGGGGTGGCGACGGCGAGGCGGGCGAGCAGAAAAGACGAGTCGGGGGTGGGGAAAGTAGGCAAATAGCGATCCCTCGCCGATAGCGCTGGCCCACGCGCGCTTTTCCTTTCGCCGCCCCCCGGGCCGAACCCAACGGGCTGGGTTCCGCCTGGGGACGACGGCGCTAATTTCCGTCGAAACAGCGCTTTTTCAGGTCCTAGGGGGCGACTGGTGAAAAAACGGCGCTTTTCGCGGAAAACGGCGCTAATTTGCGTCCTGGGGGCTCTGGGGGGGGGGGGGGGGGGGGGGGGGCGACTGGAGATGCCCTTAGCCCAACAGAGTTCAAATCTCAGGTTTAACACCTATGTGTTGTATTTAGGCGGAATATTTTTTCAGTGGGAGGCGGCATTTCCGTCGACAGCAAGACGCCTGTGGTGACTTCGTCAATCTCAAGACCCGCCAGTTCGGTCTCTCGGAGGTGCTCATAGGGGTAGGATATGCGTGTGTCCGTTTATAGGGGTGAGTGTATGCGCATGTATATGAACGCTTGCGTTTGTACTGTGTTTCTAAAAAAAAGTAAACACTTAGTCCGAAATAAATGTATTTTATCTTTTTTTAGTCAAATTTATGCAATTTTAATAAAAATTATTAAAAAAGTTACATGCATTGATGGCACTAAATTAGTATCAATAAATTTATCTCGGCACGAGGTTTCAAAATATACCATTTTAATTTCATTTGTGTTGCAACTACTATTTTCTTTTCTGTAAAGATTGTCAAATTATAAAGAGTTTGACTAATGTGAAAGTTAGAGTACACTTATTTGTGAAAAATTGCGCTAGCACACCCCCAAACAATGGTTTTTGCGAACGAAAAAACGTCAAAGGACGAACTACGAGCGGAGATGCTCTAAGTTTTACGTCGGAAAGAGATCCTCACTAGTGCAAATAGCGAGAGCACTGCTACTAAAATTGGCGCGTTCCAGACATATGGTCAGAGGCATTCCATGTGTGGAACTTTCGCGCGGCAGTGGTGTTGGCTGTGGCGGAGAGGGACATGAGGTGTCATGTGAAAAGCAATGGACAGCGGGGGAGGAACACGAACAGAGCAGGCAGCGCGGGCACACAGTTGATTCATCGTGCACACAACATGTTCACACCTTTGACCAAGAGCACTCGTCGTCAGTCGGTCCATCAGTGGATCCGGCCATTATTGTTTTCTATATTTATGAGCTAATCAGTGGTTCTGTTGCCACTTAAACCTGGAACAGTTGGGCACCACCGAGCAGCGCCGACCCTATTTTTTGGGTCACCTACGGAACTGAAATTAGGTAGCGGTTCGTCTGAAATTTTGTGTATTCCACCATGCAGGTAGAACCTGAGCTTGATCATCATCATTGATTCGTGCAACGGCGCGCGCCTTTAGAATGACAGAAAGGAGAAAGGGGAGCCAGGAACAAGCGTCAGTGCCAGTGCGTGCGCCGGAATAAAGCTGAAAAGAAAACTATGCTCGCGCTCATGCTCCTCGCTTTCTCTCCTTTTGATTGACCTCCTTTAATTTTCCTTTCTTTCTCCTCTGATTCCTTCATCAGTTGCAGTTGCAGGTTCTCCGAGCTGATCGATGGATCGGTCGGATCAGGAATCCGATGCAATGCGATGGCCGGAGGTGTCGGCAGCTCGCTAGGCGCCATGGAATCCACTTGCCGTTTTGGTGTTTTTTTTCCACTACTTATTTCTCCGGTGTGGCAGATGCCTCACATAGTCACATGGCGCATTATTGTGGAGTTTATTTGCTGTGCATTGGATCGTCATGCATGGCGCAGGCCGCAGGGCAGGGATGGATGTAGTACGCCATGCCATTGTTGCATCGGAGTCGACGGACCGACGGGGGCATTGCATTGCACTGCATTTATGGGGGGCGATCTGGGCAGTGACAACGATCGGCGCGGGATGGACGGGGCGCTGCCGCCGCGTTTGAAGTTTCACGTTTTGAAAGCGACACGGCTAGCTCTGCTTCCCTGATAACGCTATGCATGTCCTACTGTACGTATACGTCCTCCCTGGAGCATGTACAGTACAGGGATGGTGCATCGCATCTGATTCAGGCTTCAGAGACCTCGTCTTCCCACCCCACCCTCCGCGATATAGAGTACACGTAGCTTGAGCCCGTTAATTCAGCATCATACGGGTCCCATAAAATACGGTGTTGATCCGTGTGGTGATTGGCAGGGCTGTATTCATTGCGGTTGTAACGGCCACCCGTACGTACAATACATACGTACGGCTCGGCTAGTCTAGTCTACTAACTCCTCGGAAACGAAAGCGTGAAAGGAAAAAAGAGCGCCAAAGTTTCCGGATTTCAGATATCTATACCCTGGGCACGTCGTCTCAGGGATTAAATCTCGGAGCCGCCCGGCCGGGAAGGTGACACGGACGTACGCGCGCGCGCGGCAGGCGATCGTGCCGCGGCAACTCGTACGGCGCGATCGAGCCCCGTACCCGTGCCGTGCGCCGAGATCACCACCGCGCGCCCATCATTAACTCAACATGCCGGGTCTCGCTCCATGCGCAGTCTGAAGAGAGTAAATTCTCTAGGCACTAACGTACACACGTACTGACGTACACACACGCGCTGTAAGGCTGTAGCATGAGCGGCGACGCGAGAAGAAGACGCCATTTTTTCTTTGCTTTTGCTTTTGCTAGGAGGAAACTACGTTGAAAAAGATGACGCACGGCCGAGGTATTCTTTCGCTTTCGCCGGAGTCCACGCTCGCCACGGAGGGAGGAAGCTGCATGCGGCGCGAGCTAGAGTCGTGGCACGCCCCACTTCGGCTACAGCCTCCACGAGTGATTACGGTTAGCTTTACGTTTTCATCCATTAGGGAGTGCGGTGCGTTCGCACCTTGACAACAAGTTTAATTACCTTTGCGTCGCGGGTAAGTAGCCAGAGCACTGACTTGTTGGTCAAAACAGGGCGGCTACCATCGAGCGACACAAAACGAGTGTGCTGTATATATTGTTGACAGTGATCATTATGGGCAAGTGCGGCCGTTCTTCCTGCAGAACTTTAGTACTGACAGTTGATGTATGAGTTTTGTTTTAGTGGAGTGCCGCTCCTACACGCCAAACGTTAATGAATCTGCATTGACGTCACGCCACTATAAAATCAGCAGTAAAAAGAAAAGGAATGAAATCTACAGAGAGAGACAAATGGTAGTGGGAGGAGTACAAGGAATCCAAGGATGGAAGAAAGATGACTAGATGAGGACATGTCCCGATACGCATACGCGCCCACCATTCCATTCCACATCCTGCTCGTTCACATAGTATCCTTCGTCTACCTTTCTCACCACAGCTGATAAAAGTTGAGGACGGGTAAAAAGACGGAAGCTTGAGAAAGAGGTGAAAGGATCACCAGAGGAGAAAATATGCTCCTGCCGTTCGAGATTCGATTCCAACGTGACACAATGGGCATAGCAAAAGGCCAAGGGAAAAAGGAGCAAGCAACCCTAGTAAAAAAAAGCTACCGGTCCATCGTTGAGATAAGGCAACAACGGCTGCCTGCTAGAAAAAATAAATAAAGGCATGGCATATGTCGACCGCATCGCACCACCATGGATCAATCCATGGTCGCCGGCTGCTTTCCTCTCGGACACAAGTGGAGCTGGAAGTGCTGTGGTGGTGCTGCGACAATTAAGCTAGAGAAAGTCCTCTCGTCGTCGTCGCACGTGCAAGCGTGTGGAGCAAGCCTCGCCTGGTTTGATCGATAAGCTGCGGCGTTCGCAAGTCATTAGCCACTCTCCTTCTCACGTGTGGACCAGTGGCCCATCGAGAAAACAAATGGAGGTGCACGGTTGTACCATGCCTGTAGAGGCAGAAATCACTCTCTTTACAAGAAAATGGTTTTGCTCCGTCTTGCTAATTCTCGATCCCAACAGAAAATCACTTGTTTCTTAGGGTATCTCAATTCTCAAACGCCCCCATAAACGGATCATTAGTGTCCGTTTCAATCCTGGCAGACAGAAACCAGCCCCCAATGCCCTCCCACGGGTTGTAGACTTGTCGATCAACGAGTCAAAAGTCTGTTCTCCGACACTTGTGAGCATAGATTCCATTACACTAGTCGTGGAAAACTGTCTTTTACTTGGCTTGGACAATATAAGGGATAGATTGGAGAGTGCACAGTCATACTTGAAGCCGTGGCATATCAAAATCTCTCGATTTCACATTCCAATTTCTTTTGGCATGACAGGTAGTCACAATGATATCAACGTGCTTTAGCGCTCTCCTGTATTGAATAGACTTGCCGATGGCGATTTGAAGGGTTGCGCATATGGAAAACAAAAAAATTCACCGTACTGTGTAACAGCTAAAAACTAACTATGAAGATACAACTAATGAAAAATATAGGTCTGAATCGTTACCAACACGAAGATGCAGAGCAATTGTTGATGACGATTTTGGTGTAGGGTGATGAAAATTTTCACGACCAAGCCGGGCGATAGGAATGACGCCGAATCCCCGTGCCTAGCCTTCCGGATCAACCAAGCAAGGAACTCAAGCAGTGGCAGAGCAATTGCCCCGGGTCCCTAGTCGTGGCGCAAGGTACCCCTCTACCACACCCCTTGTTTTCCATCGATCCGAACTGATGATCCGGCGCAAGGATAAAAACTTGGAGGAGAGGTAAGCCTCCCCTCCCCATACGTCGCCCCCTCATGGGCCCTACATGGGCCGGCCGAGATGGGTTTTGGGGAAATCCTAGCCACCCTCACTTGGTCGCTGCCACACCCTTGGCAGTTGCCCCTTCCCCTCCACTTGACTTGGGGGGCAAGTAATGGGTGTGGCTGCCCTTGGTGGGCCTATTTGGCCCATGTGGTTGCCCCACATGGGTCTAGCCCAGCAGGTGCAGACCACGGACCACCCCGGTAGTTTCTAGAACCTTCTAGGAAATTTGGAAGCTTCTAAAATTATTTCGACGATCTTAGATTTGTTTTTCTCCTAGTAGAGGTGTTTGATGTTTAGCTTGATGGTGTAGTTACAACACACCCGTTGGGAAACCACAAGTGAAATGTATGATGCAATACAATGGTCAATTTCCCTAAGTGAAGGTACCCATGTTATCAATCCAGCAGGACTTCCACACCTTCAGTTGGGTTGCTTGTTGTCTGGTGTTTCAACAAACGTGGACCTGCACATACAAACTCCCTTCTGCTCCCAACTTTTCAGGATGGTTGCATGATTCATATCTTGTTGTTAGCAAGATAATTAAAGATATGTTGTTGTTGGAAACAATAAAAGCAGAAAGGAACATCAAGCAAGTGATAATTAAAAGTAAGTAAACGAGGTTGTAAACAATGTAAAAGAATGGACATGGCCATAATATAACTCGTGGTGTCTCTCCGTAAAACAGTAAACATGTTGGGTGAAGAAATTACAGCTGGACAATTGATAAATCATGAGGTCATAAAAATGCTATTATGAGAAGATAAAGTTCATTGCACTAATCATATGTGCAAAACATCAAACTATATAGCTATCCAGCATGCATCTATAACTAATGATCCACCTTGAGACCGCTATCCAACATGCATCTCTCCGGTATTAAGTTGAAAAAACAACTGATAACTGCATTAAGCACAATACATAATGTAACAATATTCATGATCAATAGGTAGATATGAACATTGTTGTTTACCCTTAGTAGCAATATCACATCCTCACCCTTATAAGTTTCTATCACTCGTTCCCAGGATCGAAGGAGGCATGAACGTATTGTCTAGCCCTAAACTCTCTCTTGGAGATGCATGTTATCATGCAAGAACACAATAAAATATAAACACACATAAAGTATCAAGATCATATAAGAAACATGGACAATCTGATCCTAACTTCACAAATTCATCGGATCCATGCAAACACAACATGTAGCAATTAAATAACGGTGATCTTGATTATGTTAGGCAGCTCACAAGATCTAAACATGGTAGCACAAGTGATGACCCACAAGTTAGGGGATTGCAACAGTCTTCGAGGATAAATATAGCCCAATTTATTGATTCGACACAAGGAGAGCCAAATAATATTTATAAGCCGTAACAACTGATTTGTCAATTTAGCTGCACTCGAAAAGTATCCTGGTTCATACAATTTATTAGTAGTAACAGTGATATAATGGCAGCAGTAACGGAAGAAGTAGCGGTGCTAAAAACATCATAGGCATAGGGATGGATGTATGGGTGTTACATGAATGAGATTAAGCATGTAATAGGGATAACTGATACGTTGCAAACGTATCTATAATTTTTGATGCTCCATGCTTGTTTTCTACACTTTTGTTTTCCACATGTTTTCTTCCGTTTTCCTTCGTTTTCTGGATGTTTTCACAGACTAACCTAAACAAGATGCCCAACGACAGTTGCTGTTTTTCTATTTCACAAAAGTTCTTAAGAAAATATTTTCGGAAAGGGCTGAAAATCCACGAAGATCATTTTTTACCCGGAACGAAGATGGAGTCGAAAGAAGAGCCGGAGGGGTGCTACGGGACCACCAGAAGGGTGCCAGGGGGCACCAGGAGGGTCCTAGGCGCCCTCCTTGGTCACGCATGGTGGGCCCTTGGGGACCTGGCCACCGCCTCAAGTCGCCTCTTCAGCCATATATTGCCCTGAACCCTAAAAAGTTCGAGGACATCGTTATTTTCCATGAAACATATAGAGAGGCGCTGACATGGGGATGACTTCCAGGCCTATCGGACGAGCCTAACCGCTCTAAGGACCAATACTAATGCCCAACATGAGAGGCCACCTCATGGTTATAGAAGGTCCAGCCATGGCCCACCCGCAAGACTTGCAGATCAAGATGGAAAGGTTCCACCGAGTAGAACTAGGGTTTGTAAGCCCCCTCGAGTAAGAGTTTGAGACCCAGCCTCGTATATAAGGGCTGGGAGAACCACCCGAGGGAGGACATCCAATCTAGGTTTTACACCATAGAAGCCGCACCTCGAGATCCAATCTCTCGTCCTGCGCACCCACCATTGTAACCAAACATCGCAATACAGAGACAGACAAGCAGGAGTAAGGGTAATACCTCCACGAGGGCCCCGAACCTAGGTAAAATCATGCCCTGTTAGCCGTCGAGTCCACCAGCGCCTACATCGTTCCTCTACTCGAAACCCTACTTGCTCACCCGAGTGATTTATTGATACGAGTCATCGATAATTGGCATCGTCTGTGGGAACGACATGCGCTGGATCCATGGCCTCGCCGGCTTCATCTGCACCGAGCTTCAACTAGAGGCCGGAATCTTCGGCTCCTTCAGAGCCAATCTGCTTCGGGTCATTCATTTACATGCCCCACTCGCCGGAATCTCGCCCGACGTTCAGCGGTCTCCAGGAGGGCGTCAACATGACGTTCGGCAACCTCCACTTCCGCGCCAGCAAGGAGGGGATCCTGTGCTTCCCCGACTCAACTACGCTCGACGAATCTGACACCGAGTCCATATCGAGCACGACAACCCAAGAATCTCCGCTCAGCAACACCGATCGCAACTCAGAGTCTAGTGACGACACCGTTCGCCGCAACAGGCTCGACTTCCACACTATCGCGAATGAAGAACCCGCCGAACTCGGCAAGAACCACATGCCCGCATCAAGGACTCACGAGCCATATCTGGCCTACATCTGCTTGGCCGATCAAGTCGAAGAACCCGTCATAACGGAGACAATCCTGGCGGCAAGGCAGCAGATCCGTGTCTCGTGAGCCGCCTGGAACAAGGCGAAAGCGACGGTACAGAGGAGCCAACCACTGGCACCCGGGGCCATGCAGGAAGACTTGACGGCGCATCATTACTTCTTGTTGCTAAAAATTCAAGAGATGGCAAATACCCGCAAAGAACTCAACGTGCGTCAGCTCGCGGCTGATGCTTCGAGTCCGCGATGGGCAGCGCTCTCCAAGACCCGCGACTTGACGGGAGAACAACCTCACAAGAAAGGAAAACACGCCTCTAGGACAACTCGCATGAATCAAGAAGCCCTCAGCGAGATTTCCAGTACCATAGAGACCTCATTCATGCACATCGACGAGGAGGGCAACATGCACCCGACAACTCCTGTCGCCGCAATCCTGGCCGCCGCTACCTATTTACAGGTAATCCAGCCACCCGAAAACAATCCCCGCGCAGCGCAGCATTGCCAAGTCCAAAGGGGGATAGGTCTGTCCGGAGCCGGAATCGCTGCCCAAAATCATAAGAAAACAGCCACCCTAGAAGCTGTGACGCCTCAGACAGACAAAACACCTCGTAGACGCGAGAGCACGTCCCCCAGAAGAGGAGATGAAGAATCACCCCGCCGTCACAGGGGGTAAGGAAGCACGACGCCGCGGCGACAACCCGCGTAGCAACGATGATAGCCCATGGCACCGTGACGACATCCCGCGACATCACGGAGGCCGCTCGAGGCATCGCGATGAGGAACCGCGCAGTGTCCGCGACTCGCGACACCGCAACAAGGAGCCACAAAGGGGAAACAGTCGCGACCGCGCCTCTTACGACGCTCGAGACGATATCACCCAAAACAAGGTTGACAGGGCCCACACACGCAGGAGCCGCACCCGCTCACTATCTACCTCCTCTGACGAGGAAGCCTGCAGCCTGATGTGCTTCAGCAGCAGCATTTGCGAGGCACCAATGCCCAAGAGATTCAAGCTCACTTCAGAGGTCCCAAAGTATGATGGCTCGCAAGAACCTAGGACCTGGCTCTCGGACAACCTGACCGCGGTAAAGTTCCATCGCGGAAATAAAGTGACAGTTATGCAATACTTAAACAAGCACCTCATCGCAGCCGAGCGAGGCTGGCTCGAGGGCAGGCCACACACATGTTACAGATCCTAGGACGATCTCACCCGCGATTTCGAGAAGAACGTTCAGGCAAAGTACAAAAGGCCCGCATCTGTCGAGGAGTTGCGAGCCTACAGACGGAAGAGCGGTGAGTTGATACGTCATAAATGTATCCTTAATTTCTGATGTTCCATGTTGTTTCCTACATGTTTGGTATACACTTTATGTCATTTTTATCGATTTACCGGACTAACCTATTGACAAGATGCCATAGAGCCAGTTCCCTGTTTTCTGCTGTTTTTAGTTTCAGAAAAGTTGTTCTGGAAATATTCTCGAAATTGGAAAATTCGAAGTCCGGAAGTCTTAGAATTCCTGAAGGTTCCACGGAGTCTTGAAGAGGCCCAAAGGAGGGGCACAGGGGGTCCACACCATAGGGCGGCGTGCCCCTCTAGCCGCACCTAGGGGTGGTGTGGGCCCCTCGGGCGTCCACCACCATCGCCCTTTCGCCTATTTATACCCCCTGATACGTCAACCCAAAAAATATACCACTTCGTCCTGAGAAACACCCCAAGCCGCCGTCATCGTCATCCCGAGATCGGGAGGGTTCTGGAGCTCTCCCCGGCACCCTGACGGGAGGGGAATTCATCACCGGAGGGGTCTACACCACCATGCCCTCCTCCGAAGTGATGCGTGAGTAGTTCATCCCTAGACTACGGGTCCATAGTAGTAGCTATATGGTTGTCTTATCCACTTTGTAACTCATGTTTAGATCTCGTGATCTGCCCTACATGATCGAGATCATCTTTATGTAATGCTACATGTTGTGTTTGTTGGGATCTGATGAATGTTGAATGCTATGTCTTCTGATTATCAATCTATCATGTTATCTTCATGCATATGTTATTTATGATCTTGCATGCTCTCTGTTATTAGTAGGTGCTCTAGCCAAGTAGATGCTAGTAACTCCAAGATGGCGTATTTATGCTCGATAGTGGGTTCATGCCTCCTTTGCAGCTGTGCTCGAGTGACATAAATGTGATGGATGGAGGATGTGATGTTGCCATTAGGGAGAAAACAACGATGTCTACTTAGTTTACATTACACACTTTGCTTACTGCAATAATCTTTTGCTTGCAACTTAATACCCAACGTTTGTTTGGATGATATTCGGAGGGTGGATTATTAGTCATAGATGCAGTTGGATGACGGTCTATGTATTTTGTTGTAATGCCCGCATGAATCACATAGTAATCTTTATGTCTTGCATATGCACTATGGTGCAACCTTCATTTCTGTCAATTGCCCAGCTGTAATTTGTTGACCTCACATGATATTTGAATGATCGAGAGGTTAACTAGAGGGGGGGGGGTGGATAGGTTAACTACAAATTTTAACTTCTTTTTCAAGTTATCAAGGTAATGCTCAAATATAGATTATGTAGATTATGCAACTAGGTGAACAATCCTATATGTTGAGCAAGTACAACTAGCACAAGGTGAATATATGACTAAGCTAGTAGTAACTAGTAAAGGTAAGTTGAGGAATGACCGAACATAATAACGCGGAGATTTATCCTGAAGTTCACTTCCCAATGGAAGCTAATCTCCGTTGGAGCAGTGCGGTGCCACCAAAGTGGAACACCGAGTATCCCTCAAATGGCACACCGTATCTCCTTCGAGTCCTTCCACCGATATTATAGGCTCGAATCACTATGTTATCGTTGAAGTTGACAACTAGAACCTTTACAAGGATGAGGCACACTCCACAAGATTGGAGGGTCCTCACCGAATCCCGAGAGCCACCAAGACTCCGAGAAACAAGATCCACGAGCACAAGAGCTCCGGGGATATCAACAAGGCTCCGAGCTCCGATGAGCTAAGAGCAAAAAGATTCTTGGCTCCGATGAACTAAGAATAACAAGATCCCTAAGGGATGAGTGGGTGGATTTCTAATCGACTTGGTGGAGTTGTAGATCGGTGGTGTCTCCTTCAAATCCCAAAGTATCACGAGGTTTGGTTGGGGATTTGAGGAGTTGCTTGAGCTTGAGCTTGGTCAATCAGTGGTGGAGAGAGAGTGGGTGTAATTGACAAGTTCTAAAGGTGGAAGAACATCTCCTTTTATACCGGGGGCGAGAAAACGGTTGTTGGGGGGGGGGGGGATCCCCCACTCTGCAGCCCACCCCGACCTAAGGGGCCGTCCAGGCCGGCCTGGGGCATCCAGGGCAAGTCCACAACCCACTCCGGCCTAGAGGCCTGGCCTGGGGCCGGCTTGGACAGAGCACGGGCCAGGGAGCCCTTCCCACCCCGGCCTGGGATAGCCCGGCCTGGGGCCGGCGTGGGCAAAGAGGGGAGGTCGGGGCAGCGCCTAGCCCGGCCTGGGAGCTCGGCCAGGCCGGCGTGCAGGGGAGCTCGGACCGGGGACCCGCCCGAAGGGTCCGGCCTGGTGCCCGGCCTGGGGCCGGCTCGGGGATGCGCTGAGGCCGGGGGGCGCCCGACCAGCCTGGCCTAGGGGCCCGGCTAGGCCGGCCCCCTGTTTTCTCCTCTTGTTTCTTTTCCTCCTTTTTCCTAATCTTTTCTCCATTTTTGCTATCCATCGTACAAGTGTCCAGGGAGATATATGTTGCATTTTATCCATGATTGGCTCTGAGCAAACTTAGGGAAACCATTAGATCTTCCACATGTTGTGATCAAACACCGAAAACAAGATTTAGGAACCTTGTCCTTTCATTATTTATCTTTTACGGAGAGACACCACTAGTGAACTATGGACCCCGGTCCATTTTCTCATACTGATAATACACGCACTGCTTTCATACTGCTGCTACTACTTTCATGTTTTTCTCATATTGTTTTCCACACCATACGTTTAACCTCTTTGTGTTCAGAAAAACCGGTGAGATTGACAACCTCACTACTTTGTTGGGGAAAAGTGATTTGACTGTGTTGTGTAGGTTCCACGGTGCTGCTGAACCGGTACTGCGCCCTTCCACCTCAGCTGCATCAAACTTCAGAGATTGTTTGTCCTCCTACTGGTTGATTCAACCTTGGTTTCTTTTCTGAGGGAAAACTTGCTGCTGCACTCTTCAGACCTTGCGCTTGGGGTTTCCCAACGAGCGTGTGTCCACACTCCATCAAGCTTTTCTGGTGCCGTTGCTGGGGAGGAAGGGAATTTCTGCAGGGGGAGTCTCTAGCTTCCAATCTCTTTACTTTGTTATTGTTTTGCTTGTTACTTGTTTTATTATGCTTGCTATCAATTTTTGATGCTTTGAAACTAGATCTTATTGACAAGGTGGATTGACGATGAACAACAAAAATATTATAAGGAACACCGCTTGTGACAAAATGGGATACACTTATGGGAGCAAATTAATAAATTGCACGACTATGCTAAAAACTTGTGATCAACTTATAATGTTACTTATTGCCTTGATAAATCTTGTTGCTGTAGGAGGTATAAACACCTCCGTTTTCAATGTGACTATAATGATGATGTTACCATATCTTCCTATGTTAAGAGAAATTATGACTTTGATGATGCGGAACAAATCGAGGAATTTATTGCTTGGAAGGTGCACTTGAAATTGCCTATTTGCTTGAAAGTATTGATGATGCACCTTATATATATGAGATTTATGACATACTTGAATATTGCTTTGATAATTACAAGGATTGTAATTACTACATACTTCAATATCTTAATCAATTCTCTCCCCCCAAAGGGAGAGACTAATGCCTTACAGGAACCTATGGAAGAAGAAACTACTGAATCTGGAAGCTCATTGGATGAAAAAGAGGAGGAGAGTAATGATCAAGAGGAGGAAGAATGGAGCTACCCATGTCTACCTCCCAATGAGATTAACTCTTTAACTCATACATTATTTGATGAAAGTGATGATCCTATTGATTCTTTTGAAATATCCCTTTTTGATGAAATCAATACTTTCTATACTTGTGACCTTGATATTACTAAGAATTAAACTTGTGAGAATGATATCCTCTATTTATTCCAACTATTGATGTGCATGATAATGAGGAAGTTTGTTTAGAAAATTTATATGATAATGCTCTAGATGATGGTCCTATGTTACTTGATGTTATAAATTATAATGATACTAAAAATAGGATTGCTATAATGTGTCATATACCTTTTATGAGTGATAAATCATCTCGTTTTGATATTGCTAAAAGTGGGAAAAAAGATGAGCTGATTTTAAATTTTGATCCCACTGTTTTGGAGCTTGATATGAATTGTGTGCTTTTAGACCATGACAAACATGCTTTATGTAATAATTATGTTGTTGAATTTGTTCATGATGCTACTGAAAATTATTATGAGATAGGAAACTATGGTTGTAGAAATTTTCATGTTACTAAAACACCTCTCTTTTTGTTGAAAGTTTTGAAGTTGCTCTTGTTCTACCTTCCCATGATTTCTAGTTTGAGCTTCTTTAATTCATTTCTTTACAAGATTCCTATGCATAGGAAGTATGTTAGACTTAAATTTGTTTTATAGTTTCTTCTTGATGCTGTCTTTTGCTTAATTCATATTTCTTATGTGAGCATCTTCTCAAATTTCTAGGCCGAGCTAAAAGGCGTTAAAGAAAAACACTTCTTGGGAGATAACCCATGTTTTTTTTTTGCTTTGTTTTTCTCTGTTTTCTTTGCCATTATGATAATAGTAAAGTTTCTTTATTATTATACTTCTGTAGAAACTCGTTTGTATCTTTATTTTCATGTTTTAGTTGTGCCAAGTAAAGTTTCTAACGAGAGTTGGAGTTGGTTTTGGATTTCTACGCAGGAAACAGATTTCTGCTGTGCACCGTAAAAAATCGTATAATTCACAGGAATATAAAAATGACCTGAAATTTCTTGTTCTTATTCCTCATCTAATTCCGCAACTTTTTTGTTATTTAAGTTTTTTGATATGAGCAACCTAAGTGCCCCAAAAAAATTCGTCTTTACAGACTTTTCTGATTTTGACAGATTCTGCCATTTTTCTTGCATTTGCTTTTTTTACGATGTCAAGTGGATTTCTTTGTTTCACGAAACATCAATGGCTGTAGCTAATGTTTAAAAGTATCAATATAACTTGTGCCCATACAGAACTCATGGATTTTTTATTGTTGCACTAACCCTCTAATGTGAATTACTCTTTGAGTGTGGTGTGAAGGAAGTTTTCAAGGGTCAAGAGAAGAGGGTGATATAATGAGATCAAGAAGAGTGCAAAGGCAAACCTTGGGGATTCCCCCGTGGTTCATCCCAGCAAATTTTAAGAAGACTCAAGCATCTAATCTTGGGGATTCCCAAGGCACCCGCTTCTTCATCAACAATTTATCAGGTCATTTCTAGTGAAACTATATTTTTATTCGGTCACATCATATGAAGTTTACTTGGAGCGTCTGTTTGTTTTTATTTGTTTTCTCTTGTTTTACTTTGTTTTCCTTGTTTAAATAATATAGTTGTACCCTATCATTCCTTGTTTGCGAGAGAGACACGCTCCACTTTTTCGTTTGAATACTCGTTATGCTCGTATTCTTAGTTTTTCTTCTAGTTGCTGCAAAAATTCCGGTTAGCTCTTATTTTCTTTGCATCTCTTATTCAGAGCTGTTAGTTTTAGTAGTGTTGTGTGAGTACTCTCATGTTTGCTTGCTGTATCGTTTAGAGAGTTTTTGTTAAAACATATTTTGTATGGTGCTTGTTGGGAAAATAAACTGCTGCTTGAAGTATAATTTATAACGGTGCAAGTAGAAGCTTGTATAGACTGTGGCTAGAATTTTTCGTATCATGCTAGATGTTATTTTAGTTCTAAAGCCTAGTGGTTATTTAGTAGCATGATTATTCTCAAATAGCTGAGAGTGTTTAATGTTCCATTGAAAGAATCATGAGTTGTTCTTGTCTTATTGAAGCATAAATTTGTGGTGTTCTCCTTTGAATGTTTTATTTGGTTGACTTGGCGCATGCTCACACCATGTTTATGGCTATGAACCAGTCACTTATAGCCTCTATGATCATTTAGTTTTTGAACAATTGGTACCACTTATGCTTTGATTAATGATGTTTATGTCGCTATGCATGATTATGGCTCTTATGCTCTCTTGATTTGTCGCTCCCAGTCTTTTGCTAGCCTCCACCTGTACTGAGTATGAGCTCTACTCGTGCAACCAACTCCCAAAAACCAAACTTTGCAAATGTGTCCACCATACCTAACTACATGTGGTATTTAACCTCCACTCCAAAGTAAATTGCTCATGTGTTACCTTTAAAACATTCAAAATTACTCCCGTTTTGTGCTCCTGTTTTAGCTCATGAGGACGTAAATAGAGAACCTTTATCTCATTTGTTGATTGGACTTTCACACCCTGGACTAGTGGCTTCATCCGCTTATCCAATTGATAGAAGAGCTGGCAGCGGGGTGCCCAGCCCCAAATTAATAACAACAAATTCTCTTCACTATTTTTGCCCCTGATTTATCAGTCAAAGCATAATTGTGTAAACAAAAGAGAAGAGGGATGACCTTCTACCCAGATGCGTCCTTCTATGGGAGCCGCTCTGGTGAAGTCTAGTTGTCTTGTGACATACTGTATTTTCTGTTTACCATTCGTTGACATAAGCATACACCTCTCTAAAAAATAGACACTCCTCCACGGTATGTGATTGTTGGCAGGCACCTGAGGATTCGGTTAGCCATGGTTTGTGTAAGATGGATGGGAGGAGTGTCAAACATTTTATACCTATGTTTAATAAAATAAAAGCTCTAGCACATGAGTTGATCCCTGCTTACCTCTACAAAGGGCCTTTCTTTTACTTTTATGTTGAGTCTCCATCTTCTAACTTTATGCACAATTGAGAGAGCATAGTTGCCATTCTGAGTTTAATGTGCATTTGTCCCGGAAACATTATTAATTGATTCATGATGTGTTATTGCCTGTTCTCTAATTATTTGTTCTAGTCTTCCTCATGAAATTTGAAGGTGTCCTGGCATTTATGTTTTGCCCCACTCTTAAGGACTAGCGAAATATCACTTTGCCATGTTTTCTGTATACTTGAAACAAACGTTTACCTTTTGATGCATTGTTATTCATGATATTTTATTTTTGTTACTTCTCATGATTCAAGGTGATTGCTATGCTTTATTGTTAAAATTTTATTAATCATCCTTGTGTTGAAGTTCTATGATCTCAGCTTACATATGCTTTTACATTTTTGATGATCAAGTTTATGTTGGTAGCATGTCACCTCAGAAATTATGTGTTTTTATCGTTTACCTACTCGAGGACGAGTAGGAACTAAGCTTGGGGATGTTGATACGTCATAAACGTATCCTTACTTTCTGATGTTCCATGTTTTTTTCATGGTGTGTCCTACATGTTTGCTACACACTTTATGTCATTTTTATCGATTTTCTGGACTAACCTATTGACAAGATGCCACAAAGCTAGTTCCCTGTTTTTTTGTTGTTTTTAATTTCAGAAAAGTTGTCCTAGAAATATTCTCGGAATTGGAAAATTCGAAGTCCGGAAGTCTTAGTATTCCCGAAGGTTCCACGGAGTCCCGAAGAGGCCCGGAGGGGGGCCATACCATAGGGCGACGCGCCCCTTGGCCGCGCCTGGGGGTGGTGTGGGCCCCTCGGGCGTTTATACATCCCGATACGTCAACCCTAAAAATATACCACTTCGTCTCGAGAAACACCCGAGGCCGCCGTCATCCTCATCCCGAGATCGGGAGGGTTTTGGAGCTCTCCCCGGGACCCTGCCTGTAACATCCCTGATTTTTGGAAAATGCAAAAATCACTAAAAATTGAAACTTTTTGTTTTCATGTTTAGTAAGTCACAAAAAAACCAAATGAGATGAAAGAAACAAAAGAAAATAATATATATTTCAATGAAATTGAAATTACCAATCCAATTATACCTCTATTCCATAAACCCTAAAACCCTCTCAAATGAATTTTCTTAGATAAAGAAAACCATTTTACCTTTAGCAAACTTTATTACATAAAATGTTTCAATTAAAATATTACTTTGAAAATAGTTTATGGAAACAAAAATCAAAAGATTTATAACCCTTAATAAAATTCTAAGCCTAAAAAATAATTGGTGAGAATAAAATATTTTAATAATAACTTTTAGTTGTTATTCCAAGTTTTTAACATAAATTTTGAAAATAAAATGCATTGCTTTAAAAATAACATAAAAGAGGACTTAGAAAACAATATTATGACTTGTGGGATTTTCCAAATTTTATTAAGCCACTTTTGTATTTATTTCATTTTTCTATTTTAAAAATAGCATTAAGTTACTATTAGTAAATCACTGAAATGTTAAGTTTATAAAAATATGAAAGTAAGGTAAAATGAATTTCAAAAATAGTATTTGACATGTTTATTGTCTCAGAAATTTTATTTAATCAAAAACCTCATTTTATTATTTTTCTATTTTAAAAATGTACAATAAGTATTATTTGTAATTAATTATATTTTAAAAAATATAAAAAGTGAAATGTGTTAAAAAGTTCATAATTTTTTTCTAAACAGAAATATATTAATTTTACAAGTTTTTAGAAATTATTTCGAGGTCATTTGGATTAATAAAACAAAAGATACTAAAAACAGATTTTTTTTTAAAAAGGCTCGATGACGTCATGATGATGTCATCGTCATCAAGCCCTAGCCGTTTCCATTTTGGCCGAATTCATTTCCATGAATTCGTCGGTTACAGGCCCGATTAATGGCCTTTAAGCCTTCCCCTTAAATCTCCTCCCCCTCCTCTCCATTTACCCTCTGGAACTCAATGGGATCGTGCCCCGAAAACCTCCATATCGCTCGCCGGAGTTCCTATCTACCGCAGCCGTTTTTGGATGATTCCGACGAGGTAAGCCATCAAGCCAGCCCAAGACCCCTTCCATCCTACTCCTCATTTCCTGGCGCCCCCTCCCGAGTACTCATTTGATTTTTAACGCAGCCACAACGTCGAGAACGACGACATCCGAGGGTCGCCAGCGCCATCGAGCCGCCATCCGTGTTGCGCCGTCGATTCGGGAAACGACGAAAGCCGTTGTGGCCACCATATTCTTCGCCGAGCTGTCCCGCGCCACGTGGTCACCTCCGTTGAGCAAGGAGGACACCGGAAGGCATCTCCGGTGAGATCCCGAGCACATCGCCACCGTCGCGCCCATTTCCGGTCATCCCTCCGGCGAGGTATAACCTAACTCACTTCCTGCCGTCTGATCTTCATCGTACGCTTACGATAGAATCACTTACCGAATTGTTTTCGGCGAATAGCGTAGCGCCGCGTGTCGCCCAGTCAGCTGCGCGCACATTGCTTATCTTTCGCTCTGTGCAACGCCTAACCAGCCCAAGCCCAGTCCCAAACTGTCGCCCTGCGCGACAGATAAGACCTTTTCGGCCCAGTCAGCCTCTGGAATTAATTTCCGAATAAAAATAGAATATCAATTTTGCAGAAAAGCCCCTGGTTATTAGAAACATCATAACTTTTGATCCATAAGCCCAAATTTAGCAAACTTGGACTTTTTGGAATCGGCACAACATGTAGGAACTTTTGGCACTGGCCAAATTTAAAATTGACCATTTAAAAATTGTTCAAATTCAAATATGCTTGTTTGATAAAATTTGACATAATTCAAATTCTGTAAATCCAATTTAAGCAAACCAAATTTCTTTGGGTTCCTTAGAATATGTACTAACAGTACCCACTGCCCAAAATCCTATTTGAATTATTTTTGAAGTGTTTTAGATTTTAGATGGCCATTTGAGTATTTTGGACATAGATTTAATTCTATAAATAATTAGAAATTGTTTTCTTAGGAAAAGTTGATCCATTTGATAAACCTAAACCAGAGACATCAGTGCCTAACCATTTTGTAAACACATGGACCATGACCATGTATTTTAGCCAAACTTCCATCATAGTAGTCCACCTAGTTGGTTAAGTCTTAGAGTTGGTTCTATCTTTATTTACCTTTGTTGTTAAGGCTATTTGGAGCCAAGACCAAGTCTATAGTAAGTGTCAACCATATATAAGACCAAATAGTGAACCTTAAACACCAGTACCTTAGTTTTCAATCTACTCCTCCACTCCCCTATTCTTGCTTCAAGAATTCATCAAGTTAGCAAAAAGGAAATCAAGACTCAAGCACAAAGAGGTACTTCAGTTTCAACTTGGTGGCAACATGAAGAGCTACAAGGAGGATCAATGAAGAAATTTTGAAGAAAAGACTCCACCACTAGAAGCAACTCAAGGAAGTACAAGTGTGAAGAAATCCAGAAGAAAACATCTCCCTCTCTCTTTCTATCTCTCTTCTTATTTTCTTTCTCACGACTTAGTGGTATTTTGTGCCCATCCCATACCCAAACCAAATTAGTGAAGTAAAAGTCATGAAGAAATATATCAAGATCAAGAGAAGAATCCATCCAAGGAAAAGACTACAATAGAAGCGTGAATATGATCTTCAAGAAGACAAGCATGTGAAGACTTGGAGCCATCCACACAAGTTGAAGAATAACAAGTTTTTTTTGTCTAGCCCTTGACCCAAATGGAAAATACCAAGACTTGAACTTGTTATATCCTTGGTTATGAAGTTAGTTGAACCTAGACCCACATTAACCAAAATGGAAAGACTAAACAAGATCACTCAAATGTCTTGATGAAAATGACTAAGTGTTACACATGGTTATGTGTTACTTTAGTTGAAATAGTGTTATCACCATTGTGAACTCTTGGAACTTCTTAGATAAATATGTTTTCATTAAACTTTGGTTACCACCAACTCAATCTAAAACATCCTTAGTATACTATTAACCCCCTTAACAAGTATTGAAACCACTATAGAATAATTCTTTCACAATCAAACCTAGACCTTGTCCTAGCCAACTAAGTTAAACTCCTTTGGCTATGTTATTGCTTTGTATGTTCCTTTCACTTGTTTGTTTGATTGCTAGTATGTTTATTTATTTTGTTATTGTGTTTTAAATGAATAGATTGTACGGAGAGCAACGATCTTTTGTGAAGAGAGTGTGATATCTTCACCAACTTCAACAAGGCAAGTAACACATCATTCAACTACCCATTATTTTCTATATGCATTAGTTGATTTTGAGTAGTATGCATGATAGGAAATTTTACTAAGTTATATTATGCTATGCTAATATCCCAAGTAGTGTGTAGCCATCCTTTTATATCCTGCTAGATAGAAGACATTGAACTTAGTAGAATTGCTATGCTCTTCAAATGTTTTATTTAGATGTTGACGATAAAACTACTAAGTTCAATGAAACACCTGGGTGGAAGTGGTAAGACTGGTTTATGTTGAGTGTTTCCTCAGGGCCCTTATCTAAGGGTTATTCCACTTGAGGTTGTCACTTGAGGATGGCCACCTAGGAACAAAGAGATTACCATGTCCCTCTAAGTTTAGTAGCTTCCCGTGCAGCCTTTAGTCATATGGGCTCTGTCTTGATCAACTAAGTTGAATGAACTCACCAGCGCTTAACAAGCAGATGTAGGGGGTATAGGTTGGAACGGGTCAAGCCTGACGGTGGTGGAATTTCTTCTGAAAGATCTCGTCTCAATCTTCTCCTTTCCTTAATGCACTCAGGGTGTATAGGATGTTTGGGCTGATCTGAGTCTAAAGGTGAAAGTGCACAAACTCTGCAGAGTCAACAAATAAGATCTTAGCCGTGTCCCCGGTCATGGACAATTTGAGCAGCTGGACTAGGAATGACAGAAGAATCTCATCATGCCAACTTCATAATAAAATTTTGATGGGTGAACATGGGTAGGAACTTACCCTGATTTCTATCAGTGGTACTCCTAAATTTAGTTAAGGTTCACTGGTTTCTATCAGTGATAACCATTATAGATGAAATTGTTTTATGGTAAAAGATAGGAAAAAACTGGCTTTATGCAAACTTAGCCTAAACTCCACTCAGCCAAATAAGCATGTAGTATTAGTCTTGCCATTTATATCCACCATAGTGTTACTTGCCAATACATTAAATTGTATTGACTCCTTGTGGCTGAATATTCCATATTGCAGATGTTTCTAAAGACGAGTGAGGATTTCGTTTAGGATCTCGAGACTATCGCCAACATGTTTTGCCTGTGGCACATGAAGAAGATGGGCTCAATGTTGTACTATGTCTTCCGCTGTATATCTTAGTTTTCTGCTAGTGTTCTAAGACTATGCAAGTTGTAATACTATTTTGTAAAGACTGGATCATGCGATGTAATAGAATTTGATGCATTTGCATGATATTTCATTTTGTACTGTGGTGCTAGCAATTGATCCAGGGACTAGCACAATAACACAGGTATTCCATCTTTATTAAAAGTTGGAATGCTACAAAATGGTATCAGAGCATTGTGTTGCCTGTATGATTCGAGACCCTTAGGTTTGGAATCCATTTTTGATCGTGTTATTATATCCTTAGAGTATTTTGGATCCTAGCGGCATAGTGAGATGAAGCGGCCCGGACAACTTTACGTGTCCACAGACACGAGACCGTTCCCTGATTGGCTAGCGGGTGCCAGTATCTCTCACTATAGTGAATATCCAATTTGCAACAAGTTGTTAATAACCCCTTGATCACCCTAGGATTGAAAACTTTCTATGTTCAAACTTTCTAGAAACAAAACAATCCTCTTAATCTTTCTCATATCCTATCATCTAGTATTCACCTTCAAAATTTTCTAAATGACCTCCCTCCTCAATACCATCATGACAGGAATGTTGATGACCATACCATGAAGTGCAAGAAGTATTTTCACCACATGAAGACCTACACTCAAGACAATTGAAGAAAACTTGGAGATACACCAATACTTCCCAACAATCAAGAACACCTCAAGACATCGAGAGAAGAAATTGAAGAAAAACTCAAGAAGATATAGATGAGACCACCAATCTAGTTCCTTTGTTAGAACAACGTTAACGTGTTAGTGTATTGATCATATCAATGATTTTGGTATGAAAATATTAGTGTTTTCTAAAAACCATGTTGTTTGGTGTGATGAATGTCTTGCTATGTGTTTGTTATGTGTTGTTGCAAGATGAGTTTCCTTGATCTGCTGTGTTTGGAATAAGAACCTCTTTTAGCTATCTTTCTAATCTCTACTCTTTCATGCTAAGCCAAACCAAAACCCATACCCATTTACCAACCCTATTGGGCTACCGTATGAAGTGCAACAATAAACCTTTCACTCAAGAATGTCATGACTAGTTTTCTATAGAGACACAAGACAAACAATTGAGAAATGTCACAGATTTCAAGATCTTTTTTGTGAAGGAACAATCACATCCGTGACCAATGCCAACTACGTCATAAGGAGCAGAAAGCAAATCAACAAGTGAAGACACACAAGTGAACCCCAAGTTGCATGAGCTATGAAGATTTCAGAGCCAACTACACCAAGAGAAGAAATAATGAAGAAACACAACTATCCAATTTGTGTTACATAGGAGTTTTACGCAACCCACTAGTTGAGAAATGATAGTTAGTTCAAGTTTGTCTTACAGATTGGAAACTTTTGTTGGACAAATGAGGTGACCTAGTGTTATTAAACAAGATTCATCAATCCAAGTACAAGGTAATGATTGAGTGCAACATGGATTGTCCCCCATGGTGACTACTCACATTATTTAATTTTGCTATGAGGAATGTTAAATCTGAGTGACATACCTATCAGAGAGACGAAGATGTTAAACCTGAACCATAGAATGGTAGAATACAATAATGACCCTATGTTAGTGTTGCTGAAAACGTACTATTTTCGGGGAGGATCAAGCCAACCTTGGAGGTATCAAACAAATGGAAGATTTTTGCCTACCACGAGAGTTTCGTTAGAAATAGCATGGTGTTTTTCAAGGATGACAACAACAAGATGGAAGATTCTGAAGGACATCAAAAGAGCAAGTTGAGAGTGACCCAAGGACTTTTGATTGACCAAAAGAGTGACCCCTCAGTGTCAAAGGTAGTTCAACAAACCTATGTTGGTATACAACCCTACTGTGAAGGAAATTTCTACTCAAGCCAATCTCAAATCAATCTACACTCCAATCTAATAAAAATAGACTACCCACAAAAGTTTCTTTTAAGGGTGGTAGCACACCCAGTTATTTTGGAACCCAGTTACCCAAACCTAATCTTTCTTTCTATCCTTCCCAAATCTCGGGACGAGATTTCTTTTAAGGGTGGTAGTCTCTAACATCCCTGTTTTTTGGAAAATGCAGAAATCACTAAAAATTGAAACCTTTTGTTTTCATGTTTAGTAAGTCACAAAAAAACCAAATGAGATGCAAGAAACAAAAGAAAATAATATATATTTCAATGAAATTGAAATTACCAATCCAATTATACCTCTATTACATAAACCCTAAAACCCTCTCAAATGAATTTTCTCAGATAAAGAAAACCATTTTACCTTTAGCAAACTTTATTACATAAAACGTTTCAATTAAAATATTACTTTGAAAATAGTTTATGGAAACAAAAATAAAAGATTTATAACCCTTAATAAAATTCTAAGCCTCAAAAATAGTTGGTGAGAATAAAATATTTTAATAATAACTTTTAGTTGTTATTCCAAGTTTTAAACATAAATTTGTGAAAATAAAATGCATTGCTTTAAAAATAACATAAAAGAGGACTTAGAAAACAATATTATGACTTGTGGGATTTTCCAAATTTTATTAAGCCACTTTTGTATTTATTTCATTTTTCTATTTTAAAAATAGCATTAAGTTACTATTAGTAAATCACTGAAATGTTAAGTTTATAAAAATATGAAAGTAAGGTAAAATGAATTTCAAAAATAGTATTTGACATGTTTATTGTCTCTGAAATTTTATTTAATCAAAACATCATTTTATTATTTTTCTAATTTAAAAATGTACAGTAAGTACTATTTGTAATTAATTATATTAAAAAAATATAAAAAGTGAATTGTGTTTAAAAGTTTATAAATTTTTCTAAACAGAAATATATTAATTTTACAAGTTTTTAGAAATTATTTTGAGGTCATTTGGATTAATAAAACAAAAGATATTAAAAACAGAAATTAAAAAAAAAGGCTCGATGACGTCATGATGATGTCATCGTCATCAAGCCCTAGCCGTTTCCATTTTGGCCGAATTCAATTCCATGAATTTGTCGGTTACAGGCCAGATTGATGGCCTTTAAGCCTTCCCCTTAAATCTCCTCCCCCTCCTCTCCATTTACCCTCTGGAACCCAATGGGATCGTGCCCCGAAACCCTCCATATCGCTCGCCGGAGTTCCTATCTACCGCCGCCGTTTTTGGATGATTCCGACGAGGTAAGCCATCGAGCCATCCCAAGACCCCTTCCATCCTACTCCTCATGTCCTGGCGCCCCCTCCCGAGTACTCATTTGATTTTTAACGCAGCCCCAACGTCGAGAACGATGACATCCGAGGGTCGCCAGCGCCGTCGAGCCGCCATCCGCGTTGCGCTGTCGATTCGGGAAACGACGAAAGCCGTTGTGGCCACCATCTTCTTCGCCGAGCTGTCCCGCGCCCCGTGGTCACCTCCGTTGAGCAAGGAGGACACCGGAAGGCATCTCCGGTGAGATCCCGAGCACATCGCCACCGTCGCGCCCATTTCCGGTCATCCCTCCGGCGAGGTATAACCTAACTCGCTTCCTGCCGTCCGATCTTCATTGTACGCTTACGATAGAATCACTTACCGAATCGTTTTCGGCGAATAACGTAGCGCCGCGTGTCGCCCAGTCAGCTGCGCGCGCATTGCTTATCTTTCGCTCAGTGCAACGCCTAACCGGCCCAAGCCCAGTCCCAAACTGTCGCCCTGCGCGACAGATAAGACCTTTTCGGCCCAGTCAGCCTCTGGAATTAATTTCCGAATAAAAATAGAATATCAATTTTGCAGAAAATCCCCTGGTTATTAGAAACATCATAAATTTTGATCCATAAGCCCAAATTTAGCAAACTTGGACTTTTTGGAATCGGCACAACATGTAGGAACTTTTGGCACAGGCCAAATTTAAAATTGACCATTTAAAAATTGTTCAAATTCAAATATGCTTGTTTGATAAAATTTGACATAATTCAAATTCTGTAAATCCAATTTAAGCAAACCAAATTTCTTTGGGTTCCTTAGAATATGTACTAACGGTACCCACTGCCCAAAATCCTATTTGAATTATTTTTGAAGTGTTTTAGATTTCAGATGGCCATTTTAGTATTTTGGACATAGATTTAATTCTATAAATAATTAGAAATTGTTTTCTTAGGAAAAGTTGATCCATTTGATAACCCTGAACCAGATACATCAGTGCCTAACCATTTTGTAAACACCTGGACCATGACCATGTATTTTAGCCAAACTTCCATCATAGTAGTCCACCGAGTTGGTTAAGTCTTAGAGTTGGTTCTATCTTTATTTACCTTTGTTGTTAAGGCTATTTGGAGCCAAGACCAAGTCTATAGTAAGTGTCAACCATATATAAGACCAAATAGTGAACCTTAAACACTAGTACCTTAGTTTTCTATCTACTCCTCCACTCCCCTATTCTTGCTTCAAGAATTCATCAAGTTAGCAAAAAGGAAATCAAGACTCAAGCACAAAGAGGTACTCCAGTTTCAACTTGGTGGCAACATGAAGAGCTACAAGGAGGATCAATGAAGAAATTTTGAAGAAAAGACTCCACAACTAGAAGCAACTCAAGGAAGTACAAGTGTGAAGAAATCCAGAAGAAAACATCTCCCTCTCTCTTTCTATCTCTCTTCTTATTTTCTTTCTCATGACTTAGTGGTATTTTGTGCCCATCCCATACCCAAACCAAATTAGTGAAGTAAAAGTCATGAAGAAATATATCAAGATCAAGAGAAGAATCCATCCAAGGAAAAGACTACAATAGAAGCATGAAGATGATCTTCAAGAAGACAAGCATGTGAAGACTTGGAGCCATCCACACAAGTTGAAGAATAACAAGTTGTTTTTGTCTAGCCCTTGACCCAAATGGAAAAGACCAAGACTTTAACTTGTTATATCCTTGGTTATGAAGTTAGTTGAACCTAGACCCACTTTAACCAAAATGGAAAGACTAAACAAGATCACTCAAATGTCTTGATGAAAAGGACTAAGTGTTACACATGGTTATGTGTTACTTTAGTTGAAATAGTGTTATCACCTTGGTGAAATCTTGGAACTTCTTAGATAAATATGTTTTCATTAAACTTTGGTTACCACCAACTCAATCTAAAACATCCTTAGTATACTATTAACCCCCTTAACAAGTATTGAAACCAATATAGAATAATTCTTTCACAATCAAACATAGACCTTGTCCTAGCCAACTAAGTTAAACTCCTTTGGCTATGTTATTGCTTTGTATGTTCCTTTCACTTGTTTGTTTGATTGCTAGTATGTTTGTTTATTTTGTTATTGTGTTTTCAATGAATATATTGTACGGAGAGCAACGATCTTTTGTGAAGAGAGTGTGATATCTTCACCAACTTCAACAAGGCAAGTAACACATCATTCAACTACCCATTATTTTCTATATGCATTAGTTGATTTTGAGTAGTATGCATGATAGGAAATTTTACTAAGTTATATTATGCTATGCTAATATCCCAAGTTGTGTGTAGCCATCCTTTTATATCCTGCTAGATAGAAGACATTGAACTAAGTAGAATTGCTATGGTCTTCAAATGTTTTATTTAGATGTTGAAGATAAAACTACTAAGTTCAATGAAACACCTGGGTGGAAGTGGTAAGACTGGTTTATGTTAAGTGTTTCCTCAGGGCCCTTATCTAAGGGTTATTCCACTTGAGGTTGTCACTTGAGGATGGCCACCCAGGAACAAAGAGATTACCATGTCCCTGTAAGTTTAGTAGCTTCCCGTGCAGCCTTTAGTCATATGGGCTCTGTCTTGATCAACTAAGTTGAATAAACTCACCAGCGCTTGACAAGCAGATGTAGGGGGTATAGGTTGGAACGGGTCAAGCCTGACGGTGGTGGAATTTCTTCTGAAAGATCTCGTCTCAATCTTCTCCTTTCCTTAACGCACTCAGGGTGTATAGGATGTTTGGGCTGATCTGAGTCTAAAGGTGAAAGTGCACAAACTCTGCAGAGTCAACAAACTAAGATCTTAGCCGTGTCCCTGGTCATGGACAATTTGAGCAGCTGGACAAGGAATGACGGAAGAATCTCATCATGCCAACTTCATAATAAAATTTTGATGGGTGAACATGTGTAGGAACTTACCCTGATTTCTATCAGTGGTACTCCTAAATTTAGTTAAGGTTCACTGGTTTCTATCAGTGATAACCATTATAGATGAAATTGTTTTATGATAAAAGATAGGACAACGCTGGCTTTATGCAAAGTTAGCCTAAACTCCACTCAGCCAAATAAGCATGTAGTATTAGTCTTGCCATTTATATCCACCATAGTGTTACTTGCCAATACATTAAATTGTATTGACTCCCTTGTGGCTGCATATTCCATATTGCAGATGTTTCTAAAGACGAGTGAGGATTTCGTTTAGGATCTCGAGACTATCGCCAACATGTTTTGCCTATGGCACATGAAGAAGATGGGCTCAATGTTGTACTATGTCTTCCGCTGTATATCTTAGTTTTCTGCTAGTCTTCTAAGACTATGCAAGTTGTAATACTATTTTTTTAAAGACTGGATCATGCGATGTAATAGAATTTGATGCATTTGCATGATATTTCATTTTGTACTGTGGTGCTAGCAATTGATCCAGGGACTAGCACAATAACACATGTATTCCATCTTTATTAGAAGTTGGGATGCTACACTGTCGGGAGGGGAATTCATCACCAGAGGGGTCTAAACCACCATGTCCTCCTCCGAAGTGATGCGTGAGTAGTTCATCCCTGGACTACGGGTCCATAGCGGTAGCTAGATGGTTGTCTTCTCCACTTGTACCTCATGTTTAGATATCGTGAGCTGCCCTACATGATCGATATCATCTTTATGTAATGCTACATGTTGTGTTTGCTGGGATCTGATGAATGTTGAATGATATGTCTTCTGATTATCAATCTATCATGTTATCTTCATGCATATGTTATTTATGATCTTGCATGCTCTCTGTTATTAGTAGATGCTCTGGCCAAGTAGATGCTAGTAACTCCAAGAGGCAGTATTTATGCTCGATAGTGTGTTCATGCCTCCTTTGCATCTGTGCTCGAGTGACAGAAACGTGAAGGATGGAGGATGTGTTGTTTCCATTAGGGAGAAAACAACGGTGTTTACTTAGTTTACATTGTTTACATTACACACTTTGCTTACTACGATAATCTGTTGCTTGCAACTTAATACCCAACATTTGTTCGGATGATATTCAGAGGGTGGATTATTAGTCATAGATGAAGTTGGATGACGATCTATGTATTTTGTTGTAATGCCTGCATGAATCACATAGTAATCTTTATGTCTTGCATATGCACTACGGTGCAACCTTCATTTCGATCAATTGCCCAGCCGTAATTTGTTCACCACACATGTTATTTATCTTCTACGGAGAGACACCACTAGTGAACTGTGGGCCCCAGTCCATTTTCTCATACTGATAATACACACACTGCTTTCATACTGCTGCTACTGCTTTCATACTATTCTCATATTGTTATTCACACCATTCGTTTAACCTCTTTGTGTTCAGCAAAACCGGTGAGATTGACAACCTCACTGCTTCATTGGGGCAATGTGATTTGATTGTGTTTTGTAGGTCCCATGTTGCTGCTGAACCGGTAGTGCGCCCTGCCACCTCAGCCGCATCAACCTTCAGAGATTGTTTGTCCTCCTACTGGTCGATTCAACCTTGGTTTCTTTTCTGAGGGAAAACTTGATGTTGCACTTTTCACACCTTGCGCTTGGGGTTTCCCAACGAGCGTGTGTCCACACTCCATCATGAATCAACTCGCGAATATATTCAGAGATGGACCACACTCAGAAACACAGCTGGAAATTCATCGGAGGAAATAGCAGTCAAAGCTTTCTCCAAGGGCGCGCGACGCGCAACCTTCCGAGAAGAACTGGGACGATGCGCGCCCAAGTATATTGGATAATTAATGGTTATAGCCGACAAATGGGCGAACGGTGAAGAATCCTTGGGCAACGAGAAACCTTCCTCACCCGTGCATGAAGACGATCGCAACAACGGCCGCCGAAGGAGAAAGAGACGACACTATGACCAGGACGATAAGTCAGAGTTTGTGGCGGCTGAATTCACGAGAAACAACGATGGAGGGTCCCGCGGGAATCGCGAGTGGAAGCCAAAGCCAGACGACAAAACACCCGAGGAAGACCTCAACGGATACTGCTCCCTGCATCTGTTCACAGATAAGCACACGGGAAAGCTCAAGGCCACTCATCTCCTCAAAGATTGTCGAAAATTCAAAGACATCCACGAGGCGTACACAAAAAACACCAGATAGACACCAATCAAGGGCACCCACAACTACCGGGAGGAGGCGCCGCCGCTCCCACCTCCACCCGCAGGACAACACAACATGTCGACAGTCGCAAACCTTGCACCAGCAAACCCAGCCGCAACAAATCAAGGAGCCAACAGATACCCGAACCCCCAGGGGTTTATAGGCATGATATAGAAGGTCTGCCTATCCCGAAGAATCCAGAAGACCAACACCCGCCACATCAACATGGTAGTACAAGACCCACCATCCAAAACCGAGTACCTGAAGATGTCTGAGCACCCAATCACCTTCTCCAGAGAGGAACATCCGCGACGGGTGTATCGACCAGGGCACGCAACACTCGTAATCCAGGCGCAAATATGAAACTACGACCTAGCCAGAGTATTCATGGACGAAGGCAGTGGGATAAACATCATATACGCGGAACACTCCGCAAGATGAACAGGAACCTGGAGGGATTCGCAGAGTCAGAACATCCTTCCACGAGATAGTACCGGGAAAAGCTTTCCGACCACTCGGAACAATCAACCTGGAATTCATACTCGGGGACCCAAGCAACTACAGGCGGGAGTTCCTCGGCTTCGAGGTAGTCGACTGGCCATCATAGTACGACGCCATTCTCGGCAGAATAACGTTCGCGAGATTCATGGAAGTACCTCACTATGCCTACCTCAAGCTGAAACTACCAGGAGAATATGGCACAATCACCGTAAACGACGACTTCCAGAAATCTGACAAGTGCGACAACGACTTCCACGAGATCGCAAAATCTTTCGGGATGAAGGAGGAGTTGGAAGGGCTGGCAAAAAGCACGGATAACTCCGTGACGCCGCTAACTAAAAGAAACGCTCCAGAACTTGAGTTTAGCCCAAGCAGCGACATTCGAAAGCATCAAGTCCACCCTACAGACTCTGTAATGACGGCGATGGTGTCAACCACCCTCTCACCCGCAGAGGAAGCACGCTCGTCGAGCTTCTCCATGAGTACTGGGAATTTTTCGCCTGGCAGCCATCCGATATGCTAGGGAGTCCCAGGGAGTTCGCCGAGCACTCACTAGAAGTGTTCAAAGATGCAAAACCAGTCAAGCAAACCACTCGACGCTTCTCCGACCTGAAGCAGCATGCACTCGGAGAAGAAGTGAATCGACTACTAGCCGCAAAGTTCACCATGGAGATCAAGATTTCCACCTGGTTAGCAAACCTGGTTCTGGTCCCCAAGAAAAAACACAGACATCCTTCGCGTGTGCATCGACTATACCTCGCTGAACAAACACTGCCCCAAGGATAACTTCCCGCTCCTACAGATCGACCAAATCATCAACTCCACTGCAGGCTGTCAACATCTCTCCTTCCTGGACGCCTACTTAGGCTATAACCAGATAAGGATGAAGCAGGAAGATGAAGAAAAAACATCATTCATCACACCTCGTGGTGTATACTGCTACACGACCATGCCCTTTGGGCTCGAGAATGCAGGCGCTACATACCAGCGCTGCATGCAAAAATGCCTCGCCAAGCTCATTGGCAAGAACGTACAAGTGTACGCTGGCGACATCGTCATCAAGACTCGAGTGAAGGACACACTCCTCGGGGACATAAAGGAAACTTTCGACGCTCTCAATGCGCATAAAATCAAGCTCAACCCAACAAAGTGTGTCTTCGGGGTACCCGCAGGCCAACTGCTCGACTATTTGCTCTCAGCCCAAGGAATAGAGGCCAACCCGGAGAAAATTCAGGCCATTCTGATGATGAAAGAACCGACAAATCTCCGTGGCGTGCAACAGCGGGCAGGGCGACTGACAGCCCTCAGTAGATTCATCGCAAGATTAGGCGAGCAAGCCCTCCCTTTCTACAAATTGTTAGAGAAAACAGATAAGTTCGAGTGGTCCACAGAAGCAAAGAAGGCGTTCGTCGATCTGAAAAGAGCGTTACAGAGCAGGAGAGTACTGGCTACACCCCAATTAGGAGAACCTGTATACCTATACCTAGCCGCAACTAATCAAGTGGTCAGCACAATCATTGTGGTCGAGCGACTAGAGGAAGGGAAGATGAACGGTGTACAGAGACCAATCTACTACCTCAGCGAGGTACTCTCACCGTGCAAACAAAGATAACCCATTACCAGAAGCTCGCGTATGGAATGGTCTTCACGGCTCGAAAACTCAAGCATTACTTCCAGGAACATACTGTCATGGTGCTAAACGACGCATCACTCAGTACAATCATGAACAACCAATTGTCATCCAAAAGAATCGCCAAGTGGAGCATCGAGCTCGGCGCCTGGGACATAGTATATACAGAATGAAACGCCCTCAAGTCACAGGTAGTCATAGACTTCCTCTCGAAGTGGACAAAACTGCTAACTCCAGGACCTCCAGAATACTCGAGTTCTTGGATCATGCACTTCGACGGGTCGAAGAGGAACGAAGGAGCTGGAGCCGGTGTTATCCTCATATCACCGAGATGCGATAAACTCCAGTACATCCTGCGACTCGACTTCCCCCTCGACGACCCAGCATCCAACAATGACGCCGAGTACGAGGCGCTCCTGCACGGCATGAAGATGGCGTTTGCCTGCGGTGCCACTCGACTGATGATCTACAGAGACTCCAACCTCATTGTACATCAAACAATGAAGGAATGTGATGCAGTCGCGGATAACATGATCTCTTATCGTGATATGTATAACCCGCTCGAAGGAAGCTTCAAAGGATGCGAACCGAGGCACATTGCACGCTCGAGCAATGAGGAGGCTGACAGACTGGCCAACATCGGGTCGACAAATGCCCCAGTCCCACCAGGAATCTACTTCGAGAAACTCAACAAAAGGCCAATCAAGCTCAAGAAGCCCATAGAGGTACCCGCAACAACAGAGACAGAGGCCAGTCAACAAAGCGCCCTCATCGCCCTCGTCCATCACATCTCACGACAAGTCTTCCTGGTCGAGCCAGTCTGGACGCATAAGTATCTCGACTACATGCTCAGAAAGCAGCTCTCGGAAGACGTCTCCGAAGCAAGGCAAATAGTACGGCGCAGTAAATCCTTCCAGGTGATAAAAGGCGAGCTCTACAAGAGAAGCATATCGGGGGTCCTTCAGAGGTGCATCGCACCCGAAGACGGAAAAGAGTTACTCCGATACATACACCAACGTGATTGTGGACACCATGCAAGTTGGAGAGCCATCCCGGGAAAGGCCTTTTGAGCAGGATTCTACTGGCTCACGGCAGCTCGAGACGCCAAGGATCTGGTCGAGAGATGCGACGCTTGCCAGCGATTCGCACCCAAGCCACATGCACCAGCCAGAGAGCTCCATATGATCCCTCTGTCCTGGCCCTTTGCTCAATGGGGCCTGGACATGGCGGGACCATTACACAAGGCAACACCCGGAGGATATACCCATCTGCTGGTCGCAGTCGACAAGTTTACCAAGTGGATAGAGGTTTTCCCAGTCACATCTAAACACGCAAAGTGCGTCGTCAAGTTCCTCAATTCCATTGTTTGCCGATTTGGTGTCCCCCACAACATTATCACGGACAACAGAACCAATTTAACAGCCAAGAAAACTCAAGATTTCTGCAAAGAAAAGGGGATAACTCTAAGTTTCGCCTCAGTGGCACACCCCCCAAACCAATAGCCAAGTTGAACGATCCAACGAATTAGTTTCGACCGGCCTGAAGAAGAGACTACTTGCTAGACTAGATACAACAGTCGGACATTGGGCTGAGGAACTACCATCTGTCCTGTGGAGCCTGAGAACAATCCCGAACAGGTCAATAGATTACACGCCATTCTTCATGGTTTATGGCGCCGAGGCGGTCCTACCCAAAGATGTTCGATTCAGTGCTCCACGAGTCGTCACCTACAGCGAAGAAGCCTCCAACGAAGCACTAGCCAATGACATGGACGCACTGGATGAAGCTAGGGACGTCGCACTCGCAAGATCCACCGTCTACCAGCAAGCGCTACGCAACCACCATAGTTGCAGCATCCGCACCAGATCCTTCGTGGTAGGCGACCTGGTGTTGCGACTCAAGCAAGACAGTTACCGTAAAATCGAGCCACCATGGGAAGGACCCTTCATCATACACGAAGTTATCCCAGGAGGGGCCTATCGCTTGAAGAACCCAACAACAGGGTGCATCTACTCCAACCCGTGGAACGTAGCGCACAACGAAAATTCTATCCTTAGGAGAGTACTCTACTGGCAAATAAGGTTGTTCCAGCCACGCTGTAATTCGAACAAACACATGGCTTCTTAGCTATAGCAATAAAGATTTCTTCGACTGCATAATCCAGTTATTAACCAATCAAGTATATGCTAAACAAGGACATACCCCAATGCACGGGGGCTACGCCAAACTACCATAAAATTCATAAGCGCAACTATAAATAAACAAATATTTACAAGATCACAAGGCACACCCCTTAACACACCTTTAAGGTATCACAAAAATACAAGGTACGTACACCTTCCAATCAAACTACTGTCGACTAGCACCTTCCCGGAGCAATCGATCCGTCTCGAAAACAGTTAGCCGAACAATACGCTCAGCGGATGGGTGTACGACCTCGTAATGAGGACCAAAATCTATAGGAACCCATCGGGTAACACGGAGCTGCGCTACAGAATTGAAGTTCACGTCTCGGTGCCACAGCCGCACGAACGCAAGACCAACCTGAGCTCCGCAAATAAGCTAATGACACACGCACTAGGGACATCTTCCACTCAAGGGAAGGTCCTTAGCAGCGCGTTCAGTCGACCAGGTATAGTCCCAAATGGATAAAAGGTCTGATGAACTGAAGAGAGAGCTTCTCGGGACGACTCGACGAAAACATGCACTTGATGCACCCGATATTGTAAAATCGCCAAGATGAAACCCCTGCTTTGATCGGACCAGAAATTGCACGCATGAGGATTCGAACTGCTGGAATCGCAAGCTATCTTGTTATTCACCCATTGAACTTCAGATGCTGCATCAGACTCGACAACTGCACAAACACGGAAAATGTAAGCACACAGCTACTTACACCGAACTGACTCGGGGGCTTGTGGAACTTACATAACAAACTCTTCGCAACGCTCGCTAATTCCTCAATGACGAACTGCTCGCGCTCACCAGCAAGCTTTTGCTTATACTTGGCAAGATCCGCCACACCTTGCAAGGCCTTTAGCTTACGTCCGTCATCGGCAATACGGCCACGGAGAGAAGCAAGCATACTTGTATCTCTCAGAAAAGGTGCATCCTAAGGTACAAGCGCACTCGATGATCCTCCGCCAGAACCACCAACCTACAAAAAGCGTAGAGCACACGAGATTTTGAGTCACACAACTGATGGCCACTCGACGTTTGCGTCAAGAAAACACTCTCGAGTGCTCGGGGGCTACTCCCATTGGGAGAACACAGAGTAAAGCAAAGAACAAACTGCTGACACTTTAAACCCCTTTCATTTAGAAAGCAAAACACAAAGTACTCCAAGGTTCATTACATTACCAAACGAACAAAAGCAGAAATACTATCTATCCTAAGGGGCAACGGATTTCCTGCAAGCAGCCCCGCTCGCAGAAGGTTTGGCGCCACGGCCGTGAGAAACTAGCTCGGACAACATCTTTGCTAGCATCTCAGCAGGTCGCCAAAAGGTCGAAGCGCTATCTTCTTGCCCGCATCGTCCCAAGGAAGCTCTGAGTACACCTTCTCCATATCACCTTGGACGTTGTGCGCCAGGGAAAACTGGATGGTTGTCTTTGCTTCGCACTCAGTCTGGGCGAGGTTATACTCCTGGAAGAGATCACCCTCGCCCAAAAAAGCCTGCAGGTTGCCTTCCACGGTCGAAGGAACTGGCTTTCCCGCGAGCACCCGCTGATGCCGCTGTGAAAACACTCGAGAAACATCACGGATAGCAAAGGAGGCCTTATTCCCATGCTCACGCAGTTGAGTGCATACATCTGCTAAAGCATCGACCCGGACTTTGCCAGAGATCTCCAGAGAAAGCCCAAGAGCGTTTTCAAGAAAGTAAGAAAAATGACGATAGAAAGAGGAAATCCCGATACAAATCGCATATAAGTAAACAATGTACCTGACAAGGCCTGAGCTATGGGACAGAGGGTGTCAGACAACTAGTTATCACGGGCCGCACCCGCATCTTCTAACCTCTTCAAAGCTTCTCGAGACTCAGCGAGGCAATCGACCACATTCTTCCGAGTGGACTCCAACTCCTTTCGGGTGGACTCGAACTCTTTCTTGAGATCTTTAATCCAAGCGCATGCTTCGTTCTTCTCGGCGTTCGCGCGGATGCCCTCATCTGCAGCAGAGAACAAGCATGTGTTAATAACGAAGGAATCAGAAGGACGAAGCTGATCGCGAATATACGATAACTTACCTCTCTAAGAACGAACATCCTAGATGCATTGATCGCGCTCTTGACGAAGAGAGACGCATTCTTCCTCAGCTACCGCAAGACGACGTCCAAAAACAGCTAAGGAATCAAGAATAGCCTGCAATAGAAGAGACAAAGCAGTACAGTGTCACTTGAGTCTATACCCGACTGTACATAGTTGACTCTAGACTTGGAGGCTACTCCCATCGGGAGCACTGACGTGAAGCCGATAAAAAAGCAAAGTTAAACTCGGAAAAGGAAACAAGCTACTTGAGTCAGTAAGCAACTATAAACAATTTCCCACTAACTCGGGGGCTACTCCCATCAGGAGCACTAGCGTGAACCCGATAAAAAGAAGGTAAAATACGAAGGAAACAGAATCTCACCTTGCCATTCGGAGTCAACAGAGGATCAGGTGAACTACCAGAAACCTCCTTACTCGCGGACACTCCAGCATCCTTCAACTGGTCCAGCGCGAAGCCAGACATCTCATATTGGGAAACCTCGACCGCCTTCGTAGGACTCGAAGGATGCGGAAGAGGGCTCGACGCCATGGTCGTCTCAGGCGCAACCCCCTTTTGCTTGGCAGACTAAGCCGAAGATGCGAACTGATCCCTGGTAAGAACCAGAACATTGAGAAAAGGTTAAAGGAAAGAGCAAAATAAGCAGATCCAAATTCGTGAAGTATATAACTTACTCATCATCATCGTCCTCGTCAAGGTCTGCCAAGTCCCAGGCAGTTGGAATCTTTGACTGCTGGATCACGGGCGGAAGCACGTTCAGAGGCATTGCCCGGATAGGGGAGGGCTCAACCTCCTCGATAGTCTCCTGGCTCAAGGACTTGTCTTTATAAGTCACTTCGACCTCCTCGAGCCTATGATGCTTACGGTGGAGGAGTTGAGGGTCCTCATCTTCCTCCTCCTCTTCCATCTCTTCTAACTCTTCACCCGATTTCGCGTTTGCAACGCTTGTGTCGAGAGGAGCATCAAGGTTACTCGCGAGAAGATCGGAGGTCCCATCTTCCGTCGCAGATAGAGGCGGGTAACACACCACCACATCCTTGTTGTAACGAAGGAAACGTGGAAATCAATAAAAAAATAGGACCTAGAAGCAATGAATCAATGCAGAGAAGAAATAAATTACCTCGGTTGGGGGGGGGTGCTCCGAGTCAAAAGGCGAAGCGAAATAAGTTTCACCTGTCTTCAGTCTGGTGATGGCCGTGAGCTTTGTCTCGAACTCGGTGTTCGAGAGCAGGTCGGTGCAAGTTTTTCTCGGGTTGTTGACACCCGAATACTCCCACAAGGTGTTTGGCATATTCTGTAGAGGTTGCACCCTTCGACGCAGGAATACAATCACCAGGTGGATCCCGTTCAGCAAAAGATCTCTGTCCTGTCGACGGAGCCGTGCAAATTGCTTGAGCATCAGTGCAGTCGCCTTGGTTTCTTCGTGTGACAACTTGTGCGCCCAAGACTTCCTCCGCTCTAGAGTTGCGAATGGCTTGAACTCAGGAACGCCACCCACGTCGTTGTCTTGGACATAAAACCACTTCTTGCGCCATCCTTGGGAAGACACGACGAAATTCATCTCGAAGTACGGGAACTCGGTACTCGCCTGGATCCCAAAGCCTCCAGTCGCCATTGGTTCCCCCAGCTTCTTACATCCTCCAAGCGCCTTCTCTCGATGGATTTTCACCGACAAAATGGTCCTCCATAGCCCCCAGTGTTGGCGAATGCCCAAGAAGTGCTCACACAACACGATGAAGCATGAGATGTGCTGCACCGCATTGGGAGAAAAATCATGGAGTTGTATGCCGTAAACATACAGCAGCCCGAGGAGAAAGGGGTAGAGGGGAAAGGACAGACCTCGGACAATATGCTCCGAGTAGGCGACGCGCTCATTGGCACGCGGATTGGGCACCTCCTCCCCTTTCACCGGCATCTGCATGCATCCGGAGTCTTATAGAGGAAGCGGTCCCTCCCTCTGCATCGTGTTGATTCTTTTCTTCGTCACGTTCGACGGGCACCATTCGCGCGTCCTCTTCATTGGAGCGGCCGAAGAACCGTCGGTCGCATCCTTGCCGGATGCTGCAGCCGTAGAGCGCCCGTCTCCGGTCAAAAAGCTGACAAGGTGGGGCCAATATACTCTGTCCCACCGTGTCACGTCCCATCGGGAGCATGCGAGTGCGCGGTGATGTCATTGCACACCTCATACCACAAAATTTCTTTCGTGTGGACCTAGAGGAAAAATTCACCTCGCTCGAGGATTATAAAGTGGAAACAATGGCACTCTCCATTAATCAAGACAAAAGCAGGGCTCGCTGCGCAGCAAAGAGAAAGTCGCGGCTGCGCGGTTCCTGCAAACACCATGACTCGCTATTACAATGTATAAAGACATCACTCGATAAACCCGGGGTCGTTCGTCCATCGCGGCACATCCGGATGCCGTATTCTTCGAGTATGAAGGTAAGACCCAAGGATCTGTCCTATGGGCATGGAATCACACTGGAGCTGGATCCTCCAGTAAATTTTCCATGTCAACAACACAAAGAAAAATCCTAGCAGACACGCCGGGTACCCCTTGTAAGGTTAAGTTCGACTCGATAAGGCCTCCACGGCCCAGTCGCAATGATCACCTAACCGGATTCGAGTCGGAGGTCTCGAGTTCGCGTAGGCCATAATTTTTTTTGTCCGAGAGCAATTAATTGGCCTTGATCCGTCAGGTGAGCCAAGATACTGTCGAACAAACACTCGGGGGCTACTGACATGGGGATGACTTCCAGGCCTATCTGATGAGCCTACCCGGTCTAAAGCCGAACACTAAAGCCCAACATGAGAGGACACCTCATGTTTCTAGAAGGTCCAGCCATGGCCCACCCGCAAGACTTGCGGATCAAGATGGATAGATTCCACCGACTAGAACTTGGGTTTGTAACCCCCTCGGGTAAGATTTTTAGACCCAGTCTCCTATATAAGGGCTAGGAGAACCACCCGAAGGGGGACATCCAATCTAGGTTTTACACCATAGAAGCTGTCACACCCCAGTTTTTGGACCATTGTAATATAGTTATGGGAGACAAAAATGTGAGCCAACAAAAACTTTGTAGCATGTCTGTGTGGACCAGTATATGTATGTGACCATGATTATTTATGCAACGAAGCAATGTTTTCTTTTGAATCCAATATCAATTTTTTTCCAAAAGATCACTATTGTTTTCTCTGATGTTATCCTGAGTAATTTTTGTTCCAAGTATTGGATCATGGTTGTTTTTAACTTGACATTATGATTTGGCATGGTTTCATCAAAGAAAACAAAATGGCAATTGGATTTATGGATGTTTTCCTCTAATTTTTCTATTAAGGTTTTTTTCTGAAAAAACTAGTCAAATACCAATTTATAGCACTTGTTTTCAATAAGTTATAGTATCCAATTTTATGTTTTCTTGGCTTATAAGTGTTCTCTGATATGTGGACTACAAATCCATAACCTTGGTTTGAAGTGTGGAGTTTGAAAACATATAGTTGCATGCTTGTTTTTGTCGCAAGAAAATAAGACAGAAAAACATGGGAAAACAGAAAGGTACCCTTTTCCACCTTGTTTTCATAGCCTTGCACACTTTATTTTTTTTATTACAAATGTGTTTCTGAAAGTTTATGGCATGCTTAACAATGTCCAACTTGAAATACCAAAATTGGAATTCATTTTCTATTTTATTCACGAGTGAACTTTTTTAGATTTCTGTCTGTTTCCAACACTTAGCAATTTTGAGTATGTCATTTTTCTAAATTTTCTGAATCTTCTTTTTGCCAGAAGTTTGATTGATTTGAATTGATTGAATTTGTTTGAATCAAGGGGAGAGAGCATGTACAATCTACTCCCCAGTATACCAGCTACGAGTGGATGCATTGGATCCCCTTTGTGGTTGAGTAGAGAGGGAGGAATGAGAGGGAAAAGAGGAGGCCCGAGACAGGGGGGACATGCCATGGACACACAGTGCGCCCCCCAACCGTGCGCCACTGTGGCCATGCTGTCGCTGCGCACCTGTCCTGGCCACTCAGCACAAGTGCACGCTAGCCCCTAGCCCTTAGCCGCCCGTTGCACGCCCGCAGGCGCCGCCCCGTGCCGCCTGCGCCCATGCCGTGGCCATGCCGCCGCGCACCACCCGTGCCCGCGCGTATAAACCCACGGTGTTCCACTCCACCTCGCCACCCACTCCACCACCCCTCCACCGCACGCCCTAGCCACCCCATCCTTCCCTTCTTGCTCTCCGTGAGCGAGACGAGGAAGAAAATTGCCGCCGGCCACCGCGAATCCCCCGTGAAGGTTGAGCTCGCCCCAGCCCTTCCTAGCTTACCATTCCCCCTAGAGTTGCTCCCCACCCTCGTAGGAACCTCCCTAACCCCTCGCCTTGATCATTCGTTTGTAGTATCGTCACCGCCGTCCTCGGATCCGCCGCGGACGTGCAGCTCGCCGACGTCGACTGGAGCCACCGCAGCTGCTGCCGCTTGCTCGCCTGCTCGCCTGCACTGCCTCGACCTCGTGCAACCACCCCGATACCGCACCATCGCTTTTCGACGCCCCTACATGAGCCTAGCCCCACCCCGTGTCCCTGCCGTGCCGCGATGAGAGAGAGAGGGACAAAGGAAGAAGAACGGGCGAGGACCATCCATCGCGAGATCAACGGCCCCCGTTGAACGCATCCGATCCCGCGCAGCGCACGCGCGCGCGTGCCCGTGGGCTGGTTTCGACCGTAGTTGGGCCCTGCCCGTGCAGATCTGACCCACGCCGAGTTTTTCCATGGATTTTTATTCTTTTTGAATATAAACAGAAACAACACATTAGCCTTTACCCTAGGAAAAATAGGAAAAATGTAGATCTGACCCAACCAAAATTCATGAATGTACCCTAGCATATTCTTAGCCATGTCCAACTGGTAGATCTACATTTTTACTATTATCTTTGCAGTAGTCACTGTTTTGGCAGAACTTATCTGTTAAGCCATTTTTGGCATAACTTTAAAAATAAGAATCCTAAAAATGCAAACTCAACTGTTTTGGATATCCCTAAGTTATACCTACCAGTAGCACTTGGCCTTGCTTTCAAGTGAGCTTCCTAGAGAAAATGCCATGCATTTTGGTAAATGACCAGAGAGCACTTCTAGGATTTTTGTAGGATGTTTTGTGATGATTATTGTTGTGAATCCAATTGGACGAACCTACGGGGGTGCCATGAGCCTACTGGTAGAACCGCGGGGGGACGTGATAATACGACGAACAAGAACATCGAGTTTACCCAGGTTCGGTACGATGCAACTAGGCGGCGTTCCTACTTCTTCAATCTCACTAAATCAGGGTTGAAGCCTGAAGTATACAAAGTATAATGTTAGTATGGTTTAGCTAACTCGGCGAGGATCAGCTTCTTGGCGAGTTGGCTTCTAGCTGATTGTCTATGTGCTTGCTCCCGTCCGGCTTTATATAGATAGCCGGATTAGGGCTTACAGAGAGAAAACATACAAGACTATGGAAAGTATCTAACTTGGAAAGTAAGGAAACCATCTTCTCCTCCAAGCCGCACCAGTTTGGGCCGTGGCCGGGGTCCTTCTAGAATCCGGCTTCCTACACGTCAGCTTACTGGGCCGCCCAATGGACTAAGATCCATTACCTATGGGCCACCCTGGTAATCTGGCTTTTAGGCCAATGCCGGACATACCCCAATTCAGCATATATCCGACAGTAGCCCCCAAGAAGGATTAATACTTCATTATGCCGCTCTTCGTTCATTGGCATTCTGTTTCAGAAATGTCGGCATTTTGTCTTGATTCTTCTTTCACCAAAAAATCTCTTGACCTAAAACTCGGATTTTACCAAAGTTCGGCTTTTCTTCCACGAGCCTTTGCGGAGAAGGAACCTCGTGACGCCGGGGATGAAATCCTGCTGAAGTCACGGACGTTTGAGTTTAGTAAAAACTTGGAACCATATCCTCTGACAGATTCTCTCGCGGGAAACGAGGAGACAACAATAATCACCCATCATTTCCTGGAAATTTCGGGTGTTACACGCGTCATGCATCCAACTGCTAAAAGAGCCGTTGGAGCCAATCTCCATGCGTTTCTGGCTATAAATAGCCGTCTCGGGGGGCTCCGTTTTCTCTTCCGCACATTCTTCCAACTTGAGCACCCAGAGCACCAGAGCCCTAGCACCCTTACGCACCGAGCTCAAGTTCGAGAATAGCACAAAGACTCAAGCCCCCGAGCTCCTCTCTAGAAAACCATCGGAGGATCCAGCTCATGGCCTCGCCGCCCGAAGATGGTCACCGGAGAATCTCCCCGGGCTTTCGACTGCACGACCACTGCCCTCAAAATCGAGGAAATCATAAACGATCTCGACCCCGTCTTCGACTCTTTGCTGCGCCCCCCTCCCCCCCGCTAACGCGCCAGAGGGTGCCGCCAGCGAGCCGGCGGGCGGGGATCCGCCTCCCGCAATCGGTGAAATGCCGCTGCTGTCAACCACTCTTCCTCCTCCACCTCCGGTTACCGAGTCTATGGAGGAGGGAAACACTTCTCACGGCGGCGAGGACGCCGCCTCTTCCGCCACTACCGGAATGCCGACAATTGGAGCCACTGCAATGTGGTTCCAACTGCAATGTGGTTCCAACCCTTCTCCCGGGAATGGAGAAGGACGACTTCAGGCTCAAGGACAAGTGGAGAGTGGGCGAGGACGACATCGAGCCGTCTCCGCAACCCAGCGAACGCGTTCTGCTGGCTTCCCATATCAACAGAGTTATGGGATTTCCACCTTCCGCCTTTTTCTGCCAGATCCTAGACCACTATATGATCCAACCACACAATCTACCCCCAAACTCTATCATGTACTTAGCCAGGTTCCAGGCCCTCTTGAGGGTTATCTACGAATAGAACCCCGCCTGGACTTCTTCTAGTATTGCTTTAATGTTAAACGCAATACTTCTGAAGGTATACTTCCGACTTGCGGAACCATTTCATTCAATCTTTGTAGGAATAGGGAGGATTGGTTCCCCAAGATCAAAACCTCTGAGTCTGTCAAATTCTGGACGGGATCGTTCTTTTATCACGTGGATGGTCCATTTCCTGGAAACGAAACGGGCATTCCTCCTTTCATCAATTCCGCGGCCACGCCCCAAGACAATTGGGCGTTGGACGCGGTCCAGGTTCTGCCCCGAGACCTGATGAGGATCAAGAGGCGAATTGCAAAACTCGTCTCTTCCACTCCCGCACTAACCGGCATGGAAAGAATCATATGCTGGTTCGAAGGCGGATCCCGCCCCTCGCTTATCGCGGAAAGTGGCTCATGTGTGAATACATGGGCCCGGACGACACAATGAGGGCAACGAAAGGCACTTTGAATAAGAAGGAGTTCAAAAAGCGCGTGAATCAACTCGTCTCAACTTGTTATCAATACGAGGCGAGTCGGGAAATGTATCACTCAAAGAATCCTGCTCCCAAGGTACGTTTTTTGTCATTTGGGAAATTTCTCGAGTTCCATTTATTTCTCGGATGTTTATACTAATGAGTTGGCTACGCTTTGAGCCAACTTCCAGTATGGAGGGCGGAAGCTCAAGAAGCCATCCGCCAATTAGGAAGTCATCGATCTTGACGGCATGGCCGTCGCCACTTCCAGGTAAAAACCCGGGTTTTCTCATTCGTATGCTTTTTATTGCATGTTCTTTTTTCTCGGAATCTGAAATCTCGGATTTTCTTTCCTTGTTTCTTTTCTAGCCTTGCCACTACTACCTTGAAGGGAAAAGGCCTGAAGAAGCAAAAAGTTGCTGCCCACAGAGGATTAAATCCGCCTCCCGCCGATGCACCAGACACCCCAACAACGGCTGGGGAAGAAAACTCGGCTCCACGGGAGCAAGAATATCTCCTGCAGTCCAGCCAGCCCATTGCACCCGACACGGATGCGAGGGAAAGGACGGCACCGGAAGAGGCTGGGCCTTCAAATCATCCCAAGGAAGAGCCCATCCCCACTTTTGACGACAAGTTCAAGGTAAAGAAAGAAGATTGTTTTGACGAACACGGGTATATTCATCCGTGGGTGAAAAAACACTTCGCCCGCGCTCCCTTAATCTGTCCTTGGCCAAAAGGTGGACTTATTTTTATTAATAATTACGTATTCTCGCCTCGCCAGGTCATGCAAGACGGCCTCCACCACATGGGAATTACCTTTGCAGAATATGCTAAGGAATTCTCCGAGAATATCGTAGGCTTGCAAAGGATGATCCAGGTAAATACCTCTAGCCCCCAAGTATTAAGACAAAAGTATTCTTTTCTGTTTTTGCCTTAATGCTTGTGACTTTTGCCTGCTTATTTTTTGACTAAGCAACTTTTCCTTTGTCTATTTCTCACCAGACCGCCGAGACTATAAATGTGGAAGTTTTCAATAAGCTCACCATTAAGAACCAAGAGGTTAGATCTCTCCTTGGTATTCTTAATGACAAAGACTCAGAGCTGGCCTTAGTTCAGCAACAGCTGAAGGATTCAGCAGGTAATTGTCTTATTCATTTGTACTGTTGTTTTCTAAAAAAATTCTAAGTCTTTTTATGGGTTTTTGAACCTTTCAATTTTCATTCTTTTCAGCTTCTTTGGCTAAAGCCAAACAAATTGCTGAAGTTGCTGGCAATGCTGAAACCTTCCGTAAGGAAAATTCGGAGCTTTACAAGATGACGATAAAGGTTCAAAAGACCTGGAGGCGAGCCAACTGGTCATTGGTCTGGCTGAGTCCCGAGCTTCCTCTCAAGGTGAGAAGGATAAGGCGACAATCCGGGATTTGGAAAATTCCCTCAACCAACGCCTTGAAGAAGGCGTTGAGATGGATAAAATCCTGGGTAAGTTTTTTGCTTCTTTACCAAGGTTTTTCTTGTACTTTTACAGCACACCTTCCTTTTCCTCCTTCTGTGATTTTTTAACCTTTCTTGGCTATTTTGAACAGAAGGGAATCCTTTGCTCACCCGGATTGACAGAATCAGAGCTTTTGGGAAAATCGTCTCCGAGCTGAAGACTGCTTGGATGCTACTTATTTCTAAGTGCATTCCAAACAAAATTGTCGATTTCTCGAAAGTTAGCAAACTTCCAGAAGCCATTTAAGAGGTGGCAAACCAGAGGGAGTCCTGGCTTCAATCTGCAGCCCGAGGTGGTGCACCCATGGTCCTTCGACTGATGCGTATGCTTACACCACCTCGAAGTCCTGGCGCGTGGCTACCGGTATCCCTCAAGGATATACGGACGCACAGAGGGCAGAAATCTTCGAGTCAGTGAAGGGGCACGCCTCCAAAATTGCTCGGATGGTTTCTACCCGAAGGAAGAGATTCCTAAGACACCGGAGAACCCCAACAACAACGACGAGGAGTACGAGGACGCCGCCTAATTCCTACGTAGCTAGCCGAGAAAATAGAAGCATTACTATTCTTACAATGTAATATCAATTGTAATGCATTCTATCTTTTTTATGAACAAGCACTTACCATTTTGCAGTAAAATTTTTAGGTCTTTGCAAAGTTTGTCAAAAGTTTTAATTCCTCTCCTTCTAAGTTCTCTGGTTTGTATGTTTTAACTTCCCTTAGTGTTGAAGTGGCTTGAAAGTATGTAATCTTCATGCCAAGTGACTCGGTTCAAACCTATCAGCCAAAACTTGGAGTCGTGGATTCTACTTAGGCACTTTTACTTACTAATTCCAGTGATCCAACACACAAACAATCATATAATACTTAGGAAAAAATAAGGAATTTTTAAAAGTATGAACCTCAGGCACACATGCATAATCTGGGGTTCTTAAGCTTTTTTAGGACAAAAAGCATTCAGTTTTATAACTCCGAGCACGCAGGCACAATTCGGGTCAACATTGAAGCTAAATTGAAAGATCATTGGGAAATAGATAAGGAGAAAATATGCTTATAATAGTGGGACATACAAAAACAAAAATGCATGGATTTTCGACAACTTTACTTCATGATCTCAATGATGTTTACATAGAAATTGAACTAAGTGTAGAAGGGACATAACTGCTGGATCCTCCAGGGTCTCTTTGTCTCTCCTAGTTCTACATTTATCTTTCTTTTTCTCTTGCGATTCGGGTTTTTTCAGATCATCTTCCGTGTCTCAAATATCTACAAGGTAATATGACCCATTTTTCATAGCCTTGCTAATTACAAATGGTCCCTCCCAAACTGGGGCTAATTTGTGCTTCCTTTCCTGTACCAATCTTAGCACCAAATCACCTTCTTTGAAAGAATGGTGTTTGATTTTCCGACTATGATAATGTTGTAGTCCTTGCTGATAATTGGAGGATTTTTGTAGCACAAGCTCTTGTTCTTCTTCTAAGAGATCCACGATATCACGTCGTGCATTTTCGGCATCCGAGTCATCGTACGCCTGCACTCTTGGGCTATCATGGATTATGCCTGTATAAACTAGTAAAAAGGGTGTTTGCCCTGTTGATCTATTCGGCATCGTTCGAATACTCCAAAGCACAGCAGGTAATTCTTCTACCCATGCTCTAGCTGCTCTATGAAGAGGAGATGCGAGTCTTGGGGGGATTCCTTGCAGTATCGAACTATTCATTCGTTTGACCTGGCCATTGGATTGTGGGTGTCCCACAGATGCAAGATCTAGGAAAATTCCCGTTTGTCGGCAATACTTTGCCAACTCTCCAATTGAGAAAATTTTCCCGTTATCCGTGATTATGCTATGTGGCACGCCGTATCGCATGACTGCGTCAATGATGAAATTTCTGGCAGTAACACCACCAAGTTTTTAGATGGGTTTTGCATCCACCCACTTGGTGTACTTATCTACTGCAACAAGTAGATGTGTGAGTCCGCCTCTGGCAGTTTTGAATGGTCCCATCATATCTAGCCCCCAGACGGCGAATGGCCATGTTATGTGGACAGTTTTAAGTGATTGGGCTGGCGTATTCATTTGCTTGGCGTAATACTGACATGCGGCACATGTATTCGCAATGTGCTCCGCGTCTGTCTTGGCTGTAAGCCAGAAAACCCTGCACGGAATGTTTTTTAACTCAGCATGATGTCCGCAATCTCTCGCATGGATTTCCTGCAGAATTCTCGTCCTTCTTCTGGCGAAATACATCGCTGAAAAATTCCAATAGTACTGCGCTTATACAGGCAACCATTGATTGTCGTGTATCCTTTGCATCGGCGTTGTATCTGCCTTTGCAAGACTTCGTCTGCTCCATCCAGAAACTTCTGATCGACTAAGAAGTTTAAGTATGGAAGTGTCCAGTCCGGTTTAACAAGCAGAACTTCTATTGACTCAGAAACTAGAGGATAATCAACATCTCCGCCTTTTATTGATGGTTCATGCAAATGTTGGACGAACACACCAGGTGGTAGGGTTTTCACTCTTTCCGAGCCTATACGGGCTAAAGCATCCGTGTTCCAATTTTCTTCCCTTTTGATGTTAAGTACTTCAAATTCTATGAAGCAAATGGGAAACTCGTCCACTGTTCTCCGATATTCGTCCATAATGGGGCTTTTAGCATCCCATGTTTGATTCAGCTGGTGTTGCACCAAATTCGAGTCACCATAGCAAAGTATGCGCTTGACGCCTATCTCCTTTGCAATATGCAAGCCATGAAGCAAAGCTTCATATTCTTCCACATTGTTGCTGGCGTTGAAGTGTATTTGTAATACAAATTCCATTATGTCGCCTTTTGGGGATTTAAGCACTACACCAGCTCTGACGCCTTCTTTCATTTTGTATCTATCGAAATGCATGATCCAATATTCCAACTCTGGCATTGGTGTGTTTTCCATTGCTTTTGTCCAATCAACCACGAAATCTGCCAACACCTGGGATTTAATTGCCGTCCAGGGTTGGTACTTAATGTCGAACGCAGAAAGCTTAATGCCCCATTGGGCTACTCTGCCTGTTGCGTCCGCATTGTTCATAATATCCCCTAGTGATGCTTTGCTTACCACTGTTGTGGAATGTCCTTGGAAATAATGACGGAGTTTTCGAGATGCGAAAAATACACCATATGCCAGCTTTTGATAATGTGGATACCTTTGTTTTGATTCGGAGAATACCTCACTGACGTAATACACCGGATGTTGATCTGGAATACTTGTCTCGTCTTTCCACGATTATCACTTCGCTAATAACCCTGTTAGTTGTTGTAAGATACAGTAACATGGGTTCTTCGTATTTTGGGGATGCCAAAATCGGAGCTTTCATCAAGGTTTCTTTTAGCTGGGTTAATGCTTTGTCCACCTCTTCTGTCCATTCAAATTTGTCGGATTTCTTCAATAGTTTGTATAATGGTAGAGCTTTGTCACCTAGCCGGCTTATAAACCTGCTAACGGCGTCTGCAGAACCCGTCAGTCTTTGGACATCTTTTACGCCCGTAGGCCTTGTGATGTTTAAAATTGCCTTGATCTTTTCTGGGTTTCTTCTATTCCTCTGTGAGAAACGATAAAACCCAGAAGCTTTCCTGAGGGAACCCCGAATACACACTTTAATGGATTCAACTTCATTTTATAAGTGTGCAAGTTTTCAAAGGTTTCGTGTAGATCTTCAAGGAGTGTATCCTTTTCCTTGGAAACAACGGCAATATCATCCATGTAAACATGGACGTTTTTGCCAATTTGACTATGCAAGCATCTTTGCATGCAACGCTGGTATGTTGCACCGGCGTTCTTCAAGCCAAAAGGCATGGTTATGTAATAGTATGTTCCATATGGGGTTATGAAGGAAGTTTTTATTTGTTCTTCTTCCTTAATACGTATTTGATGGTACCCGGACTAAGCATCCAAAAAGCATAAAAGCTCAGAGCCAGAAGTGGCATCTATTATTTGATCAATTCGCGGTAACACGAACATATCTTTTGGACACAATTTGTTTAAGCCGGTGTAATCTATACACATCCTAAGAACAATACTATCCTTCTTCGGTACTAATACTGGGTTCGGAGACCAATCAGTATGTATAACTTCCCGGATAAAATCAGCTGCTAAAAGCCGGATAATTTCCTTGCCTATAGCCTTCCGCCTTCTTCTGTCAAAACGACGGAGACCTTGTTTGACGGGTTTTGATCCTGGGATTACTTTGAGTTGGTGCTCAGCAAGTTCCCTGGGCACACCTGGCATATCAGCAGGACACCAGGTAAAAAATGTCCCAGTTCTCACGCAGAAACTTGATGAGCGTGCTTTCCTATTTGTCAGTCATTCATATCCCCACTACGAAATTTTTTGTCGGATCTTTGGGGTCTAGGATGACTTGTCTTGTATTCTCCGAGGCTTTGAAACTATCTGCCGGCTTCCGGCTTTCTTTTCCTGTCGGCGTTTCAGTCGGCGACACTTCTTTAGCTAGCTCCTTCAATTCTTCCTTTCGAATGACTTGTTCGGCGCAAAGGGCATTTCCTTTCTCCAGCTCGTTCGCCAATTTGAAGTCTCCGGATATGGTGATTACTCCTCCTTTTGGCCCTGGTATCTTCATCTTGTTATAAACATAACATGATCTTGCCATGAATTTGGCGAAAGCCGTACGTCCGAGTATTGCATGATAAACACTTTCGAACAGCGCCACCTCGAATGAGATCCTTTCCTGACGGAAGTGTTCTCTATTTCACAAGGTCATATCTAGGGAATTTCTCCTAGGGATTGTGCTTGTCTGCCAGGAACAATACCATGAAAACGTATGTTACTGTGATTGAGTTGGGTCTCGGATATGTGTAGTCGCTTCAATGTACTTAAGAACATAATATTGATACTGGATCGTCCATACATCAATACTCTTTTGAGCCTAGTTTTTTAAACAATAGGGCTTACGACAAGCAAGTGTGCCGAGTTCTGGGATGTTACCGGGATGATCAGACTGATCAAGGTAATTGGCGTATTTGAATACTTCAAGTATTTTGGGGTTGGAGGTACAACCGCGTTGATTTATCGAAGTGTTCTATTCGCCTGTTTTGCTAAGGGAGTTGCCAGGAAAGTTAGGTTTGCATTCTCCTTCAACTCTAGGGAATTTTGGCTGGCCTTTCCACTGTTGTTCCTGGATTTTATCATCAGTGTCCGATTCACTTTCTTCTTTTTCAGCTTCCGGCTTTTTCTTGTTTAATTTCCTTTTGGAATTCTTTCCTTTGTTCCCGGATCTTGCAGTGCCTTTCATGTGTTTGTTGAGGCGGCACTACGCATTGGTATGGGTAGGCTTCCCAAATTGCGAATGGTGGACACAGTTTTCCGACTTTATCTTTTCCCATTCTTCTTTAGAATAGGAGATTGGCGCTATGTTTCTTCCTTTCCATCTGCTGCCATTGTCCTTTCCAAAGGTTAATTTAACTTATTTGGGTTTTGGCTGTGCTTCTGGAGTGGCCTTCTTTTCAGAACGAGACGCCTTTTTGGCCTGAACCAAAGCATCAATATTTCCACCTCTCGCTCTGATATTATCTTCAGCCGCTACGTGCTCATTGGCGGTGGTAAGCATAGATCTGAGATCTCTGTGCTCCTTCGAACCAACCATGAATGGTACGAGGCCAGATTTCAGGCCGTTGATGAACCATGCATTGCTTGTACATCACTTACTACGGAACAACTATTCTTCATTGTTGTCCATCTTGACATAAAGTCGACATACGACTCATCCTCATATTGAACGCAACAGTTCAGCTGGTTTATACTCTTAGGACATTTGTATGTGCCCTGAAAGTTCTGAGCGAATACTCATGCCATATCTTCCCAGCTATCCACTGTCCTTGACGGTAGCTAATACGTCATAAATGTATCCCTAATTTCTGATGCTCCATGACCATATTATGCCAATTGCTACATGTTTTCTCCCTTCTTTATGCCATTTTTATCGATTTTCCGGACTAACCTATTAACAAGATGCCACAGAGCTAGTTCCCTGTTTTATGCCTTTTTTTAGTTTCAGAAAAGTTGTTCTCGAAATATTCTCGGAATTGGAAAATTCGAAGCCCGGAAGTCCTATTTTCCCCAGAAGCATCCAGAAGACCGAAGAGGAGCCGAAGAGGGGCAGCAGGGGGGCCACACCATAGGGTGGCGCAGCCCCCTGGCCGCGCCAGCTATGGGTGTGGGCCCCCCGGCCTCAACCGCCTTTGCCCTTTCGCCTATTTAAGCCCCCCGGATGGAAAACCCTAGGTACCTGATCAAAATCCCCGAAAAAGTTCCGCAACAACCATCACCGCCAACCCCAGATCGGGGGGGGGGGGGTTCTGAAGCTGTTTCCGGCACCCTGCCGGAGAGGAGATCATCACCGGAGGCTTCTACATCACCATGCCTGCCTCCGGAGTGTTGCGTGAGTTGTTCATCCTTGGACTACGGGTTCGTAGCTGTATCTAGATGGTTGTCTTCTCCTCATATGCCTCCATGTTTAGATCTCGTGAGCTATCTATCATGATCGAGATTGATCTTATGTAATTCTTTGTGCTGTGTTTGCTGGGATCCGATGAATATTGACCTTATGCCAAGTTGATTATAGTCTTTATTTGCATATGTTATTTTTGATCTTGCATGCTCCCCGTTGCTAGTGGTTATTCTGGCCAAGTAGTTGCTACTGACTCCAAGAGGGAGTATTTATGCTCGATAATGGGTTCATGCCTCTTTGTTGCCTTGCTCGAGTGACAGAAACGTGAAGGGGGAGGATGTGTTGTTGCCATTAGGGAGGAAACAACAGTGAGAGTGCCCGCGTGCATAATCGTTGCTTACATTACACACTTTGTTTAATTCAATTATCTCTTGCTTGAAACTTAATACCTAAGGGGGTTCGGATGATAACCTGAGGGTGGATTATTAGTCATAGATGCAAATGGATGTCGGTCTATGTATCTTGTTGTAATGCCCGCACTAAATAGCATATTAATCTTCATGTCATATTGTGCACTACGGTGCAACCTCTATTTGTCAATTGCCCAGCTGTAATTTGTTCACCCAGCATGCTATATTTTATGGAGAGACACCACTAGTGAAACTATGAACCCTGGTCCATTTTTCCACACTGTTAAACAAACCACAACAATTTCCTGCTTTCTTTACTTTCTGCAAGCATACACTGTTTTCCACACTATACGTCTAATCTTTGTTTTCAGCAAGACCGGTGAGATTGACAACCTCACTGTACCATTGGTGCAAAGTATTTTGGTTGTGTTGTGTGCAGGTTCCACGTGTTGCTGACACCGATGAAGCGCCAGCACCACCGTTAGTGGCATCAACCTTCCGAAGGTCCTGTTTCTCCTAGTGGATTGATAACCTTGGTTCTTAACTAAGGGGAAATACCTACCACTGTGCTCATCACACCCTCCTCTTGGGGTCTCCCAACAAACGTGTGTATCACGAGCATCAGTAGCCCATTGATCCAATATCTGGCTCCATCCAATAACATTAGGGGAAGAAAATTTACAGCCTCTAAATCTATCCCTTTGTTAATCTGGACAACAGTATAGTAATCTGAAAGCCACGTATCCGGGTTAGTGCTTCCGGTATACTTTTGATAAGATGGACCAACTTTGGCGAAGCGAGAATGTAGACTGATTCTTAGGTTCCTGTCAGTGAAGCACTTAGGTCCAAAGTATAAATCGTCTCTTTCCCCCTTATCGACGTGAGCAGAATACCTTCCGGCTGAATGGGCAGAAGGGGATCTACTCCTTTCTGGCCTATTGCTGCGCGAGTGCGCTCTTCCGGGATTATCCCTACTTCTTCCGTTGTCGTGTCCTTTGGAATAAGGTGGAGTTCTACTCCTTGGCACACATGGCCAACAGCAAAAGTGGCTCGAGTTGTCTCCCACCAAGTTCTTGCCGGACCAGCAAGAAAGTGAGTGGCAAACAGAACATTGTCATTCGCCTCCACTGCAGCTACTTCCAAGGTGTTCGCAATAGTGCGGAGCCAATCATCAGCATCAAGAGGCTCCACGATCTGGGAGAAGATCGGGGATTCGTTTGTTGAAAGTCCTTCAGCTTTGAGCGAGCACCATGGCCATTGCCATTGTAGTTGTTGTTGTTGTTTGCGCTAGCATGGGCCAACTGTTGCAATGCAGCAATGGTGGCTGCGCTCTCAGCACGTGTGGCTTGACGGTCCTCCATCATCAGGGCCAACAATGCATCCACCGATGGTGGGGGTGGTGGTGGTGGTTCCCGACGAGGTGGCATACTATAATGAAACATGTGTTGGACTATGCAGCAAGACTTTTGTAAAAACTAGGCAACAAAAATAATTTTATGGAGGAAACGAAATACAAGTGATACATCACAAGAGTCATACGAGTAGAGAAAATACAGACACAAATATAACATAACATATCGCAATCATAACATAGAGTCTTACAATCACACATAACACAATCATAAGTCACACAATACAAGCTAAGCTTCAAGATATACATAAGGGAAACGACTCATGGGGACATCGCAATGCTACAAGCATACTAAACTGGCACAACGTCCAAAAGAGCAAATGTGCTACATCTAGTCCTGGTCATCATCTCCATCAAAAATGATCTCCTCGGGATCCTCCTCGTCTCCAAGCAGGTCGTCATCCTCCTGTTCACTCTGGTCACTCATTTCCAACCCATCGACATCTGATGGAATGTCTTCATCAACAAGGAGGTCCTCGTTCTCCCCGCGGAGCTCGGTGATCTCCTCTTCCAACTCCTCGAGAGTCGAGTCTCTAGTTGCCAGATCCGCTCTCGCGGTCTTTAGCCTACCACGTAGAATAGCGTTGGCTTCCTGCAACGCCTCTACCTTCTTGGTGAGATGGGTACGGCCCAAACGAGTGGTCCGCAGTTGTCCCGCCAAGGCGCGGTTCCTTGCAGTCACGGTGTTGTGCTGATCCATCAGCTTTCCCAAGTGTGCTGTCAGGACGCGACCCTCCGCAGTGGTGGTGCGATGCTCTTCCCTCAGATCGTCCAGGCTATGCTGGGTGCAGTGCAACAGAATCTCCATGTCCTCCAGGTGAGGACCCATGCCATCAAGATCCTGCGATACAGGAAGTGGTATTCCTATCTCATCGTGCCTCCCAAGCAACTCAAACCGGGTACCAAGGAATAAGTAATCCCTCAAGTACGCCAAGCGTGCAATCGCCTTCTAGATCACACGGACAACTCCCTCGTGCCAAGAACGCTCAACGGTGGTGAAAACAAAGGTCTCATCAGAAGGTGCCGTCAGAGGTGGACGGATAGTACACTCCACGAATCAATCGCCCTCTACTAGTGCACCAAAGATCAGTCCTCCTCTCAGCTCAGGAACTCGGCGGTCAAGTAGCTCAGTCATCTCAACTAGCCTCGGATTGAAGAGAAAAGGCACGTCGCGAGCCAGTCCCAACTGATAAGCCTCTGTGAAGACAACCTCCATCTACACAAAATATTAAGTATAGTTTAAGTTCGACCACAGTGTGCAAAGTTTAAGGTTATGCAACATGTAACTTAATGTAAAGAAAGTTTAATAACACAGAGAAGATGGGGTATATAGAATATTTTGGTACTTAGTCATATCGGTAACTTTGTTTTATAAATTATCTTTTCGGAGTACTCGCTAATGTTCATGCTAACTAAGGTGTCTTAAGGCCAGGATGGCTCGGATACCAACTACATAGAGGCCCCAGACTAGCAGTCCAAGACCCCTCATATGCATACATTCACCATCCCAGAACAATCTGTCGTGAACAACATATGAAGTTGGTAGACGGATTTCATCATCCATTACACGAATAATAAAGGTCTCACATAAATGGTCACATGATCAAGTCTTAGATAACTGCCACGCAGGGCGGACAAATCACACTAACACAACGTAAGATAGCAAAACACAACGCGATAGAGTCCAAGTCACGCCTTAACCTACAGGCTGTTGACCGGGAGACGAGCCTAGTTTGAAGGGTCATCAATGTAGTACTCCTCCTCATAGTACTCCTCCTGGGGTTGCTCCTCGTAGTCTGGCCAAGTAAATAGCCAGGGACGAAACCAATATAAGTACATTTGAATGTACTTTGCAAGACATCCTTTATACAACTTACAAATTACAAGTATGCTTATATGGTGGAATGTGTAGGCTATACATAGGGTTTGCTACCCATGATGGATGAAAGATACATCATGGTTGATTTGACATCTCTATATCTTTGTTGAAGAAGATACTTCAAAAGAAAATAATATAGTTTCTCTTGTAGATATCGCATATCCAAGAGGTTTTGTGAAGTTTTGTTTAGTAAAGAATGTTTTTCCTTTTTATTTTTCTTCGCAAAACTTCTTGTAAAACAGCTTCCAGCTTTTCCTCATGAGTGCCTCACAGGTACAAAGTTCATCCTCCAGTACCTCGCAGGTACAAGTCCTTTTTCAAAATATCCTTTTTGAAAACGTTGACACAATACTAGCGCATGACCATTCAACTGTCCATATCCGAGGACACGTTCCGAATAGTTTTACTCTACAGAGGTGTATACAATCCACAAGATCCAGAACATCTTCCACGAACAACCATGGACTGTCCGCGACATTATGCGAACATCAGATAACTAGTCCAAACCTTCCACTATGTTCAAGCTAGTATATGACTATCCCTTAAACTGGGTTTGTTATCCCCGACACCATCCCACACAGCCATGAAAGGAGACCCAATTGTTGCAGCCGGAGGGAATATTAATACACTTTGCATGTCCCGTGTCTCACACCTAGCGACATTTTAGTTCAGAGGATCCATTCCTCTGTAGCACCTGGGATAGAACACACACTAACACGAACAAGTTTCTAGCTAGACTTCTTTCCCATGTTGAGGTAGAGTGGCAGTATGTCTTGGTTGTCCAGCAAAGACTAGGTTATGTGTCTCTTGTAAAACAATTTCAGAAACTTTTCTCTTTGCCTCCTCCAGTGAACAAGGTCCCACCTTTCCACCGAGGGATTTCCATGAAGCTTTTGTTTACAAAAGCACCTTTTAGGATGTCCACTTAGGGACTTCAAGATTATTAATTTTGGTGGTATTTATATACCGCATGGTGGCTAAAGGCTTGGTAACACCAAGTTTCACTACTGGCAATGTGATAGCTCCATATAATATTAATAGTAGTAATATCCAGAACAAAAATAGTTTTGTTAACCATAGTTTTGTAAAACTTCAGAAATAAAAACATGCATGATAAATAATGATAAGTGTAATAACAGCAAGCATTAGGATGGCTTGCCTTGGTATTGATCCTGGTGCTTCTCTTGAAAATATCAGGAGTGGAAATAAGCCTCTTCTGCAATATCTCCTTCTTCGTTTTCTAACGTTGTTAAAAGAAATAAAGGACACACATTCAGAACCAATGTCGGGGGGCTACCCCCGAGTAGGGGTAAGGCAAGTGATAAAGACGAAGATCGGAGTACTGTTGGCCGGGTTGGTGGCTACCCGGGTACCCTCTACCCGGTAGTCTCTATCCGGTCATAAGTATTGAAGGCCAAGAGAAGATATTAAGGAAGATTGTATTCGTCCCGGTAGCGGTCAGGTGGTCCGAGTAGATGGGCTGCGTTCCTACCCGGGCAAGAAGTCAATGAAGCCATTCTGACAGGATCCCGCGTATCCTGTAGCCGTACAGGCGTGCGGTTCAACTTACGGAGCGCGTGATTATCCGCGCTACGGCGTGGCTACAGTGAGGGGACAGGACATGCCTAGGGGCCTACTCTATGTGACTGACAGGGTGGACAGGTCCCATCTGCCGAACGGCGCGGCGACTTCCCACACCCGCGTCAGCGAGAAGCCGGAGGCGTGCGCTGTCCTGCAGTGGGCATGTCCCATCAAGTTGTACCTTATAGTCTTTGTTTATTCGGCTGGGCACCAGTATATAAGGTGCCCTGCCCCCTCCTGCGCGAGGAACGTTTCCGCATATCGCATTTATTGCAAGAGCCAGCACTAGAGCTAGAGAGAACAGCCGAGTGGCTACTCGGCCAAGAGGCAAACTTGTATTGTGGTTACCTCCACATGAGGGCCCCGAACCTGGGTAGATCTTGTTTTTTGCAGTGATATTCTTACCTGAGCGCGGCTACTCGCCATGCGATCCTTCCCCGGATACCCCCAGCATCCATCGGCCCAAACTTTAGCCATCCCATGGCATCTGTCTTCTCCACTCCACGGCACTTGGCGCCCACCGTGGGGCCAGCAGCGGCGCTGGCTGGGGTTCATATTCGGACGGGACCCGTTTCTGCTTCGGGGGAGCGCGTGGTCTGTGGCCTTGTCCACAGATTCGGCTCCTTCGACTTCGTCGCCGACACCGCCGGAGATTTCGGCGGCAGGCCTGTGCCGGCAGGCGGCTCGGTGCTTTCCTTCGGCGCGCATCTGGTCTACGTCGCCACCACCGTCATCCGCGAGTTCCCGGAGGTGGTGCTCGTCGCGAAAGATCCTACTGCTGTACTCGCTGCCCGCGGGAAGCCAACTGGCTGCTCTGCAGACACCGTGGAGGTGATGATGACAGGCCCGACTATCGATGCCGGGAAAGGCGCGGCCGCTACCGTGGGCGTCGTCGAGGAACCTGCTGGCGCAAGGGTCCACAAGCCCTACGACGCGCCCCACAACATTCCGGGTTACGTGGCCCCTTCCACGTCTACGACGATACCAGCTGCTCGCGGTGATGCTACTGTGCAGCTGGGCATGCCACGAGCTACCGAGGCGGAACTCGCCGCCTTGAGGGTGCAACTCGAGCAGCAACGTCAAGCGCTACTCGCGGAGTCCCAGGAGCTGGAGAAGGTTAGGCTTGAGCTTAACCTAGCTCAAAACGAGGCCACCACCCCCCAAGGGAGTACAAGATCTCTCACGCCTGTGAGGATTGTCATATCTTCCAGTTTTATCAGCTGGGCGTCTCGGAAGCAGCATTACTTTTCCGTCTTTCCGGTTTTGTTCCTCCCGTTCCTTCTAATCACGGGGATTATTTCCCTCTTTCGGCAGATGGGATCCTATTCTAGACGATGCATCCTTGTTATCCGGTATTTTCTTGTCCTTCTTAGGATCTACTTTCTTTTCCTTAGATTCACCTGAATCTCCAGGTGCACCAGGTTCATGTGCTCCAGCGGCGCATGTGGCAGTTTTGCATAGGGCCGAGTCATCATGTAAGTTCCCTGATCATGCCTGTCCTAGCTGTTGCTGCTGTAATGCTTTTCCTAGGAAAGCATACACTCCCTGAAGTTTTTCGTCATTGGAGTACAGATTGTCATTAAGGATGGCGAACGCGGCTTCCGCGTTTTCGGCTGTGGTTTTGTATATGCGTTCTCCCTTGGCGTTAGTGCCGTGAACCTGCCTTTGCCAAGAAGGGTTTTTCAAATCTCTTTCTTGCTGGCAGTTCATCCGGTTTTGCAATTCTGAGTAACCGCGTAGGTTTAATGCCAGATCTATTCCTTCTCTCGTATTCCTCTATTTCTTTCTGCTGCAATTTAATGTCAGCCTGGGTTTTAATTAGGTTTTCTGAGCTCGGAATATATGTTGTTGCTGCCGCTGTAGAGCTTGTCTCCTGGCTTCCAGCACTTTCGGGGGCTCGTCTCGAGCCAGCGGAGTTTGAATCAGATCAAAATTTCATCCTGTTCCGACATTTGGGGAATAGGGATTTCATTATTTTTCTTCTCCGCAGTTTTGACTCTACTGCCTCCTCCTACTTCCAGGTTTTGGTTGGCAATATCTGCAAATTTTTCCATCTTCTTCTTCTGGAGTTTATATTGGAGTTTCTTGGCAGTCTTCCTTTTCTTTTTGGAAGAAGGAGGTTTCTTGCCAGGTTCTTCCTTCGTCAGTTATCTGACATCAGGGTAAGTTGGGCTAGCTTCGCCATCCTCCTTTTCCTCATCTGGCGGAGGTGTTTTGGGGTCGTCATCGTCTTTGGCATCCGAGTTTTCAGTCGGTTTTTCCATAAATACTTCATGGAAGCTCCCTTGCATAGATTTTCCCTTTCTTTCGAAAGCGTCTTCGTCTTCATCTTTGGAGTCTATGTCTTTAGATCCGGGTTCCGACTCCAATCTTGCTTTTATAGCAGCTAATACAGAGTCGGCTTCCGAGTTCGTCGTCTCGCTGACGGGTGTCGGATCTTCCACTTTTTCTGTGGGATGATGCCTTTCTGCTTCTTCCACCGGTTTACTTACTTCCGTGTTGTCCGCGATTTCGGACCGCACCATGCCAATGAAGTGAGACCTGATTGCAGGCATCTCCGAAGAGGCGACAAATTCGGCATTGTTTTGGCGATTCGAGCAGAATCCGGTATCATAGTTTTCCTCAATTGGGTATAGGGCGGGTGGGATAAATTTACTTCCACCACAGAATCCCATTGCTTCTGCTGTTAATCCGATAAAAATATTTGTATATCCAATCGGTAAAATGCATGCACTTACCAGGTGATTCCGTGCCGGCATGTACGATCCGTTGTCGAGGAAGCGTCCGACGTTGCCGTCGAGTTTCAGGCTTCCGATAGTTATTCTACTGCTGATTCCGCCGAGTATTCCCGATCGAAACGTAACTCCTGACGCCGCTGGCCCCACCGTAGGCGCCAACTGTCGAGACATCGTAGGAGAGTTCATAGACGGGGGTGCCATGACCCTACTGGTAGAACCGCGGGGGGACGTGATAATACGACGAACAAGAACACCGAGTTTACCCACGTTTGGTACGACGCAACTAGGCGGCATTCCTACTCCTGCAATCTCACTAAATCAGGGATGAAGCCTAAAGTATACAAAGTACAATGTGAGTATGGTTTCACTAACTCAGCGAGGATCAGTTTCTTGGCGAGTTGGTTTCTAGCTGATTGTCTATGTTCTTGCTCCCGTCCGGTTTTATATAGATAGCCGGATTAGGGCTTACAGAAAGGAAACCTAGAAGACCACGAAAAGTATCTAACTTGGAAGGTAAGGAAACCTTCTTCACCTCGAAGCTGCACCATTTTGGGCCGTGGTCCGGGTCCTTCTAGAATTCGGCTTCCTGTGCGTCAGCTTACTAGGCCGCCCAATGGAATATGATCCATTACCTATGGGCCACCTTGGTAATCTGGCTTTTAGGACAATGCCGGACATACCCCAAATCAACATATATCTGACATATGATATTGTGTATGATTAGATCTATGTAATCCTAGCTTGATGTAATTTTTAGATCTGTAGAATAATTTTGGTGTGCATAGCTAGATTTTGCACTTTTATGTTATTATTTATTTTGTGTGTGAATTAGTTCTATTCTATACTTGAGTATTAGATTTATGTTTTCTACCATGTGTAAGTTTGTTACTCTCTGTTATTAGGTTGTTTTCTTACAGAATTAGCATGTTAGGAAAGGTTTAGTACTTGGTGTGTTGATTGGAATTAGTTTTGCTGGTGTAGTCATTTTCTAGAATTTCCTAATGTTTAGGAAACTGTGGCATGTTGCTTTTACGTTTAGTAGCTAAGTTTTTGATGTTGTTAGATTAGGTCCAGTACCATTTTTGTACTGATATTAGGGGTGTATCACCTCTCTTAGCTTGTACTTTCATTTATAGGAAAGCATGAGTAGTTTTGACTTGATTAAAATGCTTCCTATTATTATCACTAGTATGAGTATTGTTTTTATGCTTGTTTAGTGGGATATTAATTTTTCCAAAGTATGACCAGAGACATTGTGACCTCCTAATGCCTTGGTAGGCTAGTGGAACACCCACTGATACCATTGCATTTTGGTGAGAAATATAATTTCTCCACTATAGGCATGTTTGCTAATAGTCTAGTTTTAGTGATGTGTGCCTAATAATTTTTTCCTTTGGATAATTGAGTGACAGATTGTTTTATGTGTTGCTTGATGTATGTATTTCTTTGTACTACTTTTTTTCCTTAGTTGGTTGTCGTGGAGTGGAGAAGACAGATGCCATGGGATGGCTAAACTTGGGGCCGATGGACGCTGGGGGTATCCGGGGAGGGATCGCACGGCGAGTAGCCGCGCTCAGGTAAGAATATCACTGCAAACAACAAGATCTACCCAGGTTCGGGGCCCTCGTCTGGAGGTAACACCCCTACTCCTGCCCATCTCTCTATATGTGTAATCTCCGAGTAACCACAGTACAAGTTTGCCTCTTGGCCGAGTAGCCACTCGGCTGTTCTCTCTAGCTCTAGTGCTGGCTCTTGCAATAAATGCGATCTGTGGCAACGTACCTCACGCAGGAGGGGGCAGGGCACCTTATATACTGGTGCCCAGCCGAATAAACAAAGACTATAAGGTACAACATGATGGGACATTCCCATTGCAGGATAGCGCACGCCTCCGGCTTCTCGCTGACGCGGGTGCGGGAAGTCGCCGCCCCGTTCGGCAGATGGGACCTGTCCACCCTGTCAGTCACATAGAGTAGGCCCCTAGGCATGTCCTGTCCCCTCTGTCAGTGACAGGACTTGACAGGCGCCTACCTCACTGTAGCCACGCCGTAGCGCGGATAATCACGCGCTCCGTAAGTTGAACCGCACGCCTGTACGGCTACAGGATACGCGGGATCCTGTCAGAACGGCTTCATTGACTTCTTGCCCGGGTAGGAATGCAGCCCATCTACTCGGACCACCTGACCGCTACCTGGACGAATACAATCTTCCTTAATATATTCTCTTGGCCTTCAATACTTATGACCGGATAGAGACTACCGAGTAGAGGGTACCCGGGTAGCCACCAACCCGGCCAACAGTACTCTGATCTTCGTCTTTATCACTTGCCTTACCCCTACTCGGGGGTAGCCCCCCGACATTAGTCCCCAAATCTGGTAGAGTCCAGCGAACTTGTTCACAGGGTCCTGCCAGCTTAAACCAGATTGTCTTCTCGAAGTAGTAATGCCGAGTTGCACCTCAACTTGAACCAGTAACTCCTTCTCAAATCTCTCCAACTGTGGCCTTAAAAGAACCTTCCTTGTAGCCGAGTAGAGCAATCTCTCTACTGAGCTACCGAGTAAAATGACTTGGTGAAATTTTGAACATGATCCCGCTGGATCAGACCAAATCCATCTCTCCGTGTCGCTACTGGGCACGTGTGAAGCCCCCGTGCCCCCGACGCCTTGGTGCCAGGGACACAGCAGGCCACGCGCTAGTCTCTGCGCTTAGGGCCCACAGCCCGTTAGGTCACGTCGCACTAGTACTTGAGAGCCCACGATCTGGAACGTGGGATTAACTGCGCCCGTTACGCGCGCGTTTCGCGCTGTGTGCGTTTCTAACGGGCAGTTAACCCACGCCGCACGATCAATCCGGTGGTAACTGCAACACGCGGGGAGAGATAAATACCCCCGCGCTGCCCACTTCTTCTTCTTCCTTCGCATTTCCAATCTCACGCTCCTCTCGCCTCTGTCGCCGCCGTCGAGCACATTGCCACCGCGAGCACTCACAGCGCCGCCGCCCCACGCACAGCGAGAGAGAGATAGAAAAGCGCATCTCCGCGCAACCCCGACGAGCTCTTCCTCTCCAACAGGTAGCCTGCCTCCATGGCGCACGGAGACGATGCGGTTCCCGCCCGAGCCGGCTGGGAGGGCTCGGCCGTCACCGCGGAAGATTGCCAATGGTTGGTTAACACCCGCCGCATCCCTCCCGGCGTCGTCTGCCGGCATCCTGGCACCAAGCTCATCCCGAAAACCGTACAAAGATGAGTACGTAGTCTTCCTTTCCCACTTCAAACGCGGCTTCGGCCTTCCCATCTCCAAGTTTTTCTCTGATTTTCTCCGCCATTTCGGCATTCAACCTCACCATCTTCCACCAAACGCCATAGTCATGCTTTCCACACACTCCACCGTGTGTGAAGCTTTCCTGGGTGTCCAACCCACCATCCATACTTGGGCGAAATATTTCTTTCTCCGCAAACAGAAGATTCCAGATCCCGGCAAAACTTCAGCTCCCCGCGTGATGACCCAGACGGGTAGCGCGATGATGCTGCAGCGCCGCACCGGACACCACCCGAGAGATCTCGGGCTGGATACCGTGCGCAAGTGGCAGCGTGGGTTCCTGTACGTGAAGAATGTTGCCGCCGAGAAGGGGAAGCCCATCGAAGACCGGATAGGGCTCCCAAAGTTCACGAATGCGCTGCCCACTGGGCAGAATTGGGGATACCACCCAAAGAAGACCGTGCCAGACGTCCTCCAGGTTGAGAGGCGCCTGACCGAGCTGGTGGGAGAAGGGCTGATGCAGGACGATCCAATTGCATGCTGGATCTCGCGCCGGGTACTCCCGCTCCAGCACCAAGTGCACAAGATGTGCTACATGGGAGGCCCTGTGATTGCACCAGGACAACAACTTTTGAGCTCAGCAAGGCCGAGGTGGCCATCTGGGCCAGGTCCATTATGTCGACCTTGCTCACCGAGAACTGGGCTTATGGCTTCATGCCGTATAGCCGCACCAAGAAGATCACTCAAGTTAGTTCCTTATTGCGCATGCTTTGTGTTTGCATTCAGACACCGGGTAGATAGTTTCTCAGCTTTATATGCTTAATGTTTGCATGCTGCACGGAGTAGGTCCTCACACTTACCTTTTTGGGTCTATATGCTTTGTGTTTGCATGCCGTGCCGGGTAGAATTACTTAGCCTAATATGCTTTGTGGTTGCATGCTATCCCGAGTAGAATTCCTTAACTGAATATGCTTTGTGTTTGCATGCTAACCCGAGTAGAATTCCTTAGCTGAATATGCTTTGTGTTTGCATGCTAACCCGAGTAGAATTCCTTAGCTGAATATGCTTTGTGTTTGCATCAACAGCACATTGATCGCCAGCGAGAAGAGGACAATTAAATCTTTGATGTCAACTGGTCCAAGGACAGAGAAGAAGATGACACGACCGCATATGATACTCAGGATACCTTGTGTATCCCCAACGCCACTCAGCCCGGTAAGTCCTGATGGAGGGATGATAACCCGGTAGGTTAACGTCAAGGTGTAACTCGGCCCAAAGGGAGCTGCGCAAGACCCGGCTTAAGGAATAGGAGTTCCTGGAAGGCCCAGGAGTGTAGGATTCGTAACCCGGATTGTGGGTTTCGATAAGGAAACTTAGGGTTTGTACGCGGTGACCGGATAGGATTCCGAGTATGCCTTGGATAGGAAGCCAGGGGGCTGGGTATTATATAAACCAGCTCCCAGGGTTAGACTAACACGAGTTTACTAGTTATTCGAGTATCCCCTGTAACACGAGAGCTGAGATTGTAACCCTAGATCGGACACTCGGCGACTTGATTGCCCAAGCTACCAGATCGACTATCAGCATGATTTCCCCTGAGCAAAACCCTCTCCTAAACGCCAGAGTCGAATTACCCCAAGATAAGTTACCCCTGGTAACGTCTGCCGTGATTATCCCACGACAAGTCCCGAGCAGATGCCTCTATTCGGGATTGGTCCGAAGATGACGAAGGTGATTGAGTTCACCTCTCTGTTTGCTAGCAATAAACTTTGACTCTCTTTCCTTGCTTGTTTTAACTCCTTTCTTCTTCTACTCTGCAGAGGACCCTGGGTTATAGCGGCTGAGTGTGACGAAGGAGACGCGGCAATGGCGGAACAAGCTTGTAGAAAGGAAGAGCTCAAGTATTACCGGTCTCAAGTAGACCCGGATGACAGAACAGCGTTAAAGAGGCCGAACACGGAGGATGAGAGAGCAAAATTCAAGGCAGCACATGACACAAAGATGGTGGCTTTTGTTGAAGGTGATCCCTCCAAGCAATTTGCTATAGGATCGAACCTAGACAGTAAGCAAGAAGAGGCGCTCATTGAGTTCATTCGCGGAAATCAAGACGTTTTCGCTTGGACGCCCAGTGATATACCAGGTATCCCGGCCGAGTTAGCTGAGCACATTTTACACGTCGATCCTAAGTCTCGGCCTGTGAAACAGGGCCTGAGAAAAATGAATGAGGAGAGAAGAAAAGCTATAGGAGAAGAAATTGCCCGGCTATTGGCAGCCGGATTTATCATGGAGGTATTTCACCCGGATTGGCTGGCAAATCCGGTTCTAGTACTGAAAAAGAGTAATGAGTGGAGGATGTGCATAGATTACACGAGTCTCAACAAGCACTGCCCAAAGGATCCATTCGCCCTTCCAAGGATAGATCAGATCATGATGAAGTGGCTGGAAGTGACCTATTATGTTTCCTGGACGCGTATTCCGGTTATCACCAGATCAAGCTCAAGAAGGAAGATTGGGAGAAAACGTCGTTTATAACCCCCTTTGGGGCTTTCTGTTACAAAACCATGACTTTCGGGCTAAAGAATGCTGGTGCAACTTACCAGAGATGTATACAGAAGTGCTTTGAGGATCAGATTGGGCGTAACATTCACGCCTATGTGGATGATGTGGTGATCAAGACCAGGAAAGCGGAAACATTTATTGATGATCTAAAGGAAACATTCAAGAATTTGAGAAGGTATCAGATGAAACTTAACCCTACAAAGTGCATGTTTGGAGTTCCAGCAGGAAAATTACTCGGGTTCATTGTTTCTGAGAGAGGAATCGAGGCAAACCCGGACAAAATCAAAGCTATCCAGAGTCTGAAAAAGCCGGAAAACCTGAAGCATGTTCAGAAGCTTATAGGGTGCGTAGCAGCGTTGAGCCGGTTTATATCCAGACTCGGAGAGAAGGCAATTCCATTATACCGGCTCTTGAGGAAATCCGACAAGTTCGTTTGGGATCAAGAGGCGGATGAGGCGTTCGAGGCACTAAAGAAGCAATTGTCTGAGGCACCAGTCTTAGCAGCTCCGGGTCCTAAGGAGCCCATGTTACTATATATTGCGGCTGGGCCTCGGGCGGTTAGCGCAGTGGTTGTCGTCGAGCGTAAAGAGGATGGAAAAGATCACCCGGTACAGAGGCCGGTTTACTACGTAAGCGAGGTATTATCGGAAGCAAAGCAACGTTACCCACACTGGCAGAAGTTGGTTTTCGGGGTCTTCATGGCCAGCCGGAAATTGAAACCATATTTTCAGGAACACCCCATAACAATGGTTAGCTCTATTCCAATGTCGGATATTATCAGAAACTCAGATGCAACAGGCAGAATAGCCAAGTGGGCCATTGAGATGGGAGATTATCATATCAACTACGAGCCCAGGTTAGCAATCAAGTCCCAAGCTTTAGTCGATTTCATCAATGATTGGACTCGCACAAGCATGCCAACAACGACACCAAGTTCCGAGTCTTGGGTGATGCACTTTGATGGTTCTAAACAGTATGAGGGATCAGGAGCTGGGGTGGTACTTACATCACCCAAAGGAGATAAACTGAGCTACGTGTTGCAAATTCACTTTGATTGCTCCAACAACGTGGCTGAGTATGAGGCATTATTACACGGATTAAGAATAGCCAAGGAGATAAACATCAGGCGGATACGATGCTATGGAGATTCGGATCTTGTGGTGCAACAAGTCTCAGGAACCTGGGATAGGAAGGACGCAACTATGGCAGCATATCGCAGAGAGGTGGACAGGGTTGCCGGGTGTTTTTCCGGGTATGAGGTGGAGCATATTGACAGGCGAAAGAACGAGGCAGCAGATGCACTCGCAAGACTCGGCTCGCGCAGAGAGCCGGTTCCACCCAATGTTTTCCTGGACGAGCTATGGCGGCCATCTGTTAAAACCGAGTCTGAGGAGGAGGTGGCTAACCAAGACCCGGATCTAGAGCTTGTGGCCACGGTACGTGCCGTTCCTGAGTGGACAGAGCCGTTTTTAGTTTATTTGTCACGGGAGAGTTACCACCACAGGAGGTTTTAGCAAGGCAAATTCTGAGACGAGCAAAGGGCTATTCAATCATCAATGGCGAGTTATATAAAAGGAGTGCCGCAGGAGTATTTTTGCGCTGTGTAGCACCAGAAGAAGGCCGGCAGATCCTGAAAGAGATCCATGAAGGTGACTGTGGGCATCATGCATCCACAAGATCCCTTGTGGCCAAAGCATATCGGCACGGCTTCTTTTGGCTCACGGCCTTAGCAGACGCGGAACGCTTGGTGGCAAGGTGCGATGGATGTCAAAGGTACGCTCGCCAAATCCATGTGCCGGCTATGGAGTTGCAAACAATCCCATTAACCTGGCCGTTTGCTGTTTGAGGCATGGACATGGTGGGCCCCTTCCACATGTCACCCTGCAAAAAGACCCATCTCTTGGTAGCTATCGATAAATTTACAAAGTGGGTTAAAGTTATGCCAGTTACCAATTGCGAAGCAATCACAACTGTCAAGTTCTTAAAAAGAATCATCTACAGGTTTGGGTATCCTCACAGCATAATAACGGACAATGGAACCAACATGTCCCCTGGTGAGATGGAGAAATTCTGTGGTAACAATGGAATCCGGCTTGACATAGCCTCAGTAGCTCATCCACAGGCTAATGGACAAGTGGAGAGGGCAAATCAGGAGTTACTTCGCTGATTAAAACCACGGCTGCGAGTCCCGTGCATCAGAGCTGCTGGCGCATGGGTCGAGGAATTACCATCAGTGGTTTGGCGAATTAACACCACACCTAACAGATCTACTCAGATGACCCCGTTTTTCATGGTTTATGGTGCAGAGGCAGTATTGCCGAGTGATATTATTCATGATTCGCCTCGAGTGTCGGCTTACGTCGAGGTGGAGAACGAGAAGACCCGGCAAACGCCGTGGATATGCTAGAGGAACACAGAGAACAAGCTTTGGAGAGATCAGCCATATACCAGCAGGACCTGAGGAGATATCATAGCCGGCGAGTCAAAACCCGGGTCTTCCAGGAAGGATACCTGGTTTTGCGCCTGGTACAGTCAAAAGAGGGAAAACACAAGCTATCTCCACCGTGGGAAGGACCGTTCATCATAAGCCGGAATCTGCACAATGGATTGTATTACTTAGTAGATGCAAGGGAAGAGTCGGCTACTGTCAATGACACCGCTCACACAACTTCATCTATGCAAGAAAGAGAAAGACCATGGAACGTGGCTCAGCTGCGTCCCTACTACACTTAGAATAGGCTAGATTCACAAGTGGAATTACACGATGTAACAGGCAGCAGGTTTCAGACGCACTCTTTTCCTATCCAGGGTACCTAAGGGGACTGGAGGGTTTTTAATGAGGCGGCTTGCTGACCTAACTTTCTCATATCAATAAAGAGATGGTTAAACAATAATATCGTTTCTTTTTGCGTGTCTTTTGTCAAGTTTCTTATATTCCTGTTGTTTCCTTATTTTCCTTCAGGTAAGTGTTATTTGTTGTTCTTAGTGTATTAGTTTTTCTAGTAAGTTATGTCTATCTAGGTCTTGGGGGCTGATTGCTTAAATAGCACAGTTGCAAACTCATAGACCCGACCATGATGCCATTAAGTTATAAGGGCCGATTACTTGTAATAAGTACGGCTGCAAGCTTATAACCGGACAATAGAGCCAAATTTTCTTGACTTTTCTTGCTTAAGCTCGATGTGACTCGCAAAAAGTGGCATGCTTTGCTAGCGTATAATTACAATCAGTCATGATGCCCAATGGGACTTGCCTGACCCTGTCTTTATGCAGTTATAGCAGCATTGATCATCCACGCGAAAGCCGGCTTAAAGTAAAAGAAGGTCAAAAGAGTCACCCAAACCACAAGTTATGAAGGGTACAATGCTAACAGCCGGAAACTCAAAATATATTAAGCATAACTTCAAACCTACGTGAGCAACTCTTAGTTTTGGGCTTTAGCAGAAACAAACTTGTTCTTTTGACAAACTCCAATCCCTAGACTCGGAAGTTCGGGCCTTGGGGACTTGGGAATTCGAAAAATTAACAAATTGTCTAGTTATTCAGCTTAAAAAATCCAAAAATCCGAGTCTTGGGGACTTGGGGACTTAGGAAAAATCCACTTGTCAAAGCCCCCGAGACCCGGAAACCGAGTCTCACAAAAGGAAAAATAGCGAAGGTCGGAAAACCAGCAACGAAAAGTTTAAAGCTAGGAAACATCAAATTCACGCAAAAGGCCAGAAGGGCCACGAAAGCTATTAAGGTTTTTAACGTATTACGAGCTGTGGAAATAGTACCGAAAAGTGCACAGGCGCACTATCAAAAGAATAATTGTTTTAGATGCCCATTGGCCGAATAAAGTGTTTGAGGCAGTAAAAAAAAGAAACTTCACTCGCCATCCTTGGCCGAGTCTTGAACCTTGTCCTTGGCAGCCGGGTCTTGGACTTGCTCTTCAGCGGTCTTCTCAGCACCTTTACCTGGATTGGCAGCAGAGTCGGCGCGAGCTGGTGGACGGACAGCCGGCATAGAGGTGGAAGGCGCAGTGTCGGCCTCAGCCCTCCTCTTTGCAGCTTCCTCCCTCTTCTGGGCAGATTCCGCCTTCCACCTCTCCAGCATGTCAAAGGGCTTGGGAAGATCTCCTTTGATCGGCTTGTCGTCCGCGTCGTAAGGTGTAACAATCCTCTCTAACTCCAGATTGTCGGCGATCTGGCTCGCCGAGTGACGCACCTCAGTTTGAATAGCTTTAAAGTTCTTGGCGGAAAATTTAGAGCCGTCAAGGTTGAACTCAGGAAACCCGGCCACAAGTTTTGCCGGCTCAAGCTTGGGGAAATAAGCCTTGGCCAGCATAAGCCCGCGTGTCACCCCAACTGGGCACGAAGAGCGCTTCCAGAGATTGATCCACTCGGGGATAGGGGAGCACGCTTCAAGCAATGTGTCCAAGCCACAATATCCCTTAGACGGCCACTGCACAGCGTCCAGGATCCACCTGGTGCCGGCAGAAAACTGCCGGATAACGCCTTTCAGTGTCTTCAACTTCTCAATGTCATTTTCATCTGGGGCAGCATCACCCGGACCTGCAGCATAAACAGAAAAAGGTTAAAGCAGCAACGCTCGATTATCGTATGTAAAGCAGTGTACTTATCGAGTTACATATTTTTACCAAGCAAGGCGCGATAAGTGTCGGCAATTTGAGCCGAGAGCTTCTTCAACGTATTCTCGGCAGTACGGTATTTCTTCTTGTATTTTTCAACATCTTTTTTGAGGTTCTGCACTTCAACCTCAAGCCCTGCCCGCAGCTTTGACTCGGTCTCGAGGAGCTGATTGGTTTTGGCCAGAATCTCCTCAGAACGAGTCACTTGCACCTGTGGAGGAGGGAAAAGGAAAGGTTAGTCGGATACACGAAAAGGCCAGATATAAAAGGAAGTACCAAGTAAAACTTTGCCTAGTTACACTCGGAACTTGGGGACTAGATGAGTATATAAGTAATGTTGATCAGGATTACCTGGTGCTCAGCATCCATGGCCTCCAAGATATCTCTTTCAGTCGTCTTCAAAGCAAAGAGCGCATTCATCATCTCGTCGTAGGAAAGTTTGTTGAGATCCAGTCTGGAAGAACCGGGATTCTTGTTACTCGGAGATGGAGTCTTCTCCTTCAGGGGGGGGGGACACCCGGGTCGCCTTGGTATTGGGAGTGGGCTCACTCCTTCCTGTGCCCAGGATCACGACGTCGTCATCCTCGGGTGTATGCGAGGGGATTGGATACATGGCCTCCTGATCGGCCGGGTCTTTCAACGGAACTTGTTCTTCTCCAGCGCTGCCTGCCGCGGCCATCACAGTATCAACCGGATCCTCCTTAGCCGGGTCATCAACATCCATATTGTCCGGGTCACTGGTTGTGACCTGGGCTCTGTGGGAAGTAAATCAGGCAGTTAGTATATAATGAAGGAAACTTATGGAAGGTGTCAGTATATCGAATAGCAAGAAAGCTAGCTTACTCGGTATTCACGAAGAAGTCCGCCGGAAGGTCGTTGCTAGACCCGGACGAGGCTGATAAAGATTGAGATAGTGAGACTTGGAGCTGTCCAGCTAGGGGTGATTGGGAGAAGGATGTTTTCGAGGTGAATTGGAACGATGGGTTTGGGAAGTACCGGCACGGCGGGCTAGGGACGAAGGGATACCCGGGTTGAGAGGATCCTCACCCGGGGAGTTCCGGGTTACCCTGCGCTTGACCGTAGGGGGCTCCTTCAAGTATGGTGAATCGGACAATCATTGATTAAGCTCGCACATATTAGCAAATGAATACGGTTTGGAGGACATAGAGGAATATGGAACCTTGAATACGACCCCTCGGGGTTTCCTCTTGGCTCCAACCTCAGCTTCCGGTTCTGCCTCACTTTCATCACTCTGGGTCTCCTCCGGATCTTCCTTATCCTCCTTGTCCTCCTTATCCTCCATTCCTGGAAAACATAGTGTACAGTTGGAAAACGAGAAAGTGTGGGAAAGCAAGTTAACAGAAGTGGGGATAGGTGAAACCCGGATGATACCTTCGTCCGAGTCAGCCGATTCTTCGTCCTCCTCCGAGTTTTCGGAAGGAGGGGGGTCTCGATCTTCCAGAAAGTGCTATCTTCCTGAAATAAAAGTACAATGGTAAAAATTAGTGATTGTATCAGGAAAAGGTATAAGGATAAAGAATTAAGGCCGGATCCGCTGGAGCCGGGTTATCGCGAGTAAACGGCTCCAACCCGGCTATAGTCCGGATCACTTCCATTTTCTCAGTCAAGAAACTCTTGATTATCTTGTTGGTATCAGCGGCTGGGTAGTTCCTCAGTGAGTAGCGGAGTGAATCCGTAACGTGCCCAGAATATTCGCACATCAGCTTGGGCCGGACGGCGTTTGGTTGGATTCGGAAGTTTTCCCAAGTTTTAACCAGGTTGAGCCCAAGAAGGCCTTGGGCCGAAAGAACATCGAGTTTGGCAAGAAAGGGTTTGATGGATTCCCTATCCGACTCAGAAGCGAAGGAATTGAGGTTGTCGGAAAGGTCAAGAAGGCCTTCAGAGAAACCCGGTAAAGTCTTTTCACCGGGTGTGGAGGTGTTCTGACAGTAGAAGTAGGTCTTCTGCCAGTGCTTGACGTGGGAGTTGAGGCTCAGAGTCGGCATCAAGGAATTCTTCCGCCTCTGGATAGATACCCCGCCGCAAGCCAGGAGGGCCCCGTCACCGCTTTCGCGGCACGGTTTGCATTGGAACAATTCAAGAAACAGCGCAAGATTCGGGGGGATGCACAAATATGATTCACATAGAACAATGAAATGAGTAATATTCAACATTGAATTGGGGCCTATGTCAAAGACTCGGAGACCATAATGGCTCAGCAACTCGCGAAAGAAGGGGTGACCCGGGGGACGGAATCCCCGGATCACATGTTCAACGAAGCAGATTACCTCGTCGATACCCGGAGTGGGCCGAGTCTCCTCCCCAGGGACGCGCCAGTGGATATCCTCCCGGGCGGGGAGGACGCCCGACTCTGCGAGCTCATCCAGCTTTGCCCTGGTCATAGTGGACCTTGCCCAGTTGGCGGATATAGACTGAGTCGGCTTGCCCTTCGCCGGCTGTTTCCCCTTGGTCTTCGTGCTGGCTTTGGGTGCCATGTGCGCAGTCTAAAAGCAAGGAGTAAAAGTGCAGAGTGTAAGAGACTTAAAGACCCGGAAATGACGGACTATCCGGTTAATCAAAAAACAACTATGAAAAACGTTGACAGATTGGATCTAGACAAAAAAAAAATCTACGGAGAAATTTGTGGCTACAGGTAATAAGGGTGCATTGTGAGGTGTGCTATTGGATCTAGATTGAGTATTGGTTGTGAAAGAATGAAGCATGAGCTCTTCAGGCGAGGCGGAAGAAAACCATCTAAGAGCAAATCTGAAATTTGATCTAGTTCAAGCAAGATTGGAGATAAGATCGACGGAGCTAGGTTGCTTACCGGCGGGATCTGGAGGAGAGCGCGGCGACGGCAGATGGCGCAGTCACGGTGGCCCTTTGGATCTTCCGTAGATTGGTTCAAGGGCACGGCGGCGGCGGTCAACGGCGGCGCGGGGCGAGCCGATGCGGAGCGCAGGAGACGGCGATACGTTTCCGGTTGTGTGCCCGTAGATGCCGTGGCGGTGTGGCCTCGAGCTCGAGCGAAGGAGCGCCGAGGGAGATTGGAGAAGAAGAAGATGGGGGAAATTGAGTGTAGAGCTTAGGGTCCCCCCGGGGACACTTATTTATAGGCGCGGGTGGGGAGCCCTAGGCCTGAGGAGCGGGAGCCAAAATTTCGGGAGGAGAGATACCCGCCCGGACCTTTTGGGATAAGTGTTAAGTGCTTGTGCGTGATATCCGGAAAAGATCAGAGCAAATCGTCTCCGCGATATCCGGATCAACTAATGAACAAAGTGAGCCGGATCTTCTGTGTTTTCCTTGGAGTGTTGACCCGGGAAAAGGACGTTGGACTCGGAGAAAGCCGGGTTACTATATGGACAACCTGTGGGGTTAGGCCTAGCTGTTTATCAAAGCAACCTAACCCGGTCTTTTATGAACTTGTATGTTTATTATTTTTGCAGGGAATAGCATGCGCTTCAAGGAGGATCCCGCGAAGCCCAAGCTATTCTGGGGACTACTGATGGAGGGATGATAACCCGGTAGGTTAACGTCAAGGTGTAACTCGGCCCAAAGGGAGCTGCGCAAGACCCGCCTTAAGGAATAGGAGTTTCTGGAAGGCCCAGGAGTGTAGGCTTCGTAACCCGGATTATGGGTATCGATAAGGAAACTTAGGGTTTGTACGTGGTGACCGGGTAGGATTCCGAGTATGCCTTGGATAGGAAGCCAGGGGGCTGGGTATTATATAAACCAGCTCCCAGGGTTAGACTAACACGAGTTTACTAGTTATTCGAGTATCCGCTGTAACACGAGAGCTGAGATTGTAACCCTAGATCGGAGACTCGGCGACTTGATTTCCCGAGCTACCAGATCGACTATCAGCATGATTTACCCTGAGAAAAACCCTCTCCCAAACGCCAGAGTCGAATTACCCCAAGATAAGTTACCCCTGGTAACGTCTGCCGTGATTATCCCACGACAAGTCCCGAGCAGATGCCTCTATTCGGGATTGGTCCGAAGATGACGAAGGTGATTGAGTTCACCTCTCTGTTTGCTAGCAATAAACTTTGACTCTCTTTCCTTGCTTGTTTTAACTCCTTTCTTCTTCTACTCTGCAGAGGACCCTGAGTTGGACGAGGAGGAGGAACCCCTGATCGTCGATCCGCTATCGGTGGCCCCTCCCAATACTCGGAAGAGAGTTGGCAGTGGTGCCCAGGAACCTGCCCCCAAGAGGACCAAGAAGACAGCCGTGACCAAGACCCGCGCTTCCCGCAAGAGGAAAGCTCCCACCAGCAAAGGGTAAGTGTTCCTCCGAGTACCTCCTGACTTGTTGCCGCTTCCTGTTGCGCTTTTCCCTTGTTTCCCTTCTCTGCTTTCTGATCTTGCCCTATTCTTCCTTCCAGCGCGCCTCTTGACGCTGACGCCGCCACTACGTCAGCTCCTCAGATGCGGACAGCCTCGTCCCGAGAGGAGACTGTTGAACTCTCGGATGATGAAGATAACCGAGAGCCACGGGGAAGGGCGCGTGCATCCTCCCCAGTTGATGAAGAACAAGACACTGGCGCCGAGAATGATGGCGCCAGGATTGAAGTGGACCTCACCTCCGAGCAGTCGCCGCCTGACGCGCGGCCAACTGCCCGGGTTACTGACGACTCCACAAGACCGCCAAGTCCTCCGGCTGCTTCAGCCGAGGAAAACATTGATCGTGCTGCCGAGCAGCAGCAAGAAGATTCCGCCCTGGAGCGGCCAGATGCCACCACCGAGCAGCAGCCAGAGACTTACGCTGCAGAACAAGATGACCCCGCGGCCGGGCCGCGGGTAGAAGATACTGCCGCCACATGGCCAGATCCCGCTGCGGAGCAGGGGGTAGGAGATGATCTGGTGGAGCCAACCCGCCAAGACCAAGTGCAGCCAGATGCTGCACCGAGTAGCCGGCCACCCGTGCCGCCAACTCCACAGACGACTCCACCCAGCGCACCAGTTCTTCCACCAACTCAGCTAGTGCCACCACCTCCTCAGCCTACTCTTCAAGTTCCATCACCTTCTTCTCGGCCAGCCCCTACGCCAAGCACCAAGAAGATCACCAAGGGAGCTGAGGCAACCCGGATACAACCAAAACGCACAGCTTCGCAGGCTGGGCAGCAGATGCCGCCCCCGAAGCCGCAAGGTGGGCAGTCCGGGAAGCAGGTCAACCCGGCTGCCTCCGGGGTCACCACTGGCCCCGTCGAGAAGCAGAGTGCTGGTGCTAGCGGCAGCATGCCAAGCACATATCCCGTGTACATGATGACCTTGTCGCAGCGCCACCAAATCCCTCTGTCCAAGGACGAGAAGCGCCTAGCCGCGCTCAAAGAAGGCCAAGCGGTGGGAACCTCCAAGTCCAAGGGGAAGAAGGGTGCATTGGTCATCAATGAACTTTCCTCCCGTGGCAAAGAAGAGGAAGAGCTTCCCGAAGAAGGCCTTACGGCCATCTTGGACCGAGTAGGCTACGTGGATAAGGCCTGGAACAGCAAAGCGCACGGTAACCCCACCTGGAACAGTCTTGAGTTGGGCCAGATCGATCATTACCGCACCGACTGGAACAAGGTTGACGTTGGCTCTGTTGGGATGACGGTTGCCAGCCCCTGCTGTACCCTGGCCGGAAAGCTGTTCGTCCTCCGCAAGAACATGGAGGACATTGAGCAAAGATATGTGGTAAGTGTCTTTCCATTCTGTATTTTCCGAGTTGCTGGTTTCTCCTTTCTCTTCTCTTTTTCTCTTAGTCATTCCCCCATTCCCCGAGATTCGGGCCGAGTAGGTGAAGACTCAACCGAGTTGACATTTACTCGGGCCAAATCTTCCAAAAAACTTACACCTTTTCCTTTCTTCTCTGCAGGATAGCGTCCAGAAGAGGACAAAAATTTTCTGTCGGCTACTCTGGAATCACCGCAACATCAGAGAATGGAACCTAGCTCTGGAAGCCGACAAGAAGGACAGTGATGTGATGGAGCGGATGGCTCTGGAACGCACTCTCCAGATCTCTGAGGTCGAAGGTAAGCTTTTAGCATCTCGGTTTGTGTGTTTCGTGTTTACGCCCGTTTTTTGCTTTTTGCTTCATCGCTGTCTTCTCTGCAGGCAAGCTCAAGGATCTGGTGGATAAGCACCAAGACTGCGAAGTTTTCGCTGCCTCTGCCCAGAGCAAGATCTCTACTCTGGAAGGTGAGCCTTCCTCTTTCTTTTCTGCAATTGTATCTTCCTACTTGGCTGCTTTGTTGATAATGCTGTTCTTCTCGCATAAGAGTATAAAAAATTCCGGGAGCAACACTTGCAGTGCCTCACGCCTGCTGAGGTACAACAGCAGTTGCGAACCCGAGAAGCAGAGATAGAGCAAGAGCGCACCGTCGAGAGGACGGAATACGAGAAGCTCCAGGTTGATCTCCAAGCCGCACTCCAAACCGCCATCAACCATGTCAACGAGAAGCAGGAGTTCGAGAGAACATCCAAAGCCGAGAAGCAGGCACTTGAGCTGGAGATCCAGGTGCTGAAGGACCGGAACTCGGCTCTCGAAACCCAACTCTGGGAATCTTGCCGTATCCAGGATAAGCACATCACATATGAGACCGACTGGCATAGGAAGCTGGGAGCAATTGTCCTTGAGATGGAATGTAAGTTGTCATTATCCGCTATCCTGTTTGCCTTTTTTCTCTCTGCCTTCTTCTATTTTGTTTTCTTCTTCTCGGTTTCTGTTTCTGACCTAACTTTAGGCCCTGCTGATTTAGATGTCTTCCCAGAACTTCGTGCCGCTGGCGCAACTGCTGTGGACAAAGCAAGGAAAGCCAGGGCAGCAACCGGTCTTGGCCTTGATGATGGATCCAACATCTCGGACCTTCTTGCCAATCTGAAGACACAGGTGCATTCCCTCAAAGGCCTGGGCACCTCCATGGTGGCCACAGCAATCAACTTGCACACCCTAACTGGCCAGGGAAGGAGGTCCCAGAAACATTCCAAGGAATTGCCGAGAACCTGAACGGAGTCAAGGCTGAGCTCAAGAAGTGGCGTGCCTCCGCAGCTCGGGCAGGATCTGACGAGCTGTTGCACTTCATCCTGAGCTGGTACGAGAACCTGGATCTCAACAGAATCAGCACGCACCGCGAAGACTCCAAGTGGACTAAAGACCCTGATTGCATCACTCGCCGAAAGGAGGTGGCCTATGAGATCGCCTCCTACGCCGAGACCAGCGTCTACATCGACGGCCTCACCGAGCCGGACACTGACGTTGGAGAAGATGATGATAACGAGGACGATGACGAGGACGATGATGAAGATGACGATGTTGCCAGTGATGACTTGGCTATGTTCGAGGAGGGCACCGGAGAGGAAGGAGCCGGGCAGGAGACCAAGGAGACTGGGGAATCCGAGCAGGAGGGCAACACGGAGGAATCCGAGTTGGCCGCCAACGCAAATGTCGAGCAGCCGCAGCCCACCGCTCAGGAGGCCACCATCACCACCGAGATGGTGATCCAGGAGCCAGCTCCCGAGTTGGGTGTGACTGGGGCTGCGCCAACTGGTGTCTACCCGATGCCCAGCACTCAGTCTACTTCAGCCTCCAGCTCTGCAACGAATCTCATTTCTGTGGCTACCGCCACTTCCGAGCCAGCTGCCTCCGCTAACACCGACGCGGACAACACCGCATCTACCCTCGAGTAACTCCTGCATGCTTTATCTCAAACATTTATCAGATCCCCGGGATGCCGGGTGCACATGTAACCGATACACTTATGTTTGTTGCTACTCTGTTTTTATTTGATCAGTACTTGGCAATTCTGGCTCAATGCCGGATTGCGTTAATATGCAAGTCCCAGAGCTGCATTTTTTATCCACTCTTTCTTTTTGTCTCAGCGCTTACCTGCCACTTGTGGCTTTTTTGGTAGTCGAGTCACAAGATTTCAAAGTCTGAGTTTCAAATACTCAGCCATTTAGAAAAATGCATGGTAACGCTGCCCACCACTTAGCCGAAAAGAAACAACAGAAACAGAAAAGAACACCCTACTCGGTTGCTACACCTCTCTTCTCCTTAGCAATTTTTCGTGTGCTCATTGACCTTTGGCTTGTTCTCTTGCTTGCCATGAAGCCGGGTTGCGGACAACAGAAGAGTCGAAGAGTTGGCCCTTGGGTTTAAACACATTACTAGATATGCTTATGAAATTCTAAGTAGAGCAACCGAGTAGACAAAGTCAAACAGAGTAGAACAACACAGAACAAATTTGGACAAGGGCAGTCCCCGAGTTCGAATTCGGCGTGCCAACTAGAATTTTAACTCGGTTGAAGGAGATACATACAACTTTTTTGATCATGAGTGAAAACGTTGGAGTAGAGCTACATTCCAGGGGCGCTTAGATTCCTCTCCAGCTCTATCCGGCCTATTCTTCTGGGGTTCCTGTGCGTCAACTAGATAGTAGGCATCATTGTGCAGAGCCCTGCTCACAATGAAAGGCCCTTCCCACAGAGGGGACAGTTTGTGCATCTCGGGCACGCGTACAGGCTTTAACTCTTTTGCCTTTGCGTTTTTGCCGCTATTCGGTTTCTTGCCTTCATTGGCATACTGGGCACGCGTATAGGCTTTAACTCTTTTGCTTTGCGTTTATGCCGCTATTCGGTTTCTTGCCTTCATTGGCATACCGGGCACGCGTATAGGCTTTAACTCTTTTGCCTTTGCGTTTATGCCGCTATTCGGTTTCTTGCCTTCATTGGCATACCGGGCACGCGTATAGGCTTTAACTCTTTTGCCTTTGCGTTTATGCCGCTATTCGGTTTCTTGCCTTCATTGGCATACCGGGCACGCGTATAGGCTTTAACTCTTTTGCCTTTGCGTTTATGCCGTTGTTCGGTTTCTTGCCTTCATTGGCATACCGGGCACGCGTATAGGCTTTAACTCTTTTGCCTTTGCGTTTATGCCGCTATTCGGTTTCTTGCCTTCATTGGTATACCGGGCACGCGTATAGGCTTTAACTCTTTTGCCTTTGCGTTTATGCCGCTGTTCGGTTTCTTGCCTTCATCGGCATACCGGGCACGCGTATAGGCTTTAACTCTTTTGCCTTTGCGTTTTGAGCTACCAAGACTTCTTCCGAGCCGGGGGCAAGTCCCCGAGCCCCCGAGTACTGAGAAATGATCCCCTCAATGGACGCGACAATCCCAGAGTTGAATGGAGCAGTCCCCGGGTTGCAGGTGCCAGTCCCCGGGTTGGAGACGACAGTCCCCGGGTTCTCTTTTGCAGCCTCCCAATCAATCTCCATGGGCACAGCTTCCTCTCCTGGCAGAGATGGAACAAAGATAGACTCCGAGTTGAGCTTTAGTGGCTTGATAGCCTGCTCCTGCAGAGTTGTGTTTCTGGCCGGGCTGCCGCGCCACAGCGTGCTGTTTTCCGGCGGCAACCGGGTCGTACACCTGCAAATGTTTACTCTTCCCCAGAGTTCACAATCTGGTCCCTCTCATTGCTAGGAAGCGGCGATGATGCCTGATCCGTAGATCTGACCGCATGCGAGTGCACAACCTGAAAAGCGCCAGCACCCGGATTGGCTTTCCGGAACTCTCTCGTTCTGCCTGGCAGCCTCTAGCACTAGCTCATTGAGCCTATCCTGCTGCCTAGCGCGCGCGTCGCCAGCGAGATGTGGCAACTCAGCAGCCACTGCCTCTGCAGCCCTAAAAGTTTTGGCGGGAGTGCTATACTTGGGCCTAGTAGCAGTGTTCAAACTAGAAGTTTGGCTAGCAGCCCTACCATATCTAGCCAGTTCAGCGCCTAAGTTGCGACGGGTAGCGCCTAGCTTGCTAGGCAGCCTAGAAACAGGAGTAAAGCCATGTGCTATGTTGTCATATCCTCGCATTACCCCATATGCGAGGCCACCACCCCCAAGGGCGCCTGCTTATGCACCTCGCCCGAATCACCAGTATGCAACAAGGCCCAACCACAACAACAACAACAACCGTGCTTCTTATGTACCAAAGCCTGGAGGAAATTGCAGTAGAAACAACTTCAACCGTAATGCAAAGCCTAACCCAAACCCGAAGCCAAATGGAGGTTTATTTGTCTGTGGAAAGGAAGGACACTTCCCTCGTGAGTGCCCTACCAAGAATGCTGCTCCAGCTCAGCCCACTGCAACCAAGATGAACCAAGGTCCAGTCATGAGGAGGCAGAATGTGATTATGGGACGTTTGAATCATGTCACTGCTGGGGAAGCACAAGAGGCACCACACATGGTGATGGGTACGGTTCCTGTCAACTCTGTACCAGCTGCAGTACTATTTGATTTTGGTGCATCGCATTCTTTTGTCACTAAGATGTTTTCCAGAAGAGTTACCCGGTATGCCCCCAGATCGCGATATCGAGTTTATTATTGACTTAGTACCTAGAACCGGACCTATAGCATAGAAGCATTATCGGATAAATCTGAAGGAGTTAGATGAATGGAAGAAACATCTGGATGACATGTTGAGGAAGGGTCTGGTTCGCCCTAGTGCATCACCATGGGGACCACCTGTCATTTTTGTGGACAAACGGGAGGGTAGAACTCGCTTATGTGTGGACTACCGCAAGTTGAATGATGTCACCATCAAGAACAATTACTCGTTGACCAAAATTGAAGACCTGTTTGACCAGCTAAATGGGGCTAGAATTTTCTCAAAAATTGATCTTCGTACTGGTTATCACAAATTGAAGGTTCGTGATACTGATATTCCCAAGTCCGCTTTCACCACTCGTTACGGGTTGTATGAGTACACCGTGGTGTCTTTTGGTCTGACGAATGCCCCTGCCTATTTCATGAATCTCATGAACAAAGTGTTCATGGATTATCTGGACAAGTTTGTCGTGGGTTTTATTGACGACATTCTTATATATTCCAAGAGTGAGGAAGAGCACGAAGAACATCCGAGAATTGTGCTCGGAACACTTCGTAAGCATCAATTGTATGCTAAGTTCAATAAGTACCAATTCTGGCTGAAGGAAGTCAGATTTCTTGGACATGTGGTATCAGAAGGAGGGATTTCTATTGACCCTCCTCTGGTTCAGTCTGTGGTGAAGCGTGCTGCTCCGACCAATCCGACGGAAGTCAGATCATTTCTGGGTTTAGCAGGATACTACCGCAAGTTTGTTCAAGGATTTTTGAGCATCGCCAGACCACTCGCTCAGTTGCTCAAGAAGGATAGTAAGTTTGTATGGATGGACAAGTGCGAAGAGAGTTTCCAAGAATTGAAAAATCAACCGGTGTCTGCTCCGGTACTCATTATGTTGGACGTCACCAAGAGTTTTGATGTTTATTGTGATGCTTCTAAGCTTGGTCTTGGAAGTGTTCTCATGCAAGAATGGAAGGTCATATCTTATATCTCTCGCCAGTTGAGACCTCATGAGCTGAACTACCCCACACATGACTTAGAGCTTGCCGCAGGTTTTCATGCCCTCAAGGCATGGCGACATTTTCCTATGGGAAAAAGATGTGAAATATACATGGATCATAAGAGTTTGAAGTATATCTTTACTCAGTGTGAACTCAATATGAGGCAACACCGTTGGATTAAGCTCATTTAAGATTATGATCTAAGTATCCACTATCACCCTAGGAAGGCAAATGTTGTTGCTGATGCTCTTAGTCGAGAACCAGTCTCTCTGAATGTTGTGATCCAGATTAGGAAACCTGAGTTGTGGAAAGAACTTGACCAGCTTGGTATCGAAGTGGTCAGCTATGGTATGTTGGACACCATGGAAGTTAAACCAACTCTAGTTGATCAAATTAAAGAGGCTCAAAAAGGCCAGAAGAGTATTGATGGAATTAAGACCCGCATGGAGAAGGAGAAAGTTGCTGGTTTTACCATTGACTCCGAGGGAGTACTGTGGTATGAAGGTCGCATATGTGTTCCTTCCGAGTCTGAGCTAAAGCAGACCATCATGATTGAGGCTCATGATACCCTATATTATATTCATCCTATAGGAACCAAAATGTATCAGGACCTGAAGGAGATATTTTGGTGGCATGGAATGAAGCGAGAAATTGCTTTATTGATAGCCAAGTGTCATGTTTCCCAGCAAGTAAAAGCTGGGCACCTGCGTCCCGCTGGATTGCTACAGCCGCTGAAGGTACCAGTATGGAAATGGGATGAAGTCGGGATGAATTTCATTACTGGACTTCCTAGGTCCAGCCGAGGAAATGTTTCTACATGGGTTGTCCTGGACAGGCTCACTAAAGTTGCACACTTCATTCCTGTCCGGACTACTTATCGTGGAGATCAGCTTGCTGATCTTTTTATTTCTCGGATTGCTAGCCTGCATGGAGTCCCTAGGAGAATTATGTATGACCGTAGAACACAGTTCACTTCTCGATTCTGGAAAAAGTTGCACGAATCACTTAGAACGAAGTTAGCCTTTAGCACCGCCTATCACCCGCAGACAGATGGACCAACTGAGCGTGTGAACCAGATTTTGGAAGACATGCTCCGTGCTTGTGTTTTGTCTTATGGGGCCAAATTGGAAGACTGCCTGCCTTTTGCGGAGTTTTCTTACAACAACAACAACTACCAGTCTAGATAGCAAATGGCCCCTTTTGAAGCCCTGTATGGACGCAAATGCCGTACACATCTGAACTGGACTAAAACTGGTGACAATCAAGTCTTTGGTGTAGACACTTTGCATGATGCAGAAGAGCAAGTCCAACTTATTCGTGATCGTCTCAATGAAGCTCAATCTCGCCAAAAGAGTTATGCGGACACAGAGCGTCGCGATGTCTTTTTCAGTATTGGATATTTCGTGTATCTTCATGTCACGAAACTCAAAGGGATGCAGCGTTTTCATGTCAAGGGAAAGCTTGCACCCCGCTATATTGGGCCTTTTAAGATATTGGACCGTCGTGGTGAAGTGTCCTATCAGTTGGAATTACCAGAATAGTTGTGAGCGTTTCACAATGTCTTTCATGTGTCTTTGGTCTAGAAATGTCTTCATGTACCTGAGAAGAATCTCACCTACCAAGACGTTGACTTCAGGACCATTGACTTGAATGATGACCTGACCTACCGTGACCGACCCCTGCGCATTCTTGAGGAGAATGTGCGTGCGACCATGAGGAATGCTATTAAATTATTTAAGATTCAGTGGTCGAATCACTCTGAGGAAGAAGCTACCTGGGAGCGTGAGGATTATATCAGCAAGGAGTTCCCTGGTTTCTCGGGGCGACATTCTTTTAAGGGGGGAAGATCTATCACACCCCAGTTTTTGGACCATTGTAATATAGTTATGGGAGACAAAAATGTGAGCCAAAAAATAACTTTTGTAGCATATTTGTGTGGATCAATATATTTATGTGACCATGATTATCTATGCAATACAAGCAATGTTTTCTTTTGAATCCAATATCATTTTTTTCCAAAAGATCACTATTGTTTTCTCTAATGTTTTCCAGATGTTATCCTGAGTAATTTTTGTTCCAAGTATGGGATCATGGTTGTTTTCAACTTGACATTATGATTTGGCATGGTTTCATCCAAGAAAATAAAATGGAAATTGGATTTATGGATCTTTTCCTCTAATTTTTTCTATTAAGGTTTTTTTCCGAAAAAACTAGCCAAAGACCAATTTCTAGCACTTGTTTTCAATAAGTTATAGTATCCAATTTTATGTTTTCTTGGCTTATAAGTGTTCTCTGATATGTGGACTACAAATCCATAACCTTGATTTGAAGTGTGGAGTTTCAAAACATATAGTTGCATGCTTGTTTTTGTGGCAAGAAAATAAGACAGAAAAAAGAGAATTTGAAAACAGAGAAAAACAGAAAGGTACCCTTTTCCACCTTGCTTTCATAGCCTTGCACACTTTATTTTTTTTAATAAAAAATTGTTTCTGAAAGTTTATGGCGTGCTTAACAATGTCCAACTTGAAATTCCAAAATTGGAATTCATTTGCTATTTTATTTTATGAGTGAACTTTTTGAGGTTTCTGCCTCTTACCAACACTTAGCAATTTTGACTATGTCATTTTTCTGAATTTTCTGAATATTGTTTTTGCCAGAAGTTTGATTGATTCAAATTAATTGAATTTGTCTGAATCAGGGGGAGAGACCATGTCCAATCTACTCCCAAGTATACCAGCTACGAGTGGATGCATTTGATCCCCTTTTTGGTCGAGTAGAGAGGGAGGAATGAGAGGGAAAAGAGGAGGCCCGAGACAGGTGGGACATGCCATGGACACACAGTGCGCGCCCCCGACCGCGTGCCACTGTGGCCATGCCGTCGCCGCGCACCTCTCCTCGCCGCCCAGCACCAGTGCACGCCACCCCCTAGACCTTAGCCGCCCATTGCAGGCCCGCCGACGCTGCCCCGTGCCACCCGCGCCCATGCCGTGGCCATGCCGCAGTGCACCACCCGTGCTCGTGCGTATAAACCCACGACGTGCCACTCCACCTTGCCACCCGCTCCACCACCCCTCCACCGCACGTCCTATCCACCCCATCCTTCCCCGCTCACTCTTTGTGAGCGAGACGAGGAAGAAAATCGCCGCCGGCCACCGTGGACCCCCATGAAGGTTGAGCTCGCCCCAGCCCTTCCTAGTTCACCATTTCCCCCTAGCGTTGCTCCCCATCCTCGTACGAAGCTCCCTGACCCCTCGCCTTGGCCATTCGTTTGCAGGATCGTCGCCGCCGTCCTCAGAGCCGCATCGGACGCGTAGCTCGCCGCCGTTGACTGGAGGCACCGCAGCTGCTGCCGCTTGCTCGCCTAAATTGGCCTCGACCTCGTGCAACCACCCCGACACCGCGCCACGGCCATTCGACGCCCCTAGGTGAGCCTAGCCCGCACCCCGTGTCTCTGTCGTGCCACGATGAGAGAGAGAGGGAAGAGGAAGAAGAACACGCGAGGACCATCGATCACGAGATCAACGGCCCCCGTTGAACGCAGCCGCTCCCGCAGAGCGCGCGCGCATGCCCGTGGGCTTGTTTAGGCCGTAGTTCGGCCCTGCCCGTGCAGATCTGGACCACGCTGAGTTTTTCCCTAAGTTTTTATTCTTTTTAAATATAAACATAAACATCACATTAGGTTTTGCCCTGGGAAAAATAGGAAAAATGTAGATCTTACCAAACCAAAATTGATGGATGTACCCTAGAATATTCTTAGCCATGTACAAGTGGTAGATCTACATTTTGACTATTATTTTTGCAGTAGTCATTGTTTTAAGCAGAACCTATCTATTAAGTCAATTTTGACATAAGTTTAAAAATAAGAATTCTAAAAATGCAAACTCAACACTTTTGAATATCCCTAAGTGATACCTACCCGTAGCACTTGGCCTTGCTTTCAAGTGAGCTTACTAGAGAAAAGGCCATGCATTTTGGTAAATGACGAGTGAGCACTTCTAGGATTTTTGTAGGATGTTTGGTGATGATTTTTTGTGTGAATCCAATTGGATGAGCTTGTGTATTATTAGATCTATCTAATCCTAGCTTGGTGTAATTTTGAGAGCTGTAGAATAATTTTGGTGTGCATAACTAGGTTTTGCACTTTTCTGTTATTATTTATTTTTGTGTGAATTAGTTCTAGTAGTATTCAACACTTGAGTATTAGATTTATGTTTTCTAGCATGTGTAAGTTTGTTACTCTATGTTATTAGGTTGTTTTCTTACAGAACTAGCATGTTAGGAAGGGTTTAGTACTTGGTGTGTTGATTGGAATTAGTTTTGCTAGTGTAGTCATTTTCTAGAATTTCCTAATGTTTAGGAAATTGTGGCATGTTGCTTTTATGTTTAGTAGCTAAGTTTCTGATGTTGTTAGATTAGGTCCAGTACCATTTTGGTACTCATATTAGGGGTATATCACCTCTGTTAGCTTGTACTTTCATTCACAGGAAAGCATGAGTAGTTTTGACTTGATTAAAATGCTTCCTATTATTATCACTAGTATGAGTATTGTTTTTTATGCTTGTTTAGTGGGATATTAATTTTGCCCAAGTATGAAAAGAGGCATTGTGAAATCCTAATGTCTTGGTAGTCTAGTGGAACACCCACTGATGCCATTGCATTTTGGTGAGAAATATAATTTCTCCACTATAGGAATGTTTGCTAATAGTCTAGTTTTAGTGATGTGTGCCTAATAATTATTGCCTTTGGATAATTGAGTGATAGATTGTTTTATGTGTTGCTTGCTGTATGTATTGTTTTGTACTATTGTTTACCTTATTTGGTTCTTAATGTGTCTCCTTTATTTCTTTTTACGACGTTAGAAAACGAAGAAGGAGATATTGCATAAGCGGCTTATTATCACTCTTGTTATTTTCAAGAGCAGAACCAGGATCAATACCAAGGCAAGCCATCCTAATGCTTGCTGTTATTACACTTATGATTATCTATCGTGCATGTTTTTCTTTTGAAGTTTTACAAAAATATGGTTAACAGAACTATTTTTGTTGTGGCTATTACTACTATTAATATTATATGTAGCTATCACATTGCCAGTAGTCAAACTTGGTGTTACCAAGCCTTTAGCCACCATATGGTATATAAATACCACCCAAATTAATAATCTTGAAGTCTCTAAGTGGACATCCTAAAAGATGCTTTTTAAAACAAAATATTCATGGAAAACCCTCAGTGGAAAGGTGGTACCTTGTTCACTGGAGGAGGCAAAGAGGAAAGTTTTTGAAATTGTTTTACAGAAGACACATAACCTAGTCTTCGCTGGACAACCATGACGAATGCCACTCTACCTCAACATGGGCAAGAGGCCTAGCTAGAATTTTGTTCGTGTTAGTGTGTATTCTATCCCAAGTGCTATAGAGGAATGGATCCTATGAACCGAAATGTCGCCAGGTGTGAGACACGGGACATGCGAAGTGTGAGATTAATTTTCCCTCCGGCTGCAACAGTTAGCTCTCCTGTCATGGCTGTGTGGGACACGGTGCCGGGGAGAACAAATCCAGTTGAAGGGATCGTCATATACTAGCTTGAACATAGTGGAAGGTTTAGACTAGTTATCTGATGTTCGCATACTGTCGCGCACAGCCCATGGTTGTTCATGGCAGATGTTCTGGATCTTGTGGATCGTGTACACCTCTCCAGAGTAAAACTATTCGGAATAGTACGCATCCTCGGATATGGACAGTTAAATGGACATGTATATAGTATTGTGTCAACGTTTTCAGAAAGGATGTTTTGAAAAAGGACTTGTACCTGCGAGGTACTAGATGATGAACTTTGTACCTGTGAGGCACACATGAGGAAAAGCTGGAAGCTGTTTTACAAGAAGTTTTGCAAAGAAAAATAAAAAAAACTTTCTTTACTAAACAAAACTTTACAAAACCTCTTGGATATGCGATATCTACAAGAGAAACTATATTACTTTCTTTTGAAGTATCTTTTTCAACAAATATATATAGAGATGTCAAATCAACCATGATGTATCTTTCATACATCATGGGTAGAAAACCCTATGTATAGCCTACCCATTCCACCATATAAGCATACTTGCATTTTGTAAACTATATAAAGGATGTCTTGCAAAGTACATTCAAATGTACTTATATTGGTTTCGTCCCTGGCTATTTACTTGGCCATACTACGAGGAGCAACCCCAGGAGGAGTACTTTGAGGAGGAGTACTACATTGATGACCCTGCGAACTAGGCTCGTCTCCCGGTCAGCAGCCTGTAGGTTAAGGCGTGACTTGGGCTCTATCGCGTTGTGTTTTGCTATCTTCCCTTGTGTTAGTGTGATTTGTCTGCCCTGCGTGGCAGTTATCTAAGACTTGGTCACGTGACCATTTATGTAAGACCTTTATTATTCGTGTAATGGATGATGAAATATGTGTACCAACTTCATATGTTGTTCACGACTGATTGTTCTGGGATCGTGAATGTATGCATATGAGGGGTCTTGGACTGCTAGTCTAGGGCCTCTACAAAGTTGATGTGAGATCCTGGCGCAGGGCTCAATAGGATTAATAGGATACTCATATCAACAAGTTGCAACTTCTTTTCCGGGAGCTCATCCTGAAAGAACTCCAGTGTTAGGCGTGACCGACCGGGAAGTCCTTCCTGGGTGCGCATGAGTGAGGACAAAGTGCACAGGAAAGACAAGTGTTGGTCTATGGGGTCAGTCTAGAGATCCTAGAGAGCTACCAGGGTGACAGCCTCCGGCTACGGGGTGGCCGGGGTGTTACGGAAGCCGCACCTCGAGATCCAATCTCTCGACCTGCGCACTGATGATGCAGTTCTTGCACTTGTTGGGAGACCCCAATAGGAAGGTTTGATGAGCACACCAACAAGTTTCCCTCAGAAATGAAAGCAAGGTCGAATCGACTAGTACGGGAAAGAAGTAACTTCCGGAGGTTGATGCAGCTGATGTGGCAGGGCGCACTACCGGTTCAACAGCAACGTGGAACCTACACAACACAATCAATTCACTTTGCCCCAACGAAGAGTGAGGTTGTCAATCTCACCGGTTTTGTTGATAACAAAGAGTTTAAATGTATGGTGTGGAAAATAGTATGAGAACAATATGAAAGCAGCAGTAGCAGTGTGAAAACCGTGGAACCAGTGTGTGTATTATCAGTATGAGAAAATGGACCGGGTTCCACAGTTCACTAGTGATGTCTCTCCATAAAAGATAGCTAACATGCGTGGTGAACAAATTACAGCTGGGAAATTGATAGATAATGAAACATGCATGACATAAAGATTACTATGAGATTCATGCGGGCATTGCAACAAAATACATAGATCGTCATCCATCTGCATCTATAACTAATAATCCACCCTCTGAATATCATCCGAACAAACATTGGGTATTAAGTTGCAAGCAATAGATTATCACAATAAGAAAAGTGTGTAATGTAAACAAAGTAAACATCGTTGTTTTATCCCTAATGGCAACATCACATCCTCCATCTGTCACATTTCTGTCAGTCGAGCACAGGTGCAAAGGAGGCATGAACCCACTATCGAGCATAAATACTCCCTCTTGGAGTCACTAGCATCTATTTGGCCAGAGCATCTACTAACAACGGAGATCATGCAAGATCATAAATAACATACAAATGAAGACAACATGATAGATTGATAATCAAGGGACATAGCATTCAATAATCATCGGATCCCGGCAAACACAACATGTAGCATTACAATAAGATGATCGCCATCATGTGAGGCAGCTCACGAGATCTAAACATGAGGCATAAAGAGGAGAGGACAACCATCTAGCTACTACTATGGACCCGTAGTCCTAGTATGAACTACTCACACATCATTCCGGAGGCGGGCATGATGGTGTAGACCCCTCCGGTGATGAATTTCCCTCCCGGCATGGTGCCGGGGAGAACTCCAGAACCCTCCCGATCTCAGGTTGACGATGACGGCGGCCTCAGATGTTCTTCATGGAAAAGTGGTATATTTCTAGGGTTCACGCATCGGGGGGATTATATGGGCGAAAGGGCGATGGCGGTGGGCCCGGGGGGCACGCCGTCCTATGGTGTGGCCCCCCTCTGCCCCCCTCTGGGCCTCTTCGGGACTCTGTGGAACCTTCGGGAATTCTAAGACTTCCGGGCTTTGAATTTTCCATCCGAGAATATTTCTAGAACAACTTTTATGAAACTAAAAACAGCAGAAAACAGGAACTGGCTGTGTGGCATCTTGTCAATAGGTTAGTTCCGGGAAATCGATAAAAATGACATAAAGTGTAAGGAAAAGATGTAGCATATGGCATGAAAACAACATGAAACATCAGAAATTAAGGATAAAACATCCCCAAGCTTAGTTCCTACTCGTCCTTGAGTAGGTAAATGATAAAAAACACATAATTTCTGAGGCGACAACCTACCAACATAAAATTGATCATCTAAATTGTAAAAGCATAAGCATAGCTGAGATCATAGAACTTTAACACAAGCATGATAGATATAATTCTAACAATAAAACATAGTAATCACATCATAAATGCCAGGACACCTTCAAAGTTTAAGAGGAATACTAGAACAAATAATTTGAGAACAAACAATAACACATCATGAATCAGTTAATAATGTTTCTGGGTCAAATGCACATTAAACTTAGAATGGAAACTATGCTCTCTCAACTGTGCATAAAGTTAGAAGATGGAGACTCAACATAAAAGTAAAAGAAAGTCCCTTCGCAGAGGGAAGTAGGGATCACTCATGTGCTAGAGCTTTTTATTTTGTTAAAACAGAGGTATTGAAAACGTTTTTAAGAGAGGTGTATTCTTATGTCAACGAATAGTAAACAGAAGATATAGTATGCCACAAGCCAACTAGACTTCACAAGAGCGGATCCCATAGAAGGACGCATCTGGGTAGAAGGTCATCCCTCTTTCTCTTTTATTTAAACAATTATTCTTTGACTGATAAATTAGGGGAAAAATAGTGAAGAGAATTTGTTGTATTAATTTGGGGCTCGACACCCCGCTGCCAGCTCTTCTATCAATTGGATAAGCCGATGAAGCCACTAGTCCAGGGGTGTGAAAGTCCAATCAACAAGTGAGATAAAGATTCTCTATTTACGTCCTCATGAGCAAAAACAGGAGCACAAAACAGGACAAATTTTGAAGGTTTTAATGGTAACACATGAGCAATTTACTTTGGAGTGGCAGTTAAATACCACATATAGGTAGGTATGGTGGACACATTTGGCAAACTTTGGTTTTTGGGAGTTGGATGCACGAGTAGAACTCATACTCCATACAGGTGGAGGCTAGCAAAAGGCTGGGAGCGACAAATCAAGAGAGCAATAATGGCCATAATCATGCATAGCGACAAAAACATCATTAATCAAAGCATAAGTGGTACTACAAGTTAAAAAACCAAATGAGCATAGAGGATAGAAGTGACTGGTTTGTAGTCATAAACATGGTGTGAGCATGTGCCAAGTCAACCAAATAAAACATTCAAAGGAGAACACCACAAATTTACGCTTCAATATGACAAGAACAACTCATGATTCTTTCAAAGGCACATTAAACACTCTCAGCTATTTGAGACAAATCATGCTACAAAATAACCACTAGGATTTAGAATTAAAATAACATCTAGCATGACATGAAAAAGTCTAGCCACAGTCTATACAAGCTTCCATTTGCATCGTTATAAGCACGAAAACTGTAGTACTGCTTTCCAACACCAAGCATTTCATAATAAACAAAAACTCTCCAAGAGATACAACAATGAAACAAGAGAGTACTAAGGCAACTCTACTAAAACTAACAGCTCTAAATGAGAGATGCAAGAAAAACAGGAGCATAGATAATCATCCAACTGCATCTATGACTAACAGCTCTAAATAAGAGATGCGGCCTCGGGTGTTTTTTCGTGGAAAAGTGGTATATTTTTTATGGTTCACCCATCGAGGGGATTATATGGGAGAAAGGGCGATGGCGGTGGGCGCCCGAGGGGCCCACACCACCCCCAGGCGCGGCCAGGGGGCGCCACCCTATGGTGTGGCCCCCCTATGGTTTATGATGTATCACGCACCCACCATTGTAACCAAACATCATAATACAGAGACAGACAAGCAGGAGTAAGTGTATTACCTCCACGAGAGCCCCGGACATGGGTAAATTCGTGCCCCTGTTAGCCGTCGTGTCCACCAGCGCCTACATCGTTCCTTTACTCTAAACCCTACCGAATCACCCGAGGGATTTGTTGATATGAGTCACCGACATGCGTCCTCACCTCGAAACTCCAATCTAGGGCTTCTGGAGTCCCGCTCCGGCACCTTGCCGGAGAGGGAGATCGTCACCGGAGGCCTCTACATTTCCATGATCGCCTCTGTATAGATGCGTGAGTAGTTCATCTCGGAACTACGAGACCATATCAGTAGCTAGATAGTTGTTCTCTCCCCTATTCCTCCATGTTTAGAGTCTCGTGAGGTACCTCGCATTATAGAGACCACCGTTATGTAATTGTGCTTGTTGTCTTTGTTGTGATCAGATGAACCATGACATTATGATTATTTTGTTCATGTCAATATGAGATGCTTCACTTATATTTGTAGAGAATTTTAATCTTGCCTTGCAATGCTCTTTGGTGTTTATGATTACCTTGTCCACGTAGTAGTTTTCACCTCCAAGAGAGGGTTTATATGCTAGATAGTGGGTTCATGCCTCCTTGTTGCCTACACTCGAGTGATAGAAACGTGCGGGGAGGATGTGTTGTTACCACTAGGGAGAAAACATCGGTGCTTTTGTCTACGGATGAGAACCACTGCTTACATTACGTATTGTTCTTAATGCATTTGTTTGTTGCACACATAACAAGCTCAAGGCCCGCGGGAAGAAGTGGATCGACGAACTTCCATCGGTGTTGTGGTCCATCCGCACCACCGCGACCAAGCCCACTGGGGAAACACCATTCTCCCTCGTCTACAGTGCCAAAGTTGTTTTCCTGCCAAACTCAAGCATGGGTTGCCTTCAACAAGGATAAGGAGGGAGAACTCCGCACCGAAGACCCGTTGCTCCTCAAGGAGGCGAGAAATCGCGCTGCCGTCTGCGCGGCGCGGTACCAGCAAGGGCTCCATCCCTACCACAACAACAATATTAGGCCACACACACTGGAGGTGGGCGACCTGGTCCTGAGAAGGATCCTATCCAGGGAAGGCTTACAAAAGCTCTCTCCCATGAGGGAGGGACTGTACCGGGTAGCACACATCGCGCGCCCAGGAGTGGCACACCTGGAGACAGAAGACGGCACGCCTGTGCCCAACCCGTGTGAACGGATAGTATGGGCACCTAGAGGGGGTGAATAGGTGCTACAACCAATTTTAATTCTTCTTCAAGATTAGGCTTGACACAAAGGTTAATTCTCTAGATAATGCAACTATGGTGAATTTACCTATATGACAAGAACAACAACAAATACAATACAAGCACATGTAAAGGAGAGGGGAACGATATAACCGATAGGAAGCATGCAGAGACACGATGTATTCCTGAGTTCCTCCTTTTTAAGGGAGTACGTCTCGTTGGAGGGGTGTGAGCTTTGCCACAAAGGCCTGCTCAACGCTACAAAGGCCTCACCCTATTCTCCGATGAACAACGCCACAAAGACCTAGTCCACCTTCCACTATTTATCCCCTTTGAGGCGGTAATCGAATCCTTTACAACAAGCTTGGTGCACACACCCATAACCAAATTGGTGGTTCCCAGCAATCACAAGAATCACCAAGAGTAGCAAGATATATAGGTTCTCTGCAAGAGGAAACCCTAGACCAGTTTCCTCAAGAAGATGAGGGGAGAATGGAAAACCAGTTGGTGAAGATGTAGATCCAAGGCTTCTCCTTCAATCCTCCAAGTTTCAACAAGTTTGGGTGGAGGAAATGGGAGATCTAGCCTGGTGGGTGAGCTCAATCAATGGAGCAATGAATTATGGAAGAGCTACCCCTTGGGGAAGAAGGGGGTCTTCTATTCATAGGTCCACCAAAAGCCTAGCCGTTTTCCTACAGTCGATGGCAATCCGGAATGAATCCGGACCATCCGAAATGAATCCGGCCATCCGGAATAATCCGGAGCAATCCGGATCTTAACATAGGTTTTCACGTTCATGTCGAATGAACCCGGAATCGCCTGGAATGATTCCGGATTGTAACAGAGGTTTTCACGGCAAAGTCGGAATGAATCCGGAATGGATCCGGATCCCAGAATCACCCGGAATGGATCCGTATCCTAACAGAGGTTTTTGCGGCCAATCTGGAATGAATCCAGAATCAAATCGGATGGCAACATAAACCTCTACTTTGAGAAGAAAAACGATCCCCAATCTTTTTCTCCTTCACCATTACTTCGACACCACTTTGTGCTGATAATATTTGTACCCTTTAAACATTTAGCACACACGGTTAGAACTCATTTATGTTGTTAACAAACACACAAAACTTAGGGATGTCAAAAATGCTCTTTTAATCTCCCCCTTTTTGGTGTTTGATGACAACATAAAGATTCACAGGGATAAACAAGGTGAACATAAAGAAATGGTCTCCAAAAAATAGACGGGCTCCCCCTCGATATGTGCAACGTAAGGCAGACACCTCATAGGCTTTGCTCCCCCTATGTTTTAGACACCAAGCAATCTAAAAAAGTTAACAACACATGCATATAGGATATAATGATAATGTAAACAAGCATGGTTCTAAGGAAAATAACATAACCACGGGCAAGAGTGACACAACAAAGTCACTAAGGATCCACACACAAATAAAGCAAATGTTGCAACGACTAAAAGTAAAACCGGAGCACAAGCCTATAAGATCGAATCGAAAGGCAAATTAATACTTGTGCCCTACCCTTGCAAATACCGTGATGTCCTATTAGGGACTCCTTCCCCCCCTTGGCATCAATACGCCAAAAAGGAGAAAAAGAGTCCAACCAGTGCCCCAAGAGATCACTCGAGGTTTTCATCATCTCCGCGCTGCTCCTCTTTATCACCTTCCTATTCATGCTCATTGTCTCCACGGTCGTTAGCAGCATTCCTGAGTAGACTCCTCGCCATCTTCTCCATCAGCTGGAGGAACCCCAAAATAGAAATCATTATCACAAATCTCAGGCATCTCAATGGGGATATAGGTCACGGAAGCAAGAGAGGGAGGATCAACAGGCACTTCAATCCCAGCAGCCCTCCTGTTAGCGTTCTAAATGCGACGAGTCTCCTTGGCTAGCTCCCTAGCCTCATGAGCAATAGCTGTAGTGTCACTGCAGATGTGATGACCCACAAGTATAGGGGGTGTATCGTAGTACTTTTGGTAAATAAGAGTGTCGAACCCAACGAGGAGCAGAAGATGTTGACAAGCAGTTTCGATGAAGCAATAACTGTAAATACTGAAAGATAGATTTGTAGGGGTTTTTGATATTGCAGATAAATAAAGTGCGAGTAAATAAAATGCAGTAATAATAATTGCAGCAACTGGCCCAATCCTGTCTTCAGCAAAGGACAAGCCGGTGGGTTTACTTATGATTAACAAACGTTCTCGAGGACACACGGGAGGTTTCTGTCAAGTGCTTTTGTTCCATGCCGCTGAATAATCTGTAGTGTTTTGATAAGTGCCGTGTGGGTGAACCTATGCTAATGTACCGTCCCATCCAAGACTAATACATACTTGTGATTATACCCCTTGCAAGCATCAGCAACTACGATAAAGTAATTAAGAAAAAAAATCTAACCACAACTTTAAACTGTGGGATCCTACGCTCCCTCGTGTAATGGTTTCCTAACGGGGGTTTAGGTTTCTGTCACTCCGGCAACCCCACAATTAGTAGCCAAATACACGATGCATTCACCTAGGCCCATAAATGGTGAAGTATCATGTAGTCGATGTTCACATGACACCACTAGAAGAATAACACCACAACTTAAATATCAAACCATTAAATATTACTCAACATTACTTCACTACTAACAACTTGACTTCTCCCATGTCCTCAAGAAAAACACGAACTACTCACAAGACATCATATGGATCATAATCAGAGGTGATATAATGGATGATAACAATCTGGTCATGAAGTGCAAACACCGATAAATATCACAAGCATCAACTACTAACAAATAATCCACACCGGGAGAGAGATCTAATGTAAAACAACGATACAGGTCCCTAATTGTTACATCGGGATGACGGTGGATGATGAGGGTGATGGTGCTGATGATGATGATCATGATGATGATGATCTTGATGATGCCCGGAGTGATGACGATGACGATGGCGACGATTTCCCCTCTCCGGAGAGGAATTTCCCCGGCAGATTTCTCCCTGCCAGAGAGCTTTTCTCTCTCGGGTGTTTTCCGCCCCGAGGCGGCGGCGGAATAATTCTTCGATGATGGACTGAGGCTTAGGGTTCCCTAGGGGTCAAGTACGCGAAAGCCCTCGACCCGAGGTGGGCCAGGGTGGCCACACCACCTGGTGGCACGGCCAGGAGGGCGCGCCACCTCATGGTGTGGGCCCCTGGTGTCCCCCTCTGGCTCCCCTTCTGGATGGACTCCTCCTCTGAACTTCTAAGACACCCCCGGTGTCCCTCTTCTTCTTTTGATCTTCTGAAATATGGTATCTCGACGGTGCTTTTTCCACCAGATTTCTAGTCCCGATGTTTATTCTCCAAAAATTATGAAACATGAAAAATAAGATAAAATAACATAAGGGATGCATCATAACATGAAATATATCGATGAGTAACAACAAATTATGATATAAAATAGTGATGCAAAATGGTCGTATCAACTCCCCACCCCCCCAAGCTTAGACCTCGCTTGTCTCCAAGCGAAACTGAACTCGGTAAACATGACCACAGGTTTATGGAGTGAAGAGTCGATAAATAAAATATGGACAAGAAGCATCACATTTATCTATGCACCATCATTATAGACATCAACTTCCTATCATATAACTTAACTTGAAACGAGTAATGGGAGTCACAAACAAAGATGCAAAAGAGAGAATCAAAATTGGTGATGGCAAACTTTGTTCTTGGTCAGAGAACATTTAATTATATCATACTTATTTTAGGTGAAGTCTTTATAACAAGGCTTACATTGTAGAGCTTAACATGTTTAATTATAACAATCCTTTTAAAGTGATTCATAGCTTTCAAAGTATTATTCATTCAAATAATAAAGCATGTGCTAAACAAAGAAGGATAGAAAACATGATTGAATAAATCAACATATAGATGGTGAGATCACAACAACTCAAATGCTTGCTGGAGACATAAAGAAATGGGTTTATTGACTCAACATAAAAGTAAAAGATAGGATCTTCGCAGAGGGAAGCATGGATCACTCATGTGCTAGAGATTTTATTTTAATAAACAGAGGTATAAAATGCATGACACTCCTCCATCCATCTTACACAAACCATGGCTAACCGAATCCTCGGGTGCCTGCCAACAATCACAAACCGTGGAGGAGTGTCTAAATTTTCAGAGAGGTGTATGTTTATGTCAACGAATGGCAAACATAAAATACAGTACGTCACAAGCCATCTAGACTTCACAAGAGCGGCTCCCATTGAAGGACGCAACTGGTATAGAAGGTCATCCTCTTTCTCTTTTGTTTACACAATTATGCTTTAACTGATAAATCAGGGGCAAAAATAGTGAAGAGAATTTGTATTATTGTTTGGGGCTGGGAACCCCGCTGCCAACTCTTATAGCATTTGGATAAGGGGATGGATCCACTAGTCGAGGTGTGTGAGTCCAATCAAGAAGTGAGATAAAGATTATCTATTGGCGTCCTCATGAGCTAAAACAGGAACACAAAACAGGGATAATTTTCAAGGTTTTAAAGGTAACACATGAGCAGTTTACTTGGAGTTGCGGTGAAATACCACATGTAGGAAGGTATGGTGGACACAAATGGCACGGTTTTGGGGCTCAAGGTTTGGATGCACGAGAAGCATTCCCTCTCAGTACAGGGTTTTTGGCTAGCAAGGCTGGGTAGCAAGCATAAGATTTGAGGGAAAACAAACAAATATACATATGATGAAACCAATCATGCAATCTTCATTGAAAGGCCAAGCGATTTTCACTTGTGAATACTAAGTTTATGAGCTAATAGGAAAATTCCTCTTTCTTATACTAGCATCTCAAAATATTATTTCTACTGACCCAAGCTAAGTTTGCCAAAAGCAACTAGATTAACTTGAAGATCTCCAAAGTGACACCAAATACTAACAACAAGCCCAACCATATGATAGAAATTGAAAACTAAAATAAGATGTGCAGAAACTAAATGATGAAACTTCTCATTAATATTTCAAACCGGCAACTTGCACCAACGGATACAACGATAACCAACTAAGGAGAGATACTTCCATACTGCAAACCATCCTATATGATAACTTCTCTACTCATGATATGACTCTACTAAAAAGGTAAAAAGATGAAAGATAGTGATGTGATAATGCAGCACTCCCCCCAAGCTTGGAACAAGCCAAGGGGATGCCAATACCAATGACGATTTATTTCTTCGGCGGTGATGAAGGTGGAATCATTCGGAGAGGAGTCAGAAAGCCTATGATGATACGACGAAGATCAATGTTTTCCGCCTCTAGAATTGCTACCTCGGCCTTGAGAATACGATATTGTTCGCAGAACTGATCGGCGACCCGGTGTGCTTCAGCTATCATAGGAAATATGTTGGGGTCTTGATCCTGAGTCACGGTCCCCTGCACATTATGAGAGTAGCGACGCTGAGGGTTAATGGATCCCACAAAGGTGAGGTTGCTCGTTGGCGCTGGTGTAGTCCTTCGGATCTCTTCCCTCAAGTTGTTAACCATGTCTTACTTCATTGCATCTATCTCTTCTTCCGTCGCCCATCCCGCAAAAGCACCCTCATTGATGTCTTGCTGGATTTGTCGAAGACGACGTGCAGCGTAATCCTCAATGCTAGAGCCAAAGGATGACATCTTGACCTAGAAAACCCTCAACTCCTGAGAGGAAAACAGCACTAGCGCCAACGAGAAAACGATATACGGACCTCGGGAGGTCCGGGGGGTTATATAGAAAAAATATGTGTAACAAAAGGAAAGTCCAGGTCGAAAACGAGTCGGAGAGGGGCTCTGGGGCGCCTACGCCATGTGATGGCGCGACCAAGGGTGGGCCCGCGCCACCCCATGGTGTGGAACCTCCGGGCTCCGTCTCCGCGTCGTTTCCGGCTCATAATTTTTCATATTTTCCAAAAACTGTAAAAATAAAAGTTGGAAGATGTTTCGTGAACGTTTTCTTACAAAAACTGATACCTATTCGACAAATGACTCTGCAATTTCTGAAATATGCTTCTTAATAAATTCCTCTGGGATCATGGCTCGAATACAATCAACATTTTCATTATAAGGATCTCCAGAATAATAATGCTTGAGCCTTTGGCCATTCACCACTTGTGAAGTGTTTTCTTCAAGGGAAACAATTTTAATTGCCCCCGAACAATATACCTCTTCGATAACAAAAGGTCCTTCCCATCTCGAGGGTAAATTTCCTTCAAAAAATCTGAGACGAGACCTATACAATAGCACTTTCTCACCAACATGAAATTCTCTTTTAATAATTCTCTTATCGTGCCACCTTTTAACTTTCTCTTTAAAGAGCTTAGCATTTTCGTATGCTTCACTCCTCCATTCATCTAAAGAACTTAGGTCAAGAAACCTTTTTTCACCAGCAAGTTTAAAATCTCTATATAGGTCTCTCACTGCCCAATAAGCTTTGTGTTCCAATTCTAGGGGCAAGTGACAAGCTTTTCCATAAACCATTTTAGAAGGAGACATGCCCATGCGATTTTTATAAGCAGTTCTATAAGCCCACAGCGCATCATTTAATTTCTTAGCCCAATTTTTTTAGATTTGTTAACAGTCTTTTACAAGATAGATTTGATTTCTATATTTGATAATTCTACTTGCCCACTAGTTTGAGGATGATAGGGTGCGGAAATTCTATGATAAACCTAATATTTAGCAAGAGTCTTTCTAAAACCACCATGAATAAAATGAGAACCCCCCATCAGTCATAAGATATCTAGGCACACCAAACCTAGGGAAAATAATGTCTTTAAGCATTTGTAATGAGGTTTCACCATCGGCACTTTTAGTAGGTATAGGTTCTACATATTTAGTAACATAATCAACGGCAACAAGAATATGAGTGTAACCTCGTGAAGGAGGGATAGGACCCATAAAGTCAAAACCCCAAAATTCAAACGGTTCAATAACAAGAGAATAATTCATAGGCATTTCATTACGTCTAGAAATATTTCCAACCCTTTGACATTGATCACAAGATAAAACAAAATTTCTAGCATCTTTAAAGAGAGTAGGCCAATAAAAACCTGATTGTAGAACCTTATGTGCAGTTCTATCTCCAGCGTGATGTCCTCCATAAGCACTACTATGACATTTTCTCAATATCACTCGGTGTTCATTTTTCAGGAACACATCTTCGCATAATACCATCAACACCTTCTTTATATAAGTGTGGGTCATCCAAAAAATAATGCCTCAAATCATAGAAGAATTTTCTTCTTTGCTGAGCTGTAAAGGTAGGAGGCAAATACTTGGAAACAATAAAGTTAGCATAATCAGCATACCATGGACTCTCTTGAGAGCTCACTTTTATTACAGCCAACTGTTCATTAGGAAAACTATCATTAACAGGAATAGGATCATCAGAGATATTTTCTAATCTGGACAAATTATCAGCAACAGGATTTTCAGCACCCTTCCTATCCACAATATGTAAATCAAACTCTTGTAAGAGAAGCACCCACCTAATAAGCCTAGGCTTAGCATCTTTCTCTTCCATAAGGTACTTAATAGAAGCATTACCAGTATGAATAGTAACTTTAGAATCAACAATATACTGCCTAAATTTATCACCAGCAAAAACTACAAGTAGGAACTCTTTCTCAGTGGTAGCATAATTCTTTTGAGCAACATCAAGAGTTTTACTAGCATAATGAATAACATTTAACTTCTTATCTACCCGCTGTCCAAGAACAACACCTACAGCATAATCACTAGCATCACACATAATTTCAAACGGTAAATTCCAATCAGGGGGTTGAACAATAGGGGCAGATATTAAGGCCTTCTTTAAAATTTCAAAAGCTTCTTTACAATCTTCATCAAAAACAAAAGGTACATCTTTTTGAAGAAGATTAGTAAGAGCCTTTGATATTTTAGAGAAATCTTTAATAAACCTTCTATAGAAACCAGCATGACCAAGAATACTACAAATACCTTTGACATCCCTGGGATAGGGCATTTTCTCAATAGCTTCAACTTTAGCTCTATAAACTTCAGTACCTCTTTCAGAAATTTTATGTCCAAGAACAATTCCTTCATTAACCATAAAATGGCATTTCTCCCAATTAAGAACAAGATTAGTCTCCTCACATCTCTGCAAAACTTTATCAAGATTCTGCAAACAATTATCAAAAGATGTTCCATAGACGGAGAAGTTGTCCATGAAGACATCCACAATTTGTTCGCAAAAACCATGGAAGATAGCAGACATGCATCTTTGAAAAGTAGCAGGAGCATTACATAAACCAAAAAGGCATACGTCTATAAGTATAGGTTCCAAAAGTACAAGTGAAAGTTGTTTTCTCTTGATCAGGCTTTCTAACGGTAATTTAAGAGAACCCAGAATAACCATCAAGAAAGCAGAAATGAGTTTTCTTAGACAACCTTTCTAACATTTGATCAATAAAATGCAAAGGATAATGATCTTTCTTAGTAACCTTATTAACTTTCCTAAAATCAATACACATCCTATAACCAACCACTACTCTTTGAGGAATAAGTTCATTATTTTCATTTGGAACAACAGTCATCCTTCCTTTCTTAGGTACACAATGCACAGGACTAACCCATCTACTATCAGCAATAGGATAAATAATACCAGCATCTAGGAGTTTCAATACCTCATTTGTTACCACATCCTTCATCTTAGGATTTAAACGGCGTTGATGTTCAACAACTGGCTTTGCATTAGCTTCAATATTAATAGGATGCTGACATATAGCAGGAGAAATCCCCTTCAAATCATTAAGAGTATAACCAATAGCACCTCTGTGTTTCCTCAGCATTCCTAACAATCTCTCCTCTTATTTACCAGAAAGTGTAGAACTAATAATAACATGATATAATTTCTTATCATCAATATGAGCATATTTAAGATTGTCAGGAAAAGGCTTTAAATAAAAAACAAGATCCTCCTTAGGTGGTAATGTGGTACCCAAGTCTTCCATCGGTAAATTATGTTTTAGCATCGCTGGCTACTGTAGGAAGATCTCGTCAATTTCATTTCTTTCTTCCATAAAGATATCACTTTCGTGGTCTTCCATGTATTGCTGCAAAGGATTGTTAGGAGCAAGAGAAATAGCAGCCAATTGTTCAACTCTATAATTCTCATTAGGTAATTCAGCTTCATAACGTGCTTTAGCAAATTTGGAGAAGTTAAATTCATAAGACTCTCCATCAAACTTTGTAAGTATTTTCTCCTTTTTTACAATCTATAACAGCACCACAAGTGTTTAAGAAAGGTCTACCAAATATAATAGGACAAGTATCACTAGCAGAAGTTCCTAGTAGTAGAAAATCAGCAGGATATTTAGTTTTACCACATAAGACCTCCACATCTCTAACAATACCAATTGGAGAAATAGTTCCCTATTAGTAAGTTGAATAAGCACATCAATGTCTTCAAGTTCACAAAAACCAATTTCATGCATGATTTCTCTATAAAGCTCATAAGGAATAGCACCAATATCACACAAACCATAATAGCAATGATCACCTATCCTAACAGATAGCACAGGAACACTAGGTTTCCTAGATTTACTAGGATGAGAGACAATATTAGAAGCATCTTCACAAAATATAATGTGTCCCTCTTCTATATTTTCAGAAACAAGGTCCTTTACTATTGCTACAGTAGGTTCTACAGTTATTTGTTCCTCGGGTTCTACAAGTTTCCTTGCACTTTTATTAACCACACTAGCTAGCATAGAAAATCTTTTACCTTAGCAGGGAAAGCCATTTTCTCAATATAAGGTTCACGCACAATAGAATCAACGGTATGAACTTCTATATCTCTAGCAGAAACACAATTAACAGTATCTTTATAAGGTCCATGGTACTTATCTCATTCCTTTTTGGTAATGTCAATATAAGAAGCAAAAGCCTTATATAAGTTTGCAGCAACTTGAGAATCAAGACCATAAATAATCCTAACATTATGAAAATCATCGGATGACATAAAAGTTTTAATGCATTCATAATCATAGTTTATACCTGACTTTCTACCTTTGTCATTCTCTCATCCTTCAGTGTCACTACCAAATTCCGTGCGATCCGGAATGTTTTGAGCGGAACGTTTTGATAACGTCGAGCGTTTCCATCGCGAATGGCTGAAAAGTGGAGTTTGCTCTCGACGTATTGGATTGGTCCGTCGCGGACTAGTTTTGCTCGACTTTTTGCTAGTTTTACGTCGCGGATTGTCGTCTCCGGCCCAGTAGCCCACTAAGAGCCCAGTTGCCTTCGACGAAACTTGCCTGGTCACGTAGAACGTCGTGAATTTTTCAGCGGGGCCACACATCCTGCCATGTTTGACTGCTTTGACTGGCTACGACCATGCCCTTGGTGCGTGGCCCCACCTTCAGGCCGTGTGCACCGTTTGTAGCTGTTGGTACTGTGGGACCCAATTTAGCCGTTGACACAACTGAACGTACCAATTAAATAACTCGACCACACCACAGCAAAGCCACTGCCGTCAATCCTCCGCCGACGCTGCCGTAAATCCTCCGCCGTTACCACACCGCTGCCGCTGACGAGGCCGCGCAGCTAAATTTCCCTCTCCTCTTTCTCCCTTGGAGATTGTAGGGTTCTTCCATGTCTCCCCTGTCTCACATGGCGCGCAGGGAAAGCATGGCCGCTAGCAGCGAGAGTTCGTGCTTGTCGCACGAAGGCGGGTTTCCTCCTCGCCGCCGCAAACCTATCCCATACACTCCGGTGGCCTTGGACCACTCCAATGAAACAAAATGTCTATTTGGTTTGAAGATGGCCATGTGGATTTCTTGGACCGACCATAATCCAGGCCGGAGATTCCTGAAATGCCAAAGACGCTTGGTAAAGTTTCGTGCTTTAGTTTTAGTTTGGTTGCAAGATTTTGCTTTTGGTTAAATTTTATCTTATTTTGATTGCAGAAGTATGATCCTTATGGTTGTGGAAAGTTCTCATGGCATGGACCGGAATGGAAAGAATTCTAGGAAAAGGTGGTTCTTCAACTGCGTAATGAAGTGTTTAGAGAGAAGGACGAGAATAGCACATTGCAGGAAGAGATAAGTGCACTGAGGCAGAAGCTAGATCAGGTCCTGCGGCAAGGGGTACAGAAAGAAGGTGCTAACGAAGCTGCTGGAAAACCTGCTCATGAAGGCAAGATTCAAGATTCTGGCCACAATCTATTGATGATTTGGGTTTTTTCAGTTTTATTTGCAATGTGTCTTGGCATGATGATGTCTGGCAGTTGAGTAATGGCATATTAGCAATGTAAGGAAGATAATTGGGTAATGGTAGCACTTGAGTAATATCATGTTCGCACTTGTATGTACTCTATGTTTAATGCTATGGTTTTGACATATACGAGACAAATAGCTAAAAATCACACACCCCACACAAACAAACAAAATTCAAAGAAAATGCAAGAATGCACTTCAGTTCAACACAAGCATACACACACGCATGCACATCAGTTCAACACAAACATGCAAGCAGGCATGCACAATAGTTCAACACACATCATGCAAACAGGCATGCGCATCAGTTCAACAAAAGCATGCAAAATCAGTTCGACGCAAGCTTGCCCACAGGCATGCAACACTAGTCTGCATCGCTATCATCTGCGGGTAGTGCACCCGGATCACTGTCGTACTCCGCATATGTGTCTTCTACTTCATCCTCACTGACTTGTAATTCAGCGTCACCATCTTGTACTTCACCTTCCTTATGTTGCACAGACACTTTTTCCGATCTTTGATATAAGCCCAAATCTCATCCGCTGAGAGGATGCGGGGAGCCATGTTAGTGTGTCCCAGAGTAGCCGGAGGCGGAGGATGGGATATCAGGTCAGCGGGAACATCCTCATTGTCAGAGACTTCGACATCTTGATGTGATAGAATACTAGGCCTCTCCTCCTCATCATTGTCCTCCTCATATTTGTCCTTCTCATGTTCGGACACATCAAAGGTCCGCCTATGCTCAAATTTTTGGACTATTCGCCAGTGTTCTCCCCCTACATTGTCTGGCATATAAAACACTTTTTGTGCTTGGGTTGACATGATATACTTATCATCCTCGTACCACAAATTGGAAATGTTGATGCTCCTGAACAGTTTATCATACTTTTCCAGTTTAAACATGCGCATCCCGCGCCTGCTTCAAGACGATACCAGTCACAGCCAAACAGAACAACTGTCCATTTATGTTTCTCGGTAGAGATATAAGTCAGCTCTTTGATTTCCTTGAGGACACCATAAAAATCTCTTGCGTCCCCGCTGTGATCTCCATCAGCCATGACTCCACTGCTTTGCGTTTTCTTGCCTTTTTCACGCTCAGCGGTGACAAACCGAACTAAGTTCACATGACAAACTGAATATGTTTTAACTTTGCTGTGTGGGCCAAGTGCCAATGCGAACAACTCATCTTCATGAACTTCTGGTCTTTCCCGTGCCTTGTTCGTCATCTGTGTACCACAGAAAAAAAGAAAAACAATATGGTCAAAATCATGCAATGAAATGCAAAATGTCAAAGAGAAATGCAAAAGGAAACTTGCATGCTCTTTGAACCATCTTGGGAAATCCTGGTCAACCCTAACTTCGACATCAGGTGTCCCTTCTTCCTCTAGCTCTGTGTACTGAACTTTTTGCAAACCATGAAGAGTTATTAAACTCCGGTAACTATGTGGTATACAATGTGTAGGGTAACATAAAATTCAGACGTAGGGAACATACTGGATATAGCCTGTAACCTTGCTGCAATTGTTTAGGACATACGTGCACCATGGCCAAACACATCACAAGATGATTCTTCTCGTTTATCTTTTTGTTAAACCTCATATCTCCGTTGCCGGTTGTACCTTGTCTCAATATCTTCTTTCAAGTATCTAGAGGCAAATGTCAAGCACTCAGAGGCAATGTACACCTCTGCAATTGAACCTTATGGATGGGCCATGTTCCTCACATATCTCTTCAAAGTACACAACATCCTCTCGATTGGATACATCCACCCATAGTTCACAGGGCCTCGGAGCAAAGCGTCGTTAGGTAAATGCACAGCCAGGTGGACCATAACATCAAAAAACTCTGGCGGGAAGATGTTTTCAAGCCTGCACAAGATTACTGGGATTTCAGCTTTTAGACGGAGCAGAACACATCTTTCCAACCTTTTACTGCACAAGTCCTTGAAAAATTTGCCTAGGTCACCTATCGCCCGATAGACATCATCTTTCAATAATCCCCGCAGCCCAGCAGATAATGTTCTCTGCAACAGGATGTGGCAGTCATGGGTTTTAAGTCCCGAGATCTTGCGTGTTTGTACGTTGACACACTTGGACATGTTGGAAAAAAACCATCTGGATATGTACAGTCAAATACAAATTGGCATAGCTTTGTCTTCGCATCTTTGCTTAGGTTATATCTTCCATATGTCATTACACATTTATATTTCTTCGGGTCCACGTCCGGGGGCATTACCGGTGGATCCAGCTGCATTTTTTTCTAATGCCAAGGTTATGAAGATCCTTCATGGCATTGACGGTGTCCTTATTCTTCCCTTCCAGTTCAAGGACGGTGCCAAGGATGCCTTCTAAGATGTTCTTTTCGATGTGCATCACGTCGAGATTATGCCGAAGTTTCAACTTTGGCCAGTAAGTCAAGTCCCACCAACCAAGCCTACGCTTCCAGATCGGTGTAGGTTCTCCACGCTTCCTCTTCTTGCTGATGCTCTAGGGACCAATTCCTGGTTTTAGATGTCTAACCTTCTCTAGCTCAGCTTCTAACTCTTTATCAGTAATTGATTCTGGCCGCTCGTTCTTGACGAAATTTTTACCTTGAAGGTCTGTCTTTCCCCGCCACAAGTGGTCACGGGGGAGGAAACGATGATGCCCAATGTAGTAGAATTTGTTGGTTATGGGCATTGATAGAGGATCTTTGTCACAATGCAGGCATGCAGCATAGCCTTGAGTGGTACACCCAGACATAGTGCCACAAGATGGGTAGTCGTGTATGCACCAGAGTACCGCAGCACGAAGATCAAACATTTCCCTAGAAAATGAATCATAAGTCCGCACACCCTTCCAAAGGTCCTGCAAATCTTCAAGCAACAGCTGAATGAAAAGACCAAAGTCATTTCCAGGACTTGATTTGCCAGGGATTAGCAAGCAAAGCATGTAGCATGATGGATCACTGAACTCCTCTGGTGAATGGTTGTACGGCACGGCAAACACAGGCCACATGCTTTAGCTTGTGGTCATGGTTCCATAGGGATTGAATCCATCAGAGCCAATGTCGAGCCTTATGTTTCTAGGATCGCCCGCAAATGTTTTGAATTCATCGTCGAAATCCTTCCACGCTGCACCATCAGCCGCATGAGTCAATATGTCCTGTTCAGGCTTCCTCTTTAACGCATGCCACTGCATGTTCTCCGTTGTTTTCCTTGAAGCAAACAATCTCTTCAGCCTCGGTGCCAAAGGAAAATAACACAACACTTTAACAGCAGATCTGTTTCTCTCCGGATACTTCCACCTCGATGCTTGACACTCTGGGCAGTTGTCCTAATCAGCATAATCCCCTCTGAAAAGTATGCAGTTGTTTGGGCACACGTGTATGCTTTCATATGAAACACCCAGCTCCTTCATATAAGCTTTTGCTTATCTATATGATTTGGGCAGTGTATTGCCGTCCAGAAGTGCCTTGGCAAATATACGCATCCAAGCATCAAAAGCAGCGTTGCTGACCCGGTAATATGATTTGTGATGAAGTAGCTTTATCATTAATGCCAGCCTACCGACGTGTTTATTTCCCAGGTAAAGCGGGCGCTCTGACTCTGCCAACAATTTTTCAAATACTTTATCATACCCACCTTCGACCTCCGTTTATGTTCCTTCATGGGCTGTTGCTCTCGTGAGGTCTTTCAACATTGCTTCCATTTCATCGACTTCTCTATCTGCCTCATCTTCGTCATCCATATCCATATTATGATTCCAATGACCGGCGTTATCATCCTCATCACCACCATTGCCATCATTATGTGGAGGATCTTCAATAATCACGACATCACTTGGCTCTCCATGATGTATCCACCGAAGATAGGTACTGGAAAATTTGTGGATCTGTAAGTGTCAGGTCATCACTCCAAAATGCTGTATCTTCATATTTAGGCACCTCGCGCATGGGCATCGAACACGACAATTCTCGCCGTTTCTCTCCTTGACTAAGCTTAAGAACTCTTTGATTCCATCAACATATGAAGGGGTCCATGGTCTACCACTTGAAATCCAAGGCGTATCCATCTGTTAAAGAGATAAACAAGCTATTATCGGATTTGTCTGAAAAGGGGTACTCATTTTTTATAACAGGATACTCAATTTGTAGAACAAACTAATCGAGTTTAACGAACATCAAATCACTAACCATGAACAAACTAATAACAGACCATGAGCAAACTAATCAATTGGCAGAACAATTAACAGTTCTAGGTATTCTTACTTTCTTAGCAAGTAGCACAAGGACGGGAGGGTTCTTTACCTTGGCTTGCGGAGGCGGCCAGAAGGGGAGCCCCAACTAGTCGAACAGTACACGCGTGCGTGGGGAATGCGGCTGGAAGGGGAGCATCGGCGACGTAGGCCGTGGAGGGCGAGCAAGGAGACGGCGGCCGCCGAGGGGGGCGGTGGTGAGGGCGGCAGGATGAGCCTCTGGCGGCTTGCACGGCCCCAGAAAAAAGGACGGAAGGGGTGAGCTCCGTGGAGAGCACCATACGCCGCCGCCGCCACAGCCAAGGGTGGAGAGAGCTGGATCTAGTTTCCGAACCTGATTTTGGTCTGAGCAGTGATGGGTCCCACATGCCAGCCCCTCTAGCTCCGCATGCTGGCAAGGCGGCAACAGGATTTTCGTGGGTTCTCCACGTGTTCCCTTTGGCCCCATATGTCTGCCACAGGTTGATTTTCGTTGAACTTTATTCTCCACTTCAGTTAATAGCCGAACAGACACGGAGAGAGAGCACTCTGTCCCCTTCCAATGAGAGAAAACCCGCCGTTTTTCTCCACGGGGAGAAAACCGCCGCCGCCGTTCTTCTTCACAAGCCGTGAGGTTCTTCCATTTCCCTTCTCCTTTCTTTTTCCTCCGCGCGCATGGCGAGCGCGAGGAGAGTGAATCTCACATTTTTGCGTGCATGCATGCAGCGGTACGTGTGGCCGAATCCGCCGCTGGGGTCATCATCGGCGACGACGCAAAGGGTCAGCAAAACACCGGCGACGACGCTCTTCACCATGGGTAAGCACCCTCTTCATCCGCGGTCATCATCGGTTTGAATCTGCTTGGGTTTTTTTGCTGGCCATGGCGGATGAACAGTACAAGTAGTACTACTACCTCCGTTCCATAAACTAGTTTGCTAGAAATTAAAGGCTTACCAGAACGGAGGGGAGTACTAATTAGTACTAGTATTTTGCAGGGGTTTCTTCAGATTGTGCTGATTTAGTACTATTAAGCATTGTTGGTCTTTCCTAATTAATTGCCAAATTTAGGAGTGATTATCTTGACCAATCGTCACTTTCCTAGGTAGTATTTTATGCAGATCATTAGTGCTGTTATTTGTGTAGCTGTATCATGGATTCAGTTCTGTTTTCATGAACCTGACATGTGTCTCGCCGGCAGTGAACTGCCATTATTGAATTTTAGAGTGATGATGAGGGTGTCTAAAGAATTTTGTCATCAAGCGGCAGTAAGTATCCTTGACACTACAATTATGTTGTTCCTGAGCTTTTGATTTGTTGACGAATATATGTGTGCTTATTCTATTAAATTGTATATATGTGTACTATGTAGGATCTTCCTTGTTCTTTCCATAAGCGTATAGAGCAATTTGCTATTGGTCCACATAAGGCATGGATTGTCTGCCATGTCAATGATTACCACTTCTACGTGGAACGTGGGCCTGGAATGACTTATATATGTGGACCATATTGGACAGCATTTTGTCAAGCTTATGACATTCAACCGAACGATCTTGTGAGGTTTGATTGTGATGATCTATTCGGTATGTTTGACGTTCGAGTAACTAATGCAAACAATGAGTTCAAAGCTTGGGTTCTAGACCCTGGTATGTAATTGCACGTTGGCTTGTTTTCCTTACACATTAATTTACTAGCTGGTTAATATATATGTTTCAACCTTTCAAAGATGGCCTTGGTTATGTAATTGCACATTCACGTGTTTTTCCCTTTGCGATCAGAGTATCGTCCTATCGTACCATCTTGCAAGATGAAACTACAGAAGAGCCTATTTGAGTACCCATGTGAGGTCAGTGGTTCTGAAATGAATGCGATAACCTGGGATTTTTATAAGCAGAATAAGATGGACCCGGAAAATGGGGAGCACATTATAGTCCCTCGGTTCTTTGTGCACAGGATGCGGGATCAAGAAGAACTTAATGAGTTGGTTAGTTAATTAAATGATCATTCTTTTTCTGCTTAATTTGAAAAAAATGTCATTTAGCTATCTATGCATTTCTGATATCAGTCTTAAATGTACTTTGCTCAGGATGTCCCTTTGAAATGCATAAATGGGTATATAATTCCAAGAGACGGGCGGTCTCGTATATACACGAAAGCTAGTGGGGACAACGAAGTGTTGGGTTCATATCACATTGATGATGAAGAAGAACCTTATTACTTCAAGTTCACTAAGGGCTGGTCTGAATTCGCTGTTCAATCGGAATTGCATATAGATGATCTCATCGTCATACAGGTAAAGTTGACAAAGGACTATATCAGGCTGGTCGTAGAGGTGGTCAGTGACGATGGGGGCAGTGAACTTGGCAGTGTAGTTGGTGAGAACTTCTGAGTAATTTTGGAGAATGATAACAAACTTGTGTTGTTGTTTTAATAGCTAGTTTGGTGGTCAGAACTTGTGTTAAACTGTTTAATTAATTAGGATGTACATTCCTCGTGTATAGATGTAGTAGTACCAGAAATGATGTCTTTTGTTGTCCTACCAAAACTATCTCATATAACCTTGTAGTAGTACCAGAAATGTTGTCTTTTGTTGTCCTACCAAACTATCTCATGAGAACTGTTGTTGCAAACTATCTCCTTTGTAGTGATTACTTTCAAACGTACTCCAAATATTCCTGAGCATTCTTAAGAAACAAATTATTGAGATAAACTATAAAATTAGTAAACACAACTTAAACATAGTTCGACACAAATCTGCGATAAACTTGCCAGTGCACACACAACAGGTCTTAAACTGAAAGAAATGGACAGCAGGTAACCTGGGACAAGCCCCAAACACGCTCACGCAGGAGCAATGGAGCTTAATTTGAAGCCCCGCTCTAGGAGGAACGCCCCTTTCTTGGCCAGTTCGAGTTCTGTGCGGAGGAGAAAAATTTCCCTGTCTTTCAGCTCAATCTTCTTTTCGAGGAATGAGACCATGCTCAGTAGGTCGACGTTTTGCATCAGCTTCTCATTCAGCTCACGGCATATTTCCGACGCCTCCCTTTCTGCCTCCTGATAGTATGCAATAGCTGCTTTAGCCTTGTAACCATTCTCCCTACACTCCTCTTCCAGATTCTCTAACTCCTTGTCCAGTTCTGCCAAATGGGTCTTGAGCGAATCGACGACGCCCACCGGCCCCAACAGCGAAGGCGATCTGGTGCAGACACTGGAACCACCGGCGCTGCACGAAGGGGAACCAGATGTTGAAATAAATCCAAAGGAATTGAAAAGGTGGAATCGAAATGACGGAAGAAGAACTGTTTTCGCTTCGAGGAGAAGAATTGTTTTCGCTTCGAGGAGAAGAAACAAATACCTTGTTGCAGCAGAAGACGACATCGTCGATGGCGACGAGCAGAAAGGCACGAACGAGCGGCGGAGGGACAACTGATTTCGCTTCGAGGAGAAGAACTGCTGGTTTCTGGGGAACAAATGCACAAACGAGCGGAGGGAGGAGAAAACCCTAATTAATAGAGCGGCGTGGGGGAGACGAAGAGGGGGGAGAAGACGAGGAATCCACCCACGAACCCACGCACGCAGCAGTACGTTGGCACGAACTGCACGCACGCAGCGGTACGTTGGCACGTACGCAACGTACGTGCGTTGCCACGTAGGTCATATTCGTTGTGTGTACGTGCACAACCGGCGCAGATTCTCTGAATAACCTCTGGCCGGACTTTTCCTTGACTTTGAGTCATTGACAGCTGGATCCCACGTCTCATGGGATGCATCCACGACCAATGCATGCAAGAAAACTGCGTGCAGAGTTGGCTTACTTCTAATTTAACTCGTGGGAGCCTCTCCTTGGAATTTTTTGTACGTTCAAAAAACAAAATCTGAAAAAACAAAATTTGCCAAGAACGCAAACTATATGTGAACAGAGGGGAGTACTTCAATATATGTTCCATCACAAACTTCAACATTGGATGGCAGTACACACTTAGTCTTAATTAAACTGAAATAAAATCATAACACAAATACTACCTGGGACAAGCCCCAAACACGCTCACGTAGGAGCAAATCGATTTAGATCTGGCCGGGCTCCCCTGCTTCCTTGGCCAGCCCTTCGATCTCGCCGCGGATGAGATCAGCTTCCTGGTCTTGCATCTGAATATTTTTCGAGAGTTCTTCCGTCTTTCTACCCAAGTCATGGTGGACCGAAAGAATCTCAGCCATGCTGGTAGCATCCCTCAAAGCTCTCTGCTTTTGCTCCAGCTCGAGTGCATAATATTTCATCTCCCTCTTGGAATTCGCGAAGATCTCTTTCGCGGTCCTGGCTATGTCCTGGTTCCGGATTTTGATCTTCCCCATGGTGTCCTTGGTATCTAGAACATGCCTCGAAAGGAAAGTATAGTCCAGGACTGAACCAGGTTTCTCAGTGGAACAACCGACCCTGTAGGAACTTTTGTAAGAAGATGCATGACAAAATCCAAAAGGTGGAATCAAAAAGTACGTGGAAACAAATACCCGGCTGCTAGGGAATCCTCGGTCCTCCTCTTCTTAGACGCAGGGGAGATCGGTGAAGACGACATCGTTGGTGAGAAGTAGAGGAGGAAGCGAACTGATTTCAGCGTGGGGATCGAGAGGGGGAAGAAGAGATAAAATGCAGGCGTGTGAAAGTGGCGATATTAACTCAGTTGCAACTGCACTGCTGACACGCGTGTGGAAGTGGAGACAGCAAACTGCATTCACTCCTCCCACGCGTGGGATTAGCCCACCTTTTCAGCATGTACTATACGTTGTATTGGCAGCTTGGCACGTTCAAGTTATGTTGGCATGTAGACACACTCGAGGGGTACGTACATGGACGACATTCGAAAGAACAGCACATGGTATGCCAAGGGACTAGGGTTTTTCAAGAGAGGGGCTCCGGAGTGTCTGAATGCCACCACAACACATGGTATGCGATATCATGTGTGTTAGAGTGTGGCATGGGTCTTGGATGCCAAATATTCACTCACCCTCTGTGTTAGGGCTTCACCGGTGTCGGATTCTCTCTAGCGGGTTCCACGACTACTTAGAGCCCGAAACTCCCAGATCTGACGTAACGGGGGAAATCTTGCCAAGAGGTTGGCCCTACCATTGACTTGGGTGTTCCTTGGGCCTAATATAACACAACCAAGCAATTGGTTCCACTTTTCTACCCAATTCCAGCTCACGTAGAGGGTCCAGAACGGCATTTCCGTATTTTCCCCCAAGGGGCTATGGTTTCTCCGAAGAGGGGCTCCGGAGCGTCTGAATGCCAGCACATGGAATTCCATACCATGTGTGTTCCCATACCATGTGTGGTATATATGGAGTGTGGAAAGTGTCTTGGATGACCAAGATTCCCTCATTCTCTTTGTTAGGGCTGCATCGGCGCCGGGTTCTCTCTGGCGGGTTCCAGGACTACTTAGAGCCGAAACTCCCGGATCTGGCAGAACGGGGGAAATCTTACCAAGAGGTGGCCCCTACCATTGACTTTGGTGTTCCTTGGACATAACCTAACACAACCAATAAATCGGTTCCACTTTGCTACCCCCTTCTGGATCATGTACGCGCGCAGAGAGGCTAGAACAGTGGTTCCGTCTTTTTTCCCAACGGGGCTAGGGTTACCCTGGAGAGGGACTCCGGAGAGTATGAATGCCACCACAGAACATGGTATGCCATACCATATGTGTTAGAGTGTGGCATGGGTATTGGATGCCAAACATTCCCTCACTCTCTGTGTTAGGGCTTCACCGGCGTCGGATTCTCTCTAGCGGGTTCCACGACTACTTAGAGCCCGAAACTCCCGGATCTGACAAAACGAGGGAAATCTTGCCAAGAGGTTGGCCCTAAAAATTTACTTGGGTGTTCCTTGGGCCTAATAAAACACAACCAAGCAATTTGTTCCACCTTGCTACACGCTTCCGGCTCACTTAGAGGGGCCAGAACGTCAATTCCGTCTTTTTCCCCAAGGGGCTATGGTTTCTCCGAAGAGGGGCTCCGGAGCGTCTGAATGCCACCACATCACATGGTATGCGATATCATGTGTGTTAGAGTGTGGCATGGGTCTTGGATTCCAAATATTCCCTCACTCTCTGTGTTAGGACTTCACCAGCGTCTGATTCTCTCTAGCGGGTTCCACGACTACTTAGAGCCCAAAACTCCCGGATCTGACAGAACGGGGGAAATCTTGCCAAGAGGTCGACCCTAACATTGTATTTTGTGTTCCTTGGACCTAACCTAACACAACCAAGCAATCGGTTCCAATTTTTTACCCCCTTCCGGCTCATGTACGCGGAGAGGCTAGAACGGCGGTTCCGTCTTTTTCCCCAACGGGGCTAGGGTTTCCCCGGAGAGGGACTTCGGAGCGTATGAATGCCACCACAGAACATGGTATGCCATACCATATGTGTTATAGTGTGGCATGGGTCCTGGATGACAAACATTCCCTCACTCTCTGTGTTAGGGCTTCACAAGCGTCGGATTCTCTCTAGCGGGTCCCACGACTACTTAGAGCCCGAAACTCCCGGATCTGACAGAATGGTGGAAATATTGCAAAGAGATTGGCCCTACCATTGACTTGGGTGTTACTTGGGACTTATATAACACAAACAAGCAAATGGTTCCACCTTGCTACCCCCTTCCGGCTCACGTAGAGGGGCCAGAACGGCAGTTCCGTCTTTTTCACCAACGGGCTATGGTTTCTCCAAAGGGAGGCTCCAGAGCGTCTAAATGCCAGCACATGGTATGGCATACCATTTGTGTTGCCATACCATGTGTTATATGTAGTCTGGAAAGTGTCTTGGATTACCAAGATTCCCTCATTCTCTTTGTTAGGGCTTCGTCGGTGTCATGGTTTCTCTCTAGCGGGTTCCAGGACTACTTAGTGCCGAAACTCCCGGATCTGGCGGAACGGGGGAAATCTTGCCAAGAGGTGGCCCCTACCATTTTGTTTGGTGTTCCTTGGACCTAACCTAACACAACCAAGAAATCGGTTCCACTTTTCTACCCCCTTCCGGCTCATGTACGCGGAGAGGCTAGAACAGCAGTTCCATCTTTTTCTCCAACGGGGCTAGGGATTCCCCGGAGAGGGACTCCGGAGCGTATGAATTCCACCAAAGCACATGGTATGCCATACCATATGTGTTAGAGTTTTGCATGGGTATTTGATGCCAAACATTCCCTCACTCTCTGTCTTAGGGCATCACCGGCGTCGGATTCTCTCTAGCGGGATCCACGACTACTTAGAGCCCAAAACTCCCGGATCTGACAGAACGAGGGAAATCTTGCCAAGAGGTTGGCCCTACCATTGACATGGGTGTTCCTTGGTCCTAATAAAACACAACCAAGAAATTGGTTCCACATTGCAACCCCCTTCCGGCTCACGTAGAGGAGCCAGAACGACAGTTCTGTTTTTTTCCCTAAGGGGCTATGGTTTCTCCGAAGAGGGGCTCCGGAGCGTCTGAATGCCGGCACATGGTATTACATACCATGTGTGTTTCCAAACCATGTGTGATATGGAGTGTGGCAAGTGTCTTGGATGATCAAGATTGCCTCATTCTCTTTGTTAGGGCTTCATAGGCGTCGGGTTCTCTTTGGCGGGTTCCAGGACTACTTAGAGCCAAAACTCCCGGATCTGGCAGAACGGGGAAATTTTACCAAGATGTGGCCCCTACCATTGACTTTGGTGTTCCTTGTACCTAACCTAACACAACCAAGAAATCGGTTCCACTTTGCTACCCCCTTCCGGCTCATGTACGCGTGCGGAGAGGCCAAAACAGCGGTTCCGTCTTTTTCCCCAACGGGGCTAGGGTTTCCTCGGAGAGGGACTCCGGATCGTATGAATGCCACCACAGCACATGGTATGCCATACCATATTTTTTAGAGTGTAGCATGGGTATTGGATTCCAAACATTACCTCACTCTCTGTGTTACGGATTCACCGGCGTCGGATTCTCTCTAGCGGGTTCCACGACTACCTAGAGCCCGAAACTCCCGGATCTGACAGAACGAGGGAAATATTGCCAAGAGATTGGCCCTACCATTGACTTGGGTGTTCCTTGGGCCTAATACAACACAACCAAGAAATTGGTTCCACCTTGCTACCCCCTTCCGTCTCACGTAGAGGGGCTAGAACGGCAGTTCCCTATTTTTCCCCAAGGGCCGGGCTATGTGTTTCTCCGAAGAGGGGCTCCGGAGCGTCTGAATGCCAGCACATGGTATGCCATACCATGTGTGTTTCCATACCATGTGTGATATGGAGTGTGGAAAGTGTCTTGGATGACCAAGATTCCCTCATTCTCTTTGTTAGGGCTTCATCGGTGTCGGGTTCTCTCTGGCGGATTCTAGGACTACTTAGAGCCGAAACTCCCGGATCTGGCGGAACGGGGGAAATCTTGCCAAGAGGTGGCCCCTACCATTGACTTTGGTGTTCCTTGGACATAACCTAACACAACCAAGAAATCGGTTCCACTTTGCTACCCCCTTCCGTCTCATGTACGCGCGTGGAGAGGCCAGAACGGCGGTTCCGTCTTTTCCCCCTATGGGGCTAGGGTTTACCCGGAGAGGGACTCCGGAGCATATGAATGCCACCACAGCACATGGTATGCCATACCATATGTGTTATAGTGTGGCATGGGTCTTGGATGCCAAACATTCCCTCACTCTCTATGTTAGGGCTTCACCGGCGTCAGATTCTCTCTAGCGGGTTCCACGACAACTTAAAGCCCGAAACTCCCGGATCTGACAGAACGGGGGAAATCTTGCCAAGAGGTTGGCCCTACCTTTGACTTGGGTGTTCCTTGGGCCTAATACAACATAACCAAACAATTGGTTCCACCTTGCTACCCCCTTCCGGCTCACGTAGAGGGGCCAGAACGATAGTTCCTTCTTTTTCCACAAGGGGCTATGGTTTCTCCGAAGAGGGGCTCTGGAGCGTCTGAATGCCAGCACATGGTATGCCATACCATGTGTGTTGCCATACCATGTGTGATATGGAGTGTGGCAAGTGTCTTGGACGACCAAGATTCCCTCATCCTCTTTGTTAGGGCTTCATCGGCCTCGGGTTCTCTCTGGCAGGTTTCAGGACTACTTAGAGCCGAAACTCCCGGATCCGGTGGAACGGGGGAAATATTGCCAAGAGGTGGCCCCTAAAATTTACTTTGGTGTTCCTTGGACCTAACCTAACACAACCAAGCAATCGGTTCCACTTTGCTACCCCCTTCCGGCTCATGTACGCTGAGAGGCTAGAACGGCGGTTCCATCTTTTTCCCCAACGGGGCTAGGGATTCCCCGGAGAGGGACTCCGGAGCGTATGAATGCCACCAAAGCACATGGTATGCCATACCATATGTGTTAGAGTGTGGCATGGGTATTGGATGCCAAACATTCCCTCACTCTCTGTCTTAGGGCATCACCGGTGTCGGATTCTCTCTAGCGGGTTCCACGACTACTTAGAGCCCGATACTCCCGAATCTGACAGAACGAGGGAAATCTTGCCAAGAGGTTGGCCCTACCATTGACTTGGGTGTTTGTCACACCCCAGATTTGGGAAACTTGTAACACATGAGGGAGACCATTTTTGTGAGCCAACAAAAACTTTTTAATGCCCTTGTGTAATCCAACATTATGTATTGCACCATGGTTATCTATGCAATTCAAGCAAATTTGATTCAAAAATCATTCACTTTGTTTTCTGATGTTTTCTGAATATTTCTGGATTGTTTTCCACCTGGTACTTCTAAAGTTGTTCATCAAAATTCTTGTGGAAATGTTGCAATCAACTTATAATTAATATTTGGTTTGATTAGAATCAAGAAAACAATTTGGCCTAAGATTAATCCAATGTTTTCTTTAGGATTTTCTATAGAAACTCACTTCTGGAAAATAAGCCAATTAGGTGTTTTTCACCCTTGTTATCTATATGCTAGAGAGTCACATTTTGTGCTCTCTTGGAATGGATGTGATCTCTATTATGTGGACTACAAATTGTTTAACTTGGTTTGAAAATTGGAATTACAGAAACAATCAATTGCTTGATGTTTTCGTGTTAAGAAAATAAGACAGATTTAGTGATTTCTAGAAAACAGAGAAAAACCCAAACTAGCTGTTTTTCCACCTTGTTTTCATTGATCATTTGAGTTTCAAATTTGTTTTCTTTTGATGTTTATGAAAGTACTAATGTTTCTTAACACAAACATACTTGGAAAACAAATTTTGAATATGATTTGGTTCATGAAAACAACTACAACATTTGGCTAATCCACTCTGTTAAACCAACATAGAAAATTTCTAAGTCTGAAACTGAAACTAAATTTTCTTCAGAAACAGTGATATGCGTGGCGGAAACGTCTCGTCGAAATTACTGCTCTAACCGGGCGGTGCAGAGTAGCAAGTGTCTTGGCGTCTGGTCACGTTCTCCCTCAGGACGTGGCCCCTTGTGCCTCGGTGCTCGAGCCGATGGAAGACCGAACGAGCGTGGTGTTGTCCCTTTGGCTCAACATTGATAGGGGGACGCCCCCTCTCCCATTCTAACACCGTCTTTTCCTTCTTCTTCCTCCCGTTCTTCACCTATAGAAAAAGAGAAAATCGAGCATGGCTGGTGGAGGCTGAGGCAGAGGTTCGTCCCTGGGCTCCGGCGTTGCCCCCCGGCGGAGCACGAGGCATGTCGTGGACGCGCCGGAGAGATCCTTTGTTCGGGCTGGAGCGCACGCGGGAATCCGGCGCGGCCGCGGTGGCCGTGCTGCTCGAGGCCGCGGTGTTATGGGGATCTCCCTTCCTTGTTGGGCAAAGGATACTCGCGTGCCAGAGCACGAGTTCCTGGTGGCCCTCTCCAGTCACCTCCGTAGTCGCATGAGGCTCCCTGATGTCTTTGCTGGGTCCGTCGACCGCAATCCGCCCCGCGGATTCTGGCTTCAGGTGGTGGGATGCATCAACAGGCCCTGGTGGGCGTCGGCGGGGATTTCCTCCACTGGCCACTTGTCGTTGGCGAGGGGGTGGAAGACCTTCGCCCACGCCCAGAGGTTGGAGGAGAGCCAGGTCCTCCATTTCCGCTTCGATGGAGTGGACCGCCTCTTCATGAAGATCTTCGGGCGTCGCGGCGAACGTGTGGAGTGCTACGTCGAGAGGGGGAGCAGTGACGAGGGCGACGGCGACGATGATGAAGATGATGTTGCTGAAGAGGAGGACGAGGAAGATCCGTCGGCCATCAAGGAGGCCTTTGGGTGCCTTCGTCCAGACAAAGAGCCTGACAATCCTGATCAGTCAGTCTTCATTTGGAATCCTCTTCTTCCTCCTTCTCCTCGTCGCTCCCATCCCTCCTCCTCGGCCGATCATGTCTCGTAGTTGTGGCGAAGACAGGCTCGGCCGAGGTTGGTCGCAGTTCTTCTTTCTTTGATAGCCGCGGAAGGGGGATAGCTCCTTCCAGGTCCTAGCACCTTTTTGTCTTCGTGATGGATCTACAACATTTCCATGTACTCAAATGTATCTCATGTGTGAAATATGAAGGAAGTGTGTTCTTTTGTCTATCACTTTGCAAATGGATTCTTTGGAGAGCCATCGGGGAGAAGTTTAGACTTAGCTCTGGGAGTTTTGGCATCCTTGGCGCGGTGAGTCGCTTACTGCAAGTGTCTTTGCTGCTGCCCCTCTTGAGGCATCCGTCCCTTCATTGTGGAAGTATGTGCTTGGCTGCTTCCCTCTTGAGGTAGGTGCTTGTCTCTGCAGTGAGCGGAAGTACGTGCCTGGTACTCTTCTCGTGGATACCCCGAGAGGAATTCAACACCAAGGACTTAGATGAGTTGTCGTGCACGGTAGCGACCCGTTTAGACAGAGCTCTGCCACTTGGATTTATTCTGGTTGGGTCTCACCCGTGCATGGGTACCGATCCCAACCACCGCTCGCGAGGTGTCCTCGAGACGGAGTAACAGATGCATGCTCCCAAAGAAAGAAAGATTGCCAAGAGGCAAGTGTTATTGGCAGGAAGAAAATCTTTACTGCTAGGGTGAGGCTCTACATTACACGCTTGGGGATGTCATGACCCTACGGTCCCCCAAGAAGCACTTGACGCCCCGTGCGGACACGGGACTCCCATCATTATAGGGCTGAGACTCTCAAGAGCTCAGGTGCAAAGGTTTGCCATGCGGCTTCCCACTTGTGTGGGTAGAGGTGATACGTCATAAACGTATTCTTAATTTCTGATGTTCCATGTTGTTTTCATGTTGTTTCCTACATGTTTTACATACACTTTATGTCATTTTTATCGATTTTCCGGACTAACCTATTGACAAGGTGCCACAGAGCGAGTTCCCTGTTTTCTGCTATTTTTAGTTTCAGAAAAGTTGTTCTGCAAATATTCACAGAATTGGAAAATTCGAAGCCCGGAAGTCGTAGAATTCGCGAAGGTTCCACGGAGTCCCGAAGAGGCCCGGAGGGGGGCCACACCATAGGGCGGCGCGCCCCTGGCCGCGCTTGGGGGTTGTGTGGGCCCCTCGGGCGTCCACCGCCATCGCCCTTTCGCCTATTTATACCCCCCGATACGTCAAACCTAAATATATACCACTTCTTCCCAAGAAACACCCGATGTCGCCGTCATCGTCATCCCGAGATCGGGAGGGTTTTGGAGCTCTCCCCGGCACCCTGCCAGGCGGGGAATTCATGACCGAAGGGGTCTACACCACCATGCCCTCCTCCGAAGTGATGCGTGAGTAGTTCATCCCTGGACTACGGGTCCATAGCAGTAGCTAGATGGTTGTCTTCTCCACTTTGTACCTCATGTTTAGATCTCGTGAGCTTCCCTACATGATCGAGATCATCTTTATGTAATGCTACATGTTGTGTTTGTTGGGATCTGATGAATGTTGAATGCTATGTCATCTGATTATCAATCTATCAAGTTAGCTTCATGCATATGTTATTTATGATCTTGCATGCTCTCCGTTACTAGTAGATGCTCTGGCCAAGTAGATGCTAGTAACTCCAATAGGGAGTATTTATGCTCGATATTGGGTTCATGCCTCCTTTGCATCTGTGCTCGAGTGACAGAAGTGTGAAGGATGGAGGATGTGTTGTTGCCATTACGGGGAAAAGAATGGTGTTTACTTAGTTTACATTGTTTACATTACACACTTTGCTTACTGCGAGCATCTGTTGCTTGCAACCTAATACCCAACATTTGTTCGGAGGATATTCGGAGGGTGGATTATTAGTCATAGATGCAGTTGGATGACAGTCTATGTATCTTGTTGTAATGCCCGCATGAATCACATAGAATCTTTATATCTTGCATATGCACTACGATGCAGCCTTCATTTCTGTCAATTGCCCAGGTGTAATTTGTTCACCACACATGTTATTTATCTTTTAAGGAGAGACACCTCTAGTGAACTGTGGACCCCGGTCCATTTTCTCATACTGATAATACACAATGCTTCCACTGTTTTCACACTGCTTCCACTGTTTTCACACTGCTACTACTGCTTTCATACTGTTCTCTTATTGTTTTCCACACCATTTGTTTAACCTCTTTGTATTCAGCAAAACCGTTGAGATTGACAACCTCACTGCTTCGTTGGGGCAAAGTGATTTGATTGTGTTGTGTAGGTTCCACGTTGCTGCTGAACCGGTAGAGCGCCCTGCCATCTCAGCTGCATCAACCTTCAGAGATTTCTTGTCCTCCTACTGGTCGATTCAACCTTTGTTTCTTTTCTGAGGGAAAACTTGCCGTTGCACTCTTCACAACATTTTTCTTGGGGTTTACCAACGTCAGCCATCAACAAGTTTGCTGGCGCTGTTGCCTGGGGACGAAGTTTTCAAGAGAAAGCAGCCTCCCGTCAAGGCACCCATCAAGTTCTCTGGCGCCGTTGCCGAGGAGGAAAAGAATTTCTACAAGGGGAGTCTCTCACTTCCAATATCTTTACTTTGTTTTTGTTTTTCTTAGTTTATTTTATTTTGTATTGTTTGCTTCTCTTTATCAAAAAAACAAAAAAATTAGTTCTTATTCTAGCTGTAGTTTTATTACAGTTTTTAGTCTTGTTAAAATGACTACTTCTAAGAACACAAGTTGCATGACTTTACTAGCACCAACAATAATGATTTCATTAGCACACCTATTGCTCCACCTGCTCCTACTGCTGATTTTTTATGAGATAAAACCTGCCCTGTTGAACCTTGTTATGAGAGAGCAATTTTCTGGTGTTAGTACTGATGATGCTGCTGCCCATCTTAATAATTTTGTTGAACTATGTGAGATGCAAAAGTATAAAGATGTAGATGGAGATATTATTAAACTGAAATTGCTTCCTTTCTCTTTGAGAGGAAGAGCTAAAGAATGGTTGCTATCTTTTCCTAGAAATAGTATTGGTTCTTGGACTAAGTGTAAAGACGCTTTCATTGGAAAATATTATCCTCCTGCTAAGATTATATCTTTAAAAAGTTGCATTATGAATTTTAAGCAACTTTATAATGAGCATGTTGCTAAAGCTTAGGAAAGAATGAAATCTTTAGTAAAGAATTGTCCCACTCATCGACTGACTACTTGGATGATCATCCAAACCTTTTATGCAGGCCAGAAGATTTATTTTCAGCTACTGGAGGGACCTTTATGTCCATGACCTTGGGGGCCGCAACAAAGCTTCTTGATGATATGATGGTAAATTATTCTGAATAGCACACTGAGAGGGCTACAACTGGTAAGAAGGTAAATTCTATGGCAGAAACCTCCTCTCTGAGTGATAGACTTGATGCTATTATGTCTATGCCTGTCAATGGACATGCTCCTACTGATCCAAACAATGTTCCTTTAGCCTCTTTGGTTGCTCAAGAAGAGAATGTTGATGTGAACTTCACTAAAAATAATAATTTCAACACCAATGCTTATAGGAATAATTTTGGTAGCAACAATTATAGGCCATCTCCTCTCAATAATAGTAATGCTTATGGTAATTCCTACAACAGCAACAAAAGTGTACCCTCCGATCTTGAGAACATGCCTAAGAATTTTATTAGTACACAAACTGCTTTGAATAAATCTGTTGAGGAAAAGTTTGGAAAAATTGATGTTATTGCTTCTAAAGTTGATAGCCTTGATCTTGATGTTGATTTTCTGAAACTAAAGGTTATGCCTCATGATGTTCAAGAAAGCAAAACTTTGAATTACATCCAAATTCGAATTGATGATAATGTTGGGATGTTAGCTGAATTGCATGCTAGATGGGAAAGAGAAGATGAAATAGCTAGAAATAATAATATAGCTAATGTTTGCACCATTACCACCACTAGTAAAACTGAAGCTTCTTATGCTATTAAACCCTCTACGATCAATGGTAAAGTAATCGGTGTTGGACATACTCCCACTTCTGCAATTAAAAATGCAAAACTGCCTGAAACTGCTAAAAATGTTCCTGATAAAAGTGCTAATTTTTTTAGAAACATGGGAGACAATGGTCCCATTACCTTTGATAAAAATGATATTGACTTTGATGATTGAAACATAACTGAAGTGATTAAGTTCCTACAAAATCTTGCGAGTTGTCCTAATGATAGTGCTATGAATACGACTTTCACAAAACATATTACAAATGCTCTCATGCAAATTAGAGAGGATGAATTAAGATGTGAAGCCTCTATCCCTAGGAAGCTAGATGATGGTTGGGAACCCAGTATTAAAATGAAAGTGAATGATTTTTATTTCAATTCTCTATGTGATCTTTGTGCTAGTATCTTTGTTATGCCTAAGAAACTCTATGATATTCTTGATTTGCCACCTTTGGAGCACTGTTATTTGGATATTCGTCTTATTGATAATGTTAGAAAGAAACCTTTAGGGAGAGTTGATGATGTTCTTATCATGGTTAATAAAAATCTTGTCCCCGTTGATTTTGTTGTCTTGAATATTGTGTGCAATGATTTTGGTCCAGTTGTTTTGGGAAGACCTTTTCTTAGAACTATTGATGCTGTTATTGATATGAAAGAGGGGAATATTAAATTTAAGTTCCCGCTAAAGAAAGGTATGGAACACTTTCCTAGAAAGAGAATTAAGTTGCCTTTTCCTTATATTATTCGAGCGAATTCAATTTGGATGCTTCTTCACTTGAAAACACTTGATTCCACTTTTCTCGGCCTAGCTAAAAGGCGTTAAAGAAAAACACTTCTTGGGAGATAACCCATGGTTTTATTTTTCGCTTTGTTTTTCTCTATTTTCTTTGATTCAATGGGTTGTATGCTTCTGTAGAAACTCCTTTGTATCTTTATTTTCATGTTTTAGTTGTACCAAGTAAATTTTCTGACGAGAGTTGGAGTTGGTTTTCGATTTCTGCGCAGGAAACAGATTTGTGCCGTGCACGTAAAAAATTGCATAATTCAGAGAAAGATCAAAATGTCCTTAAATTGTTTGTGCTTCTTCCTCAGATAAGTCCTCAACTTTTTCGTTCTTTAAGTTTTTCGATCTGAGCAACGTGAGTGCCACGAAAAAATTTGTCTTTACAGACTGTTCTGGTTTTGGCAGATTCTGCCATTTTTCTTGCATTTGCTCTTTTACGGTGACAAGTGGATTTCTTTGCTTCATGAAACATCAGTGGCTGTAGATAATGTTTAAAAGTATCAATAGCACTTGTGCCCTTACAGAACCCATGGATTTTTTATTGTTGCACTAACCCTCTAATGCGAATTACTCTTTGAGTGTGGTGTGAAGGAAGTTTTTAAGGTGAAGAGAAGAGGGTGATATAATGTGATGCCAAGGCAAAGCTTGGGGATGCCCCCGTGGTTCATCCCAGAAAGTTCTAAGAAGACACAAGAATCTAAGCTTGGGGATTCACAAGGCATCCCCTTCTTCATCAACAATTTATCAGGTCACTTCTAGTGAAACTATATTTTTATTCGGTCACATCATATGAAGTTAACTTGGAGTTTCTGTTTTCTTTCTTTTGTTTTCCTTGCTTAAATAATATAGTTGGAGACTAGAATTCTTTGTTTGGGAGAGAGACACGCTCCGCTTTTTCGTTTGAATACTCGTTGTGCTCGTATTCTTAGTTTTTCTTCTAGCTGCTGCAAAATTCCTGTTTAGCTCTTGTTTTCATAGCATCTCTTATTCAGAGTTGTTAGTTTTAGTAGAATTGGGTGAGTACTCTCATGTTTGATTGTTTTATCATTTATAGGGTTTTTGTTAAAACATATTTTGTATGGTGCTTGTTGGGAAAAGAAACTGCTGCTTGTAGTAGAATTTATAACGGTGCACGTAGAAGCTTGTATAGACTGTGGCTAGACTTTTTCATATCATGCTAGATGTTATTTTAATTCTAAATCCTATTTGTTATTTAGTAGCATGATTATTCTCAAATAGCTAAGAGTGTTTAATGTTCCATTTAAAGAATGATGAGTTGTTTTTGTCATTTTGAAGCATAAATTTGTGGTGTTCTCCTTTGAATGTTTTATTTGGTTGACTTGGCGCATGCTCACACCATGTTTATGACTATGAACCAGTCACTTATAGACTCTATGATCATTTAGTTTTTGAACTTCTGGTACCACTTATGCTTTGATTAATGATGTTTATGTCGCTATGCATGATTATGGCTCTTATACTCTCTTGATTTGTCGCTCCCAGTCTTTAGCTAGCCTCCACCTGTACTGAGTATGAGATCTACTCATGCATCCAACTCCCAAAAACCCAAGTTTACCAAATGTGTCCACCATACCTACCTACATGTGGTATTTAACTACCACTCCAATTTATATTGCTCATGTGTTGCCTTTAAAACTTTCAACATTACTCCTGTTTTGTGATCCTGTTTTAGCTCATGAGGACGTAAAATAGAGAATCTTTATCTCGCTTGTTGATTGGACTTTCACACCCTGGACTAGTGGCTTCATCCGCTTATCCAATTGATAGAAGAGCTGGCAGCGGGGTGCCTGGCACCAAAGTAATACAACAAATTATTTTCACTATTTTTTGTCAAAGCATAGTTGTGTAAACAAAAGAGAAAGAGGGATGACCTTCTATCCAGATGTGTCCTTCTATGGGAGCCGCTCTTGTGAAGTCTAGTTGGCTTGTGACGTACTGTATTTTATGTTTACCATTCGTTGACATAAGCATACACCTCTCTAAAAAATAGACACTCCTCCACGGTATGTGATTGTTGGCAAGCACCCGAGGATTTGGTTAGCCATGGTTTGTGTAAGATGGTTGGGAGGAGTGTCAAACATTTTATACCTCTGTTTATTAAAATAAAAGCTCTAGCACTTGAGTTGATCCCTGCTTCCCTCTATGAAGGGCCTTTATTTTACTTTTATGTTGAGTCTCCATCTTTTAACCTTATGCATAGTTGAGAGAGCATAGTTGCCATTCTCAGTTTAATGTGCATTTGTCCGAGAAACATTATTAATTGATTCATGATGTGTTATTGTTTGTTCTCTAATTATTTGTTCTAGTCTTCCTCATGAACTTTGAAGTTGTCCTGGCATTTATGTTTTGCCCCACTCTTAAGGAAAAGCGAAATATCACTTTGCCATGTTATCTTTATGCTTCAAACAAACGTATATTTTTAGTTCATTATTATTCATGATATTTTATTTGTGTTACTTCTCATGATGCAAGGTGATTGCTATGCTTTATTGTTAAAATTTTATTTATCATGCTCGTGTTGAAGTTCTATGATCTCAGCTTACTTATGCTTTTACATTATTCATGATCAAGTTTATGTTGTTAGCATGTCACCTCAGAAATTATGTGTTTTTATCGTTTACCTACTCGAGGACAAGTATGAATTAATCTTGGGGATGTTGATACGTCATAAACATATCTTTAATTTTTGATGTTCCATGTTGTTTTCATGTTGTTTCCTACATGTTTGTTATACACTTTATGTCATTTTTATCGATTTTCCGGACTAACCTATTGACAAGATGCCACAGAGCCAGTTCCCTGTTTTCTGTTGTTTTTAGTGTAAGAAAAGTTGTTCTGGAAATATTCTTGGAATTGGAAAATTCGAAGCCCGGAAGTCTTAGAATTCCCGAAGATTCCACGGAGTCCCGAAGAGGCCTGGAGGGGGGCCACAGGGGGGCACACAATACGGCGGCGCGCCCACTTGCCGCGTCTGGGGGTGGTGTGGGCCCCTCGGCGTCCACCGCCATCGCCCTTTCGCCTATTTATACCCCCCGATACGTCAACCATAAATATATACCACTTCGTAGAGAGAAACACCCGAGGCCACCGTCATCGTCATCTCAAGATCAGGAGGGTTTTGGAGATCTCCCCGGCACCAAGTCGGGAGGGGAATTCATCACCGGAGGGGTCTACACCACCATGCCCTCCTCTGAACTGATGCGTGAGTAGTTCATCCCTGGACTACGGGTCCATAGTAGTAGCTAGATGGTTGTCTTCCCCACTTTGCACCTCATGTTTAGATCTCGTGAGCTTCCCTACATGATCAAGATCATCTTTATGTAATGCTACATGTTGTGTTTGCTGGGATCTGATGAATGTTGAATGCTATGTCTTCTGATTATAAATCTATCATGTTATCCTCATGCATATATTATTTATGATATTGCATGCTCTCCATTATTAGTAGATGCTCTGGCCAAGTAGATGCTAGTAACTCCAAGAGGGAGCATTTATGCTCGATAGTGGGTTCATGCCTCCTTTGCATCTGTTCTCGAGTGATAGAAACGTGACGGATGGAGGATGTGTTGTTGCCATTAGGGAGAAAACAATGGTGTTTACTTAGTTTACATTGTTTACATTACACACTTTGCTTACTGCGATAATCTGTTGCTTGCAACTTAATACCCAACGTTTGTTCGGATGATATTCGGAGGGTGGATTATTAGTCAGAGATGCAGTTGGATGACAGTCTATGTATCTTGTTGTAATGCCTGCATGAATCACATAGTAATGTTTATGTCTTGCATATGCACTACGGTGCATCCTTCATTTCTGTCAATTGCTCAGCTATAATTTGTTCACCACACATGTTATTTATCTTTTATGGAGAGACACCTCTAGTGTACTATGGACCCCGGTCCATTTTCTCATACTGATAATACACACACTGCTTCCACCGTCTTTACACTGCTTCCACTGTTTTCACACTGCTGCTACTGCTTTCATACTGTTCTCATATTGTTTTCGACAGCATACGTTTAACCTCTTTGTATTCAGCAAAACCGGTGAGATTGACAACCGCACTGCTTCGTTGGGGCAAAGTGATTTGATTGTGTTGTGTAGGTTCCACGTTGCTGCTTAACCGGTAGCGCGCCCTGCCATCTCAGATCCATCAACCTTTAGAGATTGCTTGTCCTCCTACTGGTCGACTCAACCTTGGTTTCTTTTCTGAGGAAAAACTTGCCGCTGCACTCTTCACAAAATTTCTCTTGGGGTTTACCAACGTCAGCCATCTAGAGGCTCTCGCGGCCAGGCGGACGCCTGGTGAGGTGCCCCCTGAGACCCTCACGGAGAGAGGCCCCCTCGAGGGTGCGTCACCACAGCCTAGGAGAGGCACGTGGAGCGAGCAAGAGCTAAGGGTAGAACTTCTACATATGATGGATGTTCCACGGGTTTGGTACAGGCGTGTCGTCTATGGTCTCCAATCGTGCCACACCAGGTCTCGTGACGTGCGTTACCCGGTATCGCCCCTCCCACATGGCAGAGAGCTTGTGTAAGCCCTCTCGGGAGAGAATCCTCCTCAGGACCAGGTCGCCCAACTCTAGTGTGTGTGGCCTGATGGTGTTGATGTAGTAGCGCCGGAGGCCTTGCTGGTACCGAGCGGCACGGGTGGCGGCTCGGGTTCTCACCTTCTCGAGAAGCAGCAGGTCCTCGGTGTGGAGTTCCCCCTGCCTATCCTCGCTGAAAGCCATAGCTCGGGGAGAGCCAAGCTTGAGTTCGGCAGGGAGAACGACCTCGACCCATAGACTAGGGAGAAAGGTGTTGCCCCCGTGGGCTTGGTTGCGGTGGTGCGTATTGACCACGGGACCGACGGGAGCTCGTCGATCCACTTCTTCCTGTGGGCCTTGAGCTTGTTGAAGCTCCACGTCTTGAGGCCCTTGAGGACCTCGGCGTTGGCGCGCTCCGCGTGGCCATTGCTTCGCGGGTGCGCGACGGAGGCGTAGAAGATCTTGATGCCTAGGTTGGCGCAGTAGGACTTGAAGAGGCCGCTTATGAATTGTGCACCGTTGTCTGTGATGATGCGGTTGTGCACGCCGAAGCGGAAGACCAACCCCTTAATGAACTTCACCGTTGTCCTTGCTGGGATGTCCCGGACATCTTCTACCTCCGCCGACTTGGTGTATTTGTCGACGGCGACTTAAAGGTAGCGATAGCCTCCGAGCGCTCGTGGGAAGGGTCCCATGATGTCCAGCCCCCAGACTACGAACGGCCATGAGAGGGGAATGTCTGGAGTCCTTGCGCGGGCTGGTGCGTTTCCTTGGCATGGAACTGGCACGCCTCATAGGCCTTGACGAGATAGGTGGCGTCTTTGAGAGCCGTAGGCTAGTAGAAGTCGTACCTGAAGGCCTTGCCGACGAGGGTTCACGATGAGGAGTGGTGACCGCAGTCGCCTTGGTGGATGTCCTTGAGGAGCTCCATGCCGCCGTCGAGGGGGGGGGGGACGCACAACAGTGCCACACCGGTAGGGCGCCTCCATTACAGCTTGGAGTCGATGACGCAGTACATCTTGGCTCGACGGGCGACCAGCTTGGCCTCTGCTTCGTCCTTGGGGAGGTAGCCCTTCTGGAGGTAGTCGATCATGCTCTTGTTCCAGCATGCTTCCTCGTGAGTGAAGGCAAGCACCAGGCGGGTTCTCGAAGGAGTTACGCAGTCCGGTGCGCCTTGGAAGGGAGCGGGTGGGGGCTCCTCCTCGAGGTGCTGGTGGCCTTGTGGCTCTTCGTCGTCGACGGGGGGTATGATGGATGGCTTGGAGATCCTCTCTTCAAAGACGCCCGGGGCCTATGCCCAGTTTCTTGATGCTCGCTTGGCGAGGTTGTCTTCTTCTTAGTTGTTCCCGCGCGGGATATGCTGCAACTCTAGGCCGAGGAAACGCTTTTCGAGCTTGCGAACTTCCTCAAGAAATAGGGCCATGTGTTTGTCCTTGGAGACATAGCTCTTGGTGGAGAAATTTACCAAGAGCTGGAAGTCTCCCTTGGTGACGAGGCGCTTGACGCCCAGGGCGATGGCGGCCCTAATGCTAGCGAGGAGCCCCTTACTCAGCGATGTTTTTGGAGACTTTGGCCTTGTGGCCAAAATGGAGCCGGACGACGTAGTAGAGTTTGTCGCTAGTGGGCGACGTAAGCACGACGCCAGCCCCCGAGCCCCTAGAGGAGAAAGCATCGTCAAAGTGCATGGTCCATTCTCCAGGAGCTAGCTTGTCGGGGACGGTTGTCTCCTCTTCAGGATCTTCCTCCGGCTGTGGGTTTATCAACTCTGCATTGAACTCCGCCAGAATTCCTCCCTTGATGGTATTGGTCGTGAGGAACTGGAGCTCGAAGTGTTGGAGCTCGACAGCCCACTCCGCAAAACGCCCCATGGCGTTGGAATTTCGAAGGATCTGCACGAGGCGGAAGGTTGACACCACAGTGATGGGGTTCGCCTTGAAGTAGTAGCGAAGCTTCCTCGAAGCTACAAGGAGCGCATACAGGAGCTTCTGCTGCATGGGGTACCTCTCGTGGGCATCTGGAAGCACGGTGCTAACAAAGTAGATATGGTGTTCGATGAGAGCGACTGGAGGGCTCCCGAAAATGAGTTGTCCTAACGCATTGGGGCTCTCTTGAGGCTGCATGAGGGTATTTTCCTTATGGAGGCCTTGGCCTGCAACGGGGTCCTCTCGGGGAGAAGCGGGCGTGGGCTCCAGATCGGGCAGGGTTGCACTTTTCTTGTCAGACGGCCTTTCAGCTACGAGTGCATTGCTGACTGTGTGAGGGGTGGCCGCCAGGTACAGGCGCAGCGGCTCCCGCGGTCGTGGTGCGACGAGTATGGGAGGGCTTTCCAGATACCTTTTGAGGTCCACAAATTCAGCAGCTGCCTCGGCAGTCCATTTGAATGGACCCGAAAACTTTAGGAGCTTAAAGAATGGCAGAGCCTTGTCGCCGAACCTGGAAATGAAGCGCCCTAGCGCCTCTACGCATCCCGCGAGGAGTTGCATACCCTTTAGTCGTCGTGGAGGTTGCATCTCTTCAATGGCCCGAATATTGTCGGGATTCGCCTCGATGCCCCGATGGGACACCAGGAAGCCCAGCAGCTTCCCTGCCACAACCCCGAATACACATTTTATCGAGGTTGAGAATGATGTTGACCCTGCGGAGGTTCTAGAACGTCTCCACAAGGTCATCGACGAGCGTGCGCTCTTCGCGAGTCTTGACGATGATGTCGTCGACGTAGGCCTCCATATTCTTCCCTATCTGTGTCCCCAGGGCGATGTGCATGAGCCTCTGGAATGTGTCTCCCACGTTCTTCAGGCTGAAAGGCATGCAGACGTAGAAGAATACCCCACAAGGTGTCATGAAGCCAGTTTTTTCCTCGTCCCCCTTGGCTATTTTGATCTGATGATAGCCTGAGAAGGCGTCTAGGAAACATAGGAGGTCGCACCCAGCGGTGGAGTCCACTATTTGATCGATCCTCGGGAGAGGGTACTGATCCTTTGGGCAGGCCTTGTTGAGGTCGGTGAAGTCCACGCAAAGACGTCCTCCACCCGTATGCTTAGAGACGACGAAGGGGTTGGAGATTCACTCGGCATGGGAGATCTCACGAATGTTCCTGGCGTCCAGGAGCTTTTCCACTTCCCGGACGATGAATTCCTACTTCTCCGGGCCCTGGCGAAGGGCCTTTTGCTTGATCGGGCATGCGCCCGGTCATACCGCAGATGGTGCTCGATCACCTCCCCTGGTACACCGGGCATATGAAACAATGTTTGTGCGAACATGTCCGCGTTTGCCCGAAGGAAGGCGACGAGCGCGCTTTCCTATTTGGGAGGCAAGCCGGATCCGATGGTGAGTGAAGGCCCCATGCCGTCGGGGTTCAAGGAGACCTTATTTGTCGCCGCCCTCTCCTGAGAGAACAACTGCTTCTTCTTTGGAGGCTCGACAGCATCCCCGAGGTTGCCCTCGTCGATGGGGTGTGATGCTGCTGCCTCCTTATAGGCGTCCTCCATGGAGCGTACCGCAGCCTTCACGTCCCCATGGACAACGAGGGGGCCGCTGCTCCCGGGCATCTTGACCATGTTGTATGTGTGGTGTGTGACAGCCATGAACTTGGCCAGCACAGGGTAGCCGAGGATTGCGTTGTAGGGCAGCCTGATGTGGGCTACGTCCAAGTCGATCTCCTCGGTGCGGTAGTTTTGGCGGGTGCCGAACGTGACCGCTAGCCGAACCTTCCCTAGCGGTACGGTTGTGATGCTGGTTACTCCGGTGAAGGGCCTGGTTGCCTTGAGGCGATCACGTGGTATGCGCGTAGTTTCTCGAAGGTCCCGAGGGAGATCACGTTGAGGCCAGCGCCTCCGTCCACGAGCGTCTTCGAGACGGCGATGTGGTTGATCGTGGAGGTGCACACCAGAGAGATGGCTACCACCGAGCCGACGGCCTTGGCGTCATCGGTGGCGTCGAAGGAGATCTCATGATGGGACCACTTGAGTGGTGGAGTGGCTGTCGCGCCCCCGCGGAGGGCGGAGTTCACCTCCTGCGAGGCCTGCTTGAAGTGGCGCCCAGAGGAAGGGGCGAGAGACCCGGCGAGGATGCATGCGGCGTGACGAGAGGTACCGTGCGCCTCTGATGAGCCGTGGTCACCGCGTCCCGCGCAAAGCGCCAGAGAGTCACGTGACCCTCGAGTTCGCCGCGGGGAAGATGGCCGCAGTGACGGAAGCGTTGGAGGAACTGCGCGTGCAGGTCTTCCCACGAGTTCACGGAGCTGTCCTGGAGATTTAGCAGCCATGCGAGCGCATGGCCGCGGAGGGCCAGGGGAATATACCTCAGGAGGCACCGGTCGCCTTCCCTGGCAGCCCTGACTCGCAGTCCGTACTTCCATAGGAACTCCAACGGGGGGTTGTCCCCGGTGTAACGTGGAGGGAGGCGAGGCCGGAAGGCCGAGGGCCACCTTGACTCCCACCGGTCTCTGTTGAACGTGTAGCAGCACCCTGCCCGAGCGCTCGCCCGCCGCTCTCGGTAGCTAGTCCACTCTGAGTCGGCGGTGGCGTTTCTCGGGGCGAAGGATATCGTGTCGTGTTCTCGAGAGCGCCGAGCCCTGCGCGTCCAGGGTTCCGCCGACCACACCACGGGCGTGGTCACCGTGGTGGAGCTTGTCTGCTCGAAGTCGGCTGATGGCGCTAGGGTGACCTCGGTGGTGTGCACCAACCGAGATCCACCGGCATCGAGCTCGAGCGGACAACGCGTCGGTCCATGTGCTCCAGGCGGGGCTTCCTGCGGAGTTGCATGCGCAGGACACTGCAGGGGCCGCGTCGGCTTCGTGTGGAACTCGCCGGCGTTCCTCGTGTCACGCCCGCGCCGTGACGCGTGGGAGCGAGAGTGGGAGAGCCTGATGTGGGCGAAGCCGGTGATGAGGCTGCCGATGTTGTGCCGCTTCCAGGACCGCGTCCCGCGGCCGGTCCGGTCGGTGCGGGAGGTGACCATGGCGACGGAGATGCGAGAAAAACGCCTTAGCCCCCTACCTGGCGCGCCAAATGTCGGAGTTGTTGTTCTATTAATGACATGGTAGCACTCAAAGGTTCGAACAGTGGGGGATAACCACATTCGCTCGCACCCCGGGAAGCTTCAGGAAGAGAGCTCTCGAAGGAAAACAATGTGGACACGGGGAGTTTACCCAGGTTCGGGCCACCGTGATGGTGTAAAACCCTACTCCTGTGTAGATTGCACTGTGGTGGTTACCGTACAATGGGAAGTTCCTTTGGTCTATCTACTTGTGTCCCTCTACCACGATAGAGTGGGCAGTCTACTTATACTGGCGTTTGACCCTCTTTTCCCACTCACTTGGCGGGAAAGGGATACCACAAGGTGCCAAAGGGTGGAGTTTCCCGTACTACTGCGCCTTCTGCGCGGTCCTGGTCGCCAGGGGACAGCTCCACCGCCCATGGCGTCACGGTGTGGGAGCCCAGTGACGCCGCCTTCGTCTTGTAGCGCGGACTCAGTCTTCTTGCACCGAAGAGGAAAGCCTCAGACCGGGCTTTGGTGCGCGCAGCGGAGCTCTGTGCTTTATACACGAGAATGACAACTGTGGCCAAAGCCGCTCTGTCCCCTGTGGTGGCTTCGTCATCCGCGCAGGGGCCAGAACGTCACCCTCACATGGGCTGTCTCCCAACGGGTGAGTTTCCTTCCGGGAAGGAGCGGGGGCAGAGCAGGACTCCTCCCCAGCGATGCGAGATGGAGACCTCGGGGAAGACTCCTCTCCAAGGGGCTGACTTAGGTGGGGAACCCTTGGGGGTTCCCCTCTCTCACGGCGGACTGATACAGACTCCTTTCGTGCCTGGTGGGCTGGGCCAGCAGCAGACGGCCCAGGATACCCTGGTATCCGTGGGTCCGACATGTTCACTCAAAAAAAAACCATTAGATTTTATCTCACGTTGTCACAAAGAACAAAACACATAGGAGACTAAATGCACTTTCCACCATTCTGATGATTCACTTTCTTGTTCGATATCTACTCATATACACAACTATTTGAAGGTACCTGAAGTGTGTGATCTCTATAGGTTCGATAAAGAGTGGACATGACTCCAAAACCTTTTCCGATCAATAATCAATAGCGGGACCTATGCACGTCCATATTGACTCCCACTACCATGCGAAGTTGATTAATGTACATAGTTTCATTGCTTTGCTATACATACTTTACTCGAGATGAGATTTCTGATATCTATGTGAAGCAACACTTGGTTGGATTTGTTTTACTTGGTTGGAATAGTCAGATAAAAAAAATTACTGCAGGAAACCGTAAAAAAAGTGACATAAAAAATACTACAAAAAAATAAAGTAAAAATAAGGGCTACAAGGAAAACGAGATGTGACTGAAGCCAAGATATTCGAATTAAGACTCAAGGTGATATTTTTAGGAAAAATCCAGAGCATCATGCCAGTCGGGTTAGACGCCGCTTGATTGATTAGAGGAAAAAAATGCTAAATGAAATTGTAACCCCAAGGATCTTATTGGTCAATATATGGTCCACATAGTGCAACCGAGTGCCTCTTTGATTGAAACAATCTTTGAAACTATATTTATAGGATTCCAATGGATGCAATTTTTTTTTCGGATGTGTGTTGTTTGATTCGTTTGCAACATATATTGATTTTCCGTGATACTTTCATTGCATTACACTTCATATGGCATTTTTCATAGCTCCTTGAAAAGTTACTCTCCTTTTTCCTGTAATTCTATCAGACAAACTTTTTGGCATAAATCTTTGTGCATATAAATCGTGTAGAGTTCACGATTGCACAGCTTTGCGACAATCCATTTCCGTTTTTTATGGCAATTTTTACTGTACCCCTGGTACTCCCAAAGTGGGGCGTATTGAAAAGACCAAAACGGTGAAGTTTCCGGTGGTTGTCGAAGCATTGATATGTCTAGTTTCTCGTCCGACCGTGCTGCCGATGGATGGATCTATACATCTTTTTATGCTTGGAAGGAGATGAGCCCTCCTCTAACGTACCAACAAGCGTGTTGTCAAAGCCATAGGGGACAAAGTGTGTAAGTGGGCGTTTACTCCGTTTGTAACCTAGGACCACTTACTGGCTTACCAGCTGCTGGCCGGCTAGACCTAACAGTTGAGCGAGAAAGCAGAGATCATTTGAAAAAAACTTGGGGTTAACTTAAGGAGATCTCATCAACTCATGATCCGTACTTTTGTTGCATGCAAGGAAAGCACAAGATTAATCGATCTGGGAGTTCGAAAGCGACATGACGGAATGAATGCCGGCCGATAATCTTTGCCACTGCCAAAGCAGATTTCTTCCATGCTGCTTTTGTTATGGAGACACATTTTTATGGAGGAGGCCAGGACAGTGCGTAGAGGTTTCCGGGCAGTACCAGAACAACAATGTCTGTCTGCTACTGTTCTCGTTTTATGTTTTTTGCATGTACAGTGCCAGTGCATGAGAAGAAAAGGAGCTTACTTAATCAAGGGGAAAAGGATCTCAAAAGGGGTCACTGGGAAGGAAACTTGTTGCCCTACTAGGAGCTTAAGGTGTTTGGTGAATAGTAAGGCCAACCAAACGGAGAAGGTGCCTCATTTTCTCCAGAATTAGCTAGCACATGATTGTTAAGGCTTTCGTATATTCCTTCTAAATGGTGCAAGGAAAATGAGAAGAGTGGCTCAACTAATTAACTTCTTCTATGCATGGGCGCAAACTGGAAGCAACTTCTAACAGTCACCTAACGTAGCTCATGTCATGTGCATTGCAACTCTGCAAGGCCACTCATGCATGAAACATGAAGTAGCCATGATCGAGTAGCTTAAACAGTGCTAGCGGTAACTCTAGTGCCGCATGCATGCTGTCACACCAGATCACAGCAATTGCCTGCTTTGGGTGTGCAGTACTCCAGTTATTATTAGTAGGTACGTGAACGGCCAAAAGGCTGCAACGCCTTTAACCACGCCACACCGGCTGCTGGCTAGCTGCAGCTGCACTACACCGCTAGCGAATCAGTCCATCCAACAAACGTTAGAGGCAGCCAATAGGCACTAGATCGTCATCTTCCCTGACATGGTACACATGAATGTGGGGTTACCAACGCATATGATCAATCACAAAAACTGATCGCCACAGGTGGATTAGAACGCACGAAAGCACTCTCACTGGCGCAGGTTGCTTAAACTGTAGGTTAGATCTCATTGTAGATCGTTTTTCCGGTTTGTCGTTATGAAACTACTCTTTCACCAAAAAGAAAAAAGAATGTAGGCATAAAGTTAAGAGGAGAAAATTCCTCGTGGAATTTTCGAAAGCTCGCCATCTAAATTGTAGGTTAGATCTTGTTGTCGACAGTTCTGCCGGTTTGTCCTTATGAAGCTACTCTCAGAAGAAAGATTGTAGATAGACTCTTTTTTAGCAAGAGTGAATAGGTTGAACCGGTGTGTATTTCAACTCACTTTTTAAAAAATGCATAAAACCCCATGTAAAAAAATACAAAAAAATCTGAAAAAAAAATTCTATGCATAGATCATGCAAAAACATGTGTATCATGAAAAAAAAATTATATGCCCCAACAGAAAAGAGAAAAATTTCGGTGCTATTCACAAAGATCAATAGTCATATTTTTTTTATCTTTGTATCCATGTAAAATAAAAATTCATTTCTCCGCTAAACTTTCTAGACACACATAAATTATGCATGTGTATGCACATAACTTTTTTTTTCTGAATTTTTAAACATTAAAAAAAATATTTCAGAGAGAGGTTCAACTGAGTATTTTCCCTTTTTAGCCAACAAAAGATAAGAGGGAACTCCGGCCATATTATAAAAACTTCGAATTTTGCGAGTGTTTGTATCAAATTGTAGACTATAACACAGAGAATATAAATTAATTGTTCTGGAATGGGTCGGTGACGATGCTTGTACGTTTCTAGTACAACACTCAAGAAATGCCTTAAGCTTCCTTTGAATTGCGGGGGGACTAAACTTTGAATTGCGGGGGGACTAAACTATTATGCTATTTTCCGAGAATCAAGTCAAGTAACGTTAAACTTATACACAAGCGTTTGCAAACAAGGCCTACACTCCTATATATACATGTCTTCATGGCTGGGAAAAAAAACCTACCAACAAATTCCTATCCATTAGCAAAACAAAATTATTGCTGGAAACCATAAGCAAATTAAGTAAGTTGTGTGAGACTTGTTCATGTTTCCTTTAGGCTTTTTTTCTTCTTCTAAAAGCTAAGCACAGGTAGTACTGAAAAGCTAAAAAGTTTGAAGAAAAGTTAATCAACGTGGCTGAGCTAGCAAGGTGGCAAGGTACCAGAATTGAAATGGTGGCTCAGCTCTGCCTGCATGGTGCATGTGAGGCCAAGGACATGCATGAAGTCCAAAAGTGGTGAGGGGTTGGTTGAGCAGAGCTTCGTACTCTAATTGCACCAACTAACAACAGATTTAGTCCTAGGAAGAGAGAGAGGATATATAGGGCCCCCAAATATCAACTCATGTGATGAAGAACATGTATGTACCCTGTTGCTGTCCAATTACTCATCTTCCCTGCTAACCCAGCCAAAGCATGTACAGTGGCTAGGTAGCTTGGGGCGGAAGAAGGCGAGGAAAAGTGTGGTGTTGTGTGTGTGCAAAGGGAGCAAGGTAGCCCATGCTGGGCAGGCCACCAACATGTCTTAACTGCTTACTTACAAGTGCAAAATACACAAGGAAGTTAATGGAGCAATGATGATGGGATCGGTCGACCAGGGAGGCAGACACACGCAGGTGATGATCCTGAAAAGCGTCACAAGACCGGCCTCAAGCTTAGCTTAGCTAGCTTCGCATCGCATGCAAGGCAAATGATATCATGGGAGGTCACATGCGTTGGCTGACCGGCCGGGGCGTGCCATCAAATGGCTTTGGGGCCAGCCAGCGGCACACCATGCATTGTAGATAGCTTATTAACCAGTTCATCGTTCGTACATGCATGCATGCATGCTCATCCTGTATCTCTCCTGTTGACCCTATTTGATCTAGCTAGACTAAATGATCATCAGTAATATACAATGCCAATGCCTATGTCACTTGATCCGAGAGATGGAAACCGAGAGAGAGAACAGAGAGAGAGGAGAGCACCACCTTCGGATCCCTTCGAAGAACACGGAGTGGAGTGGACATGGTGGAACTTCCCGTGAACACTGCGTAAGAACCCTAGATCGGAAAAGGATGTGGGTGGTGTGTTTGGCAGCGCGGTAAACCTTATACTGCGTGCCCCGGCCCCACCACCTTTATATACGCAGGTCATAGGGGCCCATCCAGTTGCGTAGGCAGAAAAATCACAAGTCTCAGGCCCCCTTCAGAGCACTGTAGCCACAGTGCGCTACAGTACATTACTGTAGCTAATATCAAGACTACGATTCGTGCCCACGACCCAAGCCAAGGCCAGGGCAGCCTTGGTCCTGGCTATGCCCCTGGGCCCACCAACCATATTAGGGTTGGGCGCTCCCGATCAGGACGCAAAGATCCGGGCCTGGAAGGCCGTTAGGCCTGTCATAGGAGATCAACCTAACATTATCTCTCTTAATCTCAACTTTTACTTTTAACTTTATACGTTTTACTTTTACTCGTTTCCTCACATATTGATACATAGAGACTGTTTCATCGTCACAGATTAGTTGCCGATAGAATCAGACAACTATAATATACCTTTCTGTTTTGAAACAAAAATTGTTCTTTTTCGGGGCTCTCTTCATCCAGGAATTATAGACTTTCCCTTAAACCCATGCCGGTTAAGTGTTCCTTAAACACATTGGGTGGTAAGCCTTTCGTAAGCGGATCCGCAAGCATATCCTTTGTCCATATATGCTCGAGACTTATAGTTTGATCCTGGATTTTATCTTTCACAACATAATACTTTATTTCTATTGGCTTTGTAACATTACTCGACTTGTTGTGAGCATAGAATAATGTGGGTTGGTTGTGACAGTACATCTTTAGTGGTTTGCTAATGCAATCTACCACTTTCAATTCGGGTATAAATTTCTTTAACCATATCGCCTGCCCCGCGGCCTCATAACATGCTATAAATTTTACATACATCGTTGATGATGAAACTATTGACTGTCTAGAGTTTCTCCATGAAATAGCCTCTCCTCCGAGAGTAAATACATATCTTGACGTGGATTTTCTATCATTTTTTCTCCCACAAATATGCATCTAAATACCCTCTTACCTCTCGGGAATCAGATCTTTTGCATGTTAGCATGAGGTTCTTAGTGCCTTACGCATAATGCAATGCTTTCTTTACCATTTTCTAGTGCTATGTGCCTGGATTCTCTTGATATCTACCGAGTACCCCGGTGATAAAAGATAAGTCAGGGAGAGAGCAAACTTGTGCATATTGTAAGCTTCCAACAGCCGAAGCATATGGCACTGCGTTTATTTGATCGATCTCGTATTGATTCTTGGTACATTGGAATTTCCCAAAGTCGTCGCCCTTGACTATAGGAGCATGTGTGGAAGAACTCGCATGCATATTATAGTTTTTAAGAACTTTCTCAAAATATGCCTTCTGTGATAGTTCTAAGACTCCATTTCTTCTATCTCGGCGAATCTCTATTCCCAAAACATATGATGCTTCACCAAGATCTTTCATATCAAAGTTTGAGGATAAGAACTTCTTTGTTTGTCGTAGTAGACTGACATCACTGCTAGCAAGCAAGATATCATCCACACGCAAGATTAGGAAGATGTATTTCCCACTTTTGAACTCTGCATAAATACAATTATCCTCTAGATTCTCTTTAAATCCAAAATTCTTTATAGTATCATTAAATTTGAGATACCACTGTCTAGAAGCTTGTTTTAATCCGTAGATGGTTTTTTTTCAGACATCATCCCATATCTTCCTTGCCTTCCATGATAAAACCCTTGGTTTGTTTCATGTAAACGTTTTCTTTTAGATCCCCGGTCAAAAATACCGTCTTTATATCCATTAGATGTATCTCTAAATCAAAATGTGCAACTAGTGCCATTATGATTCTGTAGGAATCCTTACATGAGACTAGAGAAAATGCCTCATTGTAATCTACCCCTTCTTTTGTGTAAACCCTTTTGCCACAAGACGTGATTTATAGTTTTCTATATTCCCATTAGAGTCATACTTTGTTTTGTAGACTCGTTTACAGACTACTATTCTGGCTCCTTTGGGAATATCCTCTAAGTCCCAAACATCGTTGGAACTCATCGATTTCATCTCTTCTTCCATTGTTTCCACCCACTTTAATGAGTGAGGGCTTCTCATGGCTTCTTCATATGAAGTGGGATCATTTTCCGTATGAACCATTTCTGTGTTATAGACTTTATAAACATCAGAAATATCTGACTTTTCACGTCTTGTAGACCTTCTAAGGGTCTCATTCCTTGGCTTATTTTGTGCCTCAACTTCTGGCACATCCTATTCAAAAGGCTGCTGCACCTCCCTTTCATGCTCAACTTCGGGTTCAGTTGGCTCCCAACGGGCACCACTGGTGGAGAACAGGCCAGTAGCACCGGTTTGTAAGGGCCTTTGGACTCGGATACAAAACCGGTGCTACGTATCCGGGACTAACCCCCCCCCCCCTTTAGAACCGGTCAGTCACCAACCGGTTCTAAAGGCCTCCACGTGGGCGCCGAAGAGAGCGCGCAGGCGGAGGACCTTTAGAACCGGTTGGTAATACCAACCGGTCCTAAAGTTTTTTTTTTCCTTTTTTTTTTCTTTTTTCTTTTCAGGGTTTCCAATTCCGTATTTAGGGTTTAGGGTTTAGGGCGTGTTCCGTATCTTCAGGGTTTCCGTTTACGTGTTTCCGTTTCTGTTTGCAGTTAAATGTTGATGCACCAAATAGTAGTACATATATATATACATGTAACACGAAGTAATCGACCGATAATTACATAATCTGAGGTTCGTTTTGAATAGTTGTATACTTGCATAGAGAAGGGAGCTGGCTATAATTGGTTCATAGGATGGAAAAATTCTCCGTCTTCTGCTATGACTTGCGTGAGAAGAAATCCTGCCAATTCCTCTGCAATAGCCTTGCAACGGTCGATTGGTTTGAGCTGCGCCCGCTTTCGTGCCATCTTGAAAAGAAGTAGATGAAAACAATTAAGTTATGAACAAAACTAAACATAATTAATGGCAACATAAATAAAGTTGTGAAGATCCGGTTACGTACCTCTAGAGTTCTGGTAGTACGGGATTTCTCATTGATCCTCCTGTGAATGAACTCGCAGACGTAGTATCCACAATAATCAGTTCCCTGTGGTTGTTGCGGGACTTTCTATATACGAGAAACATAATTCAGTCAAATTAATAATAATCAAGAGAATGGTAATGGTATTTAAATCAGGGTACGTAGTACTACTTACTGTGTTAATCTGAAAGTTGAGCTTGTCTGCCCATGTACCGGGTTCTTCCTTGATGAACATTTGCCAAACCCTGGGCGACAAAAGAAAAATGAATAGAAGAGTTAATTATTACTTACTTGATATCAGGGAATGAACGAAAAAGAGGCCGATGAACGAAAGAGGCTGATATATATATACTTTTGAAGCATCTGACGCGCGCTCTTCCATCTGTCAGCGCCCCAGTTTAACGAGTCCCAGACTTCAACTTGTCCTCTATCGATTCTAATGATGAACAATATGAAGTGGCCGCTGCGCACGTGTACACACGCAGTCATGCATACTCATCAATTACACTTAACATCAGGTAAGCAAAATGGAATGTCTACAAGACAGTAACACTCACCTGAATCCGTAGGGCCAAAGTATTTCTTTTTTGGTATTTTGTCGCTTCAAAAACCTTAGCAAATCATCCGGTGTAGTCTTGTTGAACTTTTCTACTGTGGTTTGATGATACGAATACGGGTCAATGAACCCAAAGTCCCAGATTCCTGCCAGTCTGCATTCACGAATCTTCATTCTGCATAGTAGCGTACAAAAAGAATGTCGTCAGTGATAATTATACGGGCAACGAACGCGAGCTTAACTAAATAATTAAATTACACAAATAAATCACTTACAAACAGTAGCAGCTGAGGATAGACTTGTCGAGGGCACGTTGATTGTACATCTGGAAGAAATCATCGAACCCAAGCTCCACACCGTAATCTCCGAAGTAGTGTTGATCCTGAATTTGAGCCATGATACAGTCTCTCTCCTGCCTTGCGGCCTCCAAGTACCAATCATGTAAACTCCGTAATTGGGTTGTTAGAGCAGTAGGATCTTCGACCAGAGGGTGCCCGGGATTGTATTTATATACCACATCAGCAATAGCGTAACCCACGTCGCCCATGCGTGGACAGGACACTGAAGCCGCGTCAGATAAGACCTTGAGCGGGCCAACTGACTGTGCTTCTTGTTGTCCGAGCTGGGGAACTTGTTTCCCGCATTTCGTCTGCTCCGCCTGCTTCATCTGTGTGGCGTGCTTCTTTTCAATATACCGTTCATAGTCTGAAAGGGGCGGCGGTGGCGGCGGTGCAGGATAATATAAGTTGTCGATGGTCCGCTCAATTTTCCACTTTGGGATGTCCTTCAGAGTTTCCTTCCAGACGTCTGGAGGGGGCTTCTGGGGAAACTGTGCGAACCATGCCTTGGTTTTGGATGCCACTGCATTGGTTAGTTCCTCCTCAGTCATCAAGCCTGGTAACTTCGGGGGACTCTTGACTTTCTTGGATTTCCTTGGTCTCTTCTTGGGAGGAGTCCCGTTTCTTCTGAACTGCAGCTTCCGCTTTGTCGTACCCGTAGTGGGCGCATCCGTCGGCTCACGGGAGTGCACGGGCGATGGACCCTCGGCCTCGGGCTCCGGCCAATCTTCGTTGTGGGGTGGACTTGGAGGTTCGTTGGGGGGTGGACTTGGAGGTCGTGCATTCTCTGTACGAATGTGAAAAAACTATTAAAAATAAGATAACATGTGGTGCAACATTCAGTAATGGATGGAGGTATGGTGCATTCGTACCTGGAGGAGTCGGTGGCCTTGGCGCCGAGTTAGGGAACACGATGTGTTTCTTATTCCACAAGATGATACCAAGCTCCATTTCTCCCAGTGTCTTCTCGCCCTCACCTCCAGGAATACTGAGCTCAATTGAATGGCATCCCGGCGTAATTGTTGACAACCCGACACGGGCATGGGATGCTGGAATCTGACCACCATGGTAGGTTGCTCCAGGTTGATTCGGTAAAGCATAGCCTGACGCCACCCTGAAGGATATGTTCCCCATTGGCATATGTATCTCACAGTTTGTCTTCTCCGTGATATCATCCACGGGGTAGTGAGCCGCCGACGGTTCGACTGCACGACCGTCTTCTAGCTGCAGGTGCGTGGAACCCACGCTGCTTCTATGCTGAGATGGGACGGCATGATCGTCTTCTATTTGCAGATCAGGTGCAGGACGATGTTCTACCTCCTCTTCAGTGTCAGGTAGAGGGTGTCCCCCTTTCTTCAAGAGAAAATCCACCTTTTCTTCTAATGTCGATATCCGTTCACTCGTCTTTTTCTTGCTTCTATCACGGCTTCTGTAAGTGGCAATGTCCGCTGCAAACCCTTGGCTCCACGGGGTATCCGCTCCAAAGCCTCGTGTTCGTCCCCACTTTTCGGGGTTCCCGAGTGCCCTCGTCAGCTCGTCGTTCTCTCTATCGGGAACAAAAGTTCCTTTTCGAACAGCTTCTATTGCCTTCTCTAGTTCTGCTACGACTGTTGTTATTTTTTCCGACCATGGTCCCTGAGCAACAATCATCCCAGTCTCAGCGTCCAACGTTGCCCCATGCGCGAACAACCAGAACTTGGACCTATCGGGCCAGTCATGTGTCTGTGGAATGATACCTCTTTTCACAAGCGCATTTTCATAGCTTCGCCACCTAGGCAGGGCAGTCATGTAGCCACCTGACCCCAAAATATGGTGATATTTCTTCTTCTTCGCATTCTCCGAATTTTTGGCCGATCGGGATGCAAAGACACCCGATTTCTTGTACGCCTTAAAATCATCCCAAGCGTCTCTTATCTTCACTAGGTTCCCAGTGAAAACTGGATCTTCTTTCTGATATTTCTTCCACAGTTCTTTCTTCCACCTCTGGAATTGTGTGGCCATCTTCTTCAAAGCCCACTTCTCGACTTTCTTCTTCTTATCTTCCGCTACGCTGAAATTTTGCCATAGCGTTTCGCAAAGAATTTTTTTCAATCTTTCATCGACATAACTAGCTCCAACGTTGGCCCCGGTCTTCGGCTTATTCCATTCTATTAAGTTGATCGGGACCAGGTCTCTTACAACAACTCCACACTGATTTACGAATTTGCGATAAGTTTCTGGGGGCTGCAGTGGTTTGCCATCAGCAGCAACTGTATCAATCGAGAACCTTGCGGTATCTTTCAACCTTGCGGCCGGGCCTCGTTTGGACTTTGTCTCAGTACTTGCGCTAGCTGTTCCGGAGGGCGCCTAAACGGGAAAATAATGATTCGTTAGTAAGTGCAAAACAAATTAATTGTTGCGTGAACAGTGACTTGAGATATACATTGGCAGAGTTTGTTCTGGAGGGCACTTCTTCATCCTCGACGTTGTCGTCGTCATCATCTACTACATCTTCTATATTCTGATCTCCGTCGCCGGAGTCGTTCAAAAATTGATTGCTAAACGCCTGTCCATCGTCGTCATCACGATATATGGCCGTTGCATTATCAAAAATCATCTGGCACACGTATCTTTCCTTCTCCGCCTCACCCATTCCGGCGAGCTGATCGGCGTGCTGATCATGTACAGGTTCTTGGGAATCCATAGCTCAACACCTGCTAGTAAAATTTATAAAATGAAGAACACTTAGCGAAATTTTCATCGGGCACTTGGCGAAATTATTTCATCGGACAGTAATAAAATAATAGTTCTGGACATATTAATGAAATAATAGTTCTGGACACACCAAGAGTTATACATAGCTCGGGTTGATTTTTTTAACCCTAATACATCACGATCGAATAATATCACTTATACATAGTCTCGTGACATCTCTCAAAATAATTAACTCCGACCGGGTCCTAAGCCGCGGGGTGCTGAGTCACGGGTGCTACGCATCCATAGATAAGGAACCCTCCTAGGGTCATAGCTCACGTGGTAAGGAACCCTCCTAATAATCGACCAACTACTGCTATACTGCCTATACTGCCTATCGAGCAAGTACATGTAGCGACGGACGTGCTCGTCCTCCTCCCTGATACGCTGTTGTACCACCTCCTGAGGGGCCGGCTCTCTCCGCACCGAGCGTGGCCCACGCGATGGCCACCAAAGAATATCCGGGTCGACCACGTCACCCGGATTTCTCACCAAGCCGCGTGCCCCGGTACTAAGGAGCTCCCAATGCCAGCCTGGCGGGGCCCAGTCCCGGACATCACCCGGCGGGTCCAACAAAGACATGAACTAAAAACCTGCCCGGACTAAGTAAATATTCCATAACTTAGTAAAAAATAGTAAATTGAGAAATATAACAGAAATAAGATGAAAGTTAAACAGGAACAATATGGTAACTTAGTGAAAAAATTTAACTTACTGAAATTATATAGTTATTCTAACTTTCTGAAATTTTCTAACACTAACTTAGTGAAATTTTCTAACACAACATTCTAACAGAAAAATTCTAACACTAAACAAAATTGTAAAAACAAAATAAAGCACTAAAAAAAATCTAACACTAACTCTAAAAATTTCTAACACTAAATTCTAACACTAACACTAATAACTCTAAAAAAATCTAACACTAATTAAATCTAAAAATTTCTAACACTAACACTAACTCTAAAAACAATCTAACACTAAACAATCTAACTAATAACTCTAAAAAAACTCTAACACTAAAACAAAATTGAAAAAAAAAGAAATAAAACTTAATTACCGTACGTGGCCGGCGACGGGGCGACGGCGATCGAGGGGCGAGAGGCGGGGCGGCGGAGGCGGAGGCGAGACGGACGCGCGACGGAGGCGGACGGCGCGACGGCGCGACGGAGAGGCGGACGGACGGCGTCCGCGGAGGCGACGGACGCGGGGCCGCGCGGGGGATCGACGGCGACGGCGATGGACGCGGGGTCGCGCGGAGGCAGACGGCGACGGAGGCGCGGCGGACCGAGGACGCGGAGGCAGACGGCGACGGCGACGAGGCGGACGGACGGCGACGAGGCGGACCGCGCAGGGCTTCGCCGTAGCTAGGTAGAGGAGAAGACGCGCGAAAGAAATGAGGCCAAAATTTCACAAGTCCTGGAGATATCGCCCCACTACAGGCCTTTAGCACCGGTTTGTGTTAGCAACCGGTGCGAAAGGGTCTTTAGCACCGGTTGCTAACACAAACCGGTGCTAAAGGCCTGTAGTTGGGGCCACACCCAGACTGCGCGCCCACTACAGGCCTTTAGCACCGGTTTGTGTTAGCAACCGGTGCTAAAGGTCTTAATACAAACTGCTCGCCTCCCGCGCGCGGCGGTTTTATTGCTACAGTGCGCACCGGCCCGATCGCGAGTCTCTGTTTCTTCTCTTCTTCCTCTGTCTCTTCTTCTTCCTCTCTTGATCTTCCTCCACTAAGCACCATGGCTGAAGTTTCTAAGAGATATGATGTGCCCACACCATGCGGCAAAAGTCTCGACGTGTTCTACACCAACAACTGCGAGGAGCTCCCCGGTGCTATTGGGTATTTGACCAATCTGTATTTCTCCTCTCCCGAAGAACACCGGTTTTTCGGGCTTGATTTAGAGTATACGGCGGATAAACGGAATGTTGCAGTCATCCAGATTGCGTTCAAGGAGGCCGTTTTGGTCTTCCAATGGTCAAGGTAACGCACACGTACAATCTTGCATCTTCGATTTGTTTGTTGCATGTGAAGAATACACGTGTTGCCATATATCTAACACGTACACGTATCAAATTTTTGTTGTTGCAGTAGTTCAAAGCATTCTCCGGCACTTGTTGATTTTCTTGTCAACAAGGGGTATGACTTTTGCAGCGTTGACAACACGCAAGACCGTCCGAAGTTGATGCGCTTGGGTATTGTGATACCTGAAGATCACTACATTGATATTCAGGGTCTTATCCATTTGAACGGGCCAAAGACCGGTATGGCTCGCATGGCAAGTGCCTTCATCCACGAGGGCTACGGAACCATGAAGACTGATTTCCCCTCGAAGAATCACTGGTTGTGGGAGAAGAACCCACTGGACTGGACCAACATCACGTATGCAGCCATAGATGCATACGTCTCCTACGAGTTGTTCCGCTTCTACTCGACGGATCCATAGATGTTGTTTGTGTACCGCATCTTGTGTTCGATATATGCATGTAATGGATATATTAGTATGTAATGGATATATTATCATGTAATGTATATATTATTATGTAATGGATATTATTTCTATATTAATTCCTAGCTAAACTATTTCTATATTATGTCAAACACACATTTCAAAACAGACAAACAAAAACACATCAAGAAAACAAAACAGAAAAACTACTGGTTCTGTATATGTGATCACTTACCCCAGGCGCACTTTACACAAAATGCGCCTGCGGTAAATCTCTTATCCCAGGCGCATTTCCTGACTGTGCGCCTGCGGTAAAGTTACCCTAGGCGCATTTTGCTGTTTATGCGCCTGTGGTAAGTTAGGGTGGGTAATGAGTAAGGCAACGAGAAGTGAGAGCGCAAGTGATACATCGAGCATATATATCGTGGATACATATATATAGATTGATTTAGCGAGATACCATACAGATTGATTTAGCGATTGCCGCAGTGTCGCCGGAATACAAATTCTTTTATTAAAAAGAGAAAACAGACGAACACTACTCCTCGCCATCGTCGTCGGGGAACTCGTCGGTGACCTCCTCCGGGTCATCATCGTCGCCGAACTCGTCGGTGACCTCCTCGTCATCATCGGAGGTGCATGATGGTATGTCCGAGATAGGCCCCCACCTCGGATCGTCGGAGGCCCAGACTTCGCCGGCGCGGTCGGCCCGACGAAGCTCTTGCAGCGCCCTCGTCCTCACCTCCCGAGCCGCATCTAACGCGAGGTGGCGTTCGAGGCGGCGCTCCGCCCGCTGACCCGCGCGTGTCTGCCAGAGCTCCTCGTCGGCGCTCTCCTCCCCCGGGTTGTTCCGGTAATAATCGCGGACGACGCGGTCTTCCCTGGCGTCGACTAGGCCCTGAAACGCGCGGTGGCGGAGGTGGAGGTGGTCGGCGGCAGTGATGATCTGTGGCTTCGTCGCCCTGGCCTCCGCTTCCCAGACTGTGTGGCAGTCGTTGAAGTTCATCAGCGACCGCGGGCGGTTGAGGCGCCAGGCCGCCGCGTCCCAGGCGCGGGCTGCCTCTGCCACCGTCGCAAAGGTGCCGAGGGGGATGCGGTCGTCCCCCCAGCGGATATCTGCGCTGAACATTCCGTTCTGCCGTGCTCGGACGCCGCGGAAACCGGTGGTGCTGTTCCTCCTCGGAGGCATGGTGGAAGCGCGACGGTGCAGAGGGATGGAGAAGAAGCGCTCGAGGAGCGACAGTGGCTACTGGGTGCATATATAGGGTCCTCTGGCTCACAAAGTGTTGAGCTAGGGTTTTGATCCAACGGTTAAGAAACATCCCAACGGCTCACAACAGCTCGAAAGAAACACACCGTAGCCCTGATCGAACGGCTCACAACAGCTGGAAAGAAACACACCCCGGATCCAACGACTCACAAGCGGTTGAAAAAAACACACGATCCGTGTGATTCTATCTGATTGGTCCAAACGAAACCCTAACCCATTTAGTCCCGGTTGGTGTCCCCAACCGGTACTAAAGGGACGATCCGTTTCTATTTGTCTTCTTGTCTTTCTTCTGATTGCGCCGTAACCATGGAACATCTTCATCATTTAACTGAATGCTAGGATCATCTTTGACTTTGAAGGGAGGAATTTCATCAAATTTAATGTAATCTGATCAATTACCCCAGGCGCACATTGCACACCATGCGCCTGTGGTATAGCTTTTAGCCCAGGCGCATATTCTGTCTATGCGCCTGCGGTAATGTTACCCCAGGCGCATATTGTAGTCTATGCGCCTGTGGTAAGTTAGGGTGGGTAATGAGTAATGCAGCGAGAAGTGAGAGCGCAAGTGATACATCGAGCATATATATCGTGGATACATATATATAGATTGATTTAGCGAGATACCATACATGTAGATTGATTTAGCGCGATTGGTATACTAGCCCGCTGGTACTTTGTTTCTCACTTTTAAAAAGTACATACATATATTGCGAGTATTTCCCTCTGTCAACCTTTCATCACAATCTTACGCTTGCCTTTCTTGGTTGATGTTGAATACGTGACTGCCATACCGTGACTTCTTCTGTCTGCCTCTGTGACAACCGGTCGTCACAATCTTACTCTTGCATTTCTTGGTACCGGTTGCGGTTAACAACCGGTGCTAAAGGGTCTTTAGCACCGGTTGTTAACGGCAAACCGGTTGTTAACGGCAACCGGTGCGAAAGGGTCTTTAGCACCGGTTGTTAACGGCAACCGGTCCTAAAGGCCTGTACAGGGGGGCGCACATTTCTTTTTCTTCTTCTTTCTGTTTCCAAAGGGGGGTGTAGAACAAAACAAACGGTATCGCCATCATACAGCCCAACCGTGGCTACTGGGTGCATATATATATGCATACCAAATGCACGGCTGGACGTATGACGGCGAATCCGGATGTTTTGTATTTGCTCGATGAACTGAGTATATGATGTATCAAACCTTAAGGGGGGTGTGGAACAAAACAGACGGTATCGCCATCATACAGCCCGACCGTGGCTACTGGGTGCATATATGCATACCAAATGCACGGCCGGACGTATGATGGCGAATCCGGATGTTTTGTATTTGCTCGATGAACTGAGTATATGATGTATCAAACCTTAAAGGAGGGTGTAGAACAAAACAAACGGTATCGCCAGTATACAACCCCGCAGTGGCTACTGAGTGCATATATGCATACCAAATGCACCGCGGGGCGTATGCTGGCGAATCCGGATGTTTTGTATTTGGGAGATGAACTGAACGGTGTATGAAGCTGGGCTATATATAGGGTCCTCTGGCTCACAAAGTGTTGAGCTAGGGTTTTGATCCAACGGTTAAGAAACATCTCATCCAACAGCTCGAAAGAAACACACCGTAGCCCTGATCGAACGGCTCACAACAGCTGGAAAGAAACACACCCCGGATCCAACGACTCACAAGCGGTTGAAACAAACACACGATCCGTGTGATTCTATCTGATTGGTCCAAACGAAACCCTAACCCATTTAGTCCCGGTTGGTGTCCCCAACCGGTACTAAAGGGACGATCTGTTTCTATTTTTCTTCTTGCCTTTCTTCTGATTGCGCCGTAACCATGGAACATCTTCATCATTTAACTGAATGCTAGGATCATCTTTGACTTTGAAGGGAGGAATTTCATCAAATTTAATGTAATCTTCTGACATGTCTGTCTTGTCCTCGACTCCCACGATGTTTCTTTTCCCTGAAAGAACTATGTGGCGCCTTGGCTCATCGTCTGATGTATTCGTTTCTTTATCTTTTGTTTTTCTCGGTCTGCTAGACATGTCCTTCACATAGAAAACCTGAGCCACATCATTGGCTAGGACGAATTGATCATTGTCGTACCCAAGATTCTTCTGATCCACTGTTGTCATTCCGTACTTCGGGTCTACCTTCACGCCTGACAGGTTGAACCATTTGCACCAGAACAAAGGGACCTTAAAGGAAGGTCCGTAGTCAAGTTCCCATATCTGCTCTATGTAACCATAGTATGTGACCCTTTGCCCGTTGTCGTCTTTTGCATCAAACCGGACGCCACTGTTTTGGTTGGTGCTCTTTTTATCTTGTTCTGCCGTGTAAAATATGTTACCATTTATCTCGTACCCTTTAAAGGTCAATACAGTCGAAGATGGTTGCTTGGCCAACAAGTATAGCTCATCTTCAACAATGTTGTCATTAATCAGACGTCTTTGCAACCAACCTCCGAAAGTCTTCGCGTGTTCTTTAGCAATGAAATCTTCAGGTTGCTCCGGATATTCCGAGCGTAAAATATCCGTGTGTTCCTGGATATATGGAGCCGCCAAGCTGGAATTAACTAGAACTGTGTAGTGTGCTTGACTGAAAGATTGCTCGTCCATACATGTTGTTGATTTCTTTCCTAGCGTGCCTTTTCCACGCAGTCTCCCCTCATGGCGCGACTGAGGAACCCCGATCGGGTTCAGGTCAGGAATAAAGTCAACACAAAACTCAATGACCTCCTCTGTTCCATAGCCCTTGACCATGCTTCCTTCTGGTCTAGCACGGTTTCTAACATAATTCTTCAAGACTCCCATGAACCTCTCAAAGGGGAACATATTGTGTAAGAATACAGGACCGAGAACGGAAATCTCTTGGACTAGGTGAACTATGAGGTGCGTCATAATATTGAAAAAGGTTGGTGGGAACACCAACTCGAAGCTGACAAGACATTGGACCACGTCCTTCTGTAAACTTGGTAGAGTTGCTGGATCGATTGCCTTCTGAGAAATTGCGTTGAGGAATGCACATAGCTTCACAATGGGTACTCGCACGTTTTCTGGCAGAAGCCCCCTCAATGCAATCGGAAGTAACTGGGTCATGATCACGTGGCAGTCATGAGACTTAAGGTTTTGGAACTTTTTCTCTTCCAGGTTTAGTATTCCTTTTATGTTCGACGAGTAGCCAGACGGGACCTTGATACTACTCAGGACTTGGAAAAAGATCCCCTTCTCTTCCTTGGTAAGAGCGTAGCTGGCAGGACCTTTGAAATTCTCTGGATTCATCAGGTCGTCTCGTTCGTGCATACGTTGGTGGTGCAGCCGTGCTTTTGGTGTATCTCTTGACTTCTTCCCATGCACGCCCAATAAGTTTAGCAGGTTCACGCAAATATTTTTCGTCACGTGCATCACGTCGATCGCAGAGCGAACCTCTAGGAATTTCCAATAGGGTAGTTCCCAGAATATAGATTTCTTCTTCCACATGGCTACGTGGTTGTCGGCGTCATTTGGAACAGATTGTGCGCCAGGACCCTTTCCAAAGATTACTTTTATATCTTTGACCATGTCATATATATCAGTACCTTTAGGGAGGGTTGGCTTCCTCCGTGTATCTGCCTCGCCTTTGAAATGCTTTCCTTTCTTTCTTACGGGATGCCTGTCTGGAAGAAATCGACGATTCCCCGGGTACACATTCTTGCCTATATGTATACTTTCTGTCTCGCCTAAACAGTGTGTGCATGCGCTGTATCCCTTGTTTGACTGTCCTGAGATGTTACTAAGAGCGGGCCAATCATTGATGGTAACAAACAGCAACCCTCGTAGGTCAAATTCCTCTTGTTTGTACTCGTCCCACACACGTACACCTTCGTCAGCCCACAACTCTAAAAGTTCATCAACCAGTGGCCTCAGGTACACATCAATGTTGTTGCCGGGTTGCGACGGGCCTGGGATAAGCACTGGCATCATAATGAACTTACGCTTCATGCATAACCAAGGAGGAAGGTTATAGATACATAGAGTCACGGGCCAGGTGCTATGACTGCTACTCTGCTCCCCAAATGGATTCAGGCCATCTGTACTCAGACCAAACCTTAAGTTTCTTGCGTCACGTGCAAAGTCCTCGTACTTATCGTCGATGTTTCTCCACTGCGACCCATCAGCGGGGTGTCTCAGCATATCGTCTTCCTTACGGTCTTCTTTGTGCCATCGCAACAACTTGGCATGCTCTTTGTTTCGGAACAAACGTTTCAACTGTGGTATTATAGGAGCATGCCACATCACCTTGGCAGGAACCCTCTTCCTGGGGCGATCGTCGCCCTCAACATCACCAGGGTCATCTCGCCTGATCTTATACCGAAATGCACCGCATACCGGGCAGGCATTTAAATTCTCGTGCTGGCCGCGGTAGAGGATGCAGTCATTGATGCATGCATGTATCTTATGCACTTCCAATCCTAGAGGGCAGACAACCTTCTTTGCTTCGTATGTACTGCAGGGCAGCACGTTATTTCTTGGAAGCATCTTCTTCATTATTTTCAGCAGGTTTTCAAATCCCTTGTCAGATAATCCATTCTCTGCCTTCCATTGCAGCAATTCAAGGGTGGTGCCCAGTTTTTTCTGGCCATCTTCGCAGGTTGGGTACAACAATTTTTTGTGGTCTTCTAACATGCGCTCCAACTTCAACCTCTCGTTTTCACTTGCGCAGTTTATCTGTTCTTCACGAATGACCTGACGAAGATCATCATCAGACTCATCAACAATGTCCTCAAGTTCAGGCTCATCTTCCCCCATTTCAGTATCACCGTGTTCATCGAACATAGGATACTCATCATTATCCTCTTCTTCTTCATTGTCTTCCATTATAACCCCTCTTTCTCCGTGCTTGGTCCAACAAAAATAACTGGGCATGAAGCCTTCTTGCAACAGGTGGGTGTGTATGGTTCTTGAGCTAGGGAAATTCCTCTTATTCTGGCATTTTTTACATGGACAAAAAATAAATCCATTCTGCCTGTTTTTCTCAGCCACATTGAGAAAACTATGCATGCCATTAAGGAATTCGGGACGACGTCGATCACTGTACATCCATTGCCGGTTCATCTGCATTATATAAATTTATCAACAACCATTATGCTAAATCATCATGACTAAATTAGTTAATTAATACAAAAAGTTCATCACACGTTAATACCAAACTAGCGTATAGTGACCATATATACATATATAGTTCTCAGAAAAATACACACTGAAACCATCCATACAAATTCTCTCTAATTAATGCATTTAAAAACAACAACAAATGCGATCAAAATCGCAACAAAGGTAACAATTGACCCGACGACATAATGATACCAAGCCTCTTTACTAATTGCATATTTCCTAATCTTTCTAATCTTCAGGCCATTGCGTCCATCTCGCTCTTGTGACTATCGATGACACCGGCAAGAACCTTTTCCAAGGTCATCTTCTCTCTTTCAGTTTTTTCCAACCTTTCTTCAGTTTTTTTCAATCTTTCTTTCAAGCCAATATTTTCTTGTTCAACTAAGTATAACTTCTCAACAATAGGGTCGACTGGCATTTCCGGTTCCACTACCTCCTATATAAAAATATCTATGTCAAGTTGGTCGGCGTAAGTAATTGTCGTATAATCAGGAAATGAAAATATGTAGTGAAAAAAGATAATATACCACATCCGAATCATAGACTGGACGAGGGCCAACGGGGACGGATATCAAAACCATGGCTCTAGAAAATTATATACAAGTAAATACGTAAATCATACAAATCAAAATTTGTTTTGGTAAATAAAAACAATAGGCTCACCAAGGTTGTGTCGGTGATGGGGCGATTGACGGTAGTGAGTAAGGGGACAAGGCGCGCGACACTAAAAAAAGCACAAATCATAATTAATTTTGAGCTCAAATTGCATCAATTTGTATACATAACAAAATGAATAACAAATTCTAGCTTAGCTAGGCATTTCATCAAACACCTAGCTAGCACAACAAAAATGAAATGAGCAAGAAAACGAGCAAAACCTGCAATGCCGGAAGAGGGAACGTTGATGCTAACCGTAGAACCGATGGGTACCAACAATCTTGACAAATGGTGGAGAAAATGGGGATGGATTAGACCTCACAAGAGGAAGAAGAGAGCAAAAATGGAGTTGAGCTCGAGCTGGAAAAAATGAGCTGAGCTCGGGGTGGTATGTAGGGTTTAGGGGAGGGATTTAGGACCGGTTTGTGTTACAAACCGGTTCTAAAGGTTATGACAGCGGGACCCGCAGTGGCTGCAAAAAATGAGAAAACCTGTAGAACCGGTTTGTGATACAACCCGCTTCTAAAGGTTCTGCCCCTGGGCCCCCCTCCCTGCAGCAAATGGCCCGCAAGGCCTTTAGGACCGGTTTGTGTTACAAACCGGTCCTAAAGGCCTTGCGGGCATTTTGCTGCATGGGTGGGGCCCAGGGACAGACCCTTCTGAACCGGTTTGTATCACATCCGGTTCCATTGGGCTTGGCTCAATGCCCTGTTTTCTACTAGTGCATGTTCCGGATCTTCACCTCTAGTTGTCATGGTTGGAGTTACAACAGGTGCTTGCACTGCAACCTCAGAGATTGGCGGTGTAGGTACAACAGGTAGTGACAAAAACGACTCTTGAATCATCGGATTAGGTGCACACGCCCTCTTTTCGTCAAGATCAATTTTCTGAGCTACCATGCCCCCCTTGTTCATTTCGTCCTCTAACAAGACTACATGTCCTGTTGCTACAAACTTTGTGTATCTGTTTGTGCAGTAGGAACGATAACCTTTTGATCTATCAGGATAGCCAATAAAGTGATAACTCACTGTTTTGGTATCTAACTTTGCAATGTTTGGATTAAACACTTTGGCCTCAGCTGGGATTTCCCACACCCTAAGGTGTTGTAGGGATGGAGCTCTTCCTGTCCACAACTTGTACGGTGTTTTGGGCACCGACTTGCTTGGTACTCTGTTGAGAATTTGAATGGTGGTTTTAAGTATCTGCATCCATAGTCCCAATGGCAAAGTGGAATAACTCATCATGCTACACACCATGTCCATAAGAGTACGATTACGCCTTTCAGCTACTCCATTTTGCTGAGGCTCGCCCGACATTGAATACTAGTCTATTATGCCATTCTCCTATAAGAACCTTGCAAAAGGTCCAAGGACTTGTCCATATGGTGTGGGTCTACCGTAGTACTACCCCACGGTCAAATCTCACTACTTTATTCTTTTATCATGTTGATTTTCGACTTCAGCTTTGAATATTTCAAATTTATCCAAAGCTTCAGATATTTCTTTAATTGGATATATGTATCCATATCGGGAGTAGTCATCAGTGAACGTTATGAACGAGTCATAACCATCCACACTTTTCACAGGAAATGGTTCACAAATATCAGTGTAAATGATTTCTAGTGTTATTGTACTTCGGTTTGCACTGTTTTAAATTTGTTTTACATACTTTCCTTTAATGTATTCTATGCATTGCTCTATGTCTGAGAACTCTAATGGAGGAAGAATATATTAGTCTTTCTATTCTCCCCCTCGAAATGTGGCCCAAATGACAGTGCCATTATTTCGATGAGTCATGAGTTCTCTTTCTTTTCTTTTGTTCTTTATTCGACGCGGAAACATGCTCATTCACTTTGCACACAGAATAAACTTTTTCACGCAAGGATAATAAATAAAGCTCATTGTGGAGGAAAGCAACCCCCACATGAATATTATTTCACCAAATGGCACATTTTCCATGTCCAGAATAACACTCATAACTGTGTTTGTCCAAACGTGAAACACTAATCAAGTTTCTGTGTAATGAAGGAAAATATAAAACATCTCTAAGCAAAATCGTGAAACAATCAACTAACTCCAAGGAGATGTTTCCAACAGCTACAACGCCTCCTTGAACTCCATTAACGACTTCAATGCATCTTTCGCTTCTTTGCATAGTCCGGGTCGAATTGAATCCCTGTAAATAATTTGCAACATGAACAGTTGCACCTGAGTCAATCCACCAAGTATATTTTGAAAATTGTGTATACAAGGATTCATTTACAAAGGAAACAACATTGTTACCTCTACTTGGCATTATAGATTTTAGGAAAACTGGGCAATCTTTTTTGTAATACCCAGTCTTCTTGCAATGGAGACAAGTGTCTTTGTCCACTGTAAGAGATGGGTGAGACTTTTGCTGATGCTAATACTGTGAGGGAGATTTTCCATGTGCCTTTGAAGGAGAACCAGAATTTCTTTGATTATAGTTGCTTTAAGTTTGTCCTCCTCTTGCTTGCACATGGCTATAGTCTTTTTAACATCCCATTTTTTAGGGGCGATGTTGTAATTTATCACAAAGGTGTAAAACTGATTTGGCAGTGAAGTCATAATCAGATGGACAAGGAGTGCTGGCTTGAGCTCCAAATCAGCATCCATAGGGTTAAATTTCGCTGCCATGTTGCTCATCCTTAGGATATGCTCCCGTATGACATGTGCACCTCCGGTGTACTTTTCTGTTACCATTTGTTTAATCGGCTGGGTGGCATATACCTTTGAAGAGCCAGTGAAATGACTCTTTATCTTTTCAAGGAACTCCCTTACGGAAGCACACTCTACAATTGAGCCCACAATGGCGTTCTCAATTGTATTCTTTATAAATGTCATGCACTTTTCGTTGGTTGTTAGCCACTTTCTGTTCTCGAGAGAATATGACATCTCCAAGGGAGTATAATCCCTCTTTTTTTCCCTCCCATGCAGTATCATCATCAGTTGCTTCTCTTTCTGGCTCTATGGTCTTGACTGTTGTGGAGTGTCCACAACCCAGTCAACCTCAGCATATACGGAGAGCAAATCCACCTTCTTTCTTCATTCACTGTAGTTGTCACCTCTGAGGGTTGGAATGTCCTGGATGCAGCTCATCAAGTAGTACCCTCCTGAAAACCACAACGAAGTGATAAAATAACAATAACTATATGCAATTATCCAAGTTGGTCAAAATTATAACACACAACTGTCTATGAAATTAAAACTATATCACTGTTGGACAGAAAATAGCAATAAAAACATATATAAGACTATAACAACGTCGTATATATAATAACAAAAATCACAATTATTACTTTAACATGTTCTTTTAAAATTTTAATTCTCACTTTTATCCTATTTTTCTTTAATAGGGCACTTTAACTAATTTTGCAGCGAAAAACATGAATAAAAAATCCATGCACTTTACACGAGTATTTCTTTTACATTTATATTTCCTAAAACAAAATTTCGTTGAAAAAATTGAATTGGCAAAATTACTATATCAAATTAGTCCAAAATTGGACAAAAAACCATTAATTCTGCTTCTGAAAATAATAAACAGAAAACAGAAATGGAAAAACTGTGAAAACACGGCCTGGCCGGCCTTCTCTGCGGCCAGTCCCATGGCCTGTTCTTTCGCGCCCGCTCCTGTGCGACGCACAACCGGCAGTAACAGCTCAGGCGAAGCGGCCCACGGTCTGTTCCCCAGGCCTGCTCCTGTTGTGTGGCTTTTACCGCCTCAGCGCGCTCGCCCCCCCCCCCCGCACGGCCTGCTCTCGTGAGTGCGGGCTGTTCAACTTTTGGCCCGCTGGCCCACTCTGCTCGCTAGGGGTCATATCATGTCGTTGGATTTGATCGGACGGCCGTACGTGCTCCTCGCTGGAAGAAAACAGGCAGCTGCCGAGCCCCGGTCTAACCCTAGCCTCTATTCCTCTTTTTCTCTGTCCAGTGCGTCTCGCACCTTTCTCGCGCGCCGATGGTGGAAATCCTGCGCCGGCCGCCACCGCGTTGTGCGCGTGCGCGCTCGCCCGTCGCCCCTTTCCCCTTCCTCTTGTGACAGAGAGCAAGAGGGTCGCGTTGCCTGCGCCCTCCTCTGCCTCCTCCGCTCCCGTAGCTCGACGGGGAGCTCTCAGAGAGCGCGGCGCCGTCGCCCCTTTCCCCTTCCTCCTATGACAGAGAGCGAGAGCGTCTCGTGGCCTACGCCCTCCTCATCTCCCGTAGCTCGACGGGGAGCTCTCATCGAGCGTGGCGCCGCCGCCCCCCTTTCGCCGGTGGTGCGTTCCCTCGCGGTGAGCGCACCTCCGTTGAACGGAGAGGCTGCGGTGCCCGCTTTTCCCTCCCCCGACTGCTCTTCTTCCCGCGCCTCCTAGGATGCACACGGGGTAGAGAGGAACGGCGCAGCCACGACAGCGGCGCACTGCTGCCAGGTGAGGATTTCTTTTCCCCCTTCTCCCCTCTCTATTCTGTTAGGAATTAGGTTATCTGTCTTCGCGGGAGGGGATTTCTTTTTCTCTGTTTCTTTCTTTCACGGAGAACCTGTTTAGAAATCTAGCAATGGCTCTAATAACATTGTTGACCCTATTTGATCTAGCTAGACTAGATGATCATCAGTAATATACAATGTATATGCCTCTGTCACTTGATCCGAGAGAGTGAGAGAGGAGAGAGCACCACCTTCGGATCCCTTCGAAGAAGACGGAGTGGAGGTGGACATGGTGGAACATCCCGTGAGCACTGCGTAGAAACCCTAGATCAAAAAGGGACGTGGGTGGGATGCGGGCCCACCAACCATATTAGCCCCCCCCCCCCCCCCCCCCCCCCCCCCCCCCCGCGTTGGAGTCTCCCGCTATCACCTCGCCTAGATCCGGGGTTTCATACCCTCCATGTTCGCGTATAGTATGATCTGGATTTTTCTGAAATGTTGTGATTGATTTTTGGATGTATGTACACTGTCGATCGCTAACACGCAATTGCACAGTGTGCGTGTGTGAGATGCATCTGTTGGACGTACGCTACGGAGGCCTAATTCGGTACGGGCGCACTGCACCATGCTCGCGACGGCCACCATCCCTGTTTAGATTACGGTTCACGCAGCAAGGTACGACGGCTGGCGTTGCTGTCGAGTGTCGACCAACGCACACACACTCTCTCCCAAGTCTCTCGATCGGGTGTGTGCTCCCTCGGGTCAACACAGCCGAAAATGATGCGTCGCTCCCAAACAGGGACCCCGGAGCTCTCCGGCGCGGTATGAGCGTTACGTCACCTACAAACTGTGCCCGGTTGAACCATGTCCTACCCCGGCCGATGCAAAATATCTATCCCAGCACAATATGGGCGGCTCGTTTACATTTCATGATACGCTTGAATCTCGACCAAGTCAATCGTTCAGTTGACAAATCTTGCCTAAGATCTAATTAGCGACATTCGCCTTCCAATCGACAAACATGTACACATACATACGGATCGATCTAGTCTAATTAGCTAGGGACAAAGTATTACAGTAGAACTGAAGCGTGTGTTTGTGGTGGTGAGCGAGACGAGACGTATGAATTGAGCCGACATGGGGTGGTGAGTTAAATTGCAGCTAGCTGCTTGCAACGTACGCACTCGATGATGGAGCCGACACGCGGTGGTGATGAGGCGTGACCGATTGTCAGCGCACGGCGGGGAGAAGGAGGTCCCATGCAGATGCAGTAGTGTATATGTATGGCCGGCCGGCTGCCTGCTCCTGTAGCTGTGGCCGTAGCTAGATGCTCGTCGCAAGCAGGCGTGAGAAGGAAGCATCCATCCTCCCCTGTGTTGGATCCATCCATCACACACCCGTGATCACACATCACCGCCCCAGCTGCTACATGCACCTCCCCGCCTCTTTTTTGTCCGGCACTACGACGTGCACCATGAGTTGGGTCCTAGGGAATCACATCCTATTCATGCCATCCATAGGAATTGTAATTAGGGCAACCGCAATAGGTTAGGGCATCTCCAGTCGTTGCGCCCCCTCAGGACGCAAAAACCCTCGCTTTTTTTGCGCCGCGGCGCGAAACGGCGCTATTCTCGGAACTGGGGGGGGGCGCGTTTCCCAGCCGTGAACCCAGGCCGCCCTCCCAGCGGCGACTCGGCCAAATTTGGACAATCAAAAAAAAATCCCACCAAATAAATAGAGTTTTGCCACACAAATAAATAGAGTTTGGCCACACAAATAAATAGTTCAAGAATTTTTTAAAAAAAGAACACTAGTCATCGTCCTCAACATTGCCATTTCCCTTTCGCGCCCACAAATGCTGCACCAGGTCCTCCTGCAGAGCATGATGTGTTGCAGCGTGTCGAATCTCCTGTCGCTTGGTGAGGAAGTCTGTCCATGATGCCGGCACCTGGTGATCAACATCTGCAAGAGGGCCCTGCCGGTAGTATGGTGTGCTTGTCTCACTGTCAGGCACCGGGTCATCCCGCTCACTCTCAATGATCATGTTGTGAAAGATCACACAACACTGCATCACCTCCCACATGTTGGACTTCGACCAAGTCATAACTGGGTACCGGACAACAGCGAATCGAGATTGCAGCGCACCAAATGCCCGCTCAACATCCTTCCTGCAAGCCTCCTGGCACTTGGTAAACCAAGCTTTTGCGCTTCCTGGGATAGGGTTGGAGATGCTCTTCACAAATGTTGCCCACTTCGGGTAGATGCCATCTGCAAGATAGTACCCCTTTGTATACTGGTGTCCATTGATCTCATAGTTCATAGGAGGGGCATGGCCTTCGACAAGATCGGCAAAGACATTCGAGCACTGCAAGACATTGATGTCGTTGTGACTTCCAGGCATACCAAATAATGAATGCCAAATCCATAGATCGTACGAAGCCACGGCCTCGAGAACCACCGAGCACTCTCCCTCCTTTCCCTTGTACATCCCCTGCCAGTCAAATGGGCAGTTCTTCCATGCCCAGTGCATGCAGTCGATACTGCCAAGCATCCCCGGAAACCCTCTTGCTTCATTCTCTGCGAGGAGATGAGCAGTGTCTTGCGCATTGGGTGATCGCAGGTATGTTGGGCCAAAAACTGCAACCACTGCCCGGCAGAACTTGTTCAAGCACTCGAGGGCTATGGACTCGCTCATGCGCAGGTAGTCATCTTGTGCATCTGCGGGAGCACCGTATGCAAGCAACCTCATGGCCATCGTGCACTTCTGGATAGAGGTAAACCCTACCGTACCGGTGCAGTCCTTCTTCAACTTGAAGTAGGTGTCGAACTCCCGGATGGCATGCATGATGTTGAGGAAGAGCGTGCGTTTCATCCTGAAACGACGCCGGAACACCTTCTCGTCGTTGGTGGGATCCTCGGCGAAGTATACGGAGTAGAGGATGCAGTAGCCCTCGTACCGCTGTCTCGGCCTGCTCTTGCGGCGACCGGGCTTCGATCCAGTGCGGCGCGGCGCAGCGTCCTGGGCCTGCAATCTGGCCAGGCAGCTCAGGACGAGCAGGTGCTCCTCGTCGTCGATGGCAGCCTGGTCTTCCTCGTCGAACAGCTCGGCGAGCATCTCCTCGGCGTCGGAGTCCATGGCTCGGATACAGCGTCGAACACCTTGCGGGCGGGTGGACGCGGCTCACTGGGTACAACCTCCTCCGCGGCGGACACGCGAGCGAACAATGGCGACGATGTGGAGCGCGGCCGGTGGTGGTTTGTCTCGTCGATCTTGTGCGATTGTGGCCGACAGCGGCGGCGTGGAGCGCGGCCGGTGGTGTGGCGACGGCGAGGCGGGCGAGCAGAAAAGACGAGTCGGGGGTGGGGAAAGTGGGCAAATAGCGCTCCACTCGCCGACAGCGCTGGCCCACGCGCGCTTTTCCTTTCGCCGCCCCCCCCCCCCAGGCCGAACCCAACGGGCTGGGTTCCGCATGGGGGCAGCGGCGCTAATTTCCGCCGAAACGGCGCTTTTCCAGGTCCTGGGGGGGCGACTGGTGAAAAAACGGCGGTATTCACGCCAAACGGCGCTATTTTGCGTCCTGGGGGGGCTCTGGGGGGACGACTGGAGATGGCCTTATATAATACACCGTAGGATAGACTAGCTAAATCATCAACAAAAAATGTATCATATAACTATTATGATGCTTTGTTGGTAGAGTTGTTGGTAAGTACTAAATTCTAGTCAATCATATAGTCATTCTAGTGGGACCAATGAAAAAAATATCTTAGACATGTGTGCTAGCATGTTGGTTGCATATCATACAACCTATCTTCTCTCACCTCATTATTACTTGACATGTAGGCATATTTTTGAGTTGGCATTGATACCTTACCATGACATGGATACTATTGGAGATGATCTTCCAAATTTGCAAAAAAAAAAAATATGAAAACATATATCTTGAGTGTTAGGGCAGCTCTAACCGGGGAACCAAATGAAGTAGGATTCTAGCACACTCTTCGGCTATCCGATCTCGCAAATTTTTAAATAGTTCCATGTAAACATATAGTTTTAGTGTTAATTGTTTAAAACAAAAAAAAATTGAGTGTTAGGACAACGCCTACACTGGGATGCATTTCCGCAATGTTGTTTATGTCCGCGTGAACAAAAACGAGCACCTAACGAAGAACCACAAATGGATCAGCCGGAGCAGACTCGTCCCTCTCGACCTTTGGGCTAGAAATCTTTACTATTAAGGTTATTGTGGTGGTATGGTGTACACTTCAACATAATTACGCATCAAATGTCACCGCACTAATCTTTTTTTTGCCAACTATAACATTGCATGCGACCTTATCTTGTGAAGTTTGTTAGGTTTGCTAGCTACCTTGATGCATGCAACCTTATTTCCTCCTATTATTTCTCTCCTATCTCTATCTCTACTGCCTAAAAAGAGAATTTGGTTCCTCCGCCTGCCAACAATGCAATACGTCCGTCCACTTCGTCCAACGATAACATTTTCGCTCGACCATTTCCTTCACCGTCTCCGCCACCCCGGCTTTTACATTTACTCCTTTAATTGCTGAGAATGAGAAATCAACCTGTGTCCTGATCCTATTTTCCTCTCCCAATCTCAACATTCACGCGATGCCTCCTATCCCAATCTCCATCCTCTCTCAGACTACGCCGCCTATCTCTATCTCCGCATCACCGCTGCCCCAGTTCTCCCTCCAGCGCACGACGAGGTCCAGTGCTTGCAAAGACGGCAGCGGCCGTTTCAGCCTCAAAGAGAGTATCCATAGGGAATCAGGGCCTCAGAAGAGGAGGCAATCGCTGGCACTCACGACGGCGCAGGATGCCGGTGAGATGCGCCGCGTTCTGTGCGGACGAGGAGGATGTGCAGAGGACGAGGACCATGCGGGGAAACTTCTTCTTTCGGCGGCGGCGCTTCCGCGAGACAGTGGAGTCGTCCACGGCCGTGTTGGTGGAGGGGCCCAATGTGGTCAATATGATGCGTTCACGTCGTCCTCCGTGGGATCCGCGGACACCGGCCGCCGGGGCGTCCCCTCCCACCGCTTTGTCCTCTGGTTCTGGCGTCGCTAGCGGTAGCTTGAGAGGATATTACGCTAAATTTGGCCGCCCTTTCTTTTGTTTGTATAGCGAATAAAGGTCAGAGTAGGCATACTCTAGGTTTCTTACGAATTGGGAAATTAAATTATCCCTAACTAACATTTTCTGTCGTTCACGTGATGGCCTTTTCCCCGTACGGGATCTTCCCATGCCGGCCTCGAACTCCTCCGCCGCCTGCGTCCCATCCAGGTGAGTTCTGACGTTGTGGTGCTTCCTGCATGAAGGTGTTGTTGTTGCAGGCTGCAGCAAGCTCATCCTCCCCATCCCTCGTTCCTTTGACCAAAGGTAACCGGGACCTACTTTCTTTCTTCTGTAAATCAGATCTTGTAGATGGCATGCAGAGACACCATTTAGTGAAATTCAAACACTATGATCATTATATGCGTCTTCTGAACAAGAAGTAACTATGTGGACATCGATCCAATAGTTTAAAAGGTGTTGCATGCTCCCGTAGTTCAATTTATAATTTTTGAAGAATGTAAGCTTGAACTTTTGGTTGTCCCACATTTGTTTGTTACATGGTTTTTCAGGAAATGCCAGAGGATTCATTTGGACAGCATGTTTGCAGTGAAGGCACATTTTTCAGGAGGTCGAGGCTAAGAGGGGCAGCACAATGGATAGGAGGAGGAGGAGGTGGAGGAGCCTACCGATGGCATTGTTCTGCTTCTAGCGGTCCTTGAGGGCCTTAGCATCCAGTAGCGGTACGGGTCACTCACCATGAGTCCTTCTGCCGTGCATTCTGCCACCACCGCTCTCGGCTGGAGATGACTGCCGAAGGTAAGCTACTTGATGTAAATGCAACACCGGGATTTGTATGGTCAAGCGAAACTTGAAAGATGATTTCAATATGAACTTATCCTTGCAGGGTAGTGCCTTTGTTGTCTTTTTTTGACTCCTATATATTGGTTGTTTTTAGCATGGAAAGAACCCTCAGTAAGCTATGTAACACGGTGCGGTCGCTTGGACAATAATGAAAACATGGAGGATAGATTCGCCAGCGAGTATATGGAATGCCATCGAATTTTGATTGTAGTTCCGGTGCAAAAGGAGTTGTGGCTCAGTCTCTGTTTCTGTTGACTTTAGATGCACTGTCCTGTGTGGTTTTGGAAATGATCCATGTCTTTCGATTTGTTTTATTGGAACTCGCGTTGTGAACCTTTTCACATGTCATCAGGTAAAAACAATTTGATCGAAGCACATTCGACCTAACAAATTTTTATCGTCCCCGTTGCAACGCACGGGCATTCAGCTAGTGTCGCTAAACGGACAAAGGATGCCTCCAACCATGGCCCGGCTGAAACGAGAAGCGACGGCAGGCTAGTTCTTTAAATCACACCGCCACAGAAAACCCTAACCACCGCCCCTCGCTCTCCCTTTGTTACATGGTTTTTCAGGAAATGCCAGAGGATTCATTTGGACAGCATGTTTGCAGTGAAGGCACATTTTTCAGGAGGTCGAGGCTAAGAGGGGAAGCACAATGGATAGGAGGAGGAGGAGGCGGAGGAGCCTGCCGATGGCATTGTTCTGCTTCTAGCGGTCCTTGAGGGCCTTAGCATCCAGTAGCGGTACGGGTCGCTCACCATGAGTCCTTCTGCCATGCATTCTGCCACCACCGCTCTCGGCTGGGGATGACTTCCGAAGGTAAGCTACTTGATGTAAATGCAACACCGGGATTTGTATGGTCAAGCAAAACTTGAAAGATGATTGAAATATGAACTTAGCCTTGCAGGGTAGTGCCTTTGTTTTCTTTTTTGACTCCTATATATTGGTTGTTTTTAGCATGGAAAGAACCCTCAGTAAGCTATGTAACACGGTGCGATCGCTTGGACAATAATGAAAACATGGAGGATAGATTCGCCAGCGAGTATATGGAATGCCAGCGAATTATGATTGTAGTTCCGGTGCAAAAGGAGTTGTGGCTCAGTCTCTGTTTCTGTTGACTTTAGATGCACTATCCTGTGTGGTTTTGGAAATGATCCATGTCTTTCGATTTGTTTTATTGGAACTCGCTTTGTGAACCTTTTCACATGTCAGCAGGTAAAAACAATTTGATCGAAGCACATTCGACCTAACAAATTTGTGTCGTCCCCGTTGCAACGCACGGGCACTAAGCTAGTGTCGCTAAACGGACAAAGGATGCCTCCAACCATGGCCCGGCTGAAACGAGAAGCGACGGCAGTCTAGTTCTTTAAATCACACCGCCACAGAAAACCCTAACCACCGCCCCTCGCTCTCCCTCCTCCCTCCCCCCTACCCCCCCCCCCCCCAACACACCCCCCCTCTCCTGATGGACATGCCTTAGCACCTCGTCGACCAGATCTAGCACGCGTCGGAGCACCCCCTTGGTGATATCTTCTCTCACCGCCATGCCTCAAGCCCCCGTGGCGCGGCATTCTGCGACCACCTCCCCGTAGAGCAGGCAAGGACGACCCAATAGTGCCACAGTTGTCAAACTCCCTTGTGATTGGGCAGGCTTGAGAAAAGTGATCATGATATCCATAGTAGCCATGATGGATGGAGGCCAGGGCCAGGTGGGAGCTTTTCTTGATTTGGCAGGAACAGGGTACACGGAGACTATTATTAAGACGATGCTAGTAACATGCATCAATCAATTCCAAGCCCTGCTCAAGCTCAACAACGGAGCAGCACTCTAGCCAGCAACCATGTGCGAGCTCCCCGCCCGGAGACCCCCGATGCGTCGTGCCCTGCTGCACCAACAGTGCGCCGCCGGTGACCCTCTGAGTTGCGTCCCAACCAACTACCAAAGTGATAATCCGATGGCACACACTTTTATGTTAAAAAAACGCAACACGTCGCAGCACCCACAGCAAGGCTGACAGGTTCCACGAGTTCAAAGGTCGTCCACAATTATCGGCTGCTCAGGAGAAAGCAAAATGGGCAGCTTAACCATGACAAGACAAACCTTGTCAAGACCGCAGAGGAACACCATTTTCTCTTCCATTAACCTGGCAATTAGCTCCACTTCCACTCGGTCCCAAGTCAATGTTTCAAAAACATGAGATGCTAGCACCGTGTAAAAATCGCAGGACATTGTGTAGCGCACATAATAACATAATTCAAACATTATTAGTACTACCTCCAATCCGAATTAATGGTCGGAGGGCTAGCCAAAGTTTTGCCTAAGCCTTGTGTGAATGTGCGACCATTAATTCGGATCAGAGGGAGTAAGAAAAACAAGAATGTCAGAATTATCAGTAGTGTTTTGGTTGGTACACACTTTTCCAACTGGTTATCTCCATTTCCATTAAATTTCTTTAACGGAAATATCTTCTTCGATAAAGCTACTCAAAATCCAAACAGGGAAAGGAGCCACAGGTAATCAAAATCAACCACAACGGGAAAGTAGCGTTTTGGTCAATGCATCTGTATATATGATTTATTTGGTTTGTTTTACCTAGAATATCTAGCTGGCCATCGATGCATATTGTGGTGACGGGAATATTTTGGAGCGAAAAAGAGGTATAAAATTCAAGAAACTGATCGATATAGCGCACGGCTGGGCCGCAGTCCAGAGTAGAGACCCTACGCCAATGCCAAATCTCAGCAACCCGTAGACTCTATGGGCCTCTTTTCTTTACACGGGCCTGTTACAAGTGGTGTGCTAAACGCAATGCAAACAGGCTATCCGCGGGGCGGGACGGCCCGGCTTTGTTCATCAGGCATCTCCAGTCGTGTGGCGCTTTCCGACAGAGGATGAGCTCCTCTACAATCAGCCAGCCCCATCTGTTCTTCCAGTGTGAAGCATGCGCTGGCCGTGGTCACGATGACATCGATGAAGCGTGAGTCAGTGGACATGTCGCAGCTGATGGCCGCGGTAGCCATCAGCGAGGAGCTGTGGCGTAGCTGGCCTCCGCTGGCCGCGCTGGCCATCTAGCACGCGCGAAAGAAAGGATGGGGACCCTCGAAATCCTAGGTCACATGAGCCAGGTGAGCCCTGAGTTCGCGCGCATCCTAAAGGAGAGGAGAGAAAGGGCCGCCGACGCCGAGACGCAAGAATGATCTCAATGTTCTTCGATGGCGGTAGTTTTTTGGGTGCAATTTGGTGGTTGTCCTTGCCGTTGGTCGTGCTTTCGTTAGCCGGATTAATTTGATGTTCGCGCACAATATGGTGGCCGGCCTTTCTGTTAACCGAGCTTTTGGTAGATGAACTTCTGGTGGCCGACCTTCCTATTGGACGAGCTTTTGGTCGACGGATTTGTTGTTACCACCCAACATGGTTCTCCTTAACCTCTCGGTTCATTCCATGGCCTTGTCTTTCTCCTTCTCCTTAAACCCTATCATCACCGGGAACTTCAAGTTGAGGTACTTTAGATCTTTAGATAGTTCCCACACCAAGTTAAGTCATGGCCTTTTATTTTTATTTTTCTAATGGGTTTCCCCAGCCTCTGCATTGGGCTGATGCACACAATTTTTTCTTAATAATAAAAGGTTTAAAGTATCGGTTGCAACAAGTACTCCAACTTACTAAAAATCATGGATCACAAAGAGTAGCCATGAGAATAAGCCATGTGATAAAAAAAATGGTGCAAGACCATTACACATAACGTAATCGTCTAGTGTGCAATCAATCACTCTTGTTAAAGATAGCATGTACCGCCATCAAGAGACTGCACCCGAAATCAAAACATCCGCACTGGTCCTCCAGTAAGAGATTAGCCCGATGAACAACCCGCAAAAAACTACCCACTCTCCAAATTGCCCATAAAAATGCACATACACCTATGTGTATAGAGACTTTGGTTGCTTTATCAATCCCGACGAACAAATTACGAAACATATAAATAATACTAGTTGGGGCGGCAATGATAAAAGTGGAGTGGACTAATCGCCAATTTTTTTTTAGCAAAATCACATGTTATAAAAGGATGATCCGGATTCTCTCGTGCGCCACAAAAAACACACTTTGTGCATCCAGTCCATCTTATTTTAGCCAAATTATTCTTTCTTAGCAATTCTTTTCTAGAAACAATCGACATGAATATCTTAATTTTTAAAGGTACTTTCAGTTTTCAAAGATATTTTTGAAGGTACCTACCATTACCATTTATTAGATCTCCGTAAAAGGATTTCACTAAGAACACACCCAAAAAAGTAAATTCTAAGTAAAAGAATCATGGGGTATTTGATAAAATTGTTACCATAAGTCTTTCTACCAAACAAAGCCAAGCATCCCACTTCTCTCGCACTAAAAAGCGTCTAAATTGTAGAACATGTGAAACCAAGACATTATTTTGTCGCGGAATATTAAACAAGGAAGGATATTGCGTTGACAGATGCGTAGTCCCAAGCCAAGAGTCCTCCCAAAATCTAATCCCCTGACCGTTGCCAAGCGAGAAATCAATCCGATCAAAGAATTCCCATTTAACACCTATAATTCCTTTCAAAAAGGAAGAGTCAGTGGGCTTTGCCTCGACCTACCCTAGAGTCTTATCTTTGATACATTTGTTATGTAACAATTCGTTACATACTCCTTCCTCTGTTAAAACTTTCACTGGTAGAAAATAGGTCTTCCATACGCCCCCATTAGTCCCCAAAAGTTTCGACCCGCGACTATAGGGGTCTCTAGTCGCGGTTCGGGAGGACACCCGCGACCAACAGTCTGGGCCCAGCGCGCTCGGTCCACAGCTGGCGGACGGGAGGGGCTTTAGTCCCGGTTGGCCAGGCCAACCGGGACTAATAGGTCCCCAAGGCCTTTAGTCGCGGTTGTCCAGGCCAATCGGGACTAAAGGCCCATCCCTATATATAGGGCTCAGGTGGCTGCACTTAGCCACATTTGGTGTCACTTCTACTCACAATATTCACAAGGGGTAGTGGGTTTGCTTTTTGCTCCTCCTATGCACACAAGGTGTTTGATGAAATGCCCGAGAGCATGAAACACACATGATATGAAGTGTCTGAGCCGCACTTGAGCGTTTTCATTTATTTTACCTCCACGATCGCGGTTAGCAACTTGAACCTTTCATTTATTATTTCCAGCTAGTTAGTTTAACAAATGCATGATGGTTAATTATATACTTTATATAATAATAATGCAGATGAATCGGCAGTGGATGTACGGTAACCGACTCTCCGGTGAGTTTACTACGGGTTTGAAAGATTTCCTCGTAGTGGCAAATGCGAACAAGCAGCGAGGTTTTATTATCTGTCCATGTGCTGAATGTAAGAATAAGAAGGGTCACTCCTCCTCAAAAGTCGTTCACATGCACCTGCTTCGGCACGGTTTCATGCCAAGCTATATTTGTTGGACCAAGCATGGAGAAAAAGGGGTTAGAATGGAAGAAGATGAAGAAGAGGATGATATCGATTTCAACTATCATGACGCTTTCGATGATACTTTCATGGAGGATGATGCCGAAGGTGGGGAAGGGTTTGGTGAAGGTGAAGAAGAGGCACATGATGAGCCCGCTGATGATCTTGGTCGGACCATTGCTGATGCACGAAGACGCTGCGAAACTGACAAGGAGAGGGAGAATTTGGATCGCATGTTAGAGGATCACACGAAGTCGCTGTACCCAGGATGTGGCAATAGTCTGAAAAAGCTGGGCTGCACACTGGATTTGCTGAAATGGAAGGCACGGGAAGGTGTAGCTGACTCATCATTTGAAAATTTGCTGAAAATGTTGAAGAATATATTTCCGAAGAATAACGAGTTGCCCGCCAGTACGTACGAAGCAAAGAAGGTTGTCTGCCCTCTAGGTTTAGAGGTTCTGAAGATACATGCATGCATTAACGACTGCATCCTCTACCGCGGTGCATACGAGAATTTGGATGAATACCATGTATGCACTGCATTGCGTTATAAGATCAGAGGCGATGACCCTGGTGACGATGTTGAGGGCGAGAAACCCAGGAAGAGGGTTCCCGCCAAGGTGATGTGGTATGCTCCTATAATACCTCGGCTGAAACGCCTGTTCATGAACAAAGAGCATGCCAAGTTGTTGCGATGGCACAAAGAGGACCGTAAGTCCGACGGGGAGTTGAGACACCCCGCTGATGGAACGCAATGGAGAAAGATCGACAGAGAGTTCAAAGATTTTGCAGCTGACGCAAGGAACATAAGATTTGGTCTAAGTACTGATGGCATGAATCCTTTTGGCGAGCAGAGCTCCAGCCATAGCACCTGGCCCGTGACTCTATGCATCTACAACCTTCCTCCTTGGTTGTGCATGAAGCGGAAGTTCATTATGATGCCAGTGCTCATCCAAGGTCCGAAGCAACCCGGCAACGACATCGATGTGTACCTAAGGCCATTAGTTGATGAACTTTTATAGTTGTGGGGCAGACCTGGTGTACCTGTGTGGGATGAGCTTAAAGAAGAGGAATTTAACCTACGAGCGTTGCTTTTTGTAACCATCAACGATTGGCCTGCTCTCAGTAACCTTTCGGGACAGTCAAATAAGCGATACAAAGCATGCACGCACTGCTTACATGAGACTGAAAGTGTATTTTTGGATAATTGTAGGAAGAACGTGTACCTGGGTCATCGTCGATTTCTTCCCCGAAATCATAACGTAAGAAAGAAAGGCAAGCATTTCAGAGGCAAGGCAGATCACCGGCCGAAGCCTGCGGAACGTACTGGAGCTGAGATATTTGATATGGTCAAGGATTTGAAAGTCATCTTTGGAAAGGGTCCTGGCGGGCAATCAGTTCCGCTGGGAGTTGACGGGCACGTACCCATGTGGAAAAAGAAATCGATATTTTGGGAGCTACAGTATTGGAAAGTCCTAGATGTCCGCTCTGCAATCGACGTGATGCATGTTACGAAGAATATTTGCATGAACCTGCTAAGCTTCTTGGGCGTGTATGGGAAGACAAATGATACAAAGGAAGCACGGCAGGACCAGCAACTTTTGAAAGACCCAGATGACCGGCATCCGGAATGGTTTCAAGGTCGTGCCAGCTACGCTCTTACCAAAGAAGAGAAGGTCATTTTTTTTGAATGCCTAAACAGTATGAAGGTCCCGTCTGGCTTCTCGTCGAATATAAACGGAATAATAAACATGGCGGACAAAAAGTTCCAAAACCTGAAGTCTCACGACTGCCACGTGATTATGACGCAATTGGTTCCGATTGCTTTGAGGGGGCTCCTACCGGAAAATGTTCGAGTAGCCATTGTGAAGCTATGTGCATTCCTCAATGCAATCTCTCAGAAGGTAATCAGTCCAGAAGATCTACCACGGTTACAGAACGATGTGGTCCAATGTCTTGTCAGTTTCGAGTTGGTGTTTCCACCATCCTTCTTCAATATCATGACGCACCTCCTGGTCCACCTAGTCGAAGAGATTTCCATTCTCGGTCCTGTATTTCTACACAATATGTTCCCCTTCGAGAGGTTTATGGGAGTATTAAAGAAATATGTTCGTAGCCGTGCTAGGCCAGAAGGAAGCATCGTAAAGGGCTATGGAAATGAGGAGGTAATTGAGTTCTGCATTGACTATGTTCCTGACCTTAAGCCGATTGGTATTCCTCAATCGTGGCACGAGGGGAGACTAAGTGGAAAAGGCACGATCGGAAGGAAATCAACGATATGTATGGACGGTCATTCTATGACTGAAGCACACCACACAGTTCTGCAAAATTCGAGCTTGGTGGCTCCGTACTTCGAGCAACACAAGAATATTTTACGCTCGGACAACCCGGGGAAGCCTGAATCATCGATAAGAAAGGCCCACATGGAGACTTTCGGCAGTTGGTTGCGAAAACATTTAATGAATGACAATGATGTTGGAGATCAGCTGTACATGTTGGCCAAGACACCATCTTCGACTATAACGACTTACCAAGGGTACGAGATTAATGGGAATACGTTTTACACGATCTCCCAAGATAAAAAGAGCACCAACCAAAACAGTGGTGTCCGCTTTGATGCAGCAACCGAGATTGGGCAAAAGGTCACATATTATGGTTACATAGAGGAGATATGGGAACTTGACTATGGACCCTCCTTTAAGGTCCCTTTGTTCCGGTGCAAATGGTTCAAGCTAACAGGAGGTGGGGTAAAGGTGGACGAGCCATACGGAATGACAATGGTGGATTTCGACAATCTTGGTTACCTTGACGAACCATTCGTCCTAGCCAAAGATGTCGCTCAGGTTTTCTATTTGAAGGACATGAGTAGCAAACCGAGGAAACGGAAAGATAAGAAAACGATCAGTACATCATGCGATGATCCAAAGCTCCACATTGTTCTTTCAGGGAAAAAAAACATCGTGGGAGTGGAGGACAAGACAGACATGTCAGAAGATTATAATATGTTTGGTGAAATTCCGCCCTTCAAAGTCAACACTGACGCAAGCATTAAGTTAAATGATGAGGATGCCCCATGGATACGGCCAAATCGTAAGAAAGCAGGGACACAAGGGAAGAATTGATGTGTAATAATTTATTGTGTACCAAACTTTTTTGAATGGATGATGTGAATTATATTATCTCTGATGTGTTTAAGACTAACTCCTTTGCAAAATATTTGAGAAAACGAGTGGAAAGCATGGAAAACAGAAGGTTACTTAAATGTCTCAAAACCTTGTGAGATAAAATATCTGATTTCATAACTTTTATTAAAAACAGAAAACAGACGCGCTAGCGTGCCGCAGTGTCGCCGGAATACAAATTCTTTTATTAAAAAGAGAGAACATACGAACACTACTCCTCGTCGTCGTCGTCGGGGAACTCGTCGGTGACCTCCTCCGGGTCATCGTCGTCGGCGAACTCGTCGGTGACCTCCTCGTCGTCGTCGGAGGTGCATGATGGTATGTCCGAGATAGGCCCCCACCTCGGATCGTCGGAGGCCCAGACTTCGCCGGCGCGGTCGGCCCGACGAAGCTCTTGCAGCGCCCTCGTCCTCGCCTCCCGAGCGGCATCTAACGCGAGGTGGCGTTCGAGGCGGCGCTCCGCCCGCTCAGCCGCGCGGGTCTGCCAGAGCTCCTCGTCGGCGCTCTCCTCCCCCGGGTTGTTCCGGTAATACTCGCGGACGATGCGTTCTTCCCTGGCGTCGACTAGGCCCTGAAACGCGCGGTGACGGAGGTGGAGGTGGTCGGCGGCAGTGACGATCTGCGGCTTCGGCGCCCTGGCCTCCGCTTCCTAGACGGTGTGGCAGTCGTTGAAGTTCATCAGCGACCGCGGGCGGTTGAGGCGCCAGGCCGCCGCGTCCCAGGCGCGGGCGGCCTCCGCCGCCGTCGCAAAGGAGCCGAGGGGGATGCGGTCGTCCCCCCAGCGGATATCTGCGCTGAACATTCCGTTCTGCCGTGCTCGGAGACCGCGGAAGCCGGTGGTGCTGTTCCTCCTCGGAGGCATGGTGGAAGCGCGACGGTGCGTGGAGAGGAGAAGACGCGCTCGAGGCGCGACAGTTTATACCGCGCCCTCCTGGCCACGCGTCACAACTCCCGCGCCACGCGTCACAACTCCCGCGCCACGCGTCACAACTCCCGCGCCACGCGCCACCCTAACACAACCAAGCAAATATTTGCACATTACTACCCGAGCTCAAAGTGAACACTGACCCAAGCATGGATGGATGTGTTAAAGGGGGGTGTAGAACAAAACAATCGGTATCACCATCATACAGCCCTACCGTGGCTACTCGGTGCAATATGCATACCAAATGCACGGTAGGACGTATGATGGCGAATCCGGATGTTTTGTATTTGCTCGATAAACTGAATATATGATGTATCAAACCTTAAAGGGGGATGTAGAACAAAACAATCGGTATCGCCATCATACAGCCCCACCGTGGCTACTGGGTGCAATATGCATACCAAATGCACGGCAGGACGTATGATGGCGAATCCGGATGTTTTGTATTTGCTCGATGAACTGACCGGTGTATGAAGGTGGGCTATATATAGGGTCCTCTGGCTCACAAAGTGTTGTGCTAGGGTTTTGATCCAACGGTTAAGAAACCACCTCATCCAACGGCTCACAACAGTTCGAAAGAAACACACCGTAGCCCTGATCGAACGGCTCACAACAGCTCGAAAGAAATACACCCCGGATCCAACGACTCACAAGCGCTTTAAAGAAACACACGATCCGTGTGATTCTATCTGATTGGTCCAAACGAAACCCTAACCCATTTAGTCCCGGTTGGTGTCCCCAACCGGGACTAAAGGGATGTTTTCTTCTCGCTATATATATGTATGCATTGCCACACCATTGGCATAAACACATACAAACTCACCACTCTCTCAAGGCTTCTACCGTACCCACTCTAACATTCATCCAGGCGGAGGCACTTTCCGCCTCGAACTACCCCTGCCCGTGCGGCTACAACGTTCCCGTCGGTTGGATGCTGAGCGCCGGAGGAGTGCCGGTCCCTCCTCTTCCTCAAGGTGTGGCGCGTCGGGCGGCCATCACGAACCACTACTATCACGAGCTCACGCCGGAGCAGCGGAGGAATCCCAGTTGGCATCCCGATAACCAGCATACTTGGGATGCCTTCTTCATCAATCGGCGTGAGAGAGCGCTCGCCAGGTATGAGGAGGACGGCCTGCCTCCTGGGAACTTTCACGAGGCCGGTCGTCGGCTATGGTGGTCCGGCCGGACTCTCAACAGAGCGTCATGGACTACATCAGGTCCGGCGATATCCCCCGCCTGCGCTACCCTCAGGCCCAGTCCTGGAGTCGTGATCCTCCGAGGGAGTGCAGAGCACCGTCAGACGATAGTGACGACGACGGCGGCGGCGACTACGATGACTACGAGTACATGTACTATAGGCCTAGGCAGGAGTATGACTAGCAGATATCAGATCATGCATCTATGCTCTCCGTTTAGGTTTAGATCCACTCTACCATTATGTACTGCCTTTTTTATCTATATATATATTCAAGATGTGTGTGATCTTTATGATTAGTTTTATTTTTCTGAATTTTCTGATATATTATTTGTATTTTAAGATTTTAAAAGAATTAGTTTTATGTTTCTGAATTTTCTGATATATTATTTGTATTTTTAAGTTTGGGAAAAGGAAAAGTATTTGAATAACCACCTTTAGTCGCGGTTCGTGTCACGAACCGGGACTAAAGGCTCGTTCTGCGCGGGAATGAAAACGCCGCGAAAAATTGCACCTTTAGTCCCGGTTCGTGACACCAACCGGGACTAAAGGCCCGCGGAGGGTACCCCGGGGGACCTTTAGTACCGGTTGCTGTCACGAACCGGGACTAAAGGCTGGACCTATATATGCGCGGTGTCTTCCTGCCCCAAAATTCTAAGTCCCAAACCCTCGCGCCGGCGCCCGCTCGTCTTCTGCCTCGTCGCCGTCGCCGTCGCCCGCTCGTCTTCTGCCTCGTCGCCGTCGCTGTCGCCCGCGCAGAGGACCGCGCCGTCGCCGTCGCCGTCGGCGCGCCCTTCTCTCCACCGCATCCACCCTGCTCCGCCCCCGCCCCGTCGCCGTCTCTCTGATAGGTTCCCCGTGGGCCGTCGCCGTCGCCCTCGAACCAACGCCATCGAACGGCGCCATTGAACAGTGGCCGTGGCCTCCTCCCCATCTCCGTTCCCTCCCCCGTGGTCGGAATCGCCGGAGACCCGAGAGCCTAAACTGCAACCGCCGGCCACCGTGTGACGCCAGGGGTGACGTCATGATGACGTCACCTGGCCACTGTTGGCGAGATTTTTTCTTTTGATGACGTCATCGTGACACGTGGGGCCCACTATATATGGAATTACAGAACATAATTAATCTTCTAAATAAAATAACTTTTAATTTATAATTCCAAAAATTATGGAAAAATATGCAAAATGTTCAGAAAAATGTAAGCTATATGTTTATATCATTTTCAATCATGATTGACAAAGTTCAAAATGATACCATATTTGAATTTGTATTCAATTCATTAAAATAATGATGAAAATAAGTTTTAATTCAATAAATTCAGAATATTAATTGTAATATACCAAAATGACCAGGAAAGCAAATGCAACCTAGCTATGGGGTTCTCCAAGTCATTTGAGAAACTAATCTTGGACACACCTCTAAAGTATGGTTTTCCCCTCCGGTGGTTATCGTTCTTCCACCCAAAACCCTAGCAATCTGTTTTCCCTCCTTCTACGACAATATTTGCTAAGTCTCCTATATACTTAATTAATTTTTACTACATGCATGTCTCCAGGAGTGACATATGGCGGACAATAGAGACCTGACGGCGGAACAGGAGGCTGAAGGTTATATATTAGATATCATAGCCGGAGAACATGATGTAATCTCTTCTTATCTGAACCTTGAGGATCAAGAAGGTGAAGGAGGAACAGACATTGTCGATGATCAAGGAGGTGAAGAAGGAACAGACATTGTCGATGATCAAGGAGGTGAAGGAATGGACATTGATGACGGAGGTCAACCGTCGACAAACGACGATCTCCAATTGCAAAGAACAATCACCTCCGGCGAGTATATATATATATATATATATATATATATATATATATACACATTGAGCCTCTCGTGATACAAACTTACTGAAATATGAATACATATGCACTAACGCGCGCGACTCTCTTTCTTATTTTAGCCCTCCGGATCGAGTACGACAACGCGTGGCAAATCCAAGGCGATGAAAGATTCCGAAACATATACCATCGAATTAGTCGGTGTAACCGGCAAGCCCCTACAGCACACCACGAAGTTTATCAACCAATGCGGAGTCATTGTTAGAGACACTGTCCCGATCACCGTCCAGGAATGGAAGGAGCCAAAGAAAGCACGTCTTGGTTTCAGTTATGTCCATAAGAGAACGAAAAAGGAGATGTTCAGAAAGCTTATGGTACATTTCATTCTACCTCCAGAATACCACAAAAAAGATGAATTCGGTGTGGAGGTTCCGGGTGGACGTCAGAGGAGGAAGCTAGTCAAAGAGTTCGCTCTTCAGAAGATGGCCGAAGCATTCCGGAACTTCAAGAAAAAATTGTTCCGTGAATATGTCTGCAAGGGCAAGACTCCGCTTTTCACTGGACAATATGAGAAACTGAGAGATGATTGGACAGAATTTGTGACGCAGAAGAAATCGGAGCATTTCAAGGAAATGTCGAAAAAAAATAAGGCTAATGCGGATAAGAAACAGTACCATCATGTTATGGGGCCAGGAGGATACCGCGTTTCGGCGCCTAAGTGGCAGGCGATGGAGGACGGCCTGAGGGCAAGAGGAATCCCTCTAGGTACAGAGGGATGGGACGAAAGAGCCAAAATGTGGTGGTACGGGCATGGGGGATCGCTAGACCCGGAGACAGGGGAGTGTGTTCATCGGCAGAAAACGTTTGCTCCCACAAAAAACCTTGTTGACGCAATGACCAAAGCTCAACAGAGTTGGATCACGTTCAACAGAGAGAGAGACCAACTGACCCATGCCCTCGGGAATCCTGAACCCGGAGGACATATACGAGGCAAAGGCAGATTGCCGTGGAAAGTAGGGTTTTCCCAGGAGGGTGACCCGTACTGTTACAGAAGCCGTAAGAGAAATATGGACCGGGCTGCTGTCGAAGCTGCAGATCTTCTGTCGAAGCTTGCAATGGAAGTTAGTGAGTTGAAGCAGACCGTGGCGGGAATACTTGAGAAAGAAACAGCGGCGGCTGCAGGGCCGCATGAAGAACATGCAGCAGATCAGCGGAGAAGCAGCGTGGCTTCCACGGAGGCCCCGCCTGCAGGTGCTAATGCACCGATGACCGAGAGTCGTGCACCGGAGCCTCACTACCCCGTGGATGATGTAAAGGAGATGAAAGAATGTGATCTGCATTATCCCGTAGGGAACATTTCCATGAAGGTAGCTACAGGCAGTGCTTTACCCTATACACCTGGAGCACTCCATCACAACAACCCCATTCCATATGGCTATGCTCGTGTCACGGTGGAAGACATAGTCCAAGGGTTTGAGGACCTGGAGATTGACATAGCTACACCCGAAGGGGAGAGAAGACTTGGAGATGTCAAGCGCCAGTTCATTCTATGGAAAAAAAGTACATAGTGTTTCCAGGCGAGACGCCAAGGCTAACAAGTCCACCCCCCTCCGATGGTGCAGGTGCTGGTGGTGGTGCTGGTGCTGGTGCTGGTTCACCTACGCCTCCTTCACGCTATTCGACGCCGTCCCCCGATCCACAATCTCCGGCGGGTAAGCATCCGCCGCCCCCCATTCCTCCTCCGGCGGTTAAGCAGCCGTCGCCCCCCATGCCTCCTCCGGAGGATAAGCAGTCGTCGCCCCCCATTCCTCCTCCGGAGGATAAGCAGACGTCGCCCCCCATTCCTCCTCCAGCGAAGAAACTGAAGCAGGCGGACAACAAGGGAACCCGCTCTTGGACTATTAACCCGGAGGCTTATGTACCTAAGACCACACGGGTACCGGAGCCATCACTGAAGCCTATCCCCCCAAGGCCTTGGGAACTTAGTTATGCTGAACCCAAATTGGCCGTGAAGGCTGACGTTGAGAAATGGAAGGCCCGTCAGAAGGCGCTAAAGGAGCCTGAGCCCAAGGAAGTATTCCCTCCGAGTGTAGACAAGTGGGCTACGGGTTTTTTGTCGACACCGTCCCAAGCCGAGAAGAATTTGCCTAAAGACTATGATATTGAACTTCGTAAGCAAGCAAAAATATTGGAGGAGGAGAAAGCAAAAAGAAAAAAATACGGGAAACAAGTTGACCAGCTCGGGATGCAGAGTAAACAATCGATCCCCCCGCTCATAGTGAAAGCCGGTCCGGAACAGGACCCCGAGGTCATAAGAGCTGTGGCAGCAATGGGATTGACTGTAGCTACTGCCATGGAAAATGCGTCCGAGGCCGGTATGTCTCTTCGTCTCTTTTTAGGCCTGGACAATGCACCAATGGCTGAGGTAGCATTACAATATGAGAAGAAAGGGCCTCTCGTCGAGTCTACGCAGGAAAAGGATCTACCACCACTAATGCAAAGTCTGCTACGTTGGTACAAACAATTCATATCATGGACCGACAAAGAATTTATGTATGTGGATGTTACAGAAGAGCATCACACCAAAAAGTACACTGTACAAGTTGAGATGAGTGAATTGTTCCAGCTGTTCAATCTGCGCGAGCTCGACAAATCTATCCTGAGTTGCTACGTTCTGTAAGTGATTTATTTCTACCTCATCCCGTTCTTCATTGCCTACACTATATATATATATATATATATATATATATATATATATATATATATATATATAGGGAAAATGGTTTCTACTCCCGGGTGTAGCTACACCCACGTCTCGTATACTGCCGCACGGAGTTATGTGTCATACTTTTTCGGTCTGAGTACGTTCATATACTATATCTAAGACACTTCAAAACAAGTTGCGTGAAAATTATAAAAGTGAGCATGTAGTTTGCATTATATATTTAAAATATCGATATATATGTACATATAAAAGGAGTATGTATAAAAATTACACATACTACATAAAAACTAGTATATATACTGCCGAAATAGTAATATATACTGCATAGTACCCGTACATACTTTTCGGTATGATAGATACTCCATACACCATACTAAACATATGTGGGTGTAGCTACACCCGGGAGTAGCATGAATTTGTCCTATATATATATATATATATATATATATATATATATATATATATATATACACATATTGTTGCGTACGCTATTATGCAGATTGAAGATTTGGGAATGCAAAATAAGACTCATCCATGATGTTGGGTTCATTGATCCACAAATCATTAATGGAACTATGTTAGAACGTCACCCCGAAGACGTGGAGAAAGACTTGTACAATTTTCTTAGAAAGCATGAACTCAAAAGTTATATTCTATTTCCTTACCATTTTGGGTGAGTGTTTCTCTCATGTTCCCATTCTCTTTTGTTTACTCCATGCATGGTATGTCTAATCGATAAGTTATGCAGGACTGTGCATGTAACGTGTCCGCGGGTTCCACTGGATTCTGCTAAAAATTGAACTTGACATTTCCACAGTTTTTATCATTGACTCCATGAATTCAGATACAAATCTTTGGGTCGACATGAGAAAAATGATGCAAAGGTAATTATTTTCAATCATTTACGCTCTATATCGATCGGTCTCTTTTGTTCATTTACTAATATGCAGTTGCTAATAACTCCCTTGTTCATTTAATTTTATTTGCAATGTAGAGTTTGGAGACGGTTCTCACATGAACATGTCGGTGGATTCAAACATCAGCTACAATTTAAAAATGTGGTCAAATGTGTGGATAAGCAGCCACCGGGGACCGGTCTATGTGGATACTATGTCTGTGAGAACATACGCGGAAAGAAATCTCTGAGAGGAAGAAGGACGAGACCACGCGGAGGAGTCTCAATAACTTGCGGAGGGCGCTTACTCCAGAAGCTCGCTTCCGACCAATTCAAGAGGAAATAGCAGGATTTTTCCTTAGGCATGTCATCGATTCCAAAGGAGAACACCATACGTCCACCGACGATGACTATTATACGCATCTGCAGCCCCGAGTACTTTGAAACTTGTTCGAATTTGTGTATGGTCATCCATCTTAATTGTGTAATATGGAAACTTGTTCGAGGTTGTATATGGTCACCCGATATTGAATATATATTATATATTCCTATTGAATTCTCCTTGTTTGAAATTTCATATATATATGCATGTATATAGTAGCGTAAAATATATATATGTACTGAAACTTCATCAAAATTAAAATAAAACACAAAATAAAATATAAAAGAAATAAAACAAAACAAATTAAAAAGAAACCAGGTTTAGGGGGCCTAAAACCCTAAACCTGCACAGGTTTTCAGTCCCGGTTAGCCACAAGAACCGGGACTAAAGGTCCTCCGCCGCGACGGACTCCTGGCGCCCACGTGGACGGGCCTTTAGTCCCGGTCCGTAAGCGGCGGGACTATAGGGGGGGGTCTTTAGTCGCGCATAGCTAGTCCCGGTTGCGCGGCCGGGACTACTGGCCCTGCCGAACCGGGAATATAGGCCTATTTTCTACCAGTGTTTAAACAACCATTTAGTGAGCAAGCAATTATTCTTTGTATATAGGACTTCGATCCCAAGGCCACCTTGGTCTTTTGCACCATAAATAATCTTCCACTTGGTGAGACGATATTTGTTTTTTTGGTGGTCACTTTTCCAAAAGAATCGAGACCTATAAAAGTCTAATATTTTACACACCTCAATAGGAATCTCAAAGAAAGACAATAAAAATATAGGTAAACTATATAATACAGAATTAACTAGGACAAGACTGTCTCCATATGATTTTTTTCCAATCCAGGAGCTGAGTTTTTGTTTAAAATGATCCTCGGCTGGTTTCCACTCCTTGCTAAGAAGGTTTCAATAATGAATTGGGATTCCTAGATATCTAAAAGGTAAAGCACCGACCTCACATCCAAATTGTGTCAATACTCATCCACGGTCTGTCTCGCTTTTTTGAAACAAAAGATATTGTTCTTATGAAAATTGATTTTCAATTTAGATAGTTTCTCAAAGATAGAAAAAATCAGTTTCTTATTAATGGCCTTCTCAAGGTGGTGCTCTAGAAATAAAATTGTGTCGTCCGTATATTACAAAATAGATATGCTTCGCTCGACTAGATGAGGAACAAGACCTCCCACCTGACCATTGTCTTTTGCATGAGCAATTATGACAACCAACATATCAACAACTATGTTAAAAAGAATAGGAGACAAGGGATCTCCTTGCCTCAATTCTTTTAAAGTCTGAAAAAATAACCAATATCATTGTTCACCCGAATCTCTACACTTCCCCCTTGAACAAACCTCGCAACGTATTCACAACATTGTGCACTGAATCCTTTCATGCACAGAACTTGTTGGAGGAAAGACCAATTTACGTTGTCATAAGCCTTTTCGAAATCTATTTGGAAAAGAACACCGTCCATATTATTTTCTCTGAAGCTCATGAATGGTCTCATGCAGCACCTCCACGCCTTCAAAAGTATTTCTACAGGGAAGAAAAGCGGATTGTGATGGCCTTAAAGCAACTCTAGCCGAGCCTGTTAACGCCAAACTGAAAACGTTGTTTTCAGTTCGTGTTTTCTCTGTTTTAGGGTTAGTGGTGGAGGAGAGTGTAGGAGAGCCCGTAAACGAAACCTGGATAATGCTAAGTTATAAAATTCTTGGGAATAGATATGGATGAACACTTGCAATTCCTCGCGGAACTCGAACAAAAATGATTATAATTACACATAATTAATAAGCGGCGATGAACTAGGGTTCATCACCGCACCCTACACTACTAGGGCGAAATGCCCGACGTCTTATTCTTTGCCTGGGCTTCTCTTCTCCCTCCGCCGCACCATCTTCAGTCGGAGCCGGGGTCGAGGGAGGACTCACAGCTGGAGGAGGGAGCATGCTGCACGAACTAGGACGTCGCAATGGCGTCCCACTCCTGCTTCTTCTGCTGCAGCTCCTCGTTCGCACGGAGGGCGCGCTTCAACTGGCGCTCGTTGTAGTCATCGACGTTCCGCTGATAGTGGCGGGGCCTAGTCTCCTGAGCGGAGGCTCCTCTAGATCCCGAAGTGGAGGAAGTCCTCCTCGGTCTCCATGGGGCCCTTCTCCACTAGAGCCTTGTTGCTGAAGCTTTTTTCCTCCATGAGGGCCCAAAACACCGTCGCAGGTGAGTGCGGGTGCCAACTCCGGCCACAAGAGGGTCCTGGTCCTGCCAGAGCGGCGAAGGAGCCACACCGTTGCCTCCGTGGAGGAGGCCGTGCTGGTCGATGTGAGGCACGACCTCGCTCGACGGGGGTGGTGTGGGAAGGGGAGAGGCGAAGGGGTTGCCGTTGGGCTCCATCGCGGAAAGAGGGCGGCGGGGGGGTGATGGTGCAGATCTTGCACTCGTTGGGAGACCCCGAGAGGAAGGTGTTATGAGCACAACAGCAAGTTTTCCCTCAGAAAGAAACCAAGATTGAATCGACCAGTAGGAGAAAGAAGCAACTTCTGAAGGTTGATGCAGCTGAGGTGGTAGGACGCACTACCGGTTCAGAAGCAATGTGGAACGTACACAACACAATCAGATCACTTTGCCCCAAAAAAGCGGTGAGGTTGTCAATCTCAACGGTTTTGCTGAACACAAAGAGGTTAAACGTATGGTGTGGAAAATAGTATGAGAACAATATGAAAACAAAGCTAATAGTGTGAAAATAGTGGAAACAGTGTGAAAACAATGGAAGTAGTGTGTGTATTATCAGTATGAGAAAATGGACTGTCACGACCCCGGACCCAGAGGTATACATACTGTTATGCGCTCCTAGTCATCGAACCACAAGGGCTTCAGGGTTACCAGCCCCGGCCACAACAAACAACAACAGGTAGTCCGGATTCATCGGCACGCAGGCCGGATAACATCGGTACTACTACTCCTTGTGTCCATGCTAGTCATAACCAAATATGCATATCAAAGCGTTCAGAATCGTATGAAACTAAAGGAACGGGACCAAAGCTATACAGAGATGCTATGTGTCCAGAAAGTGCAACAACAATCGATGGTTACTAGGGTTACCAAGCCCCAGGCCGAACCACATAGACAGGCGTGCTCGGAAATGGATCATCGGCTCCACAACCCCTCGACTGCGACAACTATGCAGGCATAGCCAAAACTATATAACAATGAGCTCAAAAACAACAACCGATCAAAGCAGCACTCTAGACATGGAAGCTGTATTAAACAAGTGTTACTAGAGTATAGCTTTACAAACAGAGGTCACACGATCCAACATTACATCAGACAACGAAAGGCAAATTATGTTGCTAGTCAACAAGAACCAAAAGGGCCTAAGAGGCCGCAACATAAGGCGACGTCCCAGCCAGTAGATTCCAGGCTGGTACCTGGGAACCCCAAACTACTCGTCGATGTCCACGTTGAATCACCACCTATGTGAGATCTTCACCTGAACCAAATTTAAGCAAACCTAAGCACAGAAGGTACTCAACAAGACTTAGTTAACCTATTATATATCTGCTATCTTCAGAAAGGGTTTTATGAAGCCTATTTTGCGTAAAGCAATCTTTGTTTTCCAAATCGAGGAGGAATAACACGTCTCAAGGAGTGTTTTCAAAACAGATGAGAAAGCTACTCAACTACTGTAATCATCATCTTTCCAATCCACCAACATCATTTCCCAGCAACTTACATGCTACAAGGATCACCCCTCTCGGCATCTCCGAGGAGGCACCCTTCAATCATTGTCAACATCTTTTACGTCACGTTCAAGTTATCTATGACCTCGTGTCTTCCACCAAGTCGTCCTTAACCGTGGACACGGCTTTCCGAAAGATTTATCCCTACAGGGTGGTACACTTTACCCCCACGTACCCTCCGACTCTTAGCGCCACATGTACGCTCTTCCATGGAGCGCGGCAGAGGGTGGCTGGCTCCGACCTTTACCTTGCTCGACCCTATCCGTGAGTCAACCCAAACAGGGCCACCCTGTCAACAGGGAGTTGGCAACCTCCTGACGGCACATGTTCTGTGAGTCGGGATCAAGATCCATGTACGTCCATCACTTGTCCCGGTCACGCCCTAGGTTTTCTCCAAATCGTTTTCTGACTCACACGCAGATGGAAATAACAAACTACTTGACTCATGGATGTGGCCAAACAAGTTAGTTAGTCGAGCGAGATTCATTGGCTCGCGCGTGTGGTTGCACGCTCAGTCTTGGTTTCCGCGTCGAGACCTTAATCCTAGGGTTGGCAAATACAGGACAAAGAACCACTTCCCAAGTGGCCTCCCGTCCAAGCCTTAGTCAAGTTAACCACACAGTGCTCATCTCACCACGTCATCATATCATACTAGGTTCTCGTAGCTCTGATTCATCAATCGGATGGAGCAGAGGAAAGCAAACATGTAAAGCTAAGCAAAGCAGATATGAGGCTCTGGCGATGCGCACAAGAAAATCTATGGCGGCTAGGAGCAGTGGATCAGGATATTGAGGCAATGCAGTATATAGGTGAACTATGTCTACTATCATCAAATACTTTGGAATCAAATGCAACGTACGAGAATCAAAGGACATTAAAAAACATATATGAGCAGATAAGAGGTTATGCTTGCCTTGGTTAAGAAAACTAGATAAAGACCTTCTGGAATAAAAGCTTTACTTTTCAGTTAAGATCAAGTATTCGTCATTGGATTTGTTGGCCTTCAGTTCAGAGTCGCATTATACCGAGGGGAAAACAACACCGAAAAGAAGAACAACAATCAAACATGGCATCGATGCAATGCACAATATGTATGCATGAGCAAGTTAATGCACTGAAACAAAGCCCTAAACATGTTCGATGGGTTGCTAGGGTTCGTATGTCAAATAAGCATTTTTACTGAAATTATCCCGAAATAGACCCCGGAGGGGCACTTCGGGCAATTCTGAAAGTGATTACAATTTAAAGTGCTCAAATGAGTTTGAAAACACCATAGCTAGATTGCATTTCTCATTTTGAGAAATTTGGTATATAACTTTTAATTTTCTGATTTTATTGAATAAAAACTAGTTTTTCCATTTTTAAATGAATTAAACAAATTAAATAATGCTCATTTTTTAACTTTTTCAAACATATATGAAAATGATATATTTAGATAGAGTTTAATTTTCTGAACATTTCCATATTTTTATTTTATTTTTCTGATTAATAAAACATTAGTTCTTGAATTTACAAGATTAAACCATTTTCTGTAATTTAAAGGGGGTGGGGTCCACGTGTGAGTTATTTATTTTTCTTTTCTAAAACAGAGAAAATCCGTGCTGACGTCGGCGTGACACAAGGGTGACATCACCCTGCCCTGATCCTCACAGATGAACCTCCAATCCGGCGCTTTCGCGCGCTATTCGCAAATCAAGAGGTACCACGACGGAGAGGAGCTCGAGGGGAACCTATAGGTGGCGGCGCCGCTATCTAATTGTCGCCGGAAGCTCGCCGGCGACGATGGACCACGACGACGCTCACGGGTGTGCGTCAACAAAGACTTACAACGAGGGAGAGGAAGGATGGAGGGCACCGGAAGGCTCACCACGACGCAGTGAAGCTCGTGGAGTGGTCGGGGTGGTGAGGAGGTGCTGGAAACCGCGGCGGCATGAGGATTTGGCCGACAGCCGGAGAGAAGAACGACGGCGAAATTGCGTCGATTCGAGCTATCCCTGCTCCCTGCCTTGCTCGAGGTGAGGGAGAGGACGACGGGGAAGCTTCCCATGGTTTCATCACGGTGAGATGGGGCTCCAGTCGCCGGCGGTGTCAAATCGCGGCGGCGGCTAGGGTTTCGTCTGCGTAGGCATGATATAGAGAGCGGGAGGGAGAGGACAGCGAGCAGGAGGAGGGAGGGGCATCAGGGCTTTCTTTCGCCCTTATCCCCGCAAGGAGGCAGGCACAGAGGAGGTGGCGTCGTCGGCGGGAACTCGGCCACGCAGGTGCTCCTACTGGCCCGAGGAAGAAGACAAAGCAGAATTCCAAGAAAACACCCTGAATTTTGGAAATATTACAGAGAGGTCCTTTTCCTTTGAAAACTGAGGAGAAAACAATGTTTTCTAGGCCTTTTTGCAAAATAAAATTTGGCAAAAATACATTTTGAAATCCCCACAAAATTTCCAAGCTCACCATGTCTTTGCTTTCCAAAATTCAAATTGTTTTTAAAACAAATTTTGGGTGATCACTTTAAGTGATTTTTATATAAGTTTCATTGAAATTCAATTTAAAACTTCGTTCAAATTTTCCATGCATGCTATGCCATGAACACAACACCACAACCCTTTGTTAGCAAATTTTTGGATGTTAAAAATCTACCCCCCTTACAAGAATCTCGTCCCGAGATTCCCGAAGGAGAAAGAAAGAAGGAACACCGGTTTTGAAATGATCTTCTCGACCCTTATGGTTTTCTTCTTGAAGAGGTTGACCCGTAGCATCATGAAGTGTTGATTGGATACACCTTAGGTAGGAGGGAAAACTCTTAGGAATTGATCTTCACGAAGATCGAGTATCTCATGGCTAACTCAGGACAGGAATGTTCATAAAGAACTTTTTGAATTAACGTGCATGAAACATATCAAGGTAACGGAGTGAATAGAATATGGTTTCAAGGTTGCGGGCGATTGGTCTTGAAAGGATTTAGAATATGAGCTTTGCACAAGACTTTAAATCCTTTTTGGGGAAGAAAGGTTGAACAACTTGTGACATTAGGTTTCTTCAAAGTAGAATACCAAGATGGGAAGGATGGTCTTGAATATCACAATGTAATATCCGTAGACGAGATAAAACACGAGAAAACACTGGAATCGTGTGTCGGAGAAAATTTGATACAAGATCATGTTCACTCTTCAGAGTGGACACAGTAGATGAAGGAACTTTCATTTCGTTAAAGTTTGTCGAAATCTTTGTCAAAGATCATGATGTTACTTTAGAACAGGAGATAGGTAACCAAAGATATGGGAACACCATAACAGAGAAGGAATTCTTGGTCACACCATATGGATGGATAACCAATGGGGATTGAAACACCGGAAGGAATAGGGAATCTCTTTCCTATGGTGGATTTGACGTAGCAATACGTTTACCACATGGTTAAGATCCCATGGCTAAAGTGACTGACAAATTCACACAATGTGTGAGATGATTAGAACTTCAGGTATCAACAACTTGAAAAAGGGAGCTGATAAATGGTGGTTACAAAACACCAGGAGATGTTTTCATGCTGGACTTGGTTCCACTACAATAAAGGTTTTGGAGGTTCAACAGAGAGATATTGGAAAGATCAACTTCCAAGTTATCCTTGATGTTCTAGATACCGACAACATGCTCATGACAAGTATTCTCTAGGTCATCAAGTGAAAGATGAACTCCGGTTTGGAAGAACAGGGAGGCAAAACTTATAGAATGAGTTACACAAGAATCCTCACGGAGAGTGGTTGTTCTTATGGATTCAAAGAGATATGACATTAGGCCTTCCGGCTAGTTGTGTCAACCACAACATCAATCATGCCGGGTTTTGAAAAAAACTTGATTCAATGCCATTGAGGAACACCAACCATCGTTGCTGCTTGAGATTCAGCTCTAGTTAGTAGAGATGGAACTTTAGGCTCAACAGGTTTGATTAAAGAGGTTGCGCCGGTTACCAACCAGATACATTTACTAGATTCTCAAGATATGGACTACGACTCCATGCTCAAGAAGATGAGCGAGATTGTAGAACCCATGTATTAGCAACTTGCGAAAGATGGTTGCATCTACATGGTTTACTTGCAATGGAACACATCGGAGTCCTTGTTGGGAAGATGATTACAGAGATAACGAAGTTCTAGGACTTCTTCTCTTTCATGAACAATCAGCCATTGGATTGGTGTGGATGCAAACTTCTTTAGGACATAGAGGTACAACCATCCATCTCCATAATAGTCCACACATGCATGACCTAGTTGAGATTATTCCCGAAGGAACAAGGAAACTATGCTCAATCCACGGAGACATCTTTCACCATAAGCACATGGACCGGAGTAAGTCACTTTGAACATCCAGAACACCACTTCGTGATAACACAAAGATGGTTCTGATAAGTTCCCAACATTAGTGCCAGATGTTTAATATGAACCTTTTGCAACTTGGAGAAAACAAGAATGTCGTAGATGGGCTCAACAACACGCTTATCAAGATACTCCAAGCAGAGGGGACACATCTGATACATGAACAATGCCAAATATTGGTCAGAGTAGAGGACATGAAGGTGTACTCAGCAAAACACCATGAGTGAGAACACCGTAAAAATAGTCCTTGGATCTAGACTTGATTTGACGATAGACCAAATCAAATCAAGGGTAGGATGATAGCATGTCCACGAAGAGACACTATCCTTCTTCAACAAGAACATAACTGGACATCCCATTGCAAAGGAATAAATTAGGAGGAGCTCTTATCTTTCAACTCTCCAAGTTATTGTTTTAAGCTCAACCAACTAGTTCCGGGTATCCAACATAGTTTCTTGGAGAAAGGAGTAGTTCAAATTACCCCTTTATTTAGACATCACGGTCAGGTGGCAAACCTGGTGATACTTCTAGAAAGATAACCAGAATATCACAATATATCGTTATGTCTTGGAGTTCGAAAGGAATCTTGCTTTTCAAAGCAATCAATATGGTCTTGAGAGCTCCGGCATGAACCTAGCTTTTTGACCAATAATATGCACCAGAAGGAACGGATTTGGTAAGATGGTCAACCTTTAAGTAGAGACCGGGTGACCAATAGTGCTAAGAAGGATACATATATTTCTTAGATTTTTCAAAGCAATAGAACTTGCTAGGAACATATGATACACACATCAATGCACATACCCACTATTCTCAAGCACTCAGGCTTGGAGGAAAGGTGAGTAAAGACGTGTAAGAGCAACGCTTCATCAACAAAGCCATGAAATTGAACATAGCCTCTTGATAGGTGAGAGTGTGATACTCAAAAGTAGAACAGAACAGAAGCAAATGAAACTTCTTAATTCTGTGAATTACAAAACTTTGACATGTTCCTAGAAATGAACTAGGTACTGGAGTTTTTTTCTCCTGACATTCGGAGGTGGAATGTTCTGACGGAACACAAGAGCAAATACATTGGAAGACTTCAACACGCATATGAAACTTGGTGTCCAAAACAACGGATGGAGATTCAAGATCAACTAAAAGATAGTAACATGGTCAGGAGAATTCCTTAGATCATGTTGATTGCACAGGGTAATACCCATTTTTAAAACCCATGCAAAAGAATTGGTATAGCACAGGAAGAACAAGGATATTGGAATCATAAAGAACACTCTTGTCGTGATCCTTTTTATTCCTAGAGAAAACCTATGGCTATTAGAGCTGAGATTACCTAGCCATCCCGAGGTAGAACAAATTCTTCAGGATCCAAAGAAACAGAACTTGGGTTAAAGGTCAGCATCCTGTACTAATGGCATGAGCATCACATGGTTATAACCACATGATTTAACACACTTCAATCCAGCACATTCCGGGACCTTCGGTTCAAGTCCAAGGATTCAAAACATAGAGAAAGGAATGACCACTATCTAAGTGCCGTAAAGGGCACTACGAGTAGCAATCATGGGGTATCTTTCAAAAGCCAAACATAGCTTCGGAAGAATCTGATCAGAAGACAAGGGATACGTTCGAGATGAGAGGAATCTCGAGGTTCGGGATTTTGAGACTTTTACAACATGGAAGAATGTGGAATCCATACAACTCTGAGAGATTATGATGGAAAGGAATCTCCCGTTTGAATCGAGGGATAATGGAACACGGAACACACACGACTCTAGAAACTGAACACTAGGTCAACTTGGGTAAAAAAGACGTCTTGCCAATGAAGGCACCTAAGTTTTGAATGACCAGAACCTTTTCAAATCAAAATAGGTAAGGTGACCCAGAGTTAGAGCGATACCAGATAAGGAGTAAAAAGAATCCTAAGAAGGTTTTCACAGTCCATTTGAACTTTCAGATAGTTTTCACAAACTCTAGACTCAACATCAACCAAGCAGTAAGGTTTTCCTACAGGCAGTCCTGCTCTGATACCATGACTTGTCACGACCCCGGACCCAGAGGTATAAATACTATTATGCCCTCCTAGTCATGGACCCACAAGGGCTTCAGGGTTACCAGCCCCGGCCCCAACAAACAACAGCAGGTAGTCCGGATTCATCGGCGCACAGGCCGGATAACATCGGTACTACTACTCCTTGTGTCCATGCTAGTCATAACCAAATATGCATATCAAAGCGTCCACGAATCGTATGAAACTGAAGGAACGGGACCAAAGCTATAAAGAGATGCTATATGTCCAGAAAGTGCAACAACAGTCGAGGGTCACTAGGGTTACCAAGCCCCAGGCCGAATCATATCGACAGGCGTGCTCGGAAATGGATCATCGGCTCCACAATCCCTCGACTGCGACAACTATGCAGGTATAGCCAAAACTATATAACAATGAGCTCGAAACCAACAACCAATCAAAGCAGCACTCCAGACATGGAAGCTATATTAAACCGGTGTTACTAGAGTATAGCTTTACAAACATAGGTCACACGACCGAACATTACATCAGACAAGGGAAGGCAAATTATGTTGCTAGACAACAAGAACCAAAAGGGCCTAAGAGGCCACTGTTGGTAATATGCCCTAGAGGCAATCATGGATGATGTAATTCCCAGTGTATTCATAAAGTTATTAAGTTGTCCTTGTTTTGAACATCTGATATATGTCATTGAATATGTGATTCGATTGTGGAACTATATATTCATGTTGTTCATACTAAATTGTCCTTGGTCGTTAAGGTTGTGCTGGACACACACCCTAGACTAATATGAGTGTTGGCTGATGACACGGTTCCACTTGTCATGGGCATGGTGATGTCATTCCAACGTTCACAGACTTGGCTAAAGAGTTTAGCAAGTCGGACTGACCCACATTGAGATGCAACGAGCAAGTCGTCATTTGCATGTCTCAATCAATGTAATCCTTAGACCTGAGGTTGTTGCACAATCTGAGTTGTGGATCACCGACTTAGGTTCTGTTAAACGTTGCTCTGTGACAAGGCAGTTATAAAGGCAGAGTTCGGGTCGAATGAGAAACAAGCTGCGTGATGTGGATAATCAAGATGGGATTTTGCCCCTCCGAATGGAGAGATATTCTCTGGGCCCTCTCGAGTGATATGATTCAGGAAGCATGGCCATGCGCGACTCAGTTAAGTGTTAACTGTGTCTGTTGACTAAGAGTTAGTCAGATGAATCATATATCACAGACCGAGAAGAGAGTTGAGCTATTAAGGGATGACGATACATCGCCTATAGTTCGACAAGGTATATCGTGAGGCAAAAGGGACTAAGATGAATATCACATTGAAAGGTATGTCGTCATGACTCAATGGGACTTGGGAGTCGGCACGTTCTGCTAGGAGCCGCTACCGATTGATCGATTAGGAGTTGGACTCCAATCGTGTCCAAGTCGCCATGAGCCTGCAGGGTCACACACTTAAGAGCGGGAGCAAATGTATTGGTCGGGTTGGACCCGAACCGGAAATGGACTGAGTTTGTGAGTCGGACTCACAGAGGGAATGGGCCACAAGCGTTGTGAAGCCCACTACCATTCGCTATATAAAGAGGGGCGCAGGTTGCCCAGCGAGCACGTTACTCCACTCCCATGCGTTGGGAACCCTAGCCCCACTCAGTCCAGCCGTCGCACCGGACCTAGCATTCTGCCGTCGGAGCTCCTCCTCGTACGTGTGGATACCGGCAGAGGTGCTGTACGTTCATCACTTCGACGTTCGTGGATTGGATCGGCTGGATCGGATCGTGGGACTGCACTGCCCCGACGCGCTTCATCGATAATCCGCAACCGCGCGTCTAGTGGTAATCATCGTGGCCTTCTACCTCGGCTAGATCTTGGAAGTACCGCGTAGAAAAAAGTTTTGTTTATCTCTACGCGTTCCAACAGTGGTATCAGAGCGGTAGCTTCTGGTATTAGGCCCGAGATCCGCACATATGTGATATGTAGTTAGCGTTAGATGTGATCTAATTGCTGTTTTGGTGGTCGGTCTATGAGATAGATCGGTTTTATACATGGTTGATAGGATCAATCGTACTCGGGGTTAATGGATGATCTGGTTTCCGTGATCATACTGCTAAGGTCGTGGAACAACTTACCCCTATCGGTCGGTTTCCGCCATCGGGGTATACCGTGACACATAAATCCAGTTGCGGTGATCGAAGATCAAAGAGTTTGATCGAATCGGAATACGGATCAGATTTGGGTAAAATTGTTTTATCCGATGGGACCGCCGGCTTCGCCCTGTCGTAGCGCCTTAGATGTCGTTACGAGTTTCACAACGCCGGTAGATATCGTCTCTATGCATAACTTGTTTTTGCAGGATGTTGTGAATGCTATGGCTTATGTGCATGTGATGTGTGTAATCCATACATGATCTGCGTATCATGTTTTTGTCAGCCGGCTGGAGCCTAGGTGCTGTCATTTTATTGTATAACGACCTGCGCGTCGGATTCTCTATGTAATCTTTGATTTACGAGCTAGTGTAGCTTGTTGTATAACCCGGTGACATGCAAGTCGATGTACAAGTAGGCTACATGGAGTAAGATGGCACGTGACAAGAGTTGGCACGAGTCGACTTACAAGCTTCGTCGAGATGGAGATCACCATGAAGAGAGCCATACCATTTCACATTATAATTGCTTTATTTGTGTTATTGTTATGTCTCTGTTTACCTCTATTTAGATAATCGGTAGATTTTAATCCCTCAAAGAAGGTCTAGTCGGTCGCCCCGCCAGTGCTGCACCATCACAAGTCGGACATTCTTGGTAGTGGGCTCATAAAATTGAGGTGCTACCAATTCTTTCCGATTAGGTGGGTTTGAGTCGGACTCTTACAGCGGAATCACTTGGTAATCTAGACGAGTCCATCACAACGGTTGTGGGGCTCGGGGCGAGGTAGGTTGGGAGCCGGGGCATATGATGCCACCCAACTAACAGGAGTCGTATTGGATACGATTGGCAAGGTGTTGCCTACCTAGATCACTTGACGGCTAGCGGTGATGCTAAAGCTCACTAGTCGGCTTGCTTATTTAGGATCTTGAATCACTTAGCAACCATCGGAGGGGTGTTGGTTCTAGTGGGAGCATAAGTATTAAAGAGTTTAATATGCCTGCTCTTTTATGAATACATGTCTTAAGTGTTTTGCATATTTTCTGTTGTAGATCAATGGCACCTAGCAACATTCCTCAGTTGTCCACTTTTGCGTTGAGGTCAATCCTAGAGAAAGATAAGCTTAATGGAACTAATTTAACCAACTGGTACCGTAATCTGAGGATAGTCCTCAAGCATGATAAGAAAGAACATGTTCTAGAAACTCCACTTCCAGAAGGGCCAGATGACGATGCGACTGTCGCTATCATGAATGCCTACCGTAAGACTAGAGATGAGTCTATGGAAATTAGCTGTCTTATGCTTGCACATATGGAACCGGACTTGCAGCACAGTTCGAGAATGTTGAGGCCTACGATATGATCAAAAGCCTCAAAAGTATGTTCCAGGCTCAGGCAAAGACCGAGAGGTATCAAGTCTCTCAAGCTTTGCTGGGCTGTAAGCTTAAAGATGGTGATCCACTGAGTCCGCATGTAATCAAGATGACTGGTTACGTGCAGTCTCTGGATCGGCTGGGCTTCCCAATTAACGAAGAGTTCGCTACTGATATAATTCTGAACTCTCTTCCTAGTGCGTATGGTCCGTTCATTTCAAACTACTATATGCATGGTATGGATAAGAGTATCACTGAATTACATGGGATGCTCAAAACGGCAGAGGCTGATCTTAAGAAAGGCGCCAGTCAAGTGTTGATGGTGCAGAATAAGGCTAAGTTCAAGAAGAGTTCTTGGACTAAGAAGAAGAAGGATAAGTCAGGAGGTAGCGCCCATGGCCCTGTCCAGAGTGCTTCCTCAAAGACTAAGTCATCTCCTACAGCCGGAGCCAACGGCTTCTATTGCAAGCAGGATGGCCACTGGAAGAGGAACTGCACCAAGTATTTGGCTGACAGAGCCAAGAGTGGAGGTGTGACTTCCAACTCAGGTACGCTTGTGTGCAATGTTATAGACATTTATCTTGCTGATGCGTCTAATAGTTCTTGGGTATATGATACCGGATCAGTTATTCACATATGCAACTCGTTGCAGGGACTGGTAAGAATTAGGAGCGTGGCAAGAGGAGAGGTTGATATTCAGGTCGGCAACAAGGCGAGAGTCGCTGCGTTGGAAGTCGGCACGATGCAACTTCATTTACCTTCAGGATTTTGAATGGAATTGAATAATTGTTATTATGTTCCAGTGCTTAGTCGAAACATTATTTCCGCCTCATGTTTGATGAGACAAGGTTATGAGTCGAATATTAAGAATAATGGTTGTTCTTTATATTTGAATGATATGTTTCATGGCTTTGCACCCGTTCAGAACGGGTTATTTATTTTGAATCTTGATAGTGAATCGGTCTATAACATAAATGTTAAAAGGTTGAAACCAAATGATCTGAATATGACTTACTTTTGGCACTGTCGGATTGGTCATATAAGTTGGAAGCGCATGAAGAAGCTCCATGATGATGTTCTTCTAACTTCGTTTGACTTAGAGTCATTCGAGACATGCGAATCATGCCTACTAGGCAAAATGACCAAGACACCTTTTGCAATGAGTTGTGAAAGGGCGTCCGACTTGTTGGAACTAATACATAGTGATGTATGTTGTCCAATGAGCACGACAGCCAGAGGTGGTTATGAGTACTTCATTACCTTCACTGATGATTTGAGTAGGTATGGATATATATATATTTAATGAAACACAAGTCGGAACCATTTCAAAAGTTCAAGGAATTCCAGAGTGAGGTACAAAATCAACTAGGCAAGAAAATAAAATTTCTACGGTCGGATCGTGGAGGCGAGTACTTGAGCCATGAGTTCGATGACCATCTAAAGAGTTGTGGAATAGTTCCTCAACTCACTCCGCCGGGTACACCGCAGAGAAACGGTGTATCGGAACGGAGAAATCGGACCTTGTTGGACATGGTACGATCAATGATGAGTCGGACAGATCTACCTTTATCATTTTGGGGTTACTGTCTAGAAACTGCAGCGTTCACACTAAACAGAGTACCATCAAAGTCAGTAGAGAAGACACCACATGAGATGTGGACTGGCAAAAGGCCAAGTTTGTCTTTTCTTAAGATTTGGGGTTGTGAAGCATTTGTCAAGCGACTTCAGTCGGACAAGCTCACGCCCAAGTCGGATAAGTGTATTTTCGTGGGGTATCCGAGGGAAACTTTGGGGTACTACTTCTACAACCGAGAAGAGGGCAAACTGTTTGTCGCTCGGAATGGTGTCTTCCTTGAGAAAGAGTTTCTCAGTCAGGGAGTCAGTGGGAGCATAGTGCAACTCGAAGAAATTCGAGAGGAACCAGCTAGGGGCGAGTCGGCAATGGCCTTGGAGGCTGAGCCAGTTGTGGTACCTACGCCGGTAACAGCACCTGAACCACATAGATCTGCCAGATTACAAAATGCTCGTGATGTTTTACTGTTAAACAGTAATGAGCCGACAACTTATTCGGAAGCGATGGTGGGATCTGATTCCGAGTCATGGCTTGGAGCCATGAGATCCGAGTTAAAGTCCATGGATAAAAACCAAGTTTGGAATTTGGTTGATCTGCCTGACGGTGCAAGACCCGTCGAGTGCAAATGGGTCTTTAAGAAGAAAATTGATATGGATGGAAATGTTTCCGTCTATAAAGCACGACTTGTCGCGAAGGGGTTCCGACAGGTTCAAGGAGTTGACTACGACGAGACCTTCTCGCTCGTAGCGATGCTTAAATCAATTCGGATCATGTTAGCCATAGCAGCCTATTTCGACTATGAGATATGGCAGATGGATGTCAAGACGGCTTTCCTTAATGGAAATTTAACTGAGGACGTGTATATGATACAGCCCGAAGGTTTTGTCGATCCAACTAATGCTGACAAGGTATGCAAACTTCAATAATCCATTTATGGGTTGAAGCAAGCATCTCGGAGTTGGAACATTCGCTTTGATGAGGTAGTCAAATCGTTTGGCTTCATCAAGAGCGATCATGATTCTTGTTTATACAAAAAGTTTAGTGGGAGCAAAGTAAATTTTCTAATCTTATATGTGGACGACATATTACTGATTGGAAATGATGTCATGATGTTGCAAGAAACCAAAGAGTCATTGGAAAGGAGTTTCTCTATGAAGGATTTGGGTGAGGCGACTTACATATTAGGAATCAGGATCTATAGAGATAGATCAAGGTGGCTCATTGGATTGAGTCAGAGTACATATCTGGGCAAAGTTTTGAAGAAATTCAAAATGGAAGAGTCCAAGAAGGGATTCTTGCCGATGTCCCATGGCATAAAACTTAGCAAGACTCAGTGTCCTTCGACGACTGATGAGCGAAGTCGGATGAGTGTGATCTCGTATGCTTCGGCAATCGAATCCATCATGTATGCTATGATTTGTACTAGGCCAGATGTTTCCTATTCTCTAAGTGTTACGAGAAGATACCAGGCTGACCCTGGCGAAGCCCACTGGGCAGCGGTTAAAAACATCCTTAAGTACTTGAGAAGGACTAAGGAAATGTTCCTAGTTTATGGAGGTGATGAGGAATTCAGTGTAAAGGGTTACACGGATGCGAGTTATCTCACCGACTCAGATGATTCTTGTTCGCAATCTGGATACGTGTTCGTAATGAACGGAGGGGCTGTGAGCTGGAAGAGTTCCAAGCAAGATACCGTGTCTGCATCTACAACAGAGGCTGAGTATATTGCTGCCTCAGAGGCGGCAAAGGAAGCTGTTTGGATCAGGAACCTCCTGATAGATCTTGGTGTGGTTCAGGGCGCGTCCAATCCTTTGGACGTATATTGTGACAACAATGGTGCTATCGCACAAGCCAAGGAACCTAGACAACACCAGAAGAACAAACATAAACTCATGCGGTACCACCTCATACGCCAGTTTGTCGAACAAGGTGATATCAAGTTATGCAAAGTACACACGGATGCAAACATTGCAGATCCATTGACAAAGGCGCTACCACAGCCTAAGCATGAGGCGCACACGAGAGGTATGGGCATTAGATGCCTAGGCATATGATGCCAAGATGATTGACTCTAGTGCAAGTGGGAGACTGTTGGGAATATGCCCTAGAGGCAATCATGAATGATGTAATTCCCAATGTATTCATAAAGTTATTAAGTTGTCCTTGTTTTGAACATCTGATATATGTCATTGAATATGTGATTCGATTGTGGAACTATATATTCATGTTGTTCATACTAAATTGTCCTTGTTCGTTAAGGTTGTGCTGGACACACACCCTAGAGTAATGTGAGTGTTGGCTGATGACACGGTTCCACTTGTCATGGGCATGGTGATGCCATTCCAACGTTCACAGACTTGGCTAAAGAGTTTAGCAAGTCGGACTGACCCACATTGAGATGCAACGAGCAAGTCGTCATTTGCATGTCTCAATCAATGTAATCCTTAGACCTGAGGTTGTTGCACAATCCGAGTTGTGGATCACCGACTTAGGTTCTGTTAAACGCTGCTCTGTGACAAGGCAGTTATAAAGGCAGAGTTCGGGTCGAATGAGAAACAAGCTGCGTGATGTGGATAATCAAGATGGGATTTTGCCCCTCCGAATGGAGAGATATTCTCTGGGCCCTCTCGAGTGATATGATTCAGGAATCATGGCCATGCGCGACTCAGTTAAGTGTTAACTGTGTCTGTTGACTAAGAGTTAGTCAGATGAATCATATATCACAGACCGAGAAGAGAGTTGAGCTATTAAGGGATGACGATACATCGCCTATAGTTCGACAAGGTATATCGTGAGGCAAAAGGGACTAAGATGAATATCACATTGAAAGGTATGTCGTCATGACTCAATGGGACTTGGGAGTCGGCACGTTCTGCTAGGAGCCGCTACCGATTGATCGATTAGGAGTTGGACTCCAATCGTGTCCAAGTCGCCATGAGCCTGCAGGGTCACACACTTAAGAGCGGGAGCAAATGTATTGGTCGGGTTGGACCCGAACCGGAAATGGACTGAGTTTGTGAGTCGGACTCACAGAGGGAATGGGCCACAAGCGTTGTGAAGCCCACTACCATTCGCTATATAAAGAGGGGCGCAGGTTGCCCAGCGAGCACGTTACTCCACTCCCATGCGTTGGGAACCCTAGCCCCACTCAGTCCAGCCGTCGCATCGGACCTAGCAGTCAGCCGTCGGAGCTCCTCCTCGTACGTGTGGATACCGGCAGAGGTGCTGTACGTTCAGCACTTCTACATTTGTGGATTGGATCGGCTGGATCGGATCGTGGAACTGCACTGCCCCGACGCGCTTCATCGATAATCCGCAACCGCACGTCTAGTGGTAATCATCGTGGCCTTCTACCTCGGCTAGATCTTGGAAGTACCGCGTAGGAAAAAGTTTTGTTTATCTCTACGCGTTCCAACAGCCACAACATAAGGCGACGTCCCAGCCCATAGATTCCAGGCTGCTGCCTGGGAACCCCAAACTACTCGTCGATGTCCACGTTGAATCACCACCGATGTGAGATCTTCGCCTGAACCAAATTTAAGCAAACTTGAGTACGGAAGGTACTCAACAAGACTTAGTTAACCTATTATATATCTGCTATCTTCAGAAAGGGTTTTATGAAGGCTATTTTGCGTAAAGCAATCTTTGTTTTCCAAATCGAGGAGGAATAGCACGTCTCAAGGAGTGTTTTCAAAAAAGATGAGAAAGCTACTCAACTACTGTAATCAGCATCTTTCCAATCCACCAACATCATTTCCCAGCAACTTACATGCTACAAGGATCACCCCTCTCGGCATCTTCGAGGAGGCACCCTTCAATAATTGCCAACATCTTTTACGTCACGTTCAAGTTATCTATGACCTCGTGTCTTCCACCAAGTCGTCCTTAACCGTGGACACGGCTTTCCGAAAGATTTATCCCTGCAGGGTGGTACACTTTACCCACATGTACCCTCCGACTCTTAGCGCCACATGTACGCTCTTCCATGGAGCGCGACAGAGGGTGGCTGGCTCTGACCATTACCTTGCTCGACCCTATCCATGAGTAAACCCAAACAGGGCCACCCCGTCAACAGGGAGTTGGCCACCTCCTGACGACACCTGTTCTGTGAGTCGGGATAAGGATCCGTGTACGTCCATCACTTGTCCCGGTCACGCCCTAGGTTTTTCCAAATCGTTTTCTGACTCACACGCAGATGGAAATAGCAAACTACGTGACTAACGGATGTGGCCAAACAAGTTAGTTAGTCGGGCGAGGTTCATCGGCTCGCGCGTGTGGTTGCACGCTCAGTCTTGGTTTCCGCTGCGAGACCTTAATCCTAGGGTTGGCAAGTACAGGACAAAGAACCACTTCCCAAGTGGCCTCCCGTCCAAGCCTTAGTCAAGTTAACCACACAGTGCTCATCTCACCACGTCATCATATCATACTAGGTTCTCGTAGCTCTGATTCATCAACCGGATGGAGCAGAGGTAAGCAAACATGTAAAGCTAAGCGAAACAGATATGAGGCTCTAGCGATGCGCACAAGCAAATCTATGGCGGCTAGGAGCAGTGGACCAGGATACTGAGGCAACGCAGTATATAGGTGAACTATGTCTACTAGCATCAAATACTTTGGAATCGAATGCAACGTACGAGAATCAAAGGAATTTGAAAAACTTATATGAGCAGATAAGAGGTTATGCTTGCCTTGGTTAAGAAAACTAGATAAAGATCTTATGGAATAAGTGGTTGACTTGTAGGTTAAGATCAAGTATTCGCCATTGGAGTTGCTGGCCTTCACTTCGGAGTCGCATTCTACCGAGGGGAAAACAACACCGAAAAGAAGAACAACAATCAAACATGGCATCGATGCAATGCGCAATATGTATGCATGAGCAAGTTAATGCACTGAAACAAAACCCTAAACATGTTCAATGGTTTGCTAGGGTCGTATGTCAAATAAGCATTTTTACTGAAATTATCCCGAAATAGACCCCGGAGGGGCACTTCGGGCAATTCTGAAAGTGAGTATAATTTAAAGTGCTCAAATGGGTTTGAAAACACCATAGCTAGATTGCATTTTTCATTTTGAGAAATTAGGTATATAACTTTTAATTTTCTGATTTTATTGATTAAAAACTTATTTTTCCATTTTTAAATGAATTTAAAAAAAATAAATAATGCTCATTTTTGAACTTTGTCAAACATATATGAAAATGATATATTTAGATAGAGTTTAATTTTCTGAGCATTTCCATGTTTTTATTTTATTTTTCTGATTAATAAAAGATTAGTTATTGAATTTACAAGATTAAACCATTTTCAGTAATTTAAAGGAGGTGGGGTCCATGTGTCAGTTATTTATTTTTCTTTTCTAAAACAGAGAGAATCCGCGCCGATGTCAGCGTGACCCAAGGGTGACGTTACCCCTGCCCTGATCCTCACAGATGAACCTCCAATCCGGCGATTTCGCGCGCTATTCGCGAATCAAGAGGTACCACGACGGAGAGGAGCTCGAGGGGAACCTATAGGTGGCGGCGCCGCTATCTAATTGTCGCCGGAAGCTCGCCGGTGACGAGGGACCACGGCGACGCTCACGGGTGTGCGTCAACGACGACTCACAGCGAGGGAGAGGAAGGATGGAGGGCACCGGGAGGCTCACCACGGCGCAGTGAAGCTCGTGGAGTGGTCGGGGTGGCGAGGAGGCTCCGAAAAACGCGGCGACGTGAGGATTTGGCCAGTGGCCGGAGAGAAGAACGACGGCGAAATTGCGTCGATTCGAGCCATCCCTGCTCCCTGCCTTGCTCGAGGTGAGGGAGAGGACGACGGGGAAGCTTCCCATGGGTTCATCACGGCAAGGCGGGGCTCCAGTCGCCGGCGGCGTCAAATCGCGGCGGCGGCTAGGGTTTCGTCTGCACAGGCATGATACAGAGAGAGGGAGGGAAAGGACAGCGAGCAGGGGGAGGGAGGGGCATCAGGGCTTTCTGTCGCCCTTATCCCCGCAAGGAGGCAGGCACAGAGGAGGTGGCGTCGACGGCGGGAACTCGGCCACGCAGGTGCTCCTACTAGCCTGTGGAAGAAGACAAAGCAGAATTCGAAGAAAACCCCCTGAATTTTGGAAATATTACAGAGAGGTCCTTTTCCTTTGAAAACTGAGGAGAAAACAATGTTTTCTGGGCCTTTTTGCAAAAATAAAGTTAGGCAAAAATACATTTTGAAATCCTCACAAAACTAACAAGCTCACCATGTCTTTGCTTTCCAAAATTGAAATCGTTTTCAAAACAAATTTTGGGTGATCACTTTAAGTGCTTTTATGCAAATTTCATTGAAATTCAATTTAAAACTTGGTTCAAATTTTCCATGCATGCTATGCCATGACCACAACACCACAACCCTTTGTTAGCAAATATTGGGATGTTACATGGACCGGGGTCCACAGTTCACTAGTGGTGTCTCTCCATAAAATATAGCTAACATGCGTGGTGAACAAATTACAGTTGGGCAATTGATAGATAATGAAACATGCATGACATGATGATTACTATGAGATTCATGCGAGCATTACAACAAGATACATAGATCGTCATCCAACTGCATCTATGACTAATAATCCACCATCCGAACAAACGATGGGTATTAAGTTGCAAGAAACAGATTATCGCAGTAAGCAAAGTGTGTAATGTAAACAAAGTAAACATCGTTGTTTTCTCCCTAATGGCAACAACACATCCTCCATCAGTCACGTTTCTGTCACTTGAGCACAGATGCAAATGAGGCATGAACCCACTATCGAGCATAAATACACCCTCTTAGAGTCACTAGCATCTACTTGGCCAGAGCATCTACTAACAACGGGGAGCATGCAAGATCATAAATAATATACACATGAAGACAACATGATAGATTGATAATCAAGGGACATAGCATTCAATAATCATCGGATCCCAGCAAACACAACATGTAGCATTACAATAAGATGATCTCGATCATGTGAGGCAGCTCACGAGATCCTAACATGAGGCATAAAGAGGAGAGAACAACCATCTAGCTACTGCTATGGACCCGTAGTCCAAGGATGAACTACTCACACATCACTCCAGTGGCGGGCATGGTTGTGTAGACCCCTCCGGTGATGATTTTCCCTCCCGGCAGGGTGCAGGGGAGAACTCTAGAACCCTCCTGATCTCAGGTTGACGATGACGGAGGCCTCGGGTGTTTTTGTAGAAAAGTGGTATATCTTTAGGGTTCACGCATCGGGGGAGTTATATAGGCGAAAGGGCGATAACGGTGGGCGCACGAGGGGCCCACACCACCCCCAGGCGTGGCCAGGGGGCGCGCCGCCCTATGGTGTGGCCCCCCTCCGGGCCTCTTCGGGACTTCGTGGAACCTTCGAGAAATCTAAAACTTTCGGGCTTCAAATTTCCAATTTCGAGAATATTTCCAGAATAACTTTTCTGACACTAAAGACAGAGAAAATAGGAACTGGCTATGTGGCATCTTGTCAATAGGTTGGTCCGGGAAAATAGATTAAAATGACAGAACGTGTAAGGAAAACATGTAGCTTATGGCATGAAAACAACATGGAACATCAGAAATTAAGGATACGTTTATGACGTATCGGGGGGGGGGGGGGGAGGCGGCGGGGTGGCTACTGAATCGCTCGCCGGAGCTACCCGAGCTGGAGGAGGGAGTGCGGCGGAGGTGGCTAGGGTTGGAAAGGGGTGTGACCTAAGAACGACTGGGGAGCCCGTACATATAGAGACTGGCGGGGGAGATTCTCGATCCCCCGAGTCGCGTTCTCAGGTCGGGCCGCGTTTACGGGTGCTGCTAGGGCCTAGAAACCGAACGCAACCCTTAAAGCAGCCGGAATTCTACGGGTTTGGCCCTTTTAAGGGCTCTGCTAGAGTTGCTCTTATAACCTTATGAGTAATGGAGATTACTCTATTCATACCCACTTTTGTTAAAATAAATTGAAGCTCGGGAATCCCTATTTGCCTACGGGGCGCCTCATTCTGAAAGCATGGATTGCTTCTGAGAGCCTAGTTCTCTCGGAACCCATACAAAGATGAAGGAAGGGATTTGACATCACCAGCAAACGCGGAATTCTCAATCGCACTTTCCAAGAAGAATCCCAAAACAGATGACGGAACGCGGAGACCTAGGATGTAGAAGATCATAACATGATCGATTCATCATATTTGGATTCCTTTCCTATATATCCACTCATGTGGTACTTCATCATATGATTCATATAAGATCAATCTGTCTAGAGATCGTCATATACATCTAGAAAGCCGTATGCTTTGGAAGAAACTTGTACAATTTGGGAAGGGGTTTTTGAGAGAAAAGAAGAATCTACTTCGACCAATATTCCCTTAGGCACGACCATGCATAACATAGAAATCACAGATGGAAGGGGTGAGCAATTAGCTAGAGCAGCAGGTGCTGTAGCAAAACTGATTGCAAAAAGGGTAAATCGGTCACTTTAAGATTACCATCTAGGACGTTCAGTAAACAAATAGGGCTATATTGCTCAATCCTACTAGCATCCTTTTTTGGGTAATAAGGTAATAATTCCAAAGTTCAACCTGAACAATGGGAGATTTCCTGAATTCAACTATACAAACAAGCCCATCAAGGTCGACACAAAAATGTTAAAATTCCGCCGGAAACCCGTATAATCCAGGGGCTTTATTATGCTCCATCTGAGATGTGGCCGAGAAAACCTCCTCCTCCGCAAAAGGTGAGGTAAGACAAGCGTTCTCAACATATGAAACTTGAGATAAATCGTCAATTATGGTTTTAATTAACGAAAATGATGTAGGTGCCGGCACACCAAACAACCTTTTGTAATACTTAGAAATAAAAACTTTTAAGTTCTCTTGCCCCACAATCATGCCTTCATCGTGCTCTGGCTGGAAAATTTTATTTTTACAATGCTTACCATTAGCTATGAGATGAAAATACCTAGTATTATTTACCCCTTCATGGATGTGTTTTACTTTTGCACGCTAGCCCATTTGGACACCTTACCCCTCCGCAATTTAGTCAGAAACTCATCGGCCTCACTCTGTACATCTGTTCGGCTTCATTTACAGGAGATATTTCTGCTTTTAAGTCCAGCTAATTAATAAGTAACAACAAGCGATCTGGGTGAACCTTATACTCACCACTAACATGTTTTGCTCACCCCCTTAAAAAGCTCCATCACGGTCCGACGTGGCTTGTGTTGTCGCTGTTGCTGGTACTTCTGCTAGCGACTCAACAAACGGGGGCTGAAACGGGGTTGTCGGATGCTGGATTGGGCACGTCCGGCAAATACGCCGCTATTGGGAGACTCAACGGGGGTATTTTGTGTCGGCGCGCAATTTGGGGTGCCCGGTGAAAATGCTAGATATTCGAGGTGAAACGCCACACACATTTTGTGGGAGGGAATCGGAGCCTCGCACACAAAAGCAACCTTTTTCCCTATCTATTTTCCTCCCCTTGGATCTTTCATTCTCACCGAAAATGGGCAGTTGGAAGAAATAATAAATAATGCAGTTAGCAGGGCAGACCGATTAACTGTCCCCAGGAGTCTTGATTACAGTGAAGCTGGTGAAATAAACTTCTTGTTTCCCCTTCTCCCTGCTATACTTTGCCAACGAGATCTCCTTAAACTGCAACAATGTTTAACATACTGTCGACTTTGCTAATTTGATACTACTAGTAGTAATGCACGTGCACGCACGTCTTTACCTATTAACTTGATCATACTTCAAGGGCAAGATATTTATAGGCCGTATTGGCATAGTGAAATTTAGCAAAATTCTTACACCAAAACCTAATTTAGAAATATAGCGCAATTTCTAAATGATAAAAAACTGTACAGAAGAATTTAACATGATACTATGGTACTGCTACATAACTGTACTATCAAATCTCCTAGCCTCCTAGACCTAGATAGTAGTACTAGGTCTGGTATGAATGATTAGCATTTGCAGGAGATGACATGTCGAGAGCTGTTGCTCACATGTCCTGCCGAAAAAGCCTAAAAACCATGCCAACCATCGCTTTGCTGGATGAAAAAGGCGAGAGCATGCACAAACAGGAGTAACCTAACACGATCTGCAAAGACCAGCCCTTTCAAATCGATAACCTAATTACGTCCTAAATTAGGTCTTGCACCTAGCTAAAAGCGGGAGTTTAATAGGGAAGAGGACGCAAACACCACTAGCTAGAATCGCTCACCCCGTTTATTTGCTAATTAGGGAAACTCTGTTTCTTCGACTACAGTGCCCTTGTCCTTTCGAGGTTTCTAGAAAAAATAAGAGTGGTCCATTCAGTCCCCTAAAATCGGGGAAGACATGGAGCCATATTTTCTTTGCTTGTCAGGTGGAAGAATTAATAACTGTGAGAGGAAATGTGAGCCGGGTGTATAGTATTTGTGGGGAAGCTTGCAGAGATGGTCAATGTCACTACAACACGGTAGATATTTAGGGGGCACTTTGAAGTGCCCCTAAATGTGTACTTAGTGCCACTAAAACCTTTTAGTGACACTTTGACAAAGTGCCCCGGTTGATCGTGACTCTAAAGGGTTTTAGTGGCACTTTGACAAAGTGCCACTAAAAGTATATCTATGTGGCATTTTTCAAAGTGCCACTAAAACGTTTTAGTGGCACTTTGCTGGCACTTTGGCAAAGTGCCACTAAAACCTTTAGTGGCACTTTGGCAAAGTGCCACTAAAACCCTTTAGAGACACGATCAACCGGGGCACTTTCTCAAAGTGCCACTAGAACCTTTTAGTGGCACTATCTCAAAGTGCCACTAAAACCTTTTAGTGGCACTTTAGCAAAGTGCCACTAGAACCCTTTAGGGGCACTTTGACAAAGTGCCACTAGAACCCTTTAGAGGTACTTTGACAAAGTGCCACTAAAACCTTTTAGTGGCAATTTGCCAAAGTGCCCCCGATTGCATTAGTGGCACTATGTTGAGTTTTTTTTCCCTTTCACAATGGCATTACAGGTAGCAATACAGATACTTTCATAGCATTAGCAATACAGATACTTTCAACCATCATAACAGTAGCAATACAGGTACTTTCAACCATTATATATCATCACTTAACATGCACTGTACATTATCACAACAAGATATAACATGATTAACAAGTGTTCATATCTGTAGTTCATAATTAAGAACCTATGATAACTATTGTTCATCACCATTCGACGACAACACGAAGTATTTATGCCTGTGTATCTGCATAGCAAGATGTAACCACATTATAACTTCATTACATAAAACGAGCAATATAACAAGATAATTTGGCCGCAGCCCTCAGGTAACTAGCATTTAGTTAGTTGTTAGTCATTTGCCCCTGTAGCTTTTCACCTATATTTTATAAGCTCAATTAGTACTGAACTTGCAAGGACAACCCAACGCATGTTCAAAAACAGTGCATATTGTACAAGTAAAGAATACAAACAGTTCAAAGAATGGGAGTCACTAATTTTTTTCATATGGAAAAATTGGAATTCAACCATATCTTCAATGCAAAATTAGTACGACGAAATGACAATAAGTACATACCTGGATATACCATTTTCAGAAAATGCTCTGTCCGAGTAACTGGATCTACATATCTAACCTCTGCCATTGGTATATTTTTCTCTATCTCACTGCACATTTTTGCAACTTTTTCGTCTAGGTCTGCCTCTGAAATCTGTCAGAAATAAGGTGTTCAGTTAAATTTAGGCTCACATTATATTATGCTTACTAAAAGCATCTAGGTTCAGTTAATTGTATCTACCTAGGTCCATATAATAGCATGTACCGGCAATTAAAATATTACAGCCAATCGAAACTTACGTTTCTCTTCGGCCATTTTATGCACCGTGCTTCTGCCTGCCTCAAAGTGATGAACCTTCCTTTAGGTTGAGGTAGACGAGTTCCACTATGCAGTACGATGTTTACAGTAACATCGACGAGCTCTTCTGCTCCAACATTCTGTACAGTTGCCAATGCCACCAACCTTTCACTGTTTGGCGATGTTAAACCAACTTCCATGCCTGCCTTTATTCTGTCAGTCTATATATGTGAAAAAAGGGCAGAAATCAACTTCAATACAAAATCAAAAGTGGATCTACATGTCAGTGGCTAGGGCATATCACACTCACCTTTATTGGCCTCCTTGGGTGCAAGTAATCTTTACTGTGTTTACTTTCATACTTCCCTGTACTCCCTGCAGTTCCTTGGGTGCAATCAGCTTCAAATGCAGTTTGTTTCAAGCTTGTCTTCATCTCATCTACCTTTTCTTCCTTTATTTTCCGATGGTGTGTCGCGTCTGCTAACAGTTCCTTGTACGATTTCTTTGAATCATATTTTGTGGTTTGAGTTTGACCAACTCAATTTCACAATCTTCATTTTTTTCCTCTTGTTTCCTCCTTTTGCTAAGATTCTTCATCTGGCTCAAGGTCTGACTTGCTTCACACATTTCAGTGTCCTCTGTATCCTCAAGTTCACCTGCTTTCTTTCTTCTCCTTTGTTTTACTTTTGTTCTGGTTGCTGTAGGTGGTGTAGGTGTTTCTATTACTTTGAGTCTCCTTCGTCGTTTTGGCCTGCCTTCTGTTGCTTCTTTTGCTGTTGCTTCTGTTGCTGTTGTTTCTGCTGATGTTACTTGGCTGCCTTGCTTCTCAGTCACTGAATCCATCTTCAGTTTTGATGCTTCCATCTCATTCTGATTGCGCACTGACTCCATTGCTTTCTTAGCTTGCTGTATTATTTTTCTGTTAAATTCCAGATCCATTTGATAACCATCTTCATCTGAATCATCTTGTGCGGGTCCTATTTCTTCAGTTGCTTTCTTCCTAACTTCTCCTCTTGATTTGCTAGGTATCTCTGCTGCTGGTACTTTGCGTCTCGCAGGTTCATTGCTCTGTGTTGTTTCTGCTGTTGTTACTTGGCTGCCTTGCTTCTCATTCTGCTTGTGCACTGATTCCATTGCTTCAGTTCCTTTCTTCCTAACTTCTTCTATTGATTTGCTTGGTATCTGCCCTCCAGTCTGACCATCTTCAGTTGCTTTCTTCCTAACTTCTCCTCTTGATTTGCTAGGTATCTCTGCTGCTGGTACTTTGCTTCTCGCAGGTTCATTGCTCTGTGTTGTTTCTGATGTTGTTACTTGGCTGCCTTGCTTCTCATTCTGCTTGTGCACTGACTCCATTGCTTCAGTTCCTTTCTTCATAACTTCTCCTATTGATTGTCTTGGTATCTGCCCTCCAGTCTGACCATCTTCAGTTGCTTTCTTCCTTATTTCACCTCTTGGTTGGCTTGGTATCTGCCCTCCAGTCTGACCATCTTCAGATACTACTTCTTCAGTTGCTTTCTTCCTTATTTCACCTATTGGTTGGCTAGGTATTTTCCCTCCATTTTGAGTTAGAATCCGATCAATCTTATCTTCCATTTTTGCCTTCCATTCCAACAGTTCTGTCTGGGTGGTGTGCATGGAGCCAACATGTTCTCTGAGCATATTGTTCTCTTGTATGGCATCCTTCAATGCTGCTACTGTTTCATTCAGCACTTTCGCTGATCTTCCTCCAACAATTAGTCCAAGTCTGTGCAATCGGCATTGCTTTGATTTTGCGAATAGTGTGGAGTACACATCACCATCTGTGTGAGCCTCTGCCATTAGAGAAGGATCTTGTTGGAACTTATCTGTTATCTGAGTCTGTTAAGGCATTAAGAATAGCATTAGTATGCATGTTGATATCCATATGTTGATATCCATAATAACTATATGCATGTACAAAATTTATCGTTGGCTTACAATTTTCTTTGCGCAAAATTCATCCACTGGTTCTCCATTTTTTCTTGTGTGGACAACACGGTACAGCTCTGCCCTGGATACTGGTCTACCCAGTTGAATTTCCTGTAAACCAAGCATGAAAACTTTAGTGGTGAGCATTCTAAGTGTGCCTATGCTTGTACAAAATTATTTATCCAAAATATTATGTTTATTCACAAAGGAATTTTCAGAGGTTACCAATTGGTCATGTACAACTGCAAATGGTCTGGTTCCCGCAGTGTGCCTAGAGTTTTCCTGTGACTTGTTCCTTGTTTTCTTATTTTTGTTGCACATTGTCTGCAGACAGGACCAAAATAAGTTAGTAATACAAATTTGTCATTGTCTACAAATCAGAAAAACAGATGAACACTTGCCAGGAACGCGTCACTTATCCAATATTTCACAAGCCATTCCCACTGATCAGCTTGAATCCTATCCCCACATCTATTTTCGATATTTTCTTTTGTGGACTTAGTTGCATCATAGAATCTACGCTTCAAATGGGATCTGAATGTTCTCCATTTTTTGCTCGCAGACTTCATGACCCAATCTTTGTGTATATCGTCAATAACGAAGAATCCCTATTCATCAAGGTGAAGTACAGCTATGATTACGAAGCTAGCAAAGTACTCTTAAGACTAGGAATGAAAAACCAAGTAAAGTTCATCATAAATTAGCTTTTTTTGCACCTTGACCGTGTTCCACAATTTCTGCTTTTCAGAGTACGGCACCTTCCTCCAATTGCGAGCAGAGACAGACACATCTTTTCCTCTCACTAAACTACTGATGAAATTAGATAATTTCGAAGTCTTCAAACCACAAGGCTGTCCTTGACCGTTGAATTCAACTTTGACCTTGTTATGTGGCCCATGCTTCTCCCAAAATTTTCTCATTTCAGTTGGACCCCTTTTTCTCTTCTTCTCAGTTACTGCAAATTGATTCATGAGTGATAAGTATCCAAAATACATTTGTGTATGGTACAATACATTTTGCAATTTGAATGATGACTTAGCTCCATCCATAATATAAGGTATAAGTACGTACCATTTAGTGATTTATCATCTTCTGTCAGCTCTTGTGGTAAATCTTGCTGAATTCCTGCTTGCTCTTCTTGCTGATAATCTTCTAGCTCTTCATCATCATCATCAACATCATCATCATCTAATGTTGCATCAGTGGAATAGCCGTAGTGCTGGTCGTCATAATGTCGCACCTGCCCATCCCTTGTCTCATCAGAGGAGTACTCCTGCTGCTCTTCATGTTTTTCTTGATCAGAACATCTTCTTTTATACTCGAACTGATGGTAATCTTGAGATTCATAATTTCTAGTCATCTTAAGAAGACTAGTACGGTGGACATCTGCTCTTGTCTGATGTACATCTATTTCAGGCAGATCTTGCTCCTTCAGCCTCTTGTTAATGCCAGCAAGCAATCTCTTTTGCTCTTCATCGTTCACTGTTGCTCCTGTGAACAATCAAATATACAGTTAGTTCAATTACATATAATGCAATGCATGACTTATACAGTACCGCGAAACATATACTCACATCGTCCAAAACAGAATCCATATTATAGTAATCTCTGACTGTAGGTGTAACAACAGCATGCCACTTAGTATCTACTGGATCTTGCACATAGTATACTTGTTTGGCTTGACTTGCTAGAATATATGGTTCACATTTTTTGTCTTTTATGTTGCACATTTGGTCCAATTTTACCTCTGTTATTCCAAACAATTTCAAATGTCTGATTGCATTGCTTTTTACCCAATCACACTTGAAGAGGACTACATGACCTATATTTGAGTAATTTAACTCAATAATATCAGTAATTCGGCCGTAATAGGTAACATTGCCTTCAGCTGGGTTTCCATCCTTAGCACTAGCATAACTTGATGTTCTCGCAACAACTGAAACGCCATCACATTGTGTAACCTTTCCTAACCCATAGGAGTGTGTATGGTAATTGCTTCCATTTATGCAATAACTATTGTACGACTTGACCATCATATATGGTTTTTGAGCCAATGTAACGACTTCCTCTGGTAGATCAACTCCTTGTGATATCAGTTTTTGTACCTGACATATAAGATATGTTGTCAAAAAATAACCACGTTCAAAGATTGCTACCTACATTGCTATTGTAGTTCATTACTTACATGGTCAGCAAACCAAGTATGAAAACTATTGTGGTGAGCATTCTCAATCTCTCTTTTGGATTTCTTCGTACCAGCTCTGAGTACATTTCTGTGTTGTCTACAGGAATCAGGTAAGAGTTAGAGCCATACCACATAATTATTTCTGCATAGTTCAAATAACAAGTGTGTCAGTATCTCACTGGGTGTATTCTTCAATTTTGGTATAGCTCATGAGAACACATCTATGAGCTTGTGTCCACGATGTGAAATCTAGTTGAACTGCCGCAAAACCTGACAAAGGCTTGCCAATTTTCCTCAAATAAATATGGCTATCAGCAGCAGACAAACAATTATCATCATATCTTGGGGGTTTATTAATCAAGGTAGCACTGCCTACCAAGTATCTTGAGCAAAATTTCAGACTCTCCTCAAACTGATATGTTTCCGCGATTGAACCCTCTGGATGACTTGTGGTTCGTACCATGTTTTCCAACTTTCCTACATACATCTCAGTTGACCACATGTCCCTGTAGTGTACAGGTCCAGCCATTCTTATTTCAGTTGCTAGGTGCATAGTTAGATGTACCATGATGTCAAAGAAAGCAGGAGGAAAAATCATCTCTAGCTGGCACAAAATTTCTGGAATTGCAGCTTCCCACTCCTCAATTTCCCTAACATCTATCACTTTGCCATACATCAGCTTGAAATAGTTGCACAGCTTTATCAATGGAACAGATACACTCTCAGGCAATGTTCTACACAGTGCCAATGGCATCAAATCTTGCATTACAATGTGGCAATCATGTGTTTTCATGCCAACTAGTTTTTTCTTGTTTAGGAGTACCTTGTGAAATAAGTTGGATGCATAACCATCTGGAAATTGTGCATATTTTATGACAGTGCAGAAAATTGTCTGCCCCTGTGGGGTCAACTGGTAAATTGCTCGTGGAAGTATAGGTTTTGGACCACTAGTATCAGCATGCAGCTCAGTTCTTATGTTCATTTCTTTCAGGTCCATCCTTGCAGTAAATCCATCCTTCGATTTCTTGTCAACATCAAGAATTGTACCAACAATGTTTTCAAAAACATTTTTCTGAATGTGCATAATGTCTAAATTATGTCAGACAAGCCCTGTCTCCCAGTATTCAAGGTTGAAGAACACGCTCCTCTTTTTGAATGTTGATGCAACACTGTGCTCAAATGTGTCAACGTTCTCTTCTTCTTGTTCAGAATTTTTCTTCCTTCTCTTTGCAGACCTCTTTGGTTTTTGTAACTTCCCATAATCTGTATGCAGACATGCTGTCATCTCTGATATTTCTTTCCCTGTAGGTTGGATTGGAGGCTCTCTCAGCTCAACTTTGCCATTGAAAGAGTCTTCATCTAATCTGTATGGATGATTGTTATCTAGGAATCTACGGTGTCCTAGGAATACTGTCTTCTTTCCATGTGGGGTGCATGTGGCATTGCCACCGAGAGCGAGAGGTTTACATCATCCTTCTATGCGCAATGAGGAACTTTGGAGGCGCCGGCACATTGTCACGATGACTTCAATAAATCGGGGTCGATTTTGACATGGCGACGACGATCATCTGATTGGAAAAGGTACTAGTATGTAATTGAGGCTTTGAGATGCACCACTGGCCTATGGGAGCCCGACGCGTGTCGCCGTCAGCGTAGCGAATCACTCTTTGTGCTTGGGACCCTTAATTATACTCCTTGATCAGTAGATCAGGCATTAGCCTCTTCTTTGGGAGCTATCAAAGTGTCCAAAAAGGCATCTTTAATAGCTAGTAGGGAAGAATTTAAGGATCTATGTTTGATCTGGCATCAAGGAGAAGAGGAGCAGTAGTTAGTTTAGTGGTTTGCACGAGCTGTGGGGGTTTGGAGCAACTGTGCAAGTGTGCATAGACTAACCACATCTGTCTGGCACTTTTGGTTGGTGCTGATTCAGATATCACATGCGATGCGAGAACTGAGCAGTAGTTCAAACATATGTAGCAGCTGGTGCTTGCACAAAAGAATCTCTGCAAGGAGGATATATACACAATTTAACAAGTACATCTCCTGCTTTGCTGACCGAACGACTCCCATGGATTGATTGACTCAGAGGCCGTGGAGAGGGCCAACAGAAACGCAGGCCTGCATCTGCTCCACCATTTCCCAGGCTTATCTTCCTGCACTGACCCAGTATAGTATTAGCCACCATTGCCAAGTGCTAACCACTGCAATGGGTATGGTCTCTTCTTCTCACGCATGTCTTTGCTCCAGTGCATGCATGCATCTCAAGAGTAGTAATTAAGCACCGTTCATTTCAACACTTACCGCAGATTTATATATAATTCTTTATTGGAGGTGGGTAAAAAACAAAACTATTTATGGCGATGATGGAGAAGGAGATATACCCCTTTTGTACTTGGATAGATGACTTGTCAAGGTAGGAAACGCCAGCGGGTGTCAGGATGGAGAGAACAACGATATGATACAAAATTGAGACTGTTAAGGATTAAGACAAGTGATGAGACAGGGTTTGCTGTTGCTGTCATCGTCAAGCAGGCGTGATCATCGTAGCCAGCCGACTGGTGGTAGTACAAAGCTGTGCCGTTCCAGTACGGAAACATAAAGTAAAATAAATCGACGTGTGTGACGCGAAAAGCGGCCGATGGATGAACACAAGAAGCCGATTAAAACTGTGTTGGCGTGGTGTACCCGGTGCTAGAAATGCGTATTAAACCCGACCACGACAAGGACTAGCCTACAGACGCAAGTAGCCGGTGAAGATGATCGAGGCCGGCTCCAAGGTTATCTATCATCACTTCTGATCGCTGCTTACGGCGTGCTGACACCACGCAGCAATTCAGGCATGTTCACTGCAGACCAGGGTAAAGCTGGCCCACGACTCTTTGCAGCTCGCGCAGAAAACATTTTATGTACCCCTCGTGTGATCTTCTCTAACGGAAAGGTGCTACTTTTCCTGCTTCCACATGACATAAAAATTAGTGTAAATGTATGCCCCTCTTATCCGACAGAGTTGGGAACCAATGGCGATCTGATGAGCAGTGAACCTACTGCACAAGAAAGTGAGAAGTGAAATCCGAAAGCAACAGTTACTCCATTCTAAGATGAAGCAACAGTTTGTTAGTTCACACCATCACCTATTCAGGTGCCTCTACATGCATATAGTGGAGTATATCAAGTTATCAACACACCTAGGCACCGAAAGGATAACGATCTTAATACCTCCCCAGTGAACTGGAGCGTAGGCTTGTATCACGGGTACTCAAGGATAACGATATTAATACCGCCCTAGCTAGTGAACTGGAGCTTACGCTTAGCAGCATGCGCCGCGAACACGATCAGTATGTTAATGAGCAAGCTGATTTAGTAGGTTAAGATCACCAACAATGACACCTACTTTCACCTTCACTCCTCCCACCCAAGGGGAAGAAGGATATGCATGGTTGCTCCGGGTGGTGTCACTGTGCTTCTGCATGTCACCTGACGTGGATGTCCGACGACGGCACAGGGGCGAGCACCACCGTCCACCGTAAAATAATGGCCGTGATCGGGGACGGGGACGAGGAGACGTGACGCCCATGATTAGACCAGGTGCAACAGGGAACAGCCCTTTGGTAAACAGTGGCACCCAGTAGTTGATTTGCGTGTTTCAGCTGCTGGCACCTGGCACTGAGCTGCGTCGATCTCCTCTTGTTTACGCTGCTCGCTGAAGCTGGACACAAAGATGTAGTATATGTTTCTTTTGTATTTTTTATTTTTTTTTGTATGAAGAAACAACAACAGATCTCTGCAGACTTCGAGCTGGAATTATGTATTGAGATGCAAATTGTTCTTTCACGACAGAGGTTTAGATTTTTAAGGCAATGCAATGCAATGCACGCGGTGTTAACACTATTACACGGTCGGCTTTTAGGGGCACTTTAATAGGGGCATTTGTTTGATGTGCCGCTAAAGATCACAATTAAGGGCACTTTATCCAAAATGCCCCAATAGACATGATTTTTTGGGGCATTTTGTCAAATTGCCCATAAAATTCATACATATTGAGGCATTTTGACAAAGTGCCTCTAAATATTAGACTTTTTTGGGCACTTTGTTAAATGTCCTCAAATGTCGATACCTATTTGGGGCACTTTGACAAAGTGCCCCAAAAGCTCTAGCCATTTATGGGCACGATGTCAAAATGCGCCCAAAAGTTTTAAATATTTAAGGACACTTTGTTAAAATGCCCAAAAATGTCAAGAGCTATTAACATGTTTTAATTTGTTTCTATGTGTTAAAAACCATTCGTATTTTAAAGAAAAAATGTAAAAAAAAAAGAAGAAAAAATAGCGAGCTGAGTTGGGGGTGTTCATCTCGCGCTGGGCCACTTCCCCTCGGCACTCTGTCCTCTTCCTCCATCCCCTTCTACGGCGACGACTCGTCATCGCCGCTAGTCGCTCCAGCCGCAGCCCCGCCTTCGCTCGCGCTGCCCCACGCCAGGAGAGGACACGCCTAGGCTTCCTCCACTGAATCTCTGCCGCAGCAACACCCTCTAACGCCAACGCGTGTGAGCCCGCGAAAACCTAGCCGCCATGGCCCGGTTCGCCGGCGCGATACCCGCGGCGCCGCGCCTCCTGATTCCCCCCTCCACGTCGTGCATGACCTCTTCGTCGACCCTCTGCTCCTGCTCCTCCTCGCTGCCTCTCTACCGTGCGGTTTGGCATGACCGTGTGTTTGCCGATGCGGCGGCCCGATGGTGGTGGTACTGCTGCCCGCTCGGGGTGCTCTCCAGCGCCGTTCTCGCCTCCTCTTCGCGGCCCTGCTCTCCCGACAGCGGCTCTGGTGCCCCGTTGAGTTACTGCCCTGCTATCCTCGCACACTAGATGTTCGAGCAAATGCCGCCCCCAGATGAAGGTGGCGAGGAACTCGCACTGGCACCGAAGCAGGTGATCGTGGTGTTGAGGAGGCGGCATCACGGGAGGAGGCACCGGATGTTCTTCTCTCTGGGCAGCATCTGGCGCCCATCCCCATCCCCAGCGGCGACACCAACCACCTGAGCGTTCTTCTCTGGCGCCCTCGTCTCCGGTACAATCTTACCCGACCATTTCGGCCCTGGTATGTGTTTTTATGGTGGTGCATTGACGCATCTTAGTTGATCCTTCAGTCATTCACTATACAAAAGGTCTTGGAAGTTATAACTATACCTAGTATTGAAACTGCATAATGTTATTTACACTTCGTTATCTTCATAGTACTCCCTCCGTTCAACAATAGATGACTTGCATTTGTCTATATATGGATGCATCTAGACACTAAAACATGTCTAGATACATCCATATATAGAAAAGTGGAAGTCATCTATTGTTGAACGGAGGGAGTAGTAGAGACTGTCATGTGGGCTGATAATCCCCACGGCAGTGCCAAGTCTGCAAGGGTCTGCGACTTTCAATAGCAGTTCAGATGACCATTATCCTTTTTAGTTAGTTTCCTTTTAATTAAATATATGATTACTTTCCAAGTTAGTTATCATTATCTCCCAAGTTAGGTTGTAACGAAAGTTGTATAATGCCTTGCCATATCATTGAATAAAGCAGTCAAGAAATATATCAATCTAGGTATCCCATCTTGTTCCTTCCTGCCCTTGAGGTGCGGCTACCTTCATGGAGCTGCTTGCTGACACTGAGAGATCCATACTTCTTAGGTGGACGGAACAATATGATATGTTCAGCCATAATGAAATTACGCGTTATGCTAAATGTATTAGTCTAGTAACTAGATATCAGACATATTTTTATCTACTAGCATTGAGAGATGAAATTTTTACTGCCAATGTGACTTGATGGGTTACAGTGTAGCCTAGGGTATTAGTGTTAAATGGAGATATCTAGAGTTGATTAAATTGTGCCATCAATAGATTCTACGCACATCTGAACCTCCGGTTATTTTTAAGTTTTTCTACATATAGATGGATTTGATTAACCAATTGGTTAAGGACATATACAGTTTCGGATAGCATAGAAGCACTACTATGCATATCAATTCTTATGCTTGAGCAGATATTTGTAATTTTCTCCTTTACCAAATATGTCATCATCTGGTTTACTTGGGGTTTTTGCAATCACCAAGCAGTGCATGCATATGACACCTAGTAATTGTTCTCTATCTTCCCTTCAAATTTGGCTCTAGTTACTCAATTTAGGAAACATTGACCACTAAGGAAACTTGATTTTGTTTATGTTTCAGGATTGAGAGTGCTGTCACTGAAGAGCCACATGATGAGCATGAACATGAACATGAACATCAACACGATCATGACCATAAACATGAACATCACCATGATCATGACCACGATCATCTTCATCATGATCATGAACACAAACATGGTGAGCTTAGTATTATTGTACACCTACAAATGTGGTGACCATTAAATTATGAAGTGTAAAACTGTAAAATGGTAGCGACTAGGGCAACCATCGAGTAAGAAAATGTGTGAAGCCTGCTTCGTGACTCAATATAGATGCAGATATAGTTACAGGTTTATTTTGCAGATACATGCATCCATGCCTTGATCGTGACTGGTCTATTGTCCCTTGGATGCCAGTACAACAGTCATTCCAGAAGAAAAATGTTTACCCACTCTCCAGTACATATATTTTTGTGTTGCCCTCTTCATTGCAGTATACAGTTTAACACTAACGGCAACCTCCTGTTTCTGAAAATACTATAATTGCTGATGCCAAATGGCCTAAAGTTCTGTATTACAATAATAACCTTGTACAAAGGGAGATTCCATGGCATGCTTTTGCCAATACATAATTAGATCTTTGTACTTGGCTCTGACTTCATGAGTTCATGAGAAGGTCTCTTAATTCTGCAGTCCTTACTTTTGTGGTAATGTAAAAATCTCAAAATACCACATAGCTTAGTAGTATGAAGAAGTGAACTCAATGTTTGTTGCTTCTTGTAGACCATCATGCGCATGATCACACCCATGATCCTGGTGTTTCTTCTGTAAGCATCGTGTGCGAAGGGGAGATGGATCTTGAAAAGGTCAGACTTAAAACCGCGACATGCATTTATATATTCCCTCAAGATAGCTAAGATAAATTTGCAGAACTTTTATCTATGGCCCTGCACATGATGATATGTATATTCGGACAAGCATTTTACATTCACTTCGTGCAGGCTGACATGTGGTTGGGGAACCTACTGCTGGTACGCAGTGATGACATATACCGGATGAAGGGGCTACTCTCTGTCAGTGGAATGCCACAACGCTTTGTCTTTCAGGTTTTTGCTACTCTAGACTATAGTTTATGCAATTCTATTCAGTCTCGTGTTCTGCCATTTACGCTGGTGAATGCAAATAATGATTTCTTCTAGTGAAATGTTAAAGACATCTTATAAAATCATTTGTTGGTAGGTGAGGCGTCTCTCTTTTGTAAAAAAAGCAGCCTGTCTTTCCTTTCATGTTCTTATTTGTTAGCATACCTATGTCTCTGCCGCACCATCTGCTTGATATTAATTAGCACTTTTCTTCTTACTCGTAATCTGGATCAAGGCTTATGTTCTTGACCTGTTTAAAGATAAGCTTCTGCGAAGTTATCTTTCAAATCTGCATAAATGGGCAGATAAAAATGCTAGGTTTTCTGCTGTCCTTTCGTTTAGTCTCTGTACGATGTACCATGTCCCTGTTTTGCATCTGTAGGGAGTGCACGACATCTTCCAGGGATCACCCGACAGAATTTGGGAAGCAAACGAGTAGTTTCAGTTTATCTCAAGAAGAGACGTCTATGGTATTCTGTTGGTTGATTTTTGTATAGTCCGTAACATGCAAATAAGTTACCTAAGTTGTGTGTTGGTATTCCAGAACATATCTTTATCTAGCAAATGTTTCTTTTACTATTTAAGCACCCTTCCTGATTGTCATTAGCCGGTGACCCTTCATGAAGTAAAACTTTAGTTTTACATTAGTTAACACAGAACTTATGGCATCACTATTCTATGAAATTACCTGATGCAGTGCTTTAAGTTGACAAATTAACTGATCTGCTACTGTTATTTTACAGCAAGAGGATGTTCGGAACTTCATTGATAATTCTTTGAAGAAAGGTTATTAGTTTTTCTGTTGGTAAAATCATTGACCTCTACAACGACTTTTGTACATTGTATCAGATGGCCGAAGAGAAATGTAAGTAACAGAAACTTGCTAATTATTAGATGACCACTTTTGTACATGATGCTGCAGACGGTTACATGGTGAATGACACTGGCTTGCAGGTTACACAAGCAGACGGAGTGGTTCTTGCAGATGCCATACGTCTTGAAAAATGATGTTTATAATTATGTGATGTTTACTGAGATTTTGTGCAACTGATGTAAGATGTGATGTTCATTGATGTAAACTGAGATCTTAACCAACTGGTGTAAACTGTGTTGTGTAAGAAATTGTGTGATCTGATACGAGAACTGCTATATGATAATGTCTTCAAAAATGTGATTTCAATGCCCCCTCTAAGTCAACCAGGGGCACTTTGAGATATATTTGGGGGCACTAAAGGGAAATACCTCTAATTGAATTAGGGACACATTCTCAAAGTGCCTCCAAATATATTTTCGGGTTGTTTGCCAAAGTGCGCCTAGATATATTTGGGGGCATTGGATGAAAATGCCTTTAATTGTATTAGGGGCACTTCTCAAAGTGCCACAAAAACATTTGGGGGCATTTTGGCAAAGTGCCCCGAAATGTATTTGAGGCACTTGAGAAAGTACCCTAAAAATGATTTAGGGGCAATTCTTAAAGTGACCGCAAATAGTGGCCTATTAAGGCACTTTTCGGGGCAGTTTGATAAAGTGCGGCGAAAACCTTTAGAGACACAGGTATTAGTGGCGCTTCCCAAAAGTGCCCCAATAACTTTTGGGGGCAAAAAAATGACATTTAGGGGCAATTAAAAGTGCCCCGAAATGCATACCGTGCTGTAGTGTAAGGGGACGCGCGACGCTCGAAAACTCGAGAAGATCGGGAAGACTTTTTCGGAGAGATACGAACAACTCTCAACCGGTAATTTCAGTGATTGGACACACCTTTTGACTACCTAATGGAAGGATCGGGATCAGAGACTGTGCCAGACGTACAAAACCGTCGTCAGTACAGCATATATGATCTTGTGATTGTTCTCTAGTTCCAAAGTAGAGTTATAGTATGGATCTGACTGCTCATTGGAGTTTTTTACATCCCAATGCAAACCCTAAGACAAAAAAAAAATAGTGACAAGAAAACACCAGTAGCGCATTAGAGCACAGAGTCTCGGTCGTCCAAAGTAATCAATAAATTACATTACAAAGTATCGAAATGTAAGATGTTTTAGTGTTTTCTACACAACACGTATCTAGACTTGTTTTAGTGTAAGATGCATATTAGTCTACACACTAAAATATGTCTAGATACGTCTAAAAAACGCTAAAACATCTTATATTTGATACAGAGGGAGTAACATTTTGCATATAAAAAAACACAAGTTGCATATTTTAGGGTGCAACCGCTCAAATAAAGTTTAAAAAGCCAAAATAAATTAAAATAACATATTTTAGTAGTGTAAAAAAATCATTTTGCACATTTAGGTACCACGGTGGGCATTACGACACACAACTTAACTGCACATTTTCGGAACAAAAGAACAGAAAAATATAGTTGCACATTACAAACACAATTTGCTTCGTTTTTTAATGTGCGGTTGGTGCAGATTAAAAGTACAACTGCAGAAAAAAATAAACCATTTCTCCAAAAAATCAATCAAACTGTATAAAAAAATCGTACTGAATTATTTTAGAACGTCCAGTCGACTGAGAGGTGCAGACAGTGGGCTGGAATAATATATTCAGAAGCAAACTCTTAAGGCAATGCATTGCACGCGTTGTTGTGGAAAACGCAGCGCGCGGAAATTCAGGAAGACGGGACAACATTTGAGGACAGAAACGAACAACTCTCAAACCGGTGACAGGACTGGAACCTTTTGGCTACCTAATGGAAGTTTCAGGATCAGATCCTGGGCTAGTACAGAAAAAATTCCTATATGATCATGTGATTGTTCTAGTCTCGATAGTATATTCAAATAGTACCGGTATATCCATTTCGAAAAAAATAGTACCAACATGCACCAAAGGCCAGTTATAATCCCCTTGATGTTGGGTATGCATGTAAAATGCTGGTTATTCAGAAAAGTGAATAACCATGTATGATAACAGCATGTCATTCACTACTGGTCAGATGGGTGCAGAAAAGCAAAAGAGAATCACTACGGCAGACAACAAATGATTGTGCCGCAGCCTAATTTTCCTGACATTTTCTACGTGCCTGGCCTGGGAGAAGAGAGGGGACAAATCAGTACTGCCAAGATAGTGATCTGCTCCTACGAACAAGTCTTCAGACCAAAGCAAACACAAAAACCTTAGCATGTGAGTTGAGCTGATGAAAAATACAGCTTAGAAAAAACTCTAGTCATCAGGAGCTGTTAAATTTGGAGTTGTCAACACTTGGGGGAGTTGGCGATCGAACAGGCGGGAGAAGATGAACAGAAACTTATCCTGATATGTTAAACAACAGTGGAGAAACAGCAACTGCTGTAGGACCAAAGCAATCTAATACTACTGCAGAGATCTTTCGGCTTTTAACTAAACCTCGTTTTCGACCCCGATCAGCCAGCGACGTCTAAAGCGCACAGTTAACTAGTCTAGAAATGACTAATCGCCTTTATTTTCCCGTTCGTACGAACTGGATTAGGTCCCAGACAAAGCAGCATGTCTCGGGGCTTTACATGTCAGCAGGCCAGCAAGAAACAAGTGAAAGATACCAAACGCTTTTGGAAGCAATGCCAGGGCTGATCTTGACAAAGCTCTGAAATCAGGCTAGCTATTGATCCTGAATAGATGTATAACTAATGATAGATGCATCAGAAGCCTTGATCCAAAAGCCACCTTGGAGGGAAAATGTATGCTATAATACAAGGAGTTCTGCATCCTGTCAACCTCGTGGCATAATTTATCAGCCTAAAGGACATGTTACTCGCACGGTTAAGAGCATATATAATTGGGTAGGTTCAATAGATGCCTAATTTTCCGGTCTTGTCAGCTCCACTTGTAAGGTGTCTGGTTGATATTATCGATTCGTAGCAAATGTGTTTTACATGCTGAACAACACATGGAAGAGGGGACTCACCTAGTAGACCCTAACACGGCACCTGCTATTAGTTTTTTGCATCCTGCTTTGGCATGCCAATTGAATCACTTCTCAGATGATTCATCTTGTTTAGAGCCTCTTCTTCCTACAATCAAAATAAATTATTAGATTAAATATATTTGCATTAAAAAAACAAATCAAAAAAGGGCTAGCAGGTTTTTTTCCCTTCCAAACGTGGACCAATGTCCCCAACCTTGTGAATAGGGTTTGGAAGTCGGATTTTGTACACATGGCTGAACTACAGCGATAGACCGAGGCACCGACCTTGGAAGGACAAAATGCGAGCAGGGAAGCCGATAACGAGCCATGAAGGTCGATTTTCTCACAACAGCACCGTCTGAGTTAAAGTTTCTGTAACAAAGTAAGAAATACATAAGCAAAACACGATTTCTTTAGAAAAAAAAGAAACAATCAGTTTATTTCTGGCACCGAGAAAAAGAGTTTTCCACACTCTAAACACGCCCCCCGTCTAGAAGAGGGTTAGCACACATGGTACCATGACGATAGGCACAAGCGAGGAAAAAAAAATAGCTGAACTGTGGGCTAGCTGCTAACTTTCCAGTTCCCCCGACACCAAGTTCTCGGTTTCAACTTACTAAAATGGAGCATCCGGCGTGCGAGTGTGACGCCAGTCAACGGCAGCAGCGCTGTAACAGCGAGGGGCTCCTGGCAGTTGGCACCGCCATGGTGTCACCTTCGACTAGAACAATATCAAATTTCCTTCTTAGAGAGCTCTCCGTACTAACTAGTATAATAATGCAGCAAGCAAACGAACGAACGAACAGAAAGACATGTTAAAGACGTGAGCTGCATGATTAGGACGAGCAAGTCAAAACCGGTTAGCGTGCCCACGAGGGAAAGGATCAGACAAGCCTGTCGTTAACCTGGCAATTAGCTCCACTTCCACTCGGTTCCTGTATTTTTTTAGTATTTTGCAAGGCTGTTTTTCTTATGCAGTGTAGTGTAGCGTAGTGCTGCGCCTGCAGCTCATATGTATATGTATGTGCCGTCCGTTGATTGTGTAAGTACACTAGTTTATGCATAGGGCCATGCATGTCCGACCAGTTGAGAGTGATCTCTGCTTGTGCAATTGGAACAGTGCCCAAATCATTAAGGAAGAAATTTATATCTCTCCATGCTTTTCTTTCTATATTGCGATACATAAAGGACTACTATATATAGTTTAAAGATGAGCTGTGAGCCTTCCTCTGAACGCAGGTCAAGTGAATACAATTAGTAGTTAGCGATTCCTAAAAAAAAGCAGCTTGTTAGGGAAAAACTATATTAAAAATTTGTTAGAAAGAATATATTAATAATGCAGAATAATATATCCAGTGACTTTTTTCAAGTCAATGGTTAAAAAACTTGAGATTGATTTGCTTTGTTTAACTTGGAATATCTAGCTGGCCATTGATATTTATTGTGCTAGGGGAAAAATTTTGGAGGTGGAAAAGATGAACAGTTCTGCTGGAAAAAAAATCAAGAAACCGCTGGATATGCACCTCTGGCTGCAGCCCAGAACAGAGCCCCTAAGCCAATGCCAAAACTCGACTATCCAGGCCTCTGTTCTTTTCGGGACCTATTGTTACAAGTGGTATGCTAGATGCAACGCAAACAGCCTATCTAAGGGTGCGGCCAAGCCTTGTGCCCCTCTCTCCTTTTCCCTAATGAAGACCCATCTAGGAATTATGCAGATAGGACTACTCAGCATTTACATTAGTATTATCGTCGATGAGTTAGTTAATCTAGTGATCAATGAAGATAAATAAAAAATAAATAAAATCCAGTGATCAATGAGTGAGACCAAGCATCCACTTGCAGGTCTGGTGTTTACCTCAGATTTTTGTTCATCAGGCACTAGTGCAAAGGTAAATTTCTCCGGCATGAACTGCAGAATGGAGACGATGTACTGCTGGTGTTGCTGCTTCTTCTGCTCGACACACGAAAGCTTTTTAAAGCAAGCAAGTCATATGTTCCAACTGTATAAACATTAGACATTGGCATTCTCCTGACTTTGTGTGTGCACAAAAGGTTAGTTTCAGCTTAATTTCATCAATGGAAAATGTGCTGGGAAATATTTTTTGGCACTGAATTTGGAGGTAACGCATACATTCAATAAATTTAATACCACATATGACATAGTGTGCAGCGCAACAAGTACCGATCTTGATAGAAAGGTTCGATTGCCGAAGTGCAAATTGTTCGTCTCGGGATAGCCAGGGTGGTTCACGAGATCTTTGGGGGGGGGGGGGGGGGGGGGGGGGGGGCAGAGTGGCTGGGATCCTATCGATAGATGGCTGGCTATGTAGTTGCTGTTAACCTGAAGAAACTATTTTCTCTTATTTTTATTTGCAGGTTGAGCAAGAAAATATTCTCCATGTATGATCTGCCCCAGTTCATCCCTGTTTGAGGAATGCTATGTATGCGCTGTGAAAAAACCTTTCTGGACATTTTGTCTTCTGTTGTCCCTCTGGTTTCTGCTCACGTAAAACCTGACCTGGGATCGCGTTGGACCCCTCGATTTCTAATGAAATCGGAACCCCTTTGGCGTTCCTTATTTTTTTTAAAAAACTTTCTTTGGATATGTAGCCTTAGGAACAAATAATAATAGGGTAGACACGCTGGGAACTAATTTCTGTTTATTTCAGTATGCTACCTTAGTGAAGGAATTACATATGCTTCAACAAACTGTGTTATTGCCTAAAAATGCAATTGCCATTGTATAGAAATAAAAATAAAATGCCACGTGATGGAGGCTGGGGGTAATCCTCCTTTTCTAGTTTCTCTCGCACTAATAAAGTGTTCAAGTATCATATTCCTTGCATCTGCATACAGGATCACATGATGAATATCAAGAAAGGAGAAGACACTAGGTTTATACGTCGAAAGATCACTCCATGCAAAGGCCAGGGATCTCACCTCCATTTCAACAATATAATTATACGCCGGAAGCTAATTGGTTGGTATAGCGGAGTCTCTTGTCACAAACAAATTCTATCATCTCACAGCCTCTACAAATTGTTGAATATATTAGCAATTTAGCACATGATTTAATTCGAAATAGCAGCAGATGAATTGCGACAGTAGCAAATACAGTAATCATGCAAATATCTAGATCTAGTACAGTAGACAGACTGATCCAATCTATAGCTAGAACTAGACATAAGAATTCCAGAAATATCTCATACAGATGGAATAGAGTTACGTACGATGGAGCGGTAGCGGCATCGCCGTTGTTGTTGTCCACGTCGGCCATGTCGTCGATGAAGAGGTTGCCGAGGTCGGGGAAGAAATCGCCGTTGGGGAAGTAGTCGCCGTCAGCAGTCGCGCGAGTGCGCTCCCCAAAAACCTGATCGCCCCTCTCCCGAACAGGATCACAAGAGGCGGGGTTCCGGAGGCCTGCTGTCCCTTCTCGCGGTGCACGCCGGAAGGAGGGATGGAGAAGACTTGATTGGCGGCGCAGTGTTTTGGAACGGTGGTGCGAAACCATATGACGAAGTGCGGGCTAGGTCTGAGTCGGTTCGGCTCCACGACGGTTTTGGAATTAACGGAATTACCAAATTAATGACTCATTAAGTTTTCCCAATCGACAAAATAAACGCTCTCGGCTCGGCTCATTCCCGCAACCCGCGGCGCGTCGTGACGTGACGAGGCGAGGCGAGGCGGGCGGCGGAGGAGGAGGAGCGCGCGTGTGGCACACCTCTCCTCTTGCCTTGCCTACTCATACATGAGCTAGAATGGCTCACCTTATAAGGTGCTTCCACTCTCTCCAAACTAGCAATGTGGGACTAAACTTTAGTCCCACTCACTCCACTTATTATTCATGAATGGGCCATGACAATTTCAGGATTTTAGTGGGCTTAGTGGGCTAGACATGTGAGCCCATATACATAGCCCATACAAAATTCCAACAATCCCCCACAAAGTGTCATTAGCACATTTCATAAACTCTGTTCCAAAACATTGTTTATATACCGGTGTTAGTGGAGACTGTTAAGTTGAACTTCCACTTAGAACATCATGCTACACTAGTTCACAACTTGAATAGTGGACTACGCCTTGAACTACAAGTTTGCTGTGATACTAGTTTCACACAACGTCTGAACCGATACTAGGCTGCCGCAAGACTTCCCCGCGGTTTGGAGCGTATGCGTCATACTCCGAAGGCCTTTCATGAGTTTATTAGAGAGCACCCGATTCTCATAGACTGCGACGTTTAACAGTCAGACTCATATAGGTGAGTTCCTCAGGAGATGTTCTGTAGGACACATCTCTGCTTATATATATAAGCCACTTGGAACACATTAAGACAAATGTCAACCTACCATACAGATCAGGAGAGTATTGCATCTTTTATGGAGTGGAATAAAATATAAAGATACTCTCCTCTCAGCTGATCAACAGCTTGTCTCCCACTTCTAATTCACGGGATCTCCGATCACATAGAGTGGGTTACCACTGTGGTCAACTCATAACGTGGGCCTCAAACCCATCTCCCTCGATGCATTATCTATCACATTCCGTGATAAACCCTTTGTGAAGGGATCTGCCAAGTTCATAGACGTTTGGATATAATCCAACGCAATAACTCCGAAGTTCTTCAATTTCCCGACAGATTTTAATCTCCTCTTCACATGTCTTGATGACTTTGCATTATCCTTAGAACTGTTCACTTTGACGATCACAGTTTGATTATCACAGTTCATTAGGATTGCGGGTATTGGCTTTTCAACCATAGGCAAGTCCATCAAGAGCTCACGAAGCCACTCTGCCTCAACAGTGTCTGTGTCTAGTGCAGCGAGTTCTGCTTCCATAGTTGACCTCGTTAAAATGGTCTGCTTGCAAGACTTCCAGGAAACAGCGCCACCACCAAGTGTAAAAACATAACCACTAGTGGCCTTAAGCTCATCAGCATCAGATATCCAATTAGAATCACTATATCCTTCCAGAACCCTCGGGTTTCCGGTATAGTGAATTCCATAGCTCGCAGTGCCTTTTAAATAGCGCATAACTCTCTCAAGCGCACGCCAATGATCATCTCCCGGATTGGAAATAAACCGGCTCAATTTGCTCACAGCAAAAGAGATGTCAGGCCTCGTGGCACTCGCCAAATACATAAGCGAGCCTATAATCTGAGAATATCTCAGTTGATCTCTAGTAATCCGTTGATTCTTTCGAAGCAACAAACTAGCATCATATGGAGTTGAAGAAGGCTTGCAGTCACTATACCCGAAGCGACTCAAGACCTTTTCCACATAGTGAGATTGAAGCAGTGTGATCCCACCATTATCATCTCTCAACAGCTTGATGTTCAAGATAACATCAGCTACTCCTAGATCCTTCATCTCAAAACAGCGAGATAAGAAATCCTTAACTTCCTTGATTAAATCAAGATTGGTCCCAAAGATCAATATGTCATCAACGTATAGACATAGAATAACTCCCTCGCCCCCACCATGGCGATAGTACACACATTTATCAGCTTCGTTTACAACAAAGCCTTCAGCAGTCAAAGTCCTTTCAAACTTCTCGTGCCATTGCTTAGGTGCTTGCTTGAGGCCGTATAATGACTTCAATAACTTACACACTTTGCCTTCCTGACCGGGTACTACGAAACCATCTGGTTGCTCCATGTAAATTTCCTCGTCCAACTCTCCATTAAGGAAAGCCGTCTTAACGTCCATTTGATGAACGAGAAGACCGTGCGAGGCAGCCAGTGAGAGTAGCACACGAATGGTGGTCAGTCTAGCCACATGTGAGTAAGTATCAAAGAAGTCTTCACCTTCTTTCTGGGTATAACCCTTGGCCACAAGCCTTGCCTTGTACTTTTCAATTGTACCATCAGGCCTAAGCTTTTTCTTGAACACCCATTTACATCCTACAGGTTTACACCCATAAGGACGATCAGTGATTTCCCAGGTTCCGTTAGCCAAGATGGAATCCATCTCGCAACGAACAGCCTCCTTCCAGTAGTCAGCATCAAGAGACGCATAGGCTTCTGAAATAGTCTTGGGTGTGTCATCCACGAGGTACACAATGAAATCATTACCAAAGGACTTTGCAGTCCTCTGTCTCTTGCTCCTTACAGGAACTTCATTGTCATCCTCCTCGGGATTCTCAACGTGTTCTATCGGAATGGTGGATTCAGGAATCTCAGTTAATTCCTGACTAGATGAAACAGGTTTCTCCTGATTTGATGAGCTAGACATATCCTTCATAGGAAATATGTTCTCAAAGAAAGTCGCATCATTCGACTCCATAATTGTACCAACATGCATGTCGGATACCTCAGATTTTACTATCAAGAATCTATAACCAATGCTATTAAAAGCATAGCCCAGAAGAACACAATCTACGGTTTTAGGTCCAAGCTTGCGCTTCTTGGGAATTGGTATATTGACTTTCGCCAAACAACCCCAAGTACGTAGGTAGGAGAGTTTCAACCTTTTCCTTTCCCATTCCTCAAATGGAGTAATGGTTTTATTCTTTGTGGGAACTCGGTTTAGGACATGACATGCAGTCATTAGCGCCTCCCCCCACCATGCCTTGGAGAGACCCGAAGTGTCTAACATGGCGTTAACCAAATCAGACAGCGTTCGGTTCTTTCTTTCAGCCACCCCATTTGACTGAGGTGAGTAGGGAGGCGTCCTCTCATGAATAATACCGTGTTCAGCACAAAAAGAATTAAACTCGTTGGAAAAATACTCTCCACCACGATCAGACCTAAGCCGTTTAATTTTACGATCAAGTTGGTTCTCTGCTTCGGCCTTATAGTTCTTGAAATAAGTTAAAGCTTCATCTTTAGATTTCAGAAGATACACATAACAATATCTAGTGGAGTCATCAGTAAGTGTCATAAAATATTTCTTTCCACCTTTTGTCAATACGCCATTCATCTCACAAAGATCAGAATGTATAAGTTCTAGTGGTGCCAAGTCTCTCGCCTCCGCAGTCTTATGAGATTTGCGAGGTTGCTTAGCTTGAACACACACTTGACATTTGGAACCTTTAATAGTACTGAATTTCGGAATTAAACTCATATTTGCTAACCGCGTCATGCAACCAAAATTAATGTGACAAAGTCGTGAATGCCAAACATCACAATCATTATCGTGGCAAACATTATTAATAACTTTGGTGCAAATATCTGACAAGGATAAGCGGAACAAGCCTCCGCACTCATAGCCTTTACCAATAAATTATCCATACTTGGAAATTACAACTTTATTAGACTCGAAAACCAACTTAAAACCATCTCGACATAAACGTGAGCCGCTGACGAGATTTTTATTGATGGAGGGCACATGATGAACGTTCTTCAATCGCACGATCTTCCCCGAAGTAAACTTCAGATCGACCGTACCAACACCACGAACAGTAGCATGTGACCCGTTCCCCATCAGCACGGGGGAAGTCCCTGTGACCTGATAAGAAGAGAACATAGAAGCATCAGCACAAACATGTACATTGGCACCTGTGTCAATTAACCATTCAGGTGAATGACAAACTGAAAGAATAGTGGGAACTATACCGTACCCAGAGTCCTTCATCTCAATGTCAGCCATGACAACATTAGCGGTCTTGCCGCTGTTCTCCTGCTGCTGCAGCTCATAACGCTTAGGGCACTTTGGAGCCCAATGGGTCAGTTCACCGCAAACGTGACATGACCCATTTCTCTTCTTGAAGTTGGTAGAGTGCGACGGCTTAAACTTGCCATCGGGCTTGCCTTTACTCTCGGATTTCTTCTTGTTATATTTAGGCTTGTTGGGCGGGTAATGTTTCTTCTGTACCACATGAGCAGAAGAACCTATCTCAGCAACCCGAGCATGTGTATCCTTTGCTCTCGCCTTCTCTTCCACATCAAGAGATCCGATGAGGTCCATAACGGAAAACTCCTGTCTCTTGTGTTTTAGAGAAGTAGCAAAGGTGCTCCATGAAGATGGAAGCTTGGCAATAATGCCTCCGGCCACAAACTTGTCCGGTAACATACACTTAAAGTGCTCAAGTTCTTTAGCGAGTGACTGTATCTCATGAGCCTGTTGAACAACAAAGCGCTCATCAGTCATCCTGTAGTCATAGAATTGCTCCATGACATACAGCTCGCTGCCAGCATCCGAGGCCCCAAATTTGGCCTCGAGTGCAGCCCACATATCCTTGCCGTTATCAAACGACATGTATGGATCCACAATAGAGTCATCAATTATACCGAGGAGGGCACTTTTAAACATAGTGTACATATTCTCAAAGGCCTCCAGCTGTGCTGGATTGAGATCGCCCTCAGGCTTGCCCTTGGTGGCCGCATAGCAGCGCAAGGTTTGAAACCATAGCACTGCTCTCGTGCGCCACCTCTTATAGTCCACACCCTTGAAAGGGTTTGGCCTTGTCGCCGCAATGACAGACGGTGCAGGTGCAACAAATTGCCTACGATCAGGTTTTTGGATTGTTGAATATATTAGCAATTTAGCACATGATTTAATTCGAAATAGCAGCAGATGAATTGCGACAGTAGCAAATACAGTAATCATGCAAATATCTAGATCTAGTACAGTAGACAGACTGATCCAATCTATAGCTAGAACTAGACATAAGAATTCCAGGAATATCTCATACAGATGGAATAGAGTTACGTACGATGAAGCGGTAGCGGCACCGCCGTTGTTGTTGTCCACGTCGGCCATGTCGTCGATGAAGAGGTTGCCGAGGTCGGGGAAGAAATCGTCGTTGGGGAAGTAGTCGCCGTCAGCAGTCGCGCGAGTGCGCTCCCCAAAAACCTGATCGCCCCTCTCCCGTACAGGATCACACGAGGCGGGGTTCCGGAGGCCTGCTGTCCCTTCTCGCGGTGCACGCCGGAAGGAGCGATGGAGAAGACTTGATTGGCGGCGCAGTGTTTTGGAACGGTGGTGCGAAACCATATGACGAAGTGGCGGCTAGGGTTTACCGTATGCGCGTATTTATATGCGGGTTGGGAGAGACGTGGGCGTAACTCCACGTCTGAGTCAGTTCGGCTCCACGATCCAGAAAGGAAACGGAAACGGTTTTGGAATTAACGCGTCCGTTAATTACCAAATTAATGACTCATTAAGTTTTCCCAATCGACAAAATAAACGCTCTCGGCTCGGCTCATTCCCGCAACCCGCGGCGCGTCGTGACGAGGCGAGACGTGGCGAGGCGGGCGACGGAGGAGGAGGAGCGCGCGTGTGGCACACCTCTCCTCTTGCCTTGCCTACTCATACATGATCTAGAATGGTTCACCTTATAAGGTGCTTCCACTCTCTCCAAACTAGCAATGTGGGACTAAACTTTAGTCCCACTCACTCCACTTATTATTCATGAATGGGGGCCATGACAATTTCAGGATTTTAGTGGGCTTAGTGGGCTAGACATGTGAGCCCATATACATAGCCCATACAAAATTCCAACACAAATAAAAATCTCTTAGTATCAGTTGAAAGAAAAGGACGACGTAGCTAACAAAAAATAGGTGACTGTAAAAACTAAGTTGTGTGCTGTAAAAACAATGAGCAAGTCTTGTCAGGAAGAAAGTACTGTTAAGAATTTAGGCAATTTACAGATTAAATTAATCCAAGTATAAATCATGAACATGACGTAAACATACTGATATTTAACCATGTTCGTGCATACTAGATTTATAGTAGATAAATCTACGCGAACTACTAGTATTGCACACATGGAAATAATAATGACAGGGATAAACGTGCTATACCCTGCAGTTGGCCAATTGGCAGTAGCCGTAGCAGAGACGGCGGCCGCGGCGGCAGTAGCAGCGTTGGCGGCCTCAGCAGCAGCAGCGGCCTTGGTGGCAGCAGCGGCGGCAGCAACAGCTCGTTCGGCTTCGGAGGCCATGTTGACGATGAGGTAGTAGTCGAAGTAGACGTACGGCAGCGAGCAGTCGTGTAGGATACGCTCCCCAAAAACCTAATAGCCCCTCTCCCGTACAGGATCTGGAGAGGCGGGGTTTCGGAGGCCTGCTCTCCCGTCGGCCGTGTACGCGGTAGACGGGATGGGATCACCGGAGGCAGCAACAGAGAGAGGAACGACAGTGGGTGCAGAGCGTATGAGTTGTGTGTTTGTGTCCGCCCCTGCGACCTCAATATATAGGCACGGTAGGAGAACGGTCAGCTCACAAATCAATTTGGCGTTTACTACAGCCACGTAATCAATGCGCCGTTTTACTGCGCGCGGTTAACACGTGATCAATGCGGCGTTTTACTGCGCGCGGCTGTTACCAAAATAATTGCGACGCAATAGACAGCAATCAATATGACGTCTCATATTATTGGCGTGTCTGTTGACTTCGTTTTCAACTGCCAAAACAAAGGCATCGGCATCGGCTAATTCCCGCAACCCGCGGCGCGTCGTGACGAGGCGGGCGGCGGAGGAGGAGGAGCGCGCGTGTGGAACACCTCCACTACTCCTCTCTCTTCATACCAACTCACACTAGTGGGGAGAGAGCTCACCTTATAAACTGGTGCAAAACTCTCCCAACTAGCAATGTGGGACTAAACTCCCACCATTTGCTATGGCAGCATGGGCCTTAGGGATTAAATGGAAATTGCCTAATGGGCCTGCTAGCCCATTCGAATTTCAGCAATCCCCCACCAGATCCCGAAGACCCATGGTGTTGTCCTTTGTTCCATTCACTGTTTTTATATACCGGCATTTTCAGTGAAGACCCGTTAAGGTTGAACATCCACCCAGAACAAGTAGCTACACTACATCACAACTAAACAATGGACTATGCCTTGAATTGTCAGTTTGGCGTAAAATAGTTTCACTAAATGTCTTGCCAGTACTAGGCTGCCGAAGGCTGACCCCTCGGGTGGAGCATATTAGTCATACTCCTGGCCTATTCATGAACTTATTAGAGATCACCCAATCTCATAGACTGTGACCAGCAGTCAGGATCATATAGGTGTGTTCCTCCAAAGATCGCTCTGTAGGATAGCATCTTGCTTATACAAGCCTTGGAACACGTTAAGACAAAAGTCAACCTACCATACAGTTTTTGAGAGTACTGCATCTCCATTGGAGTGGGTTAGTAAAAATTACTCTCCTCAGTTAACCACTAGCTTGTTTTCCCAGGTCCCACTTCACGGGATCTCCGATCACATAGGTTGGGTTACTGCCATGGCAACTCATGTGGGTCTCATACCCATCTCCCTCGATGCACTTTCTATCACAACACGTGATATCCCTTTAGTAAAGGGATCTGCCAGATTTTTAGCCGACTGGATATAATCCACCGCTATCACTCCGGAGTTTCTTAAATGTCTGACAGCTTTTAATCTCATTTTTATGTGCTTTGTGGACTGTGCATTGTCCTTTGAACTCTTCACCTTGACAATCACTGTTTGATTGTCACAGTTCATAAGGATAGCCGGTACTGGCTTTTCAACCACAGGCAAGTCCATCAAAAGATCTCGAAGCCATCCTGCTTCGAAACTAGACGTGTCTAATGTTGTTAATTCTGCTTCTATTGTCGATCTCGTTAAGATCGTTTGCTTGCAAGACTTCCAGGAAACAGCACCACCTCCAAGGGTAAACACATACCCCGTTGTGGCTTTCATCTCATCAGCATCAGAGATCCAATTCGCATCACAATACCCTTCAAGTATCGAAGGATATCCACTGTAGTGAAGTCCATGGTTCACGGTACCTTTCAGGTAGCGCATAATTCTTTCTACAGCATGCCAATGCACATCACCCGGATTGGAAACAAACCGTCTTAGTTTGCACACAGCAAACATGATGTCAGGCCTCGTAGCGCTCGCTAGATACATGAGTGAACCAATTACTTGAGAGTACCTCAGCTGATCCTTAGCTGTGCCTTCGAACTTTCGAATCCGCACACTAGGATCATATGGCGTTGGAGAAATTTTGCAGTCCGAATATCCAAAACGACTCAAAACCTTCTCAACATAATGGGATTGCAGAAGTGTAATCCCACCCTCATTGTTTCTCAATAGCTAGATGTTCAAGATAACATCAGCCACACCAAGATCTTTCATCTCAAAGTTCTGGGATAGAAATGACTTAACCTCATTGATTACTTTGAGGTTGGTCCCAAATATCAGTATGTCATCAACATACAAACACAAAATAACTCCTTCGCCCCCACCATGGCGATAGTATACACATTTGTCAGCTTCATTAACAACAAAGCCAACAGATGTTAAAGTTGTATTGAACTTCTCATGCCATTGCTTAGGTGCTTGTTTCAGCCCATATAAAGATTTCAGTAACTTACACACCTTTCCTTCTTGACCATCTAACACAAAGCCATCTGACTGTTGCATATAGATTTCCTCGTCTAACTCTCCATTTAGGAAAGCCGTCTTAACATCCATCTGATGGACGAGAAGACCATGCGAGGCCGCCAACGAGAGTAATACTCGAATGGTGGTCAGTCTAGCCACAGGTGAATAAGTGTCAAAGAAATCTTCATCTTCTTTCTGGGAATAACCCTTGGCCACAAGTCTAGCCTTGTACTTTTCAATCGTACCATCAGGCCTAAGATTCTTTTTGAACACCCACTTACATCCTAATGGTTTACAGCCATAAGGACGTTCAATGATCTCCCACGTTCCATTAGCCATGATGGAATCCATCTCGCTACGGACCGCTTCTCTCCAGTAGTCAGCATCTGGAGATGCATAAGCTTCTGAAATAGAAGTGGGAGTATCATCCACAAGGTACACAAGGAAATCATCACCAAAGGACTTTGCAGTCCTCTGTCTCTTGCCCCTAATAAGGGTTTCCTCGTCATCCTTCTCAGGATTCTCATCATGTGTTTGTTCATAATATTCCATAGGAATGGCAGGTTCAGGAGTCTCCTCTGATTCCTGTCTAGAAGTGCTTTGCATATCTCTCATATCCTCAAAGAATGTAGCATCTTTAGACTCCAAAATCGTACCGACCTTCACGTCAGGTATCTCAGATTTCACTACTAGAAATCTATAGCCAACGCTATTCTTAGCGTATCCCAAATTAACGCAATCCACGGTCTTTGGTCCAAGTTTACGCTTTTTGGGGATCGGCACATTGACTTTTGCCAAACAGCCCCAAGTACGTAAGTACGAGAGTGTTTTTTTTCTCTTCTCCCATTGCTCATAGGGAGTGACCTCATTGTCTTTCGTCGGAACTTTATTCAGGACATGACATGATGTCAATATAGCCTCCCCCCACCATGCCTTGGATAAACCCGATGTATCTAACATGGCGTTAACCAAATCTGTTAGAGTACGGTTTTTCCTTTTGGCAACCCCATTTGACTGAGGTGAATAGGGAGGCGTCCTCTCGTGAATAATGCCATGTTCCGCACAGAAAGAGTCAAACTCATTAGAAAAATACTCTCCACCACGATCTGACCGGATTCGTTTAATTTTCTTTTCAAGTTGATTCTCAACTTCTGCCTTATAGATTTTAAAGTAGTGTAGAGCCTCATCTTTAGTGTTTAACATATATACATAGCAAAACCTAGTGGAATCATCTATTAATGTCATGAATTATCTCTTTCCACCTTTAGTCAACACACCATTCATCTCACAGAGATCAGAATGTATGAGTTCTAATGGCGCCAAGTGTCTCTCCTCCGCAGCCTTGTGGGGCTTGCGAGGTTGCTTTGCTTGTACACACGAATGGCACTTAGAACCTTTGGCTAAAGTGAAACTTGGAATTAAATTTAGTTTTGCTAACCGCGTCATGCAGCTGAAACCAACGTGACAAAGACGTGAATGCCAAACTTCTGTTTCATTAACACTCGAATGAATATTGTTCACGACTTTATTACAAAAATCAGCGAGGGAAAAGCGGAACAGACCTCCGCACTCATACCCTTTTGCAACAAACAGTCCATATTTCGTTACAACTACTTTATTGGACTCGAAAACCAACTTAAATCCTTCTCTACATAGAAGGGAGCCACTAACGAGATTCTTCTTGATGGCGGGGACATGCTGCACGTTCTTGAGCTGCACGATCCTTCCCGAAGTAAACTTCAGATCGACCGTGCCAACACCAAGTACAAAAGCACTTGCGCCGTTCCCCATCAATACGGACCCGTTCCTTGTGACCTGATAAGAAGAAAACAATGAGATGTCAGCACACACATGAATGTTTGCATCTGTGTCAATCCACCAATCAGTAGACTGACAAACTGAAAATACAGTAAACAAATTATCATACCCAGATGCCCCATTCTCATTGTTGCTCACGATCATGTTGACAGCCTTGGAATCCTGTCCTGGCTTCACATACTTCTTTGGACACTTCCCAGCCCAGTGTTCCAGTGAACCATAAGTGAAGCAGTCATCTTTCTTCTTATCCTTCTTGAAGGTCTTCTTGGCCTTCTTCTTGAAGTCGGTATTCTGCTAGACACCAGTCCTCGCCTTGTTCTTGTGGGAGTTGTAGTTCTTCTGTACCATATTGGCCGCAGAAGTCCCTTCATTCCCTTTTCCATGCGAGTCCTTTGCCCTCGAATTCTGCTCAACACTCAGATGGCCGATGACATCCTCTACTGAGAATTAACGCCTCTGATGTTTTAGAGTAGTGGCAAAGCTCCTCCAGGAATTAGGCAGCTTGGCGATTATGAATCCCGCGACATACTTGCCCGGTAACACGCACTTGAGAATTTCAATCTCCTTAGAGATGCACTGTATCTCATGAGGCTGCTCCAAAACAGAACGGTTTTCGACCATTCTGTAGTCATGGAACTGCTCTATACTGTACATCTCGCTGCCAGCATCGGTTGCGCCGAATTTGGATTCGAGCGCCTCCCACAAGTCCTTGGCAACCCGCACATGTAAATATGCGTCAACAAACTTCTCTCCGATCACGCTTAGAACGCATCCAACAAAGACGACGGTGGCATCCCTAAACGCCTTCTCCTGATCAGGAGTAATCGTTTCCGTGGGAGTGACACCGACGACCCAGAACACGTTCATAGCCGTGAGCCATAAGAATGTTTTGGTCTGCCAACGCTTAAAGTACGTCCCCGTAAACGGGTCCGGTTTCAGTGCAGTAGCAAAACCATGAATCGAAAATTGCCTACACATATTAGGTTTTTGGATTGTTAAGAATTTAGGCAATTTACAGATTAAATTAATCCAAGTATAAATCATGAACATGACGTAAACATACTGATATTTAACCATGTTCGTGCATACTAGATTTATAGTAGATAAATCTACGCGAACTACTAGTGTTGCACACATGGAAATAATAATGACAGGGATAAACGTGCTATACCCTGCAGTTGGCCAATTGGCAGTAGCCGTAGCAGAGGCGGCGGCCGCGGCGGCAGCAGCAGCGTTGGCGGCCTCAGCAGCAGCAGCGGCCTCGGTGGCAGCAGCAGCTCGTTCGGCTTCGGAGGCCATGTTGACGATGAGGTAGTAGTCGAAGTAGACGTACGGCAGCGAGAAGTCGCGTAGGAGACGCTCCCCAAAAACCTAATCGCCCCTCTCCCGTACAGGATCTGGAGAGGCGGGGTTTCGGAGGCCTGCTCTCCCGTCGGCCGTGTACGCGGTAGACGGGATGGGATCACCGGAGGCAGCAACAGAGAGAGGAACGACAGTGGGTGCAGAGCGTATGAGTTGTGTGTTTGTGTCCGCCCCTGCGACCTCAATATATAGGCACGGTAGGAGAACGGTCAGCTCACAAATCAATTTGGCGTTTACTACAGCCGTTACCACGTAATCAATGCGCCGTTTTACTGCGCGCGGTTAACACGTGATCAATGCGGCGTTTTACTGCGCGCGGCTGTTACCAAAATAAATGTGACGCAATAGACAGCAATGAATATGACGTCTCATATTATTGGCGTGTCTGTTGAGTCCGTTTCCAACTGCCAAAATAAAGGCATCGACTCAGCTCATTCCCGCAACCCGCGGCGCGGCGCGTCGTGACGAGGCGGGCGGCGGAGGAGGAGAAGCGCGCGTGTGGAACACCTCCACTACTCCTCTCTCTTCATACCAACTCACACTAGTGGGGAGAGAGCTCACCTTATAAACTGGTGCAAAACTCTCCCAACTAGCAATGTGGGACTAAACTCCCACCATTTGCTATGGCAGCAATGGGGCTTAGGGATTAAATGGAAATTGCCTAATGGGCCTGCTAGCCCATTCAAATTTCAGCAAGTACTTTGTATGTTCTTGTATTGTCTACGAAACACCGGCGCAGAAACTGTCGAGAGCATTCTTCATATTTTGGTGCTTGCAGTGGTAGGCATATCTTCCTTCCAGAAGAGTATGGCTGCAAATTCATCTAACAATTTTTTTTACAGCAAACTAATTATCATGTGGTCAGTGGTAAGCATATCCTCCTTCCAGAAGAGCATGGCTGCAAATTCGTCTAACAAAAGTTTGTACAGCAAACTAATTATCATGTAGGTTCTTAGATGGCGGACTTTTCTGGTTGTTCATCGCCATCATTTTTGCTTTCACATTCTTGTTCAGGAGTGAATGATATTATGTAAAAAAATAACAGGACGGGCTGTCTCGGGATAGCAGGAGATCACTCAGAGCAGAAAAATCCAAGTAGAGCCAACATAACAGATGAGGCAGCAAATTTGTGTTTGTTGTATAATTAATAGAAGAACAACGTAGAGTATGAATAGAGATAACATTCCTCGAAAAGAAACGCAAACTTGTCCATTTTGTACTTGAAAATGAAGAAATATATAGGCGAGCCAGCATTTTATGTTTTGAAATCCCCAAGTCCCAAGATTGAACCTTATTCATTTCACACAGATATAAGTTTTCAAGTATATATGTTGAATATATAAATACCTCCATTAGCAAAAATACGTCTTTAATTAAGCTGATCATTTACAGGGACAAACACAAGGGACAGCAACATAGGTACAATCTTTAAAGCCTCTACTTGCACTGTGGGCTTCATCCACTTAGGTTTGCAGAAAGAAAGCTGCTACTTCATCCTTCAAACAATTCACTGATTTTGCTTTTCCACTCAGACACAATATCCTTGGCATTTTGTCCTACAGATTGTTTCTTACTTTCCAAGTGTCTATGGTAGGCTCGTGTAACAAACTCCAGGATCTTTACACGAAGCTCGTCTCGAATAGCTGGACTGGGTACCTTCCAGAACATCTGAGTATTGCAAGTTTCACTGAAAGACAAAGCAAAACTCTGCAAGGGAGTCGGATTGGTGAACCTGAAATTGAGCAAGTTTATCCTTGACCTTTTACTTGTAGGCATGCCTCTTGAAACCTCCAAGGTGAATGTAACGGGTACCCATGATGCATACATATATCTCTTTATGTAGCCTTCGATGCGGGATTGGCATTTTTCAAGCCACTTGGCTTCTACAGTCAACTGTACATCTGATTGCTCGACTTCTTGAAGTATGAAATGTATATTGTTGATCAAGAATATGCACTGGAGTCCGTCAGAAGCAAATGACCTGGAATGTTTATAAATTACTGATTCCAGATCAGTGATGAGCCCAAACACTAGACGACGTGTCAAACTCGTTCCATCAACTGTCAACAGATCGTCAGCGTGATCATGACCTAGAGTACTATCAAGTGAACCTTTGTGCTTCACTGGGAGACTGGTGTATCTCATGAGGTACCGAGATAATGACAGGATACCTCCATCCTGCACTACTTTCTGCGAGTTGTAAGTCCGAATCAAGCCTTTAAGTTCTTTAACTATTCCCCTCACAGAGTCCTTCAGTTTTGCAAGAACCCCCTCAACATTTGTACTGATAGACTCCCTATAGAAGACTTTCCTGAGAGTGGGGGTGGCGTCCATCAGCTTCTCTGGTGACCTCCTCACCTCATGGTCGGATACAATTGAAGCAACAGCGAACAGACGCCTAATAGGTTTTTTCGCTGCTTCTAAAAGGTCATCACGTGTAAATACACTGCGTGCACGATGGTTCTGCTTGAGGAGTTGCATCTGCAATGTATTGAGAACATTGACAATATACTCCAACACTACAGGCCAGCTCTTGATGGATTTCCAATGTGCCTCCCCTAAATTTTGGGAATCTACTCCAATGAGCGAGTCAAAGCCACCAATGAACTGGCACCCAGTGAAGATGTCACAGTATTTGATGTGAAATGCCTGGTACAAATCCCTGGAATGCTCAGCTAAAAGTTGCTGCTTTACTAGCTCCCTGAACTTGACAAATGACTTGAGACCAATTATGGAACTGAACCTACTATCGTTGTATATGTAGGCCGTATTCATCACTAGTGAAGGGTCATCAAGATGTTCCACATCAAACGTGTCGGTGGTGCTGCAAGAGTTGAAGAAAGAAGAGGATTTTGTGGTGCTACCACTTCCTGAGAAGTGGCATCCTCCCAAAGAAGGTAAGTCATTTTTTGTGGCTGTGTGCCCATGCCTGTAAATGAAGAGTGTAAGAGAAATGCTGATTAAAAGATGATAGAAGCTAGCAGAACTGTCATGTGGAGAACTATTAGGGTAACAATAAATTTTATGTCTTCGGGAACCATAACAAAATCGTTTATTTTGGCAGAAACAAAAGTACAATCAATCATGTTCCTGTACAAAAAAAAAGGGGAGAGGGGTATTAATTAAGAGCTCTGTTAGGGTGATTGGCAGGTACTTGCAGTACTTCCGAGTACTTCCGTTGACGATTATTTCTGTCCGTAGATCTAGCTAGCACGGTTAATTGCCTATTTTTAATCAACTTAATCAGGGATATATTGGTAACTTCATACGGGACCATAGTTGACCCACCCGCACGCGGACGACCCGCCGCTCGCCACCATAGCGTGGCCGCGGCGCAATCCTCTGCCTCTCCTCGTCATCAAGTTGTTCGACTACTCCAAGTCCCGTGTCGCCCTCGAGGTCCGCCTCAAGGATCGAGAGATGCATGGCACCCATGTGCCGCACGACAGCCTGCTTGTACCGCTGTGGTAGCCGTCTCCGAAGAGGCACGGCGACGGCAGTTCCAAGGTGCGCAGGGAGCTCATGCTCACCGTGTGGATCATCACCCGGGCCAACGAGGCGTTCCCGGACGCGTGGCGCTCCAACGCCGCCACCGCGGCGAGCGCGTGGCCAGTGTGCGCTCCAAGGCCTACGTCTTGCCCAAACTTTGGTGATGACGGTGGAAGATCGTGTGAGCCCGCGCAGCGCAAGGACGGCCTCCTTCGTCGCGTGTCCAGCACTCCAGCTCCCACTCACGCTCTTTGAGAAGCGGCTCGACCACCGGTCGTTCGTGCAGTCCATGCCGCTCGACCTCGAGAAGTTCGGCATCATCGGAGTCATTGTCGAGTGCGAGACGGTGGAGATGTTCTGGTTCGCCAGCCGCGTCCTCGTCTAGGTCCACTGCATGGTGTCGTTGTGTTTTTCGTGTGTTGCGTCGTAGTATGAGCTAGCTAGCACCTGGATCGATCAACCTATGTGCAGTGTGCTTGCTTACGTAGCTAGTACGTAGGTGCGTCTCGGCGAGTTAGTTCTTGCTACACGCTCGTCTCGCCGGACTAGATGGAGCCAACAACACGCAAGGGAGAGGCTGCTCAGCTGGTGCGACCCGCGGGCGATGTACGTATTCGTCTTTTTAACTGTCTCATAGCCGAGTGGTGTTTTATGTAACGCGATAAAGGATGGTGGTGCTGGTCGCCGGGCTGTTCCTGCTACGGCACCCATGGTTCCGCAGCAAGCTCCCTGTCGTGCCAGCAATTTATTCCGGCGGGTGCGGCCCGCGGTTAAACAACATGCCTCTGGGTGCGATATCACAGTCAGGCAGTCGCCAACAGGTGGAGCGCCTCCTATTTCAACCGTTTTTGGCAAATAGAGTAAATCGATGTTTTTAAGTACTTTCCAGTACTTTTCAATACTTTTTTCTAGTACTTTCTAGTACCTCTTATTTTTCCACCGTTAGATTAACTTGTTGGACGGTTGCTAAATTCTCCAATCACTCTAAAAGTTGTAATTAATATATGTTCGTTCATTTCTTAACAAAAGTTGCTGACATCGCACTACATTACATGGTAGAAATAACTATAAGAAAAGGTAATTTTTTACGCAAAATGGAAGCTTTGTTAACCTTGGTTTCTACATCATACATGTATACAGCCTTGATTATTACAACGCTTATCACAAGTAGCCCAACAAAACCGGCTGTGTGCATCACTTTGATGCAGAGGCCGGGGCCTAGGCTCCCATTTCTAAAAAAAAGTAGCCCAACAAAAAGTGAGATAGACTACATATAACCTCAACACAATCTCAATTGAAATGTGTGACAGCCGACAAGAAAAGCAACATATGATTCCCTTGTGGGAAAAAATAGCTTATTTCTAGAAACAAATTATGCAATGTCCTTTCAAACCTAAATATTAAGAGTACTATTTAAAAGCATATTTCCTTGATCATGTGTCAGAATATGGATAGACTGGAAACAACCCCACATGATAAGAGAACGAACTATAATTGAACGCCCCTATCTTATTTTTTACAGGACACTTTTCATGTTATGATTGATTATTTGACCTACGTTCAATGTTTTTATTACGCAGAATATTTTCCATTGAGGGAAAATACAAAATCTTGAAGTGGTACCTAACGCTTCAAACACGTTCTAACTTATCATCTGGTCTTCATTCCAATCATAGTGATGAAGAACGGCATCAAAACAAGCAGGAGGGGCTTCGACACAACGACAATTTTGACGGCTTGGCCATGGGGAAGGAGTGTAACTAACAAGGTCTTCAACAATCAGTCCATGTCTGTAGAGCAGATCATCAACAGAGTCAAGGATGCATACGAGCTCTGGTGTGTGGTGTGGGCAAAGGGTCTGTTGAGAGTTTTCCCTTAGTTGGACTGTTGGTCGGGTAGTTCAGGCAACCATGCTCTGCTACAGAGCAACAGAAGCCTTGTGCAGTTCTATTTTATTCTATTAGTGTCTGTTGTTCCGACTCGTTCATCTATCTTAATGCATGGACATGCAATTCCTCTGCATAGCCTCAGAAATAACCTCCCAAAGAACATGTACAGTTGATTAAGGTTTCGTTCATTACCTGCTTGCAACGAGAATTCCATCATACAGGTACAAAATATTGCACAAACAATTGGCTTGTTTCACCAAAGCATCTGTTGTCTTGCTCTTCCAGTCATGTTTTCTATATACAGATTCAGAGGTCATATGAAATATTCAACCAATAGTAGTCACTAGTAAGCTGCAGTGATTATTTAATACCGCGCTGGGCTGCCACCCAACCACATCCCACCAAAATGACATGTTTAACAAGTATGCACTGCATAGAATATTCTACCAGCATCCAGAAAACACATGTAATGTAAGTAATTAGTAATATATACCTCCTTTTAGCACCCATAACGAGTGTGGTAATCTTATGCTCTTTGATTGCCTCCAAAAGTGCAACGGCCACATCATCTTTATCAATTATGAGTATCTCTGCTTGGACCTAGAAGAAGACATAATACTAGTCCCTCACTGTTTCCTTTAAAAATGCATTATATACAAAGAATGAAATTGGGGAGCAATAATTTTAGTTTCAGAATTCAGTCTTCACCTTACAAATTTGCAAGCACTCCGCTAAGTTCTTCTCGATCATATTTCTCGCATTTATTCTGTGCGCACTAACATGATTTTCTGTCAACATACTTGATGGCACTGAAGCTCCCAATACCGCTGAAACAAATAGCTACAAAATGTAAGTGCAAGCAAATATCTGTAAATTTTCGCCAAGTAACAGTCCCATTCACATGACTTGTGATTCATCAGAATTAAGGGGATACATGTACGCAAACAAAAAGATAAATCTTACTTGGGAGAGCTGGCATGTGGATGTGGACAAGCACTAACAACATCTGTGGTGGGATGAAGTGCAAAGCCCATCGGAGAGCAAGCAAACACTGCTTTGTATCAACCCCCACTGCCATGTATACCTTCTCACTTGCAGGTCGGGATACAGTTGCCAGATGCATGAGCTCAGCTGTCTTTTATTTCCTTCAGTGCATTAATTAAGAACACTCTTGCAAATATTAGTTTCCCCCAACTGTACTTAGTCTCCCCCAAATGGTTCTGCATTCTGTTCTATACCTTCTGTGGCTTGTAGATTATTATTTCCAGGAACGGTCCTGTGACGAAGTGCAAATAAAGATTATGTTAAGTTGCTAGGAAACTACAAAGGGCCAATAAACTACAGCTTCGTGTTTCCCAATGCATTATCTAGAGGGCATATTCTCTCTTTAAAGGAATAATTTTATGAGGGATTGCAGGCCAAGTTTCTGTCAGTTTTCAACGAATAACTCCAAATCAAAGTGGGACGAAAACGGACGGGCAAAACTAAAGCTCTGCTTCTCAACGTATCATATCTCTAGTTCTCTACATTGGTAGAATGATCAACCTTGTTAACACACATAGAATGTCATACTCACAAAGAATGAGGTGGATTTAGTTGCTACCTCCCCGTTCCAAAATGGATGATGCCTTAGAAGCATGCAGTCAAACTTCTCTATCTTCGACAAGTAATTGATCACCAACAAAAAATTTAAAATGGTGATGTTGAGATGGTACCATTTAGTTTGTTGTAAAAAATGTTGACATAAAAGTAACAGCCAAAGTAGTGTTGACCATAAAAATCCAAAATGACATCTGTTTTAATAATGAAAATGGTATACTAGGTAAAAAAAAATGATCTATATGCCAACCATATGCAGCTAAAAAATTCCATATAAAAAAATACCCAAATCCTTTCCCCAAAGAATAAGATACCCTTGATTCAAAGAGCACCAATGGAGTTAAGTCACAAATTATGGTCCTAAAATGGAACAATCTTTTGGCCAAGAGTGCACACATTAGGAAGATGTCCCGGTTCAAATAAAAACTGGCAAATCCTACAATCTTGCACACGATAATGAGGAAACAAAAGATTTTAGTACAACTTTGTAGTATGCAAGTAATTTATGTAGAGCATACACATTATTTTAATTTCAAACATTCATATCAAAGGTGTTCAGGTTTATTCTGGGAGAAAGAACTATAAAATTAAGAGGCAGCACTTATCCACACTACTAGAGATTTGCTTATAGCAGCATATCCTACCACAGGCGAACACGAAAGTAGACGCGCCTGGGCTACTTAGCGCAGGCGAACAGCGGAGCGATGCGCCTGCGGTAAGCCCCTTACCCCAGGCGAACCAACTGCGGAAGCGACTGGGGTAAAGTGTGGCAGGGCCACCCAACACCACACCCTGGCACTCTTCGTTTACCCCAGGCGAATAGAGAAGATGTTCGCCTCTGGTATAACACATACCCCAGGCGAAAGCCGAACCTCTGCGCCTGGGGTAAGCCCTCGCTGTTGCTGCAAAAAAATGAGAAAACCTTTAGGACCGGTTTGTGATACAAACCGGTTCTAAAGGATCTGTCCCCTGGGACCCCCCCTCCGCGCAGCAAATGGCCGCAAGGCCTTTAGCACCGGTATCACAAACCGGTGCTAAAGGCATTGCGGCCATTTGCTGCGCGGAGGGGGGGCCCAGGGGACAGATCCTTTAGAACCGGTTTGTATCACAAACCGGTCCTGAAGTCCTTGAGGCCATTTGCGGCAGGTGGGGGGCCCAGTGGACAGATCCTTTTAGAACCGGTTTGTATCACAAACCGGTGCCAATGTGCTTAGCTCAATGCTTGATACAAACCGGTGCCAATGTGCTTAGCTCAATGCTTTAGTATTCTAAGTGACCAGATCTCACCCGCACCCACACGCACCCACACGCCGCCGCCGTCGCCAGTGTCGAGGAGGAGCAGAGCAGGTCGTCGCCCACTCCGTCGCCGTCGTCGTTGTTGATCCAGGTCAGCCCCTCTCCCTCCCATCCCCCCTCCCTCCCATCCCCCCTCCGTCGTCGTCGTCGTCGTTGTGGATCCAGAGGATGTGCGCCTGCTCCTGGTGGCCGCGGTGCTCCCGTCGTCGTGGATCCAGAGGAATGTTTGCTTTCTTTGAGCTCCATGATTCAGTGCTCTTATCGGATCTTTGTAGTGCATTATATCTCCAACATTTAATTTTCAATAATGCGTATTTCCATGACAAATCAATGGTCTATGTCCCCAATTTAGGAACGTAAACGCAAAACTTAGGAACGAGAAAACAGAGGAAATCCATAGCAACGAGCGTTTGGATCGATAGCATGTTCTGGAGTTTTTTATTTGGCTAAGCACCCATCACTTTTGTCCCCATCTCATTTATCCTTTTTTCTACTTGCGTTCAAACCCCAGCATGCAATTAGAACACAGTAATCTGGTGGTACCACACACAGCATTGCTTTTGGATATTCCAGTAAAGTAGATAGCTTTTGTCATTTGTTTTGTGATAGGTAGGTGCTGCCATTTGTCTTTGTTTTGTGATAGCTATGCTCCTCTAACCTCTATGTGTACTTTCTTAATTTAATAGAACATGGCTTGCGAAGTATGTCGGTCCCGATGTGCCCAAGGACGATTCACCGGGACTTCTTTTATGCTTCAGCTCCACGACGGTGACGTTGATTCGTTGGTAATTAACAATTCTTTTTATGTTAACTTGTTCTTTCGTTTTACTATCTAGCTTGAGACTTGTGTTTCTTAACAAAAGATTCCTTATATTTCTTTTTTAGATTCTACCATGCAATATTCGCGAAGAGTTTAACGAGTTAGTTGGCAATAACGTGGATTTCAATGTTCACGGGACCACTTACATTCTTCGAGTGAAGAAAGAAAGAAAGAAGACCTACTTCTGCGGGGAACAATTGCAGTCTATCATCGCCAAGTACAATTTAAGCGGAGGTGATTACATTCACTTCTCTATGGAAGGACCGCAACCTCGTATCAAAATTCTGTATATGGGCGGGATTGCGAGCGAGGATGGCGGTAGTGAGGAGGAAATTGGGAACACTGAGGATGATATGGACACTGAGGATGATATGGACGAGGAGGACCCATGGAAACATGTGGTGGTTGCTCAAAGAGCGAATCTTAGCGAGCTTGAGAAGGACCGTGTCCTTCAGAGACTTGCCCAGATAGATAGCTACATCGGGTCCCCTTTCGTGCATCGCATCACCAACACTAACATCTCCAATGGACATCTCATGGTATGTTTTTTAACATTTTCTTATTCCTATAGTTGCTTATGTTATAATGTGGACGGTATGTGACATTGTGCTTTTATTCTTTCTTGGAATTGTGTGTTCTAGAAAATACCTATGGCGGTAGCGGACAGTGCTGGCATGGAGCATAAAGGTACCATTGGAGTACGCCGTGGAGAATCAGGAGATGTCACCACAGTTCCGATCACCAGGGATAATGCTAATGGTCGCGTCATCCTCAACTCTCAAGCATGGAGGCAGTTCCATTCTGCAAGAGTTGGTATGGAGGCTGGCCGAGCTATTCTGATCACCATGAGGGATACTGACATCCCCAACTTGGACATGATGATGGTCATCCACTACATCAGCCCAAATTAGAACAAATAATCATTTTCATCTCACTAGCTAACTCCTGGATTTATTAATTAGTAGTATGGTTCTTTTCGAGACTATGTAATTTTGTTGAACTATGTGGTGATGATCGAGACTATGTGTTGATGATCGAAAATATTTCTGTTATAAAACTTAATTCTGTCATTTTGAGACTATGGTATATTTCTGTCATTTTAAGACTTATTTCTGTCATTTTCCTGTAATTCTGTTATTTTGATTTCTTTTATATTTTGATACAGCAAAACCATACCCCAGGCGAACAGAATACGGTACCCCAGGCGCATCTCTTGTTCGCCATAGGTAAAAGTATTACCCCAGGCGCACAAGGCCTATTCGCCTGGGGTATGCCAACTTACCACAGGCGCATTTCACTATTCGCCTGGAGTAAGCCATTACCGCTGGCGATATGGTCCCAGGCGAACCGAAATGCGCCTGTGGTAGTCCTTTTCTGTTCGCCTGGGGTAAGCTTTTCCCTAGTAGTGCCAGTTACTGATATGGCAGGATTTGCATTACAGTAATTCGTTAGTATATCATCTGCTCTCGCTTGAAACACTTGCTTTAACAGTCCCTTCAGCTCTCTGGGATTATACTTTCCAAGGCGTAAAGATCTAAGAGATTAACTCAAATGCTGAAGCAAAGCGACCTTCTGAAGAAGTGAAGTTATGAATAAAGACATTAAAGAATCTGGCTTCCATCATCCTCACATTTCAACTACTGCATGACTGTAGTGATTGCATCCACCATATGCTGGCAGGCAATGCATTCAAATTAGCTTGTAAAACTCTGACCAAGGTCCAAGAGCTTCTACACAGTAAGTTCCAGTGAATTTAGCTTGCGGTAACATAAGTAGGTCATGCCCTCAAATGGAAAGACACATTTGCATTGGCCTGTAGCTAGCAATTGCTCCCTCACAAAGCTTCTAAGTTCCCCGGAAGCTAGTGACCCCTCGTTACAAGCAAACTGCCTAACAGTCCTACTTGACAACTTTTTTTTAGATGAGTTGACACTTGACAGACTAAATTAGTGCAAAATAAAAGAACAACAAAGAAGAGTGCGCTAGACAGTAAGAATTCGAAGTAAATATAAGTTGATACGTTGGTGTGTGGAACACTGGAAGTTATTTCATATATTTATTTTTGTAGAGTAACACTGAAGTCATTCCACGCCAGAAAAAATCATACAACATATCATTGTTTTGTAAGAGAGTTTACCATATAACAACTAAGTACACAAGGCATACATTTAGTACATCGTGATCTGGAAGATAAAGGCAATCTTCTCCCACTCTGGACCTTGCCTCTCAAGTAACCCTTGAGTCAACCCCGGGTGACACGCAACCAAATGAAGAAATTCCAGAGATGGCAGGATACTGCTCAGTAGTGACTGAAACTCTGGGCAATGTGATATACTCAGTTTATTAAGAGATACCATTCTCTTCAGCTCAGAAGGTAAGGACTCTGCAGTCTGCAGTGACCCTTGGACACCTCTCAATGATCAAGCTTTTTAGGAAAGTGAAGCTTTCAAGGGTAGCCAAGGAGTAAATATTTTGGCAGCCTCAAAGCACAAGTGTTGAAGTGTTGTAGAATACCTTGAACCAACTGGCAAGACAACTGACATGATATTCTGGCAGTCAATTATCTCTAAGAAAGCAAGATTAGTTAAGTGCAGCAAACACAAATTCAGTCTTGCACCATCCATGTCACACTGGCATAATCGTAGTTTTCTCAGTGATGTTAGTACCTGAAATTTTTCAGCAGTCACTGATCCCCAACCACCCCTAATGTTCAGCACCTCAATAGCTTCAAGGTGTTGCTTATGTAAAAACCCTTCACTCAGAATGCTTGCAGAAGAAACTTCTAATGTGAATTTGCTTGATTTAAATGAGCAATAAGGAGACAACTTGAGATGCGAAATTATTTGACTTCTTTCTATTGTCACCCATTTTGTTGTATGAGGAAGTAAGGGCACTTCAACCAATTGTGGACAGTCTGAAATCTTCAACTTTTGCAGGGAAGGGAAAAAAGAGTTACTAGTCCTTTCCAACAAACTAATTTTGGCATGTCATCAAGTTCAAGATCCCTTAGTGATGGAAATGCCATCAAGCCACCATAGAATGCTAGGCCAATTTCAACAACAGAACTCATCTCCTTAAGGTGCAACACCCTCAAAGATGGAAGCTGCCCAAGAGGAGGAAGCAACCTCCACCTTCTGCAGTTAGCTAGATGTATGGATTTCAGGTGGAGCAGCATTTTCACCTCCAACCAACTCGGCGATGATTCCCCTTTGTACCTTGCAATGTGAAGTTCTTCCAGGTTGGGATGAGGCTGTAAGCAGTCTAATACTTCAGCATCCATGGTGGGGCGAAGGCCTATATTGGCAAAGCTCCATTCAAGTTTTAAAGTCTTTACAAACTGCTTGTTGGACAATTGGTCTTTGCAAGCTTCTTCCATGCACTGAACATCTATACTTCTTATAAAGCAAAACCCCACTAACATGCATTAATGATTTTTCTATCTCAACATGCAAGCTATCCACATCATCCATCCTCCTAGCCAATCAATTATCCATGTCATCTCCACTAATTTTTTGAATTACTACATGCAAACTACACATCATCTATTTCTTAAACCATCCAATTATTCATATTAATAATTTAAAAATATATACTATGATCAATTGTATCACATCTCTTATAAACTTTACAATGTACTGTAGTTCCTAAAACGGTCCCCGCAGCAACGCGCCGGGTATTCTTCTAGTTTTCCAGATTCTTAATGTTAAGAACCCCATGAAGATTCTTCATATCCTTCAGCTCTTCTAAAGTTCGCCCCTTTTCCTTACTAACATGAAATTCAACAGAACCCTGAAGGTTAACCAGACTACCAATACCTCTTATCACTGAGATGTACTTTGAATCGATGCCAAGATGTCTCAAGCTGGCCAACTGGCGAATACCCTCAGGAAGGACTTTTTGGGGACATCAAACGTCTGAAGATGCAGTAATCTACTAACAGATTCAGGTAAGATTTTAATAGTACCAGGAAGTGCTATGTAGCGCAGATGAGTTAGTAGGCCAATTGCTTCAGGTAACTCTAATATATCACATCCGCTAAAATCCAGCGTGCGCACATTCTTTATCTCAGTAAGAAAACCATTTGGGATATGACTCAGGGGCATCGAAGGATCTCTAAACACAATTAGTGTCCTTAATCTCTTCAAGTCATATTGGTTCATGATCTGCCCTAAAGACTTGCTTGAAACAGACAAGTGCCTAACAGTTGGCAGTATATTTTTGGACATGTCACCTTCGAACCTCTTACAATCACCATCAGAAACCATCTCTGCCAAGTCATGAATCAAGTCATGCATGACATAGAGAATTTTGTTTCCTCGCTTGAGCGTGTGAAAGAATGATCTTGACAAAAGTTGTTCCAAATACTCTCTGCCAATATACTCCATGCTTCTGCCATTTTCCATCAGAATGAAACCCTGTGATATCCACATTCTAACAAGTTTCTTAGGCTCAAATTTCCAATTCTTCGGAAATATACTGCAATATGCGAAGCAACACTGCAGGTGTGGTGGCAGATGATGATAACTTGACAAAAGTGTGGAGACAATATCAGCATGAATATCTTCCTCGAAGATACGGCTCCAATCCATTGTACTTCGATTAGCACTAAGCATCCAGTCAGTTACTTCAGCTGCAAGAGGGGATCCACTAAGCTTTAAAGCAAACCTCCTGCCAATTTCCTGCAATTGTGGATATTCACAACTATTCTCACAACCTAGTGCAAACTTTTTGAACAATAACCAATGTTCTTCAGTACCCAAACCAGCCAACATGATCGGGATCCTTACACCTAGCATGTCAGCCACCATCTTCATGCGCGTAGTCACAACTATTCTGCTCTCTTGCTGACCCTTGTGCAGAGGCGCTAGCAGCATCCTCCACTCATCCCTGTTCTGCCAAAGTTTCCTCCCAGTGTCATCCCACACATCATCAAGGATGAGCAAGAACCTCTTCCCTTCAACGGCCGACATCAACAAGTCTTGCAACTTACTAAAATTGCTTACCCCACCATAGTCCTTCCCCTCAGGGGTCAGCTCAAATATCTCCCTAGTAAGCTCCGTCACATCCATACGGCTCGGAACACACACCCACATCAGGAGATCGAAGTGAACCTGGATGTTCACATGATTGAACGCCATCTGCGCCAGCGTCGTCTTGCCAATGCCGCCATCGCCAACAATGGCAATAATCGGGACACCCTGGTTCCCTTGTTGAGCAGGACCATTACACCCAACTAATCTTTCCACCAAATCGGCCAGCTCGCGGCCGCGGCCAAAGAGGGTGTCGTTGTCCGGCATGGCAGAGCTAAAGCTCCTAGCAAGCCGGCTTCCAGGCTGCGGATATGCAGCTGCGTCGAGCTGGACGAGGTGGACGACCCCGCTGTAGGCTGCGGAGGCGGCGTCGAGCTTCTCGAGGACGGAGGGGAGCCGACTGAGGGGACCATCGGAGCAGAATAGTCGGCGGCAGAAGGAGCGGGGGTAATCGAGGATGCGGCGGAGCTTAGGGCGGGGGGCGGCGCGGGATTCCGCGAGGCGGTCGTAGTCGATGTCGTCGAGTAGGTCGTCAGCGTCGTGCGCCGCGTCCTTGAGGCGGTGGATCCAGGCGACGAGGGCGGGGTCGGAGGGGTGGCGCCGTGCGCGCTCGACGGCAGAGGCGGTCGCGTGGAGGCGGAGGAGGCAGTCAGAGAGGCGCGCGAGGTCGGCGGACGCGTCTCCCGCTCCCCCGGGGAGGTACCGGGTCAGGTCTTCGGCGCAGGAACCGGCACGGTCGCTCAGACACTGCAGCAGCGGCGACACCAGCCACCCCGCCGCTGCCGCGGAGGATGACGCCATGATGGGGATCGCAGCCCGAGACGGACAGATGGGGGGTTCGAGGAGGCTGTGCCGGGGGGCGCCGTGGCTTCTGGTACTTGCTTGTGGTTCTGATGGGAGTGGCGGGGTGGGAGTGGGAGGCGCGGCGGAGCCATCACCGCGTCCGTGGTGAAGTAGAGGGGAGACGGCGAGGGAGTGCGGCCTTGGAAACTTCGAACAAATCGAACTTGGACGGAGCTTGATTTATTTTTTTTCGTCTCCTTGCTCGTTGGCAACGATAGGGTAGGACAAGAGGTTTTACTTCGGAATTTTCGTTGGGCTAGTCTCCAGCGGGCTATCTTTTCTCTTGCTGTGTCTATGCGTGTGGACCGGGCCGTATTTTGTGTGTACGGAGCTCATTGTTCGTATCGAGGAGGCGACCCAAAAAAAAGATCAACGAGGCGACACAACCACTAAAAAACCTTGTATCACTCTAAAAAAAAACCCCTAAAAAACCTTGTGTCAACTATAGCATAATGTACTCGTAAGATGCTGACCGCTATTTTACCATGTCACTCGACACACCTCCAAATCCCTCGTTGTTCAGTTTCTACCATGGTGGCAACGTCTATGGGAACGGCGTCGTGACATCGAAGCTAGTTGCCGACACCAACACTTATGTGATGGGAGTGTTTAAACTCCCGGCTTCTGTTTGCAATGACCTAACAAAGTTGGTTAGAAACTATTGGTGGGGTGCGGAAAAAGGAAGAGAAGAACAGATTGGGTGAGTTGGGACAAACTAAACACGCTGAAGAAAAATGGCGGTATGGGCTTTCATGATATGTGCTTGTTTAATCAAGCGTTATTAGCTCATCGAGCATGGCGCCTATTGGCTTTCCTGGATAGTCTGTGTGCTCGCGGTCTTGAAAGCTCGCTACTACCCTAATGGTGAACTAGTGGACAGTGTATTCAGGTAACCCATCATCTTCCTGGATAACTATTTCGCATGGGCTAGAGCTTCTGAAATAGGAATTATACAGAGAGTGGGTAATGGATGTAAGATCAGGATCTTGAGGGATAGCCGGGTCCCTAGGGTTTCACACTTCAAAACCCTTACTCCTCGGGGTAACAGACGCTACAGGATCTCTCAGCTTCTTGACAATAATGGGAACTGGGAGGATAATTTGGTGCATGATTTTTTGTACCGATTGATGCGGAAGCGATTCTGAAAATTAGGCCCTCTCGACGCCTTGACGAGGATGTACTGGCATGGCACCCAGAACCATCTGGAATTTTTTCTGTCCGTAGTGCCTACAGACTTGCCTTGATGAGCAATCAGAGCAAAGAGCTTTCGCTGGTTCTAGTGTAGGGACGGGCCCCTTGAAAACGCATTTCTTAGATAACAACACTAGAGATATTTAATCATGTGTTAAGTGGTGCATGATTTACAGGTATATCTTACAAAACACCAAACACCAAAAAGGTCGAAGGAAAGCTCGAATTTCCCTCTTAGTCTGGCAGGAAATTCTGGCATGCAAAGGTCTTCCAGGGGCCGGATAATCCGCCTCCCAAAACCAAGGGTGGAAAATGGCTAAGGACCTAAGTGCGGGGCTTGCAGAAGGCCACCGGATATTTGGCCGGATTTTTTAGTATCCAGAGGTCGGATATTCCGAGGGTGGATATTCCGCCCTCCCAGGGGCTTGATATCCCCCCCCCCAGAATCTCGGTGAAGTGCAGAGGTGGTTTGGGTTTTGGCTGGCTATTTCAGCAGCCAAAGGTCGGATATTCTGGGGCTGGATAATCTGCCCCCCGAGGGGTCGGATATTCCGCCCCTAGAATCTCGGTCAGGCGAAAACGGCTAAGGAAAAGTTGTGGGGCTTGCAGAAGCCCGCCGGATTTTTGGGCCAGATTATTTGCCCCTAGGACCGGATAATCCGGGGGGGAGGCGGATATTCCGCCCCTTTGGGGCCGGATATTCCGCCCTAAAATCCCTGCAACGGCCATATTTCAAGAGGGGCTATAAATACCCCTCTCCTTCTTCAACCTCAAGTTAGTTCGTCCAAGACATTAAATGCACATTTATTGAGCTCACCAAAACCAAGATTTTCACCAATCCCTCCACCCAAACTCATTGATCTTCGGAGGATTAAAGGAGAAGACCCTGATCTACATCTTCACCAGCCCGTTCTTCATTTCCATCTCATGCACTTGAGAGAATCTAGTCTAGGGTTTCCTTGTGGAAAACCTAGACTCCATTGTTGCTCACTTGTGATTGTAGAAAGATTGTTGGTGTTCTTGGGAGCCCCTAATTCAGTTGTGGGTGTGTGCCTCAAGCTCATTGTAAAGGCAATGAACTAGGACTTTGTGGCGAGGTTCATGGGAGAATAGGGTGAGCCCTTTGTGGCGTTGAGTAGACCTTCGTAGCGAAACTCACACCCCTCCAACGAGACGTACTCCCCTCAAAAGGAGAAAATTGGGAATACATCCTTGTCTCTGCGTGCTTCCATTATCGGTTCCCTCTCCTTTACTTTGTGTTTGTTCTTGCTTAGTGTTGTTCTTGTCATATAGGTAAATTCAACTTAGTTTCATAATCTAGAGAATTTACCTTTGTGTCAAGCCTAAATTGAAAAAGAATTAAAATTGGTCGTAGCACCTATTCCCCCCCCCCCCTTAGGTGCCCATACTTTCCGTTCAATTGGTATCAGAGCCTTGGGTCTTATTTTGGGCTTAACCACCTAAGAGTTTAGTATGGTCAACAGAGGGGAAATCATCGAGCCCGCGACACATGTCACTATGGATGATATCAAGGAAATGAAAGATTCCTTGACCTCATCCATGGATGCCAAAATGACAGATTTGCGTGATTTAATGATGCAACTCTCGAAAGCAAAGGGTCCGGAATCATCTACTTTGATTCCTCCAGAAGAAATTCCGGATGATAGGGAGGATGATGATAAGGGTGGAGGAACTAAAAGTGAAACTTGTTCCTATAAGAATAAAACTTCTAAGGGAAAGGAAGAAAAGGAGGATTACCACAATGTCTTCGGACGGTACTCTCCCGATCCTCCTATCCCACGCCCTCATATTAATCCTAGAGGCGAACCTCCTAAAATTGATGCACATTCTTTTGGTCAATGGCAATATTATATGAAAACTCAATTGAAGTCTTCTTGTATTGAGCTTTAGCAAATCATTGAAGATGGATACAAGCCTCATGACCCCAAGAGCTTGACAATAAGAGGAGTACCAGATTTTCAACTCAACTACACCGCTTTGCACATGCTCCAAAAAGCCGCGGGTGAGAAGGTCATGCCTAACATTGAACAATTCTCCACTGCCAAAGAAACATGGGAAGCTCTCATCTCCATGTTTGAGGGAAATTAAAGCATGAAGAGGAATAGGTTTGATGCCTTGAGAAATGAGGCCAAAGGGTTCTATATGCTTGATGGTGAAAGTCATGAGGACATGTACCAAAGACTCAAGACCCTTTCTACCGCATTTAGTGGTCTTGGTGCCAAGTATGTCGAAGATGCTTGGATCAAGAGGAAGTATGTGTGTGCCCTCATGCCATTTGATCCCGTGGACTTGAAGATCCTTTAAGTAAGGAACAAATTTCACCTTATGACATCAAGTGAGGTGATGCAAGAAATGGCGTCCGTTCAAGTTCAAACAAAGCTTGCTCATGACACCCGTGCTCGTGCTATTGAAATGCACAAAGGATCCTCCATTTCATTGAAGGACAAGGTTGTGATCAAGTTGGTGGAACAACAAGAAGAGGTTTCCTTGATCTAAAACTTGGCTCCGCTAAATGATCAAGAATATGATCCCGTGCTTAAGGACTACATTGCTCTTGCGGTGCAAATTTTTTGGAAGAACCCTCTCATGGCCAAGGCATACATTAAGGAGAATAACAAGTCAAGCTATGGCAAGTAAGGGACTCAAAAAGTGAGGGATTGTTTCAATTGTCAAGACAAGTATCACTTTGTTTCCGAGTGCCCTTTTGAGAATAGGGAAATCCAAGGAAGAAAACTTGTTCTCAAGGATAAGTCTAAGCTCCCCAAAAAGAAGCCTTACTTCAAGAAGAAACCTTTCAACAAGAAACCATCATCAAGATATGTGATAGTGACTCAGGAAGAGTATGATTCCGATGATGAAGAAGAAATCACAAGTGAAGTGGCCGCTATTGATATTGCATCTTTGTCATCTCCATCTCTCTTCGAATCCCCCAGTGAGAATCTTCCTCCACCTTCCGCAAAGTGCTTCATGCCAAAGTCCACCAAGGTATCATCTTCTTCCAACTCTAAAACTCAAAGTGGAAAGAATAACCTTGCTTGTCCAAGTGTTGAAGATGAAATTGCCTCCTTGAGTCCTATTTATGACTAACTTGCAAGGTGGGACTAAGATGTACTTTGACCTCCTCATGAGCCAATTGGAAGAGGCCCAAGAGGCTCTTAAAAAGAAAGGTGAGACCGAGAGGGAATATGCCATTGAAAAGGGCCCCCTCTCAAATTCTCTAGAGGAAGAACATGAACTTCGAGTATCCCTTGAGGAGAGATTTGAAACTATTGAAGAATCACATAATGAGTTAATCTCTAAACTCACTAAAGAGCGTGACCATGCAATTGCTTAATATAAAAGGGCTAAAAAAGAAGAAGGTTGACTTTTGGGGTTGGTCATGAAAAACTAAACGAGGATCTAGAGAAGCTCACTAAGGCTCACAAGGCCTTGGAGAGTGAACACTCTACCCCTCAACAATCTTGTGAACAACTTCAAACTCAACTAGACCAATTCAATGTGCCTAGTACTTATACTTATTCTTGGGATCATGCAAATATTATTGAGGAGAATGCTAGGTTAAAGGAAGAGCTAGCAAGAATCAAGGGCAAGGGCCCTAGTGTTTAGAAGGTTGTGGCTCCTAGGCCACAAGTGGCTCCAAAGCAACAAGTGGTTGCTCCTAGACCAAAAAATGGCAAGCAAGGCCTTGGCTATGTTGCGATGATCAAGAAAAAGAACAAGAATAACAAGAACAAGGCCAATCCCACACAAGTAAACAAGAATGGTGGTGCGAGTGGTATTGTCATTAGGGATAACACTACTCGTAGCAACCCCGCGGGAACTAACAATCACACCATTTCTTATTTGTTGATTATTATGGTGTTGTGCAACCTAAATATGTTGTTCATGTTGAAGAATACATTGAACACACTATTTGGGTTCCCAAAACCCTTGTTGCTAACATGAAAGGACCCTCCTTGGATCATAAATCAAGTCAATGATTTCTTGTAGGACTATGCTTCCGATGGGTCAAAATGGATACTTGATAGTGGGTGTACAAGTCATATGACTGGAAGAAAGGCACTTATGACAGAGATGAGACAAAATATAAATCAAGCATCCATCACTTATGGAGATAAATCAAAATCTGAGGTAAAGTGTTTCTGCAAGGTGATTGTTTCTCCTAATATCACCCTTGAAAATTTCATGATTGTCGATTCCCTTGGTTTCAATTTAATTTCAGTTTGTGCTTTAGGGAAGATGGGCTTTTCCGTTTTCTTTGATACTAACAAAGTGGTCATCATGTGGAGCAAGTCTCTCGATATTTCTTACGTTGTGCATGTCGAAAATGAGTTGTATGTGGTAGAATTTTCAGAGTCAACCAACACTCGAACGATGTGTCTCTTCGGTAAGGCCGACGTGGGGTGGTTGTGGCATCGCCGCTTATCCCATGTCAACATGAGAACTTTGCAAAGTCTTCACAAGGGTTGCCACATCCTCAGACTAAAATAAAATGTTTCCTTTGCCAAATATCGTTTGTGTAGGGCTTGTGTTGAAGGAAAGATGCATGATTCTCCGCATCCAAGCAAGACGGTTATTTCATCAAAGAGGATTCTTGAACTTCTCCATGTTGATATCTTTGGTGTCGTGCCCGAGGAAAGTCTTGGAGGCAAGAAGTATTGCTTAGTGATTGTTGATGACTATTCAATATACACATGGGTCTATTTCTTCAAGTTGAAGAGTGAGACTCAACAAGCCATCATCTACTTCTCAAATCAAGTTCAACGTCAACATAATGTTCCCATCATGGTGATATGTCATAAACATATACTAAATTTATGATGTTCCATGTTGTTTTCATGTCATATGCTACATGTTTTCCTTACAGCTTATGTCATTTTTATGTTTTCCCGGGACTAACCTATTAACAAGATGCTACAGAGCTAGTTCTTGTTTTCTGATGTTTTTAGTTTCAGAAAAGTTATTCTGGAAATATTCTCGGAATTGGAAAATTCGAAGCCCGGAAGTCTTAGAATTCCCAAAGGTTCCATGGAGTTCCGAAGAGGCCCGAAGGAGGGCCACACCATAGGACGGAGCCCTCCTGGCCGCGCCTGGGGTGTGATACGCCATAAACGTATCCTTAATTTCTAATGTTCCATGTTGTTTCCCACACGTTTGCTATACATGTCGTGGGATAATCACGGCAGACGTTACCGGGGGTAACTGATCTTGGGGCAAGACGACACAGGCGTTTGGGAGAGGGTTTAGCTCAGAGGAAAACATGAGGGAACTCGATCTGGTAGCCGGCAATCAAGTCGCCGAGTCTCCGATCTCAATATATTAACTCAACTCTCGTGTTACACTGGATGCTCGATATCAAACGATATTGCTAGAACTCTTGGATCTCTCTTAACCTAACTTAGGGGCCGGTTTATAAAGCACCCGAACCCCCTGGCTTGCCCTCCAAGGCGCACCCTGAATCCTACCCGGACACTACGTACAAAACCCTAACTTTCCTTACCGTAACCCACAATCCGGGTTACGAGGCCTACAATCTTGGGCCTTCTAGAAGTTCCTTTATCCTTAGCCGGATCTTGCGCAGCGTCCTTTGGGCCGAATTTCACCTTGGAGTTGGGCTACCGGGTTATCATCCCTCCATCAGTAGTCCCTAGAATAGCTTGGGCTTCAGAAGATCCCCTTTGAAGCGCACGCTATTCCCTGCAAAATTATCAAACTTACAAGTTCAATGGGGGCCGGGTTACATTGCTTTGATGAACAGCTAGGCCTAACTCCATGGCGGCCATATAGTAACCCGGCTTTCTCCAAGTCTTTACTTATCTTTTCGGGTCGACACCCCGATAAGAATGTTAAAGATCCGGCTAACTTTACTCGATAATTGACCCTAATTTTGCGGAGAAGATCTCATTCTTGTTTCCGTCCGGATATCTCGTTTAGCACTCAAAGCACACCCCACAGAATCCAGGCTAATAGCCGTTTAACCCGAAATTTCCGGCTGCCAACCGTTGAGCTAGGTTTAGCCGCCCACACCCTTATAAATAGGCACCTAGGAGCAAATCCAACCCCAACGGCTCATTCTCCCCCTTTCTTCTTCCTCCTCGCCTCCGCACCCAAACTCACAGAGCATCGCCACGGAGACCTCACGCGCATCACCAGAGCCAATCCGCTGCCGGTTGCACTCCGCCACTGCTCGCCCCGTGCCGCCGCCAAGATCCGCCGCCGCACCCCCGACCCTTTCGCCGGGAATCGCAAAGGGACACCAAGCTTGCACTATTTGCCTTCGTCGAGCTTCACTTCGATCTCCTCCAGTAAGTCTCTCGTATCTATCAACTTGCCCGTGCAATTTCTCGATTTACTTCAGATTGGATCTAAGTCAACCCGCCGGTCATTTTTCTGGTCACGCCGAATTAGATCACTGGAATTCATTCTAACTCACCCAATGGATTGAATATAGACTTCACTTTACTCCCCTACTGCCCATAGTCACTAATTTCACCGCAAATCTAGAAATGGAATCTCCGATCTAGGCTCGGGCCGCCCAAATTTTCCGCTCCTGGCTCTGTTACCCGGAAAATCTTCTTTTTCCGGCTCTTTTGCTTACAGTATATACATGGGCAACCATCCAACTTCTTCAAACACCTTTCAATACATAAGCTCCCCATAATTTTCATAATGATGCTTGATACCCGGATAACTTGCAATCTTGCTCCACAAAACGATACACGGATAATACTTAGCTTCCATGTTATCTTGATATCGCTCGTCAATACTTAGACAACTCATGGCTTCCGAGTCTTATTCCTTGTACCCTTCTACCTCGTGCTTTGCAGGTCAATCCCATGGCTCCCAAGAAGCAGGGGAAAACACCGGCCAAGGCCAAGACCACCAGCTCCATATCCGCCAATTGGGCGCGATCCACGGTTACGAAGGCCAAGTTAGAAGAACTGGCCGAGTTAGGGGTTCTACCCCCTCAAAAGGAGATCCACTGGAGGATGCCGGGTAACGAGACCCGGCCTACGCCCGCGGATGATGAGGTAATATGCTTTGTGGAGCACGTGACCCGGGGGTTCCGTCCTCCGGGTCACCCTTTCTTTCGAGACATTTTGAGCCACTATGGCCTCCGAATATTTGACATAGGGCCTAACTCTGTGTTAAATATTTCCCATTTCATCGTTCTTTCCGAGTCATACTTGTGCACACCACCAAGTTTGGCTCTTTTTATTGAACTTTTTCAGTGCAAACCGTGCCGCGAAAGCGGTGACGGTGCACTTCTTGCTTGCGGCGGGGTCTCTATCCAGCGCCGCAAGAATTCTCTGATGCCACCCCTCACTCTCAACTCCCACGTCAAACACTGGCAACTCTCATATTTCTATTGCCGAGACACCTCCCCACCCGGCCAAAAGAAACTGCCGGGTTACTCGGAGGGCCTTCTCGATATCTCCGAGACCTTCAACGCCTTTGCGTCTGACTCGGACAGGGAGGCAATCCGGCCTTTATTAGCCAAAATCTCTATTCTTTCGGCCCAAGGTCTCATTGGGATTAACCTGGTGAAAACTTGGGTCGATTTCCGGATCCAACCCAATTCCATCCGCACTAAGTTAATGTGCGAGTATTCGGGACACACCACGGACTCGCTCCGATACTCCACCCATAGCTTTGCAGCCGGAGACACCAACAAGACTATCAAGAGCTTCTTGACAGAGAAGTTGGAGGTAATCCGGAACATAGCCGGGTTAGAACCCTTCACGCGTGAGAACCCGGCTCCCAAGGTAAAGACTCAGCTTTTATATCTTTATCTTCACACTTTCCACTTGATATGGCTAATAACCCTTATTCTTATATCTTCATCTCAGACCGATGATCCCTTTTGGAAAATTGAAACTCCTCCTAACTCTGAAACTCCAGAGGAGAAAGAAGACGCCGTTAACTCGGATGAAGGTACATTCCGAATTTCACTTAGCTTTTTTGAAATCGCTGTTGCTCGTTCTTCATTTTCCGATTGTAAATCCTGATAACTTTCAGAACAAGAAGAGAAGGACGACGAAGAAGAAACTGAAGGCAAGGTGGAATCAGCGAGTGACGAAGACGACGCTGAGCCAACAGTCAAAGTCGGATCAAAGAGAAAACCCCAAGGGGTCGTATTCAAGGTTCCATACCTTTTTCTTGCCTCTAAACCATATTTCTTTGATAACATGCACGAGCTAAACCGGAAATTATCCACTGGGTCATATTTGAAGGAACCGCTCGTGACCAAGCGTCGGGTGACTCGGAACTTTCCGGGTGATGGCGCCTTTAATCCGGGCATTTCGTCGTCTCCGGCTCAACGCGCTGGTATTTGACTAATTCCTTCTTGGGTATCAAAGCCTTTCTGAACCATCCCCTTACAGGATAATCCTATGTCTTGCTTGATGTTTTTCAGCTTCATCCGGGTCCAGCAGTGAGCTCCCCTCGGACTTCGCAGTGAATCCCGGGTAAAGTTCCCTTCCTGATGCTTTATCACCTTTTCATCACTTTTTTCCAGTTATATGCTAACTGCCTGCTTACATTGTCCATAGAGCCGCGGTCACTATTAGCGACCAAGAAGATATGGAGACCGATGACCCGGATATGGAAAACCTGACTAATGATATGCATGACGCAGCTGGAGAAGGACAACAAGTGCCACCAATAAACCCAGCCGACCGAGAGGCCGAGTATCCCGTAGCCTCGCACGTACCCGAGGAGGAAGAAACTGCGGGCTTGGGCACGGGAGGAGGAGCACCAGACTCCGATACTCGGACGACCCGTATACCCTCTTTTAAGAAGAGATCCCCTTCTCCAAGTCCCCAAGATCCCGGGTCTTCTTATTTGGGCAATGATACTTTTGACCAGATGATGAGAACTCTCCTTGCTATGAAGGCCTCGGAGGGAGATGTGCTAGAGCGCATGGCAGCGGAGCACCAGGTAATGTTACCTAATATCTCTTCTTATCCATCTAGTCCCCAAGTGCCGAGTATAATTTGTTGAAATTGTGCTCGGTATTCTGCGCGATAATCGGCTTTGCCATGATACCCGACTAATTCTCATACTTTGGTTTCTCACAGGCACAGGCCACCCGGTCTGACGAACTTTTGCTCAAGACCGAGACTGCTGCTTGCCGAGGTAAAGCGGAGGGAGGCCCTTGAGGATGAAGTGGAAACTTTAAAGAAAAATGTTTCCAAATACAAGAAAAGGTGTACCACTGCTCGAACCGCACTGAAAAAGCTGTCGGAGCAAGTTACTGATACTTATCGTATCTTGCTTAGTAAGTTTCTTGCTGCTGACTGCTTTCACGCCTCTATTTTGTTACATGATACTCGGAATTACTGATATGGCCTTTATTTGTTTCAACTTCAGGTGCTAACCTTGCAACCCCAGAAGAAGATGTTGTTGCCAAGGCTAAAACTTTAAAGACTGTGCTCCGGACTTTCTTTGCCGGCACCAAGTATATATTAGATGCCGTGAAGTGGCCGACTGAGGTATATCCGGGTGAGGAAAATCTTATCCAAGCTTGCTCCACTGTGCCTGCATGGATCGAGATCTGGAAACGATCGGCATGCCGGATTGGTATGATCCGGGCCTTTGCGTTGGCGAAGGCTTATTTTCCTAAGCTTGAGCCGGCAAAAGTGATATCCGGGTTTCCAGAATTCAAAGCAGACGGCTCCAAGTTTGGGCCCAAGGACTTCAAGGCCGTACAATCCGCAGTGCATCACTCGGCAACTACTTTGGCCGATAGCATGGATCTGGGTACGCTTATGAGTTCGTACGATGCTGAAGGCAAAATTGTGAAGGAGGAAGCACCCCCACCCTTGGACATTTTGGAGAAATGGGCTGCCGTTTCGGCCAGGAAGAGGGAAGAAACCGCGAAGAGGGAGGCCGAGTTAGGATCAGAGCCAACCACCTCTACACCGGCTGTCCTCCCGCCTGTCCGTCCTGATGCGAAGAATCCGGGTGACGATGGCGGGAGAGCTGCGGAGCAAGCCCAGGACCAAGACCCGGAGGGCAAGGGCAAGGGTGTGGACCCTACTCAAGAAGCCGAGTAAACAAATGTTATCACGATACCTTGGTCGTTTTGCTGCTCTTGTTCGAGACAGATATTCTTTTGTCGGTGCACCTATGCACCTTTGATACTAGTACCAAGATTTGTAACGTACTTTAATTCCTTGATATACCTCGTGCCTCTTCTGGCCTCTGGATGAACTTGATATTTATCTGGTTTTTGAGCTTATTCTCGATATCCGGCTTTCCTCATTGTTCCTTTTGTGAGACTCGGTTTCCGAGCATCGTGGGTTCTGACAGGCGGACTTTTCTCTAAGTCCCCAAGTCCCCAAGACTCGGATGTTAGGGTTTTTTGAGCTTAGTAACAACTTGTTTCTGTTTCAAAATCTCCAGTCCCCGGGGCCCGAAATCCGAGTCTGGGATGTGTGGTCTTTTCCAGAGAACAAATTGTTTTGCCTAAGCCCAAGCCCTAGAGCCGTTTCACGTGAGTATTGAAGTTATGCTTGATAAACGTTGAGTTTCCAGCTATTAGCCTTATACTCTGCATAACTTGTGGTTTAGATGACCCTTTTGACAATCTTGTACTATAAGCCGGCTTTCGCGTGGATATCATGTTGTTACATCTATACGAAAACAGGGTCAGGCAAGTCCCATTGGGCTTCATGGCTGATTGTAATCGTAAGCGAGCAAATCATGCCACTTTAGTGCGAGTCACATCGAGCTTAAGTAAGAAAAGTCAAGAAAATTTGGCTCCTTTGTCCGGTTATAATATTGCAGCCGTACTCGTTTGCGAGTAATCGGCCCTTATAACTCATAGGCATCAAGGCCGGGTCTTTGAGTTTGTAACTGTGCTATTCAAGCAATCAGCCCTCAAGACCTATGTATTGCAACATACTTGATGATACTGATGTACTGGTAGCGATAAATAATACTTATCTGGAGTGAAGATCATAAAATAAGACTTGATAACCATCTCTTTATTGATACGAGAAAGTTTTGGGTCAGCAGGCCGCCTCATTAAAAACCTTCCAGTCCCCTTAGGTACCCTGGATAGGAAAAGAGTGCGTCTGGAACCTGCTGCCCGTTACATTGTTTTAGTTCTTCTTGGGACTCTGTCCGGAACTGACGTAATCGATGCACACTCTCCACTTGTTGATCTTTTTTACTATGAGCACCGGGTTTGCCAGCCAATCCGGATAAGGCGTTTCCATGACGCGGCTGACTGTGGACGGCTGCGCAATTTCTTTTCTCGTGGAGGATTGTTTGAGTGAATCACCCTTGATGAAAGCCACCATCTTGGTATCTCGTGCTGTCTTGAGCTTTGCCCTTTCGCCTTCAGTACTCGGCTTTTTCAAGGCTGTTCTGTCATCCGGGTCTGCTTGAGACCGGTAATATTTGAGTTCCTCTTTTCTACAAGCTTGTTCAGCCATTGCTGCATCTCCTTCCTCGCACTCAGCCGCTATGTCCCGGCTTCCATGTATGGTGATGGTCTGTTTGGGACCCGGGATTTTTAGCTGTAGATACACGTAACACGGCCTAGCCATGAATTTAGCATAAGCCGGCCTTCCGAATAGCGCGTGATAAGGACTGTGCAATTTGACCACCTCAAAAGTGAGCCACTCAACTCGATAATTATCCTTTGACTCCCCAAAAGCTACCTCCAATGCGATTTTTCCCTCGGGGCACGCTGAGTGACCCGGCACTATCCCATGAAAAATTGTTGAACTTTTTTGTAGCTGAGAGTCCTTGAGACCCATGCGTAGAAAGGTTTCCCAATACAGTATATTGATGCTACTTCCACCGTCCATCAAGACCTTTTTCAGCTCATACCCATTGACCTGTGGTGCGACTACCAATGCTAAGACTCCCGTGTGTTCTATTCTTTCCGGGTGATCCCTTCTGCTCCATGTTACATCCTGTTCTGACCATCTCAGGTATCTCGGGACAGCCGAGGACACCGAGTTTACCGCCTGTTTCAGTATCTTCTTGTCCTTGTTGGAACTTCCTGTAGTATGCACGTGATACTGACCCAACTGCTTGGGGTTGGCCTGGAAACCTCCTGCTCCCCCTTGGTTGTTACCTTGATTTCCAGCTGCCGGGTTACCGGCTGGGGGTGGGCCGTTGCCCGGGTTTCCACCTGGACCCGGTCCTGCTCCCCGACCTGCACCTCGCATGGCTCTATTCACTTCCTCATTCTTCCACCTCTGTAGGTCGGCGCACTGCTCCAAGGAGTGGTTAGCTGGCCTACCGTTCCTGCTGTGCTTCGGACATGCCATTCTGAAGATGTCCCAATTATTACTCGGCCTTGGTGGCCCTTGATAGTTTCCTCCATTGTGATTTCCAGTATTGAAATTTCCTTCTGCCCTGGGTCTGGAAGATCCGGCTTCAGTGTTGGCGACAAACTCGGAGCCTCCTTCAAACGGGCGCTTGTTCTGGCTGTTGTTACCCGGCGCTGATCCATTGCCGGTTCTTCCGTTATTACTTGTGTTTGCTTTTGCTTTTTTATCGTCAGTTTGCTCTTCCGTAGTGTCCGTTGCGGCATGTTTGTTGCATGCATCCATCAGTTCTCCCATCGTAACCTCCGAAGCATTCCGACTAGATTTCATGCGAGTTAATTTTTGTACTAAAGGTGTGTACTTGCAGGTCTTTGCCATAGCTTGCAGCGCATCCTTGGGCTGAATATCTGTAGATGAATGAAGTATTTCCATAACCCGGCGCACCCAGCTGCGCGCCGATTCTCCCTTCTTCTGAACGCACCGCTCTAGGTCATCAATAGTGAATAATTTTATGCACGTCCCGTGAAAGTGCTTGATAAACGCAGTTTTCAATTCTCCCCATGATTTGATAGATCCTTCCGGTAGATTGGTGAACCATAACTTTGCTGCTCCCTCTGACATCATCAGATACATGAATTTGGCTTGAAGATTCTCGGACGCGTTGCGAATTGACATGGCCATCTCATAGCTGCTCAACCATGTTTCCGGATCCATAGTCGGCTCATAATTCACTACTTTACCCGGTTCTTTGAATTTTTCCGGGTAAGGTTCAGCCCTGATGCTATCCGAAAGACACTTAGGCCCTGCAAGAATGGTCGAAGCTGGTCTTACTCGGGAAACGTGTGATCCTGCAGGGGGTGCAGCTGGGCGCGGTACTGCTGGTATCCCATGTACCGTAGACCCGGCCACGGCTCTCCTGGCTCTGGAACTGTCCACGATGGCCTGTGCTGCTGATGCTGCTGGTACTGCCTGAATGTGTGGAGGAGGCGGCATTTGCTGCTGCTCTTCCCTCCGCCGTGCCGAACTTGTCTGGATATTGCCGGCGTTACCTTGCTGTTGGCTGACATATGGTGTCCCATGCATTCCACTTCTGTGATCCGGGTAATTAACCTGTTGTGCCACCGCGGTGCGCAGCATATCTATCGCCCGCCGGGTCTCCTCTGCGTGGGGTGACTCTCTCACGGGGATTTGATTTAGTGCAAGCGTTGCCGCGTACACGTTGTCCATGGGATTGTTGTAATGACCCGCTGGTGTGTGAAAACGTGATGGTGGTGGTGGTGGTGGTGGTACAGTATTGCCGGTAGTAACTCCAGTCTGTGGTACGGGTAACCCGGCCTGTGTGTCTACCGGTTGTACTCCTCCGGTTGTCGGCTGAGGGGCGGTTCCTTGATTTGCCGCTGGGATCGGCCGATCCTAAGGCGTGATAAATAGCGCGGCCGGGTTTATGACTCCTCCCAGTGCTGGCAATCCGGTTTGGTGCCTTTGATGTATTCTAGTCGTTTCCTCTCGGAGCCGGGTTTCCAGTGCATCCAGCTCGCGTTGTCGTGTGGCCATCCCTTGTCTTTCTGCTTCTACTTGCCTTCTCTGCTGCTCCAATGCGCGACGGGCTACGTCCAAATCCCTAACACGTTCCGCCGCGTTCTCTGGAGTGATAACTGTGGCAAGAACTGTCGGATCTAGGATCAGATTGTTGTCGAACAGGGCCGGATGTTGAGGATTAGAAGGACCCGCTCCTGGTGTCCGGTTTGCTAGGAATCCAAACGTGTTCGCGTGTAACTCGTTTTCTGGCGCTTGACTGGTAACCGATGCCGACTCTCCGTCAACCTGGGCCAAAACCGTGTTTCCGTTAGCCGGCCCTTGCTGCCGGGTCAATGCTTGTGCTGCCCCGGCTGCGGCCGCGGTTACGTTCTCTTGGTTGAGGTTGGTCGCGGGAGCCGTGTAAACCGCAACCCGGCGCACAATGCTTGGCGCGGATCCGTACTGTTCCTCTTCGCTGCTGTGTTCCTCGTACCGGTTCTCCAGTAGATGCATGATAGATTCGGTATCATCTTCTTTCTCGACCCGGCCACACGGGGTCCATGCCGGCTCCTCCGGCTGTTCCCACTTCGTGGTGGGCTCTTCTGTCGGGTTTGTTGTCCCAACTGATTCTTCTCCATCTGGTTGGATATAGCTGGTCTTCCCTGACACAGAATCAAACCCAAAGTCGTCAGGGATCGAACCGGAAGTACGTACCATACCAATGAAGACGCTGATCTGGCCGATTGTCATGATAGATCCGGATTCGAGGTGATCCGACTCTGGCCCCCAGCCGGAATCGTCCACCATCTTCTCTCCTTCGCGGTCGATGTAGATCTCGCCGATGACTAGATTCTCCATGCTCTTCCGAGCTTCTCCCGTGATGTAAACACCTTTGGACGCAGGCCCCACGGTGGGCGCCAACTGTCGTGGGATAATCACGGCAGACGTTACCGGGGGTAACTGATCTTGGGGCAAGACGACACAGGCGTTTGGGAGAGGGTTTAGCTCAGAGGAAAACATGATGGAACTCGATCTGGTAGCCAGCAATCAAGTCGCCGAGTCTCCGATCTCATTATATTAACTCAACTCTCGTGTTACACTGGATGCTCGGTATCAAACGATATTGCTAGAACTCTTGGATCTCTCTTAACCTAACTTAGGGGCCAGTTTATAAAGCACCCGAACCCCCTGGCTTGCCCTCCAAGGCGCACCCTGAATCCTACCCGGACACTACGTACAAAACCCTAACTTTCCTTACCGTAACCCACAATCCGGGTTACGAGGCCTACAATCTTGGGCCTTCTAGAAGTTCCTTTATCCTTAGCCGGATCTTGCGCAGCGTCCTTTTGGCCGAATTACACCTTGGAGTTGGGCTACCGGGTTATCATCCCTCCATCAATACACTTTATGTCATTTTTATCGATTTTCCGGACTAACCTATTGACAAGACGCCACAGAGCAAGTTCTCTGTTTTCTGCAGTTTTTAGTTTCAGAAAAGTTGTTTTGGAAATATTATCGAAATTGGAAAATTGGAAGTCGAGAGGTCCTAGAATTCCCGAAGGTTCCATAGAGTCCCAGAGGGGGGCCACACCATAGGGCGGCGCGCCCCCTGGCCGCGCCATGGGGTGGTGTGGGGCCTCCAGGCCTCCATCGCCTTTGCCCTTTCGCCTATTTATACCCCATCCCCTGACGTATCAACCCTAAAAATATACCACTAAGTCCTGAGAAACACCCGAGGCCGCCGTCATCGTCATCCCGAGATTGGGAGGGTTCTGGAGCTCTCTCGGGCACCCTGTCGGGAGGGGAATTCATCACCGTAGGGGTCTACACCGCCATGCCCTCCTCCGAAATGATGCAGAGTAGTTCATCCCTGGACTACGGGTCCATAGCAGTAGCTAGATGGTTGTTCTATCCACTTTGTACCTCATGTTTAGATCTTGTGAGCTGCCTCACATGATCGAGATCATCTTTATGTAATGCTACATGTTGTGTTTGTTGGGATCTGATGAGTGTTGAATGCTATGTCTTCTAATTATCAATCTATCATTTTATCTTCATGCTTATGTTATTTATGATATTGCATGATCTCCGTTATTAGTAGATGCTCTGGCCAAGTAGATGCTAGTAACTCCAAGAGGGTGTATTTATGCTCGATAGTGGGTTCATGCCTCCTTTGCATCTGTGCTCGAGTGACAGAAACATGACGGATGGAGGATGTGATGTTGCCATTAGGGAGAAAACAACGGTGTTTACCTAGTTTACACTTTTTACATTACACACTGTGCTTACTGCGATAATCTATTTCTTGCAACTTAATACCCAACGTTTGTTCGGATGATATTCGGAGGGTGGATTATTAGTCATAGATGCAGTTGGATGACGGTCTATGTATTTTGTTGTAATGCCCTCATGAATCACATAGTAATCTTTATGTCTTGCATATGTACTACGGTGTAGCCTTCATTTCTGTCAATTGACCAGTTGTAATTTTTCCACCACACATGTTATTTATCTTTCACGGAGAGACACCACTAGTGAACTGTGGACCCCGGTCCTTTTGTCTCATACTGATAAAACACCCACTGGTTTCACACTGCTTTCATACTGTTACTACTGCTTTCATACTGTTCTCCTACTGTTTTCCACACCATACGTTTAACCTCTTTGTGTTCAGCAAAACCGGTGAGATTGACAACCTCACTGCTTCGTTGGGGCAAAGTGATTTGATTGTGTTGTGTAGGTTCCACGTTGCTTCTGAACCAGTAGTGCGCGCTGCCATCTCAGTTGCTTCAACCTTCTGAAGTTACTCCTTCCTCCTACTGGTCGATTCAACCTTGGTTTCTTTCTGAAGGAAAACTTGCTTCTGCACTCTTCATACCTTCCTCTTGGGGTCTCCCAACGAACGTGTGTTCACACGCATCAAGCATATTTTCTGGCGCCGTTGCCGGGGAGGAAGAGAATTTCTGCAAGGGGAGTCTCTCACTTCCAATCTCTTTTCTTTGTTTTTGTTTTGCTCAGTTTATTTTATTTTGTCTTGTTTGCTTCTTGATATGTCATACACGTATCCTTAATTTCTGATGCTCCATGTTGTTTTCTTATTGTTTCCCACATGTTTGTTATACACTTTATGCCATTTTTATCGATTTTCCAGACTAACCTATTGACAAGATGCCACAGAGTCAGTTCCCTGTTTTCTGCTGTTTTTAGTTTCAGAAAAGTTGTTCTCCAAATATTCTCGGAATTGGAAAATTCGAAGCCCGGAAGTCTTAGAAATCCCGGAGGTTCCACAGAGTCCCGAAGAGACCCGGAGGGGGTCCTCAGGGGGCCCACACCATAGGGTGGCGCCCCCTGGCCGCGCCAGGGGGTGGTGTGGGGCCCCTGAGCCTCGACCGCCTCTGCCCTTTCGCCTATTTATTCCCCCCGAGGCTTAAACCCTAAGGATATACCACTTTTACCTGAGAAACACCCGAGGCCGCCATCACCGTCATCCCGAGACCGGGAGGGTTCTAGATCTCTCCCCGGCACCCTGCCGGAGGGAGAAATCATCACCGGAGGGGTCTACACCACCATGCCCTCCTCCGAAGTGATGCGTGAGTAGTTCATCCCTGGACTACGGGTCCATAGCAGTAGCTAGATGGTTGCTCTCTCCACTTTGTACCTCATGTTTATATCTTGTGAGCTGCCTATCATGATCAAGATAATCTTTATGTAATGCTAAATGTTGTGTTTGCTGGGATCTGATGAATGTTGAATGTTATGTCTTATGATTATCAATCTATCATGTTATCTTCATGCTTATGTTATTTATGATCTTGCATGCTCTCCGTTATTAGTAGATGCTCTGGCCAAGTAGATGCTAGTAACTCCAAGAGGGAGTATTTATGCTTGATAGTGGGTTCATGCCTCCTTTTCATCCATGCTCGAGTGACAGAAACGTGACGGATGGAGGATGTGCTATTGCCATTAGGGAGAAAACAACAATGCTTTGTCTAAGGATGATGTTATTGTTTACATTACACACTTTGCTTACTGCGATAATCTTTTGCTTGCAACTTAATACCCATCGTTTGTTCGGTTAATATTCGAAGGGTGGATTTTTAGTCATAGATGCAGTTGGATAACGGTCTATGTATCTTGTTGTAATGCCCGCATGAATCACATAGTAATATTTATGTCTTGCATATGCACTACGGTGCAGCCTTCATTTCTGTCAATTGCCCATCTGTAATTTGTTCACCACACATGTTATTTATCTTTCTCGGAGAGACACCACTAGTGAACTGTGGACCCCGGTCCTTTTTCCTCATACTGATAAACACCTACTGCTTTCATATTGCTCTCATACTGTTCCTACTGTTTTCCACACCATACATTTAACCTCTTTGTGTTCAACAAAACCGGTGAGATTGACAACCTCACTGCTTTGTTGGGGCAAAGTGATCTGATTGTGTTGTGCAGGTTCCACGTTGCTTCTGAACCGGTAGTGAGCCCTGCCATCTCAGCTGCTTCACCTTCTGAAGATACTCCTTCCTCCTACTGGTCGATTCAACCTTGGTTTCTTTTCTGAGGGAAACTTGATGCTGCACTCTTCATACCTTCCTCTTGGGGTCTCCCAACGAACTTGTGTTCACACGCATCAAGCACTTTTCGTGCGCCGTTGCTAGGGAGGAAGAGAATTTTTGCAAGGGGAGTCTCTCACTTCCAATCTCTTTACTTTGTTTTTGTTTCGCTTAGTTTATTTATTTTGTCTTGTTTGCTTCTCTTTATCAAAAAAACACAAAAAAAATTAGTTCTTATTCTAGTTGTTATTTTTGTTACTTCGTTGTTATTTTTCATCATGTTGTTCCCTAAGTTTACCCTGAAAGATTTGCCGGTAGTAAGTGGTTCTATGCTTGGAAAGGACACTATTAAAGAATTCTTTGATCATGCTAGTAAGCATGATAATTGTGAAGAAAAATCCATAGTAGAACTTGCTCACAATTATGAGACTGCTACAACTTCTTTAGTTCACATGTTAGAATCTAGGTTTGTTAATCTCCATCCCATATTACACCATATGTTCCTCAATTTGAATAACATTGAAGATGTTGAATATGCTTAAAGAATTTGGATATGTTGCTATAGAAGCTAGAAAAGTCTTTGATCATTTCAATATGCTTGGCTCATGTGTAGACATTGTTGGTGCTCTTGAAAAAACTGAATCTAATAATGAAGAGGAGGATAAAATACCAATCCCCTTTAAATTGATAGCGATGCATGAAGCCCAAGAAAAGAATTTTGATTGGATTGTTCCTGAGAATTTATTTGATGAAGATAGTGAGCCTAAAAGTTCTAAGAGGGGAACCTCAGAAACTCACTTAGATAAAATACAATGCATTATTAAGGAATTTCCAAATCTTGATATGAATGCCCCTCCATTTGAAAATACTTGATCCACTTTTCTAGGCCTAGCTAAAAGGCGTTAAAGAAAAGCACTTCTTGGGAGATAACCCATGGTTTTATTTTTGCTTTGTTTTTCTCTGTTTTGTTTGAGTCAAGGGGTTGTATACTTCTGTAGAAACTCCTTTATATCTTTGTTTTCATGTTTTATTAGTGCCAAGTAAGGTTTCTGACGAGAGTTGGAGTTGGTTTTCGGATTTCAGCGCAGGAAACAGATTTCTGTTGTCCACCGTAAAAAATCGTATAAAATCCTGGATGCTCAGAATGATCTGAATTTTTTTTCTTATTCCTTGGCTAATTTTGAAAATTTTTCGTTCTTTAAGTTTTCGATCTCAGCAACGTAAGTGCCTCGAAAAATTCGTATTTACACACTGTTCTGGTTTTGACAGATTATGCCATTTTTCTTGCATTTGCTCTTTTGCGATGTCAAGTGGGTTTCTTTGCTTCACGAAACATCAGTGGCTGTAGCTAATGTTTAAAAGTATCAATAGCACTTGTGCCATACAGAACCCATGGATTTTTATTTGTTGCACTAACCCTCTAATGCGGATTATTGTTTGAGTGTGGTGTGAAGGAAGTTTTCAAGGGTCAAGAGAAGAGGTGTTATATGTGATCAAGAAGAGTGCAAGGTCAAAGATTGGGGATGCCCCCGTGGTTCATCCAAACATATTTTTAGAAGAATCAAGAATCTAATCTTGGGGATGCCCAAGGCATCCCCTTCTTCATCAACTATCTATCAGGTCACTTCTCGTGAAACTATATTTTTATTCGGTCACATCATATGAAGTTTACTTGGAGCGTTTGTTTGTCTTTCTTTCGTTTTCGATTGTTTTCTTTTGCTTTCCTTGCTGAAATAATATAGTTGGATCCTATCATTCTTTGTTTGGGAGACAGACACGCTCCGCTTTTTTGTTTGAATACTTGCTATGCTAGCATTCTTAGTTTTCTTCTAGCTGGTGCAAAAATTCATGTTTAGATCTTGTTTTCATTGCATATCTTATTAAGAGATGTTAGTTTTAGTAGTGTTATGTGAGTCCTCTCATGTTTGCTTGCTGTAGCATGTAGATAATTTTTGTTAAATAATGATTTGTATGGTGCTTGTTTGGAAAAGAAACTGCTGCTTGAGGTAGAATTTTTAACGGTGCAAGTAGCAGCTTGTATAGACTGTGGCTAGAAACTTTTCATATCATGCTAGATGTTATTTTAGTTTTAAATCCTTGTGTTTATTGAGTAGCATGATAAGCCTCAAATAGCTGAGTGTTTAATGTGCCATCAAAAAATCATGAGTTGTTCTTTTCATATTGAAGCATAAATTTGTGGTGTTCTCCTTTGGATGTTTTATTTGGTTGACTTGGAGCATGCTCACACCATGTTTATGACTATGAACCAGTCACAAATAGCCTCTATGATCATTCAGTTTTTGAACTTGGGGTACCACTTATGCTTTGATTAATGATGTTTATGTCGACATGCATGATTATGGCTCTTATGCTCTCTTGATTTTTCGCGCCCAGTCTTTTGCTAGCCTCCACCTATACTAAGTATGAGCTCTACTCGTGCATCCAACTCCCTAAAACCAAATTTTTTCCATTGTGTCCACCATACCTACCTACATGTGGTATTTAACCGCCACTCCAAAGTAAATTGCTCATGTGTTACCTTTAAAACTTTCAAAATTACTCCTGTTTTGTGCTCCTGTTTTAGCTTAGGAGGACGTAAGTAGAGAATCTTTATCTCACTTGTTGATTGGACTTTCACACCCTGGACTAGTGGCTTCATCCGCTTATCCAATGATAGAAGAGCTGGCAGCGGGGTGCCTAGCCCCACATTAATAACACAAAATCTCTTCACTATTTTTGCCCCTAATCTAACTGTCAAAGCATAATTGTGTAAACAAAAGAGAAAGGGGATGACCTTCTACCCAGATGCGTCCTTCTATGGGAGTCGCTCTTGTGAAGTCTAGTTGGCTTGTGACGTATTGTATTTTCTTTTTAACATTCGTTGAAATAAGCATACACCTCTCTTAAAATATAGACACTCCTCCACGGTATGTGATTGTTAGCAGGCACCCGAGGATTCGGTTAGCCATGGTTTGTGAAAGATGGTTGGGAGGAGTGTCAAGTTTTTATACCTCTGTTTAATAAAATAAAAATCTCTAGCACATGAGTGATCCATGCTTCCCTCTGCGAAGGGCCTTTCTTTTACTTTTATGTTGAGTCTCCATCTTCTAACTTTATGCACAGTTGAGAGAGCATTTTCGCCATTCTGAGTTTTATGTGCATTTGTCCCAGAAACATTATTAATTGATTCATGATGTGTTATTGCTTGTTCTCTAATTATTTGTTCTAGTCTTCCTCATGAACTTTGAAGGTGTCCTGGCATTTATGTTTTGCCCCACTCTTAAGGACTAGCGAAATAACACTTTGACATGCTTTCTCTATACTTGAAACAAACGTATATCTTTCTTTGCATTGTTATTCATGATCTTTTATTTGAGTTACTTCTCATGATGCAAAGTGATTGCTATGCTTTATTATTAAAGTTTTATTTATCATGCTTGTGTTGAAGTTCTATGATCTCAGCTTACTTATGCTTTTACATTATTGATGATCAAGTTAATGTTGGTATCATGTCACCTCAGAAATTATTTGTTTTTATCGTTTACCTACTCGAGGACGAGTAGGAACTAAGCTTGGGGATGTTGATACGTCATAAACGTATCCTCAATTTCTGATGTTTCATGTTGTTTTCTTATTGTTTCCCACATGTTTGCTATACACTTTATATCATTTTTATCGATTTTACGGACTAACCTATTGACAAGATGCCACAGAGCCAGTTCCCTATTTTCTGCTGTTTTTAGTTTCAGAAAAGTTGTTCTGGAAATATTCTCGGAATTGTAAAATTCGAAGCCCGGGAGTCTTAGAAATCTCGGAGGTTCCACGGAGTCCCGAAGAGACCCGGAGGGGGGGGCTCAGGGCCCCACACCATAGGGTAGCGTGCCCCTGGCCGCGCCAGGGGGTGGTGTGGGGCCCCCGAGCCTCCACCGCCTCTGCCCTTTCGCCTATTTATTCCCCCCCGAGGCGTAAACCCTAAGGATATACCACTTTTCCCCGAGAAACACCCGAGGCCGCCATCACCGTCATCCCGAGATCGAGAGGGTTCTAGAGCTCTCCCCGGCACCCTGCCGAGGGGGAAATCATCACTGGAGGCGTCTACACCACCATGCCCTCATCCGAAGTGATACGTCAGTGGTTCATCCCTAGGACTACGGGTCCATAGAAGTAGCTAGATGGTTGTTCTCTCCACTTTGTACCTCATGTTTAGATCTTGTGAGTTGTCTATCTTGATCAAAATCATCTTTATGTAATGCTACATGTTGTGTTTGCTGGGATATGATGAATGTTGAATGTTATGTCTTCTGATTATCAATCTATGATGTTATCTTCATGCTTATGTTATTTATGATCTTGCATGCTCTTCGTTATTAGCAGATGCTCTGGCCAAGTAGATGCTATTAACTCCAAGAGGGAGTATTTATGCTCGATAGTGGGTTCATGCCTCCTTTTCATCCATGCTCGAGTGACAGAAACATGGCGGATGGAGGATGTGATGTTGCCATTAGCGAGAAAACAACAATGCTTTGTCTAAGGATGATGTTATTGTTTACATTACACACTTTGCTTACTGTGATTATCTGTTGCTTGCAACTTAATACCCAACATTTGTTCGGATGATATTCGAAGGGTGGATTTTTAGTCATAGATGCATTTGGATAACGGTCTATGTATCTTGTTGTAATGCCTGCATGAATCACATATTAATCTTTATGTCTTGCATATGAACTATGGTGCAGCCTTCATTTCTGTCAATTGCCTAGTTGTAATTTGTCCACCGCACATGTTATTTATCTTTCTCGGAGAGACACCACTAGTGAACTGTGGACCCCGGTCCTTTTTCCTCATACTGATAAACACCTACTTCTTTCATACTGCTCTCATACTGTTCCTAATGTTTTCCTACTGTTTTCCACACCATACTTTGAACCTCTGTGTGTTCAGGAAAACCGATGAGATTGACAACCTCGCTGCTTCGTTGGGGCAAAGTGATTTGATTGTGTTGTGCAGGTTCCACATTGCTTCTAAATCGGTAGTGCGCCCTGCCATCTCAGCTGCTTCACCTTCTGAAGTTACTCCTTCCTCCTACTGGTCGATTCAACCTTGGTTTCTTTTCTGAGGGAAACTTGCTGCTGCACTCTTCATACCTTCCTCTTGGGGTCTCCCAACGAACGTGTGTTCACACGCATCACTTCTCTTTATCAAAAACACAAAAAAATTAGTTCTTAGTCTAGCTGTAGTTATATTCCTGTTTTTAGTCTTGTTAAAATGAGTACTCCTGTTTCTGTTACCTTGTCACACGAGGAAATGATTTTTTACTTTCAAACAAAGGAATTATGAGAGTTTCAAGGAAGATTGGTCTAGAGTTTTTGATTCCTACTGCAAAATTGAACCTAAAATGACTCTAAGCCTGTTTCTGCGTAGCTTTTATCTAGGACTTGTTCTTTACTATAGATGTGCTTTGGATACTGTGGTAGGAGGAGATTTCCTTCATTGTGATGGAGATCAAGCTTTCAATGCTATAAAAAAGTTAATTTCCACCTAGAACTCACCTAGTAGCTCCGATAAAGCCTTTGCAAGTATTTATGCTAGATTGAATACTCTTGAGACACATGTTTCTTGCTAAAGTGAGGGTCATAATCGGATTCGTGAACACCTTGAGCATGTTCCAATAAACTCTGAAGCCTCAAATATAATCCCTACTGTGAAGGTTACTATTAATGGTGAAACTGTTCATGCTCGCTGTGATATTATGTCAGAATTTTGTTTTATGCCTAAAGAAATTTATGAATCTTTGAATACTTGGAGACTTTCTGAGGGAGGAGAAGAAATATGTCTCACTAATAACACCACTATATTTCCCATTGGGATAGCTGAGGGAATATTTATAAAAATCCTAGAAGAATGGTATCCACTGATTATCTTGTTATTAAATGTGTAGGAGAGGGCCGAATTACTCTTGGAAGATCTCTGTTGAAGCTCTTAGGAGCAACTAGTGATATGGGGAGCAGTACCATGAATTTTACTCCAAAATCATGTGCATGCCATCAGTTCCCTAAAAGCAAGCATAAGGGTAAGAAAGGTAAACGTAAGCATCATGACAATTTGGATGCTTCTTCACTTGAAAACACTTGATTCCACTTTTCCGGGTCTAGCTAAAAGGCGTTAAAGAAAATTACTTCTTGGGAGATAACCCATGGTTTTATTTTTTGCTTTCTTTTTATCTGTTTTATTTGAGTCAAGGGGTTGTATACTTCTATATAAACTCCTTTGTATCTTTCTTTTCATTTTTTAGTTGTGCCAAGTAAAGTTTCTGACGAGAGTTGGAGTTGGGTTTTGGATTTCTGCGCAGGAAACAGATTTCTGCTGTCCACCGTAAAAAATCCTATAATTCACAGAAAAATTGGAATGACCTGAAATTTCTTGTTCTTATTCCTCATCTAATTCCGCAACTTTTTAGTTCTTAAAGTTTTTCGATCTGAGCAACGTAAGTGCCCCGAAAAAATTTGTCTTTACATAATGTTCTAGTTTTGACAGATTATGTCATTTTTCTTGCATTTGCTCTTTTGTGATGTCAAGTGGATTTCTTTGCTTCACGACACATTAGTGGCTGTAGATAATGTTTAAAAGTATCAATAGAACTTGTGCCCTTACAGAATCCATGGATTTTTTTTATTGTTGCACTAACCCTCTAATGCGATTTACTCTTTGAGTGTGGTGTGAAGGAAGTTTTCAAGGGTCAAGAGAAGAGGGTGATATATGTGATCAGGAAGAGTGGAAGGTCAAAGCTTGGGTATGCCCCCGTGGTTCATCCAAGCATATTTTTAGAAGACTCAATCATCTAAGCTTGGTTATTCCCAAGGCATCCCCTTCTTCATCAACAATCTATCAGGTCACTTCTAGTGAAACTATTTTTTTTTTGGTCACATCATATGAAGTTTACTTGGAGCGTCTGTTTGTTTTTCTTTTGTTTTCTCTTGTTTTCTTTTGTTTTCCTTGCTGAAATAAAATAGTTTGACCCTAGCATTGCTTGTTTGGGAGAGAGACACGCTCCGCTTTTTCGTTTGAATACTCGTTATGGTCATATTCTTAGTTTGTCTTCTAGCTGCTGCAAAAATTCCTGTTTAACTCTTGTTTTCTTTGCATATCTTATTCAGAGCTGTTAGTTTTAGTAGTATTGTGTGAGTACTCTCATGTTTGCTTTCTGTAGCATGTAGAGATTTTTTGTTAAATCATATTTTGTATGGTGCTTGTTGGGAAAAGAAACTGCTGCTTGTAGTAGAATTTATAACGGTGCAAGTAGAAGCTTGTATAGACCGTGGCTAGATTTTTTTGTATCATGCTAGATGTTATTTTAATTCAAAAGCCTACTGGTTATTTAGTAGCATGATCAGTCTCAAATATATGAGAGTGTTTAATGTGCCATTGAAAGAATCATGCGTTGTCTTGTCATATTGAAGCATAAATTTGTGGTGTTCTCCTTCGAATGTTTTATTTGGTTGACTTGGCACATGCTCACACCATGTTTATGACTATGAACCGGTCACTTATAGCCTCTATGATCATTTAGTTTTTGAACTTGTGGTACCACTTATGCTTTGATTAATGATGTTTATGTCGCTATGCATGATTATGGTTCTTATGCTCTCTTGATTCGGCGCTCCCGGTCTTTTGCTAGCCTCCACCTGTACTGAGTATGAGCTCTACTCGTGCATCCAACTCCCAAAAACCAAATTATGCCAAATGTGTACACCATACCTACCTACATGTGGTATTTAATCGCCATTCCAAAGTAAATTGCTCATGTGTTACCTTTAAAACTTTCAAAATTACTCATGTTTTGTGCTCCTGTTTTAGCTCATGAGGACGTAAATAGAGAATCTTTATCTCACTTGTTGATTGGACTTCCACACCCTGGAATAGTGGTTTCATCCGCTTATCCAATGATAGAAGAGCCGGTAGCGGGGTGCCCAACCCCAAAATAATACAACAAAATTCTCTTCACTATTTTTGCCCCTGATTTATCAGTCAAAGCATAATTGTGTAAACAAAAGAGAAAGAGGGATGAACTTCTACCCAGATGCGTCCTTCTATGGGAGCCGCTCTTGTGAAGTCTAGTTGGCTTGTGAAGTACTGTATTTTTTATTTACCATTCGTTGACATAAGCATACACCTCTCTTAAAAATGTTATCAATACCTCTGTTTAATAAAATAAAAAGCTCTAGCGCATGAGTTGATCTCTGCTTACCTCTTCGAGGGGCCTTTCTTTTACTTTTATGTTGAGTCTCCATCTTCTAACTTTATGCACAGTTGAGAGAGCATAGTTTCCATTCCGAGTTTTATCTGCATTTGTCCCAGAAACATTATTAATTGATTCATGATGTGTTATTGCTTGCTCTCTAATTATTTGTTCCAGTCTTCCTCATGAACTTTGAAGGTGTCCTGGCATTTATGTTTTTCCCCACTCTTAAGGACTAGCGAAATATCACTTTGCCATGTTTTCTCTATACTTGAAACAAATGTATATCTTTCGTTGCATTGTTATTCATGATCTTTTATTTGTGTTACTTATCATGATGCAAGGTGATTGCTATGATTTATTGTTAAAATTCTATTTATCATGCTTGTGTTGAAGTTCTACGATCTCAGCTTACTTATGCTTTTACATTATTGATCATCAAGTTTATGTTGGTAGCATGTCACATAAGAAATTATGTGTTTTTTATCATTTACCTACTCGAGGACGAGTAGGAACTAAGCTTGGGGATGTTGATACGTCATAAATGTATCCTTAATTTCTGATGCTCCATGTTGTTTTCATGTTGTTTCCCACATGTTTGCTATACACATCGATTTTCCGGACTAACCTATTGACAAGATGCCACAGAGCCAGTTCCATGTTTTCTACTATTTTTAGTTTCAGAAAAGTTGTTCTGGATATATCGTCGGAATTGGAAAATTTGAAGTCCGGAGGTCCTAGAATTTCCGAAGGTTCCACAGAGTCTCGAAGAGGCCTGGAGGGGGGCCACAGGTGGAATACCATAGGGTGGTGTGGGTCCCCCAAGCCTCCACCGCCTTTGCCCTTTCGCCTATTTATACCCCCTCCCCGACATATCAACCCTAAAAATGTACCACTTCATCCCGAGAAACACCCGAGGCCGTCGTCATCGTCATCCCAAGATCAGGAGGGTTACCCTGCCGGGAGGGAAATTCATCACCGGAGGGGTCTACACCGCCATTCCCTCCTCCGAAGTGATGTGTGAGTAGTTCATCCCTAGACTACGGGTCCATAGCAGTAGCTAGATGGTTGTTCTCTCCACTTTGTACCTCATGTTTAGATCTCGTGAGCTGCCTCACATGATCGAGATCATCTTTATGTAATGCTACATGTTGCGTTTGCTGGGATCTGATGAATTGAATGCTATGTCTTTAGATTATCAATCTATCATGTTATCTTCATGCTTATGTTATTTATGATCTTGCATGCTCTCCGTTATTAGTATATCCTCTAGCCAAGTAGATGCTAGTAATCATGGATTGATTCACTCCCCTGAATCTTTTGTAAATATGTACATACTGTAAATAACTTTTATTTTTTAATAAATGGGGGGCTGTGGGGGTTTCCCCCACAGTATTGGTGTCAAAAAAGTAGATTCTAGTAACTCCAAGAGGGAGTATTTATGCTCGATAGTGGGTTCATGCCTCCTTTGCATATGTGCTCGAGTGACAGAAACGTGACGGATGGAGGATGTGTTGTTGCCATTAGGGAGAAAACAAGGGTGTTTACCTAGTTTACATTGTTTACATTACACACTTTGCTTACTGTGATAATCTGTTGCTTGCAACTTAATACCTAATGTTTGTTCAGATGATATTCGGAGGGTGGATTATTAGTCATAGATGCAGTTGGATGACCGTCTATGTATTTTGTTGTAATGCCCGCATGAATCACATAGTAATATTTATGTCTAGCATATGCACCACGGTGCAACCTTCATTTCTATCAATTGCCCAGTTGTAATTTGTTCACCACACATGTTATTTATCTTTCACGGAGAGACAACACTGAACTGTGGACCCCGGTCCTTTCTCCTCATACTGATAAAACACCCACTGGTTTCGCACTGCTTTCATACTGTTACTACTGCTTTCATATTGTTCTCCTACTATTTTCCACACCATACGTTTAACCTCTTTGTGTTCAGCAAAACCGGTGAGATTGACAACCTCACTTCTTCGTTGGGGCAAACTGATTTGATTGTGTTGTGTAGGATCCATGTTGCTTCTGAACCGGTAGTGCGGCCTGCCATCTCAGCTGCTTCAACCTTCTGAAGTTACTCCTTCCTCCTACTGATCGATTCAACCTTGGTTTCTTTCTGAGCGAAAACTTGCTGCCGCACTCTTCATACCTTCCTCTTGGGGTCTCCCAACGAACGTGTGTTCACACGCATCAGGGTGGTGTGGGCCCCTCGGATAGTTAACCCTAAAAAGAGACCACTTTTCCATGAAAAACATTCGAGGCCGCCGTCATCGTCAACCCGAGATCGGGTGGGTTCTAGAGTTCTCCCCGGCACCCTGCCGGGAGGGAAAATTGTCACCGGAGGGCTCTACACCACCATGCCCGCCTACGGAGTGATGCGTGAGTAGTTCATCCTTGGACTACGGGTCCATAGCAGTAGCTAGATGGTTGTCCTCTCCTCTTTATGCCCCATGTTTAGATCTCGTGATCTGCCTCACATGATCGAGATCATCTTATTGTAATGCTACATGTTGTGTTTGCTGGGATCCGATGATTATTGAATGCTATGTCTCTTGATTATCAATCTATCATGTTTTCTTCATGTGTATGTTATTTATGATCTTGCATGCTCTGTGTTGTTAGTAGATGCTCTCGCCAAATAGATGCTAGTGACTCCAAGAGGGAGTATTTATGCTCGATAGTGCGTTCATGCCTCTTTTGCATCTGTGCTCGAGGGACAAAAACGTGACGGATGGAGGATGTGTTGTTTCCATGAGGGAGAAGACAATGATGTTTACTTTGTTTACATTGTTTACATTACACAATTTTCTTACTGCGATTATCTGTTGCTTGCAACTTAATACCAACTGTTTGTTCGGATGATATTCGGAGGGTGGATTATTAGTCATAGACGCAGTTGGATGACGGTATATGACGAAGATACGGATCCTGGACCCTGCGGGTAAGGACACCCCCTCTCAGGTCCTCTGGTTAAGGCCCGAAAGGAGGCGCCCTTGGAGTACTCTAGAAGGCCCATGTGAAGCCCACCCGCATCAACTTGCGGGATAAGTTAGGGAATTTGTAACCGACCCGGCTAGGGTTTGAGTCCTCTCCGGGTGGAACTCGAGACCTGGCCATCTATATAAGGCCAGGAGAGCCCCTAAGGAGAGGACCAAGTAATACCGCACGACCAAAAAGCCTCGGAACTCGAGATCTACTCTCGATTCGAGCAACCTGTAACCGATCTAATCATCCAATACAGATCAGCAGAAGGCAGGAGTAAGGGTTTTACCTCTTCGAGGGCCCCGAACCTGGGTAAATCTCGCCCCCCAGTCAAGCCGACGATTTCACCAGCGCTCATGACTTCTCCTAGTCGAAACCCGATAGGGTCACCTGAGGGATTTGTGGAGTCAGAACTTCGACAATTGGCGCCGACCGTGGGGAGCGCAGGCGCTGGATCACCGGCATCTTCGGCTTCATCGACATCCAACTCCCGTTGGAAACCATCGACTACGGCTCCGAACAATCCCGTACGGATCGGATCCGTCATAGTCACGCCTCACTCGCCGGAATCACGCCCGGTGTTCGAGGATCTCGAGAAGAGCGTCACCCTGACGTTCGGAAGCTTCAACTTCATGGCGAACAGAGACGGAATCCTCCACTTCTCGGATGAATCTGAACCCGAATCTGGAGCCGTCAACTCGCGCTTCCCTATGGAGAAAAGTGGCGAGTCCATCTGCTTCAACACAGTCGGCTACCACGCCCTCTCGACAGAGGAACCATCTCGGGTACGGGAAGCCTTCCGATCTGCGCCTAGGACGCATGAGCCACGACTGGCCCAAGTCTGCATGGCAGGATCGGAACAACCCTCGGAAACCGAATACAGCGCAACCGAGCGCGATATAATCGGCGTTTCGCGGGAGGCCTGGAAGAGGGCCAAGGAGGCCATGCGGCGGAGTCAGCCACCCGCGGCAGGAGCCTCACAAGAAGACCTAACCTCCTACCACTACCACCTAGTAAGAGCGGCCTCAAACATCAAAGAAGCCCGGGCGGATCTAGCCCGTCGCAGAAGAGCGGCGGATGAATCAAGCCTACGGCGAGTCGAACAGTCCCTTGCACCCTCAGTCGGTACCCGACCCGCGAGGAAAGGACACGCAACATCGTCAAGGGGCCACGAATCCGTGAACGCGACCGACAGGTCGACCACGTCTTCCTTCATGAGGGTCGACGATGACGGCAATGTCTATCCGCAAACCCCAGCTGCCGCGATCCTAGCCGCAGCAACCTACATGCAGATGAACCAACCGACGGACAGCGACCCTCGGGTGGAACAGTACAAACAAATTCGCAAAGGACTAGGATTGGCGGCCGCAAGGCTCGCTTCCCACGGTTGCAAGAAGACCGAAGAAGAATTGGAGAAGGAGCGACAGGAGAAAAACAAGGATAAAGAAACGCCCCGCAGACACAGAAGTTCATCCCCGAGGAAAGACAAATCGCCACGGCGTGGTCGAGGAAAAGAAGCCCGCCGTCGCGGCGACAGTCGAAGCAGCAGTGACGACAGCCCGAGAGACAAAAACTCGCGGCGCCACAGCAGCCGCTCGAGAAAGCGAAGCAAAGAACCAAGGACAGCGACCGCGACCGGTCCGAATACGACGCGCGATCAAATCTCGCCCAAAAGAAGGTGGATAGGGCGAGAGCTTCACGGTATCGCGAACGCTCCTCATCCAGGTCCTCAGACGACGAAACCTGTGGAGCGCTCTGTTTCGCTCGCAGTATCCGAGAAGCACCTCTACCCAAGAGGTTCAAGCTCAGCACGGAGGTGACTAAATACGACGGCTCGCTCGAGCCCTCCCAGTGGTTAAGCGATTACCTCACGGCAGTAAAATGCCAACGTGGGAACAAGAACACAGCCATGCAATACCTCAATTTGCATCTTACAGGCGCGGCCCGCAGTTGGCTGGAAAGAAGACCTAAATCTTGCTACGTATCATGGGACGACCTGCACCACGATTTCTGCAAAAATTTCCAGTCGACGTACAAGAGGCCTGCCACAATCGAAGAACTACGAGCGTGCAAACAGAAGAGTGGCGAATCCACACGAGAATATATCCAGCGGTGGACCACACTCAGGAACACCGCAGGAACCATCTCGGAGGAGGTGGCGATTGAGGCCTTCGCCAAAGGAGCAAGAAGAACCGCGTTTCGAGAAGAGCTAGGAAGAGCTGCGCCCAAAACCATTGGGGAGCTAATGATCATAGCCGAAAAATGGGCTAACGGAGAAGATGCGGTACGCAATGAAAGAGCATCGTCGCCCACGCATGAAGAAGACCGTCATGGGCGAAGAAAAAGAAGGAAATACTACGACCACGAGGACAGGGAGGAATTAGTGGCGGCAGAATTCACGCGAATCCGCGACTCTGGCCGCCGCGGAAGTCGCGAGTGGAAACCAAAGGCAGAAGAAAAGTCCCCCGAGGAGGATCTTGATGCATACTGCTCGCTACACCTGTTCACAGATAAGCGCACGGGCAAAACTAAGGCAACACACCTTCTCAAGGATTGTCGAAAGTTTCTCGACATCTCGGATGCTCTCGCGAGGAAAAGATTTGCATCCACTCAAAACTACCCGCCGCTGCCAGGAGGGGGACAACAGTTCCAGCCGCCTCCACCACCTCCTCCACCAGCAAACCCAAACATGGCGCTAGCCGCACTACCTGCGCCACCTCCACAAAACAATGGAGCCAATGCATACCCGAATCCGGCAGGACAACTCGCGATGATACAGAAGGTATGCCCCTCTCGCAGAGCTCAAAAGACTAACACAAGGAAACTATGCATGGCAGTGCAGACACCGCCAACAAAGACCGAGTACCTGAAGATGGCAGATCAGCCCATCACGTTCTCGAAACAAGACCATCCACCACAAGTCTATCGACCAGGACACGCCGCCCTCGTCATCCAGGCTCAAATCGGAAATTATGACCTGGCCCGCGTGTTCATGGACGGCGGTAGTGGAATCAACATCATCTACGCGGATACACTCCGTCGAATGAACAAGAACCTGGACGGCCTAGCGGAATCAGAAACATCCTTCCACGGGATAGTTCCGGGCAAGGCAATCCGTCCACTCGGAACAATCAACTTAGAAGTTGTATTGGGCTCTCCAAGCAATTACAGAAGGGAATTCCTGGACTTCGAAGTCGTCGACTGGCCCTCACAGTACCACGCCATCCTTGGCCGAACAGCGTTCGCCAGATTCATGGCAGTACCACATTACGCGTACTTGAAACTCAAGCTACCCGGCGAATACGGTGTGATCACCATCGACGGAGACTTCAAGAAGTCAGACAAGTGTGACATAGAATTCAATGAGATCGCGAAATCTTTCGGGATGCAAGAAGAACTTCAAGAGCTGGCAAAAACCACGGACCACTCCGTCATGCCCCTCACGAAGAAAAACGCGCCTGAACTGGAATTCAGCGCCAACAGCGACACCCGCAAGCACCAAGTGCACCCGACGGATTCCGCCAAGACCGTGATGGTTTCCACAACCCTCTCGCCAGCATAGGAAAGCGCGCTCGTCAAACTCCTCCGTGAGTACTGGGAAATTTTTGCCTGGCAGCCCTCAGATATGCCAGGAATACCCAGGGAGTTTGCCGAGCACTCACTCGAAGTCTTTCCTAACGCCAAACCCATCAAACAGACGACTCGACGATTCTCAGAACCCAAGCAGAAGGCGCTTGGAGAAGAAATAAACAGACTGCTAGCCGCCAACTTTATTAGGGAGATCAAGATATCCACCTGGTTGGCAAACCCGGTGCTGGTCCCCAAGAAGAACACGGACATCCTTCGGGTGTGCATCGACTACACATCGTTGAATAAGCACTGCCCCAAGGACAATTTTCCTCTACCACGAATCGACCAGATCGTGGACTCTACGGCAGGCTGCCAACGCCTCTCCTTCCTGGATGCCTATTCGGGATACAACCAGATCCGAATGAAAAAGGAAGACGAAGAGAAGACGGCATTCATCACACCCCACGGTGTCTACTGCTACACGACAATGCCCTTCGGGCTGAAGAACGCAGGCGCAACATATCAGCGCTGCATGCAAAGATGCCTCGCCAATCTCATTGGCAAAAACGTACAAGTGTACGTCGACGACATCGTCATCAAAACTCGAGTGGAGGACACACTCCTCGAGGACATCAGAGAAACGTTCGACGCCCTTAATGCATATCGGATCAAGCTCAATCCGACCAAATGCGTTTTCGGCGTCCCTGCAGGAAAACTCCTCGGGTACCTGGTATCCGCCAGAGGCATTGAAGCCAACCCAGAAAAAATACAAGCCATCCTGACCATGAAGGAGCCAACCAATCTACGCGGAGTCCAACAGCTCGCAGGGCGACTAGCCGCCTTAAGCAGGTTCATCGCACGATTGGGAGAGCAAGCGTTACCCTTCTACAAATTACTACAGAAGACGGACAAATTCGAGTGGACACCCGAAGCTAAACAAGCATTCGCAGACCTGAAGCGATCGCTGCAAAGCAGGCGCGTCCTTGCAACACCGCAAGAAAGGGAGCCGCTCCTACTATACCTAGCCGCTACAAACCAGGTCATCAGCACAGCAATCGTGGTCGAAAGACCCGAAGACGGCAAAGCATACGGAGTCCAACGACCAATATATTACATCAGCGAAGTGCTCTCGCCATGCAAGCAACGATACCCTCACTATCAGAAGCTGGCATATGGAGTTGTTCTCACAGCCCGAAAGCTCAAACATTATTTCCAGGAACATACCATTACAGTGGTTAATGATGCGTCACTCGGGACAATCATGAACAACCCTATGGCATCCGGAAGAATAGCAAAATGGAGCATCGAGCTGGGCGCCTGGGACATCACCTATACAGAGCGAAAAGCAGTCAAATCCCAAGTACTTGTGGAATTCCTCAGCGAATGGATAGAGCTACAAACGCCCGGACCACCCGAGTACACGAGCAATTGGATAATGTACTTCGACGGATCCAAGAGAAACGAAGGAGCAGGAGCTGGAATCGTTCTTATTTCGCCTCGGGGAGACAAGCTACAATACGTCTTGCGACTGGACTTTCCACCAGACGATCCAGCCTCAAACAACGACGCAGAATATGAAGCCCTGTTGCACGGGATGAAGATGGCAATCGCCTGTGGAGCTACCCGATTAATGATATACGGTGATTCCAATCTCATCGTGCAGCAGACGATGAAAGAATGCGACGCCATCGCTGAAAACATGGTCGCATATCGTGACATGTACAACCTACTCGAAGGAAGCTTTAAAGGCTGCGAGCTGAAACACATTGCAAGATCTACTAACGAAGAAGCAGATAGACTGGCAAACATGGGTTCCACCAATACACCTATACCGCCAGGAATATACTTCGAACGGATGATCAAGCGATCAGTCAAAGTGAAGAAAGCTGCAGCAGCGCCAGAAACAGAGGTCAGCCCGCAGGTCGCGCTTATCGAGCTTATTCACAATATATCACGACAGGTTTTCATGGTCGAGCCAGTCTCGACGCAGAAATATTTCGACTACCTGCTCCACAGACAGCTCCCGGCCGACCCACGTGAGGCTCGACAGATAATCAGGCGTGGCAAATCCTTTCGAGTAGTCAACGGAGAATTATACAAGCAAAGTATCTCGGGAATACTTCAGCGTTGCATCGCACCCGAAGACGGCAAGGAATTGCTCCAGGACATACACCAAGGAGACTGCGGACATCATGCTAGCTGGAAAAGAATAATGGGAAAAGCTTTCCGAGCAGGATTTTACTGGCTAACAGCAGCCAACGATGCAAAAAGCCTGGTCGAACGATGCGACGCCTGCCAGCGATTCGCACCAAGGCCACACGCCCCTGCTACGGAACTACACATGATACCAATAGCCTGGCCCTTTGCACAATGGGGGCTAGATATGGTTGGGCCACTACGCAAGTCCACGCCAGGTGGATACACACACTTGCTGGTCGCAGTCGACAAGTTCACCAAATGGATCGAGGCTATGCCAGTGACCTCAGCAAGCGCCCAATGCGCCGTCAAGTTTCTCGACTCCATTGTATGTCGATTTGGGGTGCCACACGACATCATTACAGATAACGGTACAAATTTCACAGCAAAGGAGACACAACAATTCTGCGAGGAAAAAGGCATCAATTTCAAATTTGCCTCCGTCGCTCACCCGCAAACGAACGGACAAGTCGAAAGATCCAATGGCTTAGTTTCGATGAGCATCAAGAAGCGACTACTCGATCGTCTACACCCCGCCGCAGGACATTGGGCGGAAGAGCTACCCTACGTACTTTGGAGCCTGCGCACAACTCCTAATCGATCAACGAAGTACACGCCATTCTTCATGGTATACGGGGCAGAAGCAGTCCTTCCCGAGGACGTTCGATTCAGCGCCCCACGAGTTGTAGCCTACAGCGAAGAAACTTCCAACAAGGCGCTCGCAGAAGATATGGATGCACTCGACGAAATGCGCGACATCGCACTCGCAAGATCCGCGGTGTATCAGCAATCCTTGCGCAACTATCACAGTCGCCGCATACGCCACAGAGCATTCGCGGTTGGGGATCTGGTGCTGCGGCTCAAATAGAAGGAAGGACACAAGCTCGAGCCACCCTGGGAAGGACCCTTCATCATACATGAAGTCATCCCAGGCGGAGCCTACAGGCTAAAGAATCCAGCGACCGGAGGGGTTTACTCCAATCCGTGGAACATCGCACACCTCCGCAAATTTTATCCTTAGGTTTATTTGTTATCGCAACAAAAAATAAGGCTATACTAGCCAGTCCTGTAGTTCGAATACATGGCTTCTCAGTCATTGCAATAAAGACGCGATTCCTTCATCGTATTCACTCGAAGCTTTTCATTCTTTACATGCTACAAGTTACAGGTATACACCCCCTAAAACACACGGGGGCTACCCTACAACTAAGCATCACAAAGAAACAACATCAAATACAAGGTTATACACCTTACAACAGTTTTTTACAAACTATAAACAGATTACAGGATATTTACATCCGAAAATCAGTCAAAGTGCTGAGCATTCTCAGTCGCCAAGATTCTATCCACCTCTTCAGAGGTCATTCGGATAATCTTCTCCGCCGCAGGACGTACAGCATCATAGTACGGCGAGATATCCTCGATTGCATAATCTGGACGCCGAGCAACGGAGTTAACATCTATCTCAGGATGCCATATGCGGACAAAAGAGAGAGCCACAATCGCGCCGCACGTCATCTGATTGCGAACACACGCGTGAACTTCTCCCTCACGTCCAAACAAACTGAGAAGATAACCCCAGTCTTCGGGACCTTTTTCAAGTGGATAAAATGCAGCGTTCATCGCAACCAAGACCTCGTGAAATGAACTCACGAGAATTCTCGCCTGGCGGACTCGAAATCTCAAGGTGGCCGTCACAAAACCCCGATTGCGATCAGACCAAAAATTGTTCGCATGAGGTTTGGAGCTACTAGCCCCTTGAAGGATGTAATTCTCTACCCACTGCTTTTCTTCCCTGTCATCCGGATTAACGACTGAAGACAAAAACACACTCAGTCAGATGAGGAAACAAGGAAGAAACAGACACGGGGGCTGCACTACTTACAAAGCAAGTCCCTCGCGACTACAGCCAGCTCATCCATCAGGAATTGTTCGCGTTCAGCTGCCAATTTCTGCTTGGACTTCGCCACATCGGCTATCCCGCGCATAGCTTTCAGCTTGCGCTCACCCTCCTGGACCTTATCACGAAGGCCCGCAAAAGTGCCAACAGCGGCAACAAGTGGATTTACTGGAGTACCACATCTACTCGACGTTTCTGCGACAAACCCAGTAGCCTGGAAGCATAAAACGAAAGAAGTAAGATGCCCTACTCGAGTCAATTCTAATCGCCTATTCGACAAACGCTCGGGGGCTACTCCCATCGGGAGACAAGGCACAAACAAAGGGAACGAATTGCAAGATGAATTCTTCGATTAAAGACAACAAAGGTACGGGAATACATCCCAAGGTTCATTACATTCAAGGAGAAGAAAAAGGAAAAAATCTATGAAGCTACATTGATGCTCCCGCTAGCAGCAGTCGCCCCTCCCCGCAGCCGAGCAAAAATCTCAGACAGCTTCCGAGCAAGAATAGCGGCTTGCTCGCTAAAACGAGAGAGCCGTACCTTTTTGCCCGTGGAGGGGTCGACCGGAAGAGCTGTGTACGCCTCCTCCGAACCTTCGACTCCATGCGCCAAAGCGAATTGTATCGCAGTCTTCGCACCAGATTCAGCCTGTGCGACTGCGAACGCATCCAGAAGTTTTCCTTCTGAGAAGACCTTCAACAGATCATCTAGCGCGGGTGCAGGAGTGGCGTTGGCGAGGAGGCGACCGTGCAGTTGCCCCAGCACTTGAGTGGCATCATTGATCATGGAGAGAACTCCATCAGCGTGCCTTTTAAGCTGGGCAAGTGTGTCGGTTACCACATCCACCCGCTGGAGTCCAGGGATTTCTAGAGGAACATCCAGAAGACCTGCGAAGGAAGAAAAGAATACTTAGCAAAGTACAGCAAAATGAAGAATCAAAGTCGCAAAATTCCAACACACTTACCCGCGAAGCGCTCAGCAAGGGGACGGAGGAACCCGACAATGTCGCTGTCGGCCTTACTGCCAGCTTTCTCTAACTCCTTCAAGGACTTCCGCGCATCTGCAAGCTGTCGACCAAAATCTTCTGACTGCATGCGGGAAGCCTCTAGCTCTTGTCGAATGGCCGTCAGGTCAGCCTCCCGAGCAGTTACCTGCTCAGAAAGTTTGACCTTTTCGGATTCTGCAAATTCAAGTCGAGCTGCAAAGAGATGCTTGTCAAAAACTCAAGAATGAACGGAGTGTGGAAGACAGGGAAACGATAAAGCTCACCCTTGAGAAGAACGTTTTCAGTCTGAAGTCGGCTACGGTCCGCTCGAAGAGACTCGCAATCCGACTCGGCAAGAACGACGCGGCGACCGATCGCCGCAAGAGAATCAATAAGCGACTGCAAAAGTACGAAGACAAAAGAGTTAAAAGGGATTAAATTAGAGTCTGTACCCGATTATTTACAATCGACTACAGCCTCGGGGGCTACTCCCATCGGGAGCACTGCCGTGCACCCGATAAAAATGAAATCATGAAGAAGAATCAAGCTAGACTTTGAGCCTGTGGCCGATCGCATGCGATCGACTACAGCCTCGGGGGCTACTCCCATCGGGAGCACTGTCGTGCACCCGATAAAAATAAAAAATGGTTTGAAGACGGAAGATGAAGTTTACCTGGCCGGAGGCGCGAGACAGCGGATCCGCAGAGCTATCCGTCACTTCCTTAGAAGCAGAGGCCCTGGCGGCAAAGCTGGGAGCTTCACGTACCATCGTCGCGGCTTCGGGGGCTGCTCTGGGGGAGTTTTGGACGGTGCCCGCGGTGGGAGTTTCGCCCGCGTCCTTGGCCTTATTCCTCTTCTCGGGAGGAACGGCAGCGGCGTACCTGCGAGGACTGATCGTCTGCAGACTGCACCGAAAGATAGAAACAATCGATATTGAAGCACAGAAAATGTTCGGCCAAGATTAAGGAAAAAACACTTACTCGTCATCCTCGTCGTCATCCAGCAAGTCCGCGTTCCAAGCGGGCGTCATCACTGGGAACGAAGGCGAAGGAGCAAGGGAGCGAAGCGGAGTCGCGTGGATAGGAGCTTGACTGGGCGATGCTTCCAAGGATTTGTACTTGGAAGTAGCTTCGTCCTCATCTACCCGACGACGTTTCGTCGGAGCGCCATTCGAGTCCGCAACGTCATCCGAAGAATCGTGCTCTGAACTCGAAGAGGCATTGGCGACGCTGGTGTCAATCGCGCCGTCTTGATGACTCGACACTTGCTCTGAGGCGGCTTCCCCCATAGTTGGTGGGTAGCAGTCCGCCATGGCTAGGCTCTGTAAAGGCAAGAAGAAGACAAGGAAAACCTTATCGACTAGGACTCAGAACGAGAAAAAGGAACAAATCAAAGACGAAAAAAGAGAAAGAAACTAACCTCGGCTGGGGGAGGATTTGAGGCGGCGAAGGCTTCAACAGAGCAATCGGGGAATTTCTCTCCCACCTTCAGTCGGGTGATACCCGCGATTTTCTTCTCGAATTCTACATTCGAAAGTTCCTCGCGGCTCACTCGACTGGGATCCTCTGAGCCCTGATACTCCCACATGGCGGAGGGCCTTTGTTGGAGTGGCTGGATCCTGCGCTTCAAAAAGATGCTCGCCAGATGCATCCCGTTGAGCACAACTCCCGCGGTTTGATCCCGAAGAGCAGCTACTCTCGCGAGTAAAGGCGCAACAGTCTGGGTCTCTTCGGCTGACATCTTGTGCCCCCAAGACTTTCGCCTGGTCAAAACAGCGAACGGGTGGAACTCTACAATCCCACCCGAGCTGTTGTCGATGACGTAGAACCACCTTTTCCGCCAGCTTTGGGCGGAGTCGACGAAATGCATGTTGAAGTAGCTGCCTTCTTGTCGAGCTTGGATCCCGAAGCCGCCGGTGCGAAGCGGTTCGCCAAGCTCGGACTCCACCCGCGACTTCTCGCGGAAGATCCGGACCTTGAAAAGCGCCTTCCACAGCGCCCAGTGCGGGCGAATGCCGAGATAGCATTCGCAGAACACGATGAAGCACGTAATGTGCTGCACCGCGTTCGGGGGGAGATCGTGAAGCTGTATGCCATAGACACACAGCAACCCGAGGAAGAAGGGATGAAGGGGAAAAGAAAGGCCCCGAGTCACGTGGTCCACAAAGACCACGCGCTCGTTCGATTGAGGATTGGGTACCTCTTCCTTTTTCCCGAGGCGGACTCGCTTCTCCGTCTCCGCCGGCAGCAACCCCTCCCGCTGCATCTCCTTGATGCTTTTTGCGGTGGTGTTGGGAGAACGCCAGTCGCCGGCGCGGGGCGCGGGTTGCGCGGAAGGTTCACCGGATGCAGAACCGGCAGCACCGCGTCTCTTTCCGCCAGCCATTGTTTGCAGCGAGAGCTTGAGCGCGGGGAAGACGAAGATGGGCGCGAGGAAGAAGATGAAGACAGAGAGCTGGGAAAGTTTTACCGCAGCGCTAACACCCGTATTTATACACGGGGCAAGGCAATCTCAGCCGTACGATGCGCTACGTGGCACCTATCACGGCCGCCACGCGTAAGGATGAAACGAAGCGGCGGCCTGCGCTGTTTCGTGCCACGATCTTAACAGAAGATCGTGCGCATTTACTGCGCGTCTCGCGTAAAAACCGGGAACGACGTATCGTTTCCCGGTCAAAAAGCTGACAAGGTGGGCCACCATCTGCTGCCACTCCGTCACGTCCCATCGGGAGAAGAGGAGTGCGCCATGACGTCATGGCATTCGTCATTCAAAACCAAAATCTTTTCGACTGGAAGTTCAAACGCGAAATTATCTTCGTAAGAATATCAATTCCTTCGGATAAAAGCAACTTTTCCATGAACAGTTCATAAAGCAAGACCTCTTCGAACATAGAGGAAAAAACCCTATGCACGAAAACTCTTTCGTATGGGCACAGCATCCCGAACATGAAAACTCTTTCATGTGGGCTTAGTTTTTCTTCCAACACGAAATTTCTTTCGTATGGAGCTCATACAATTCAATCGGGTAGGAAAAACCTACCTCTCCTACACATGATAATCTTACATCATAAGAACCTGGATTGTTCAGCCGACTAGGCACATCCGGATGCCGTATTCTTCGAATATGAAGGTAAGACCCGAAAAGATCTTTCTTTTGGGCCTGGAATCGCACTCAAAAGCTGCGTCCTCCGGTATAATTCCGTGTCAACAACACGAAGAAAAATCCTAGCGGACGCACCGGGTACCCCCATAGGTTAAGTTCGATTTGATAAGTCCACAACGGCCCAGTCGCAACAATCACCTTATCGGGTTCGAGTCGGAGGTCTCGAATCTGAGTAGGCCAGGAATGTTTTTGCCCTAGTCGCAATTAATTGGCCCCGATCTCTCGGGAGAGCCAAGCTACTGTGCCACATCCTTCTGCGAAAAAAGCCGTAAAAACAGGCACTTATATTGCTCGATACTCGAGCGTGATGACTCATGATACAGGGAACACACCCCTTGGAAAAAACGATGACTGTCGGAGCAATCTTCCATAAAAACAAGGAGAGTTTGACCGCCTACTCGACTGGAAGAACCCCAGTCAAGCACGCGCTCGGGGGCTACTGACGAAGATACGGATCCTGGACCCTGCGGGTAAGGACACCCCCTCTCAGGTCCTCTGGTTAAGGCCCGAAAGGAGGCGCCCTTGGAGTACTCTAGAAGGCCCATGTGAAGCCCACCCGCATCAACTTGCGGGATAAGTTAGGGAATTTGTAACCGACCCGGCTAGGGTTTGAGTCCTCTCCGGGTGGAACTCGAGACCTGGCCATCTATATAAGGCCAGGAGAGCCCCTAAGGAGAGGACCAAGTAATACCGCACGACCAAAAAACCTCGGAACTTGAGATCTACTCTCGATTCGAGCAACCTGTAACCGATCTAATCATCCAATACAGATCAGCAGAAGGCAGGAGTAAGGGTTTTACCTCTTCGAGGGCCCCGAACCTGGGTAAATCTCGCCCCCCTGTCAAGCCGACGATTTCACCAGCGCTCATGACTTCTCCTAGTCGAAACCCGATAGGGTCACCTGAGGGATTTGTGGAGTCAGAACTTCGACAGTATATGTATCTTGTTGTAATGCCCGCATGAATCTCATAGTAATCATTATGACATGCATGTTTGTTTATCTATCAATTGCCCAGCTCTAATTTGTTCACGACACATGTTAGCTATCTTTTATCGAGGGACACCTCTAGTGAACTATGGACCCCGGTACATTTTCTCATACTGATAATACACACACTGCTTCCATTGTTTTCCCACTAGTTTCCACTATTTCCACATTGCTACTACTGTTTTCATATTGTTCTCATACTATTTACCACACCATATGTTTAACCTCTTTGTGTTCAGCAAAACCGGTGAGATTGACAACCTCACTGCTTTGTTGGGGCAAAGTGAATTGATTGTGTTGTGTAGGTTCCACGTTGTTGCTGAACCGGTAGTGCGTCCTGCCACCTTAGCTGCATCAACCTTCAAAAGTTGCTTGTCCTCCTACTGGTTGATTCAACCATGGTTTCTTTTCTGAGGGAAAACTTACCTCTGCACTCTTCACAACCTTTCTCTTGGGGTTTACCAACGTCAGCCATCAACAAGTTTTCTGGCGCCGTTGCCTGGGAGGAAGAGAATTTCTGGAAGGGGAGTCTCTCACCTCCAATCATTTTTACTTTGTTATTGTTTTGCCTGTTACTTGCTTTATCATGCTTGCTAGCAATGTTTGATATCTTTGAAACCAGATCTTATTGGCAAGATGGGTTCACGGATGAACAACAAAAATATTATAAGGAACACCGCTTGTCACAAAAAGGGATACACTTATGGGAGAAAATTAATAAATTGCATGACTATGCTAAAAACTTGTGCTCTACCTATAATGTTACTTATTGGTTCGACAAATCTTGTTGCTTGTAGGAGGTATAAACACCTCCCTTTCAGTGTGAGTATAATTATGATGTTACCATATCTTCTTATGTTAAGGGAAATTATGACTTTGATGATGTGGAACAAGTTGAGGAATTTATTGATTGGAAGGGTGCGTTCGAAATTTCTTATAGGCTTGAAAATATTGATGATGCACCTTATAAATATGACATTTATGATATACTTGAATATTGCTTTGATAATTACAAGGATTGTAATTACTACATAATTCAATATCTTAAAAGATGCTCTCCACCAAAGGAAGTAACTGATGCCTTGCAGGAGCCTATGGAAGAAGAAATTGCTGAATCTGGTGGATGAAAAAGCGGAGGACAGTGATGATCAAGAGGAGGAAGAATGGAGCTACCCATATCTACCTCCCAATGAGAGTAACTCTTTAACTCATAATTGTGATGATCCTATTGATTCTTTTGAAATATCCCTTTTTGATGAAGTTGATACTTGATATACTTGTGACCTTGATACTACTATGAATGAAACTTGTGAGAATGATATTGCTACTATTATTTATGATAATCCATTCTACTTTGATAAATCCTATGATAATCCTCTATTTATTCCAACTATTAATATGCATGCTAATGAGGAAGTTTGTTTAGAAAAATTATATGATAATGCTCTTGATGATGGTCCTATGTTACTTGATGTTATAAATCATAATGATACTAAAAATGGGATTGCTATTAGTAGTCCTATACCTTTTATGAGTGATCAATCATCTCGTTTTGATATTGCTAAAAGTGGGGGGGAAATAAGAGCCTGATTTTAAATTTTGATCCCACTGTTTTTGAGCTTGATATGAATTGTGTGCTTTTAGACCATGACAGACATGCTTTATGTGATAATTATGTTGTTGAGTTTGTTCATGATGCTACTGGAAATTATTATGAGAATGGAAAATATGGTTGTAGGAATTATCATGTTACTAAAACACCTCTCTTTGTGTTGAAAGTTTTGAAATTGCTCTTGTTCTACCTTCCCATGAGTTCTGGTTTGAGCTTACTTAATTTATTACTTTACAATATTCCTATGCATAGGAAGTGGGTTAGAATTAATTTTTTTTATACTTGCTTCTTGATGCCTCTTCTTTTGAAAACACTTGATTCCACTTTTCTGGGCCTAGCTAAAAGGCGTTAAAGAAAAGCACTTCTTGGGAGATAACCCATGGTTTTATTTTTGCTTTGTTTTTATCTATTTTATTTGATTCAAGGGGTTGTATACTTCTGTAGAAAATACTTTGTATCTTTATTTTCATGTATTAGTTATGCCAAGTAAAGTTTCTAGCGAAAGTTGGTGTTGGTTTTGGATTTCTGCGCAGGAAACAAATTTCTGCTGTCCACCGTAAAAAATCGTATAAAAAATCCAGAAAGATCAAAATGACCTGAATTGTTTTGTGCTAATTCCTCATCTAATTCCGAAACTTTTTTGTTCTTTATGTTTTTCGATCTGAGCAACGTAAGTGCCCCGAAAAAATTCGTCTTTACAAACTGTTCTGGTTTTGACAGATTCTGCCATTTTTCTTGCATTTGCTCTTTTGCGATGTCAAGTGGATTTCTTTGATTCATGAAACAGCAGTGGATGTATATAATGTTTAAAAGTATCAATAGAACTTGTGCCCATGCAGAACCCATGAATTTTTTATTGTTGCACTAACCTTCTAATGCGAATTACTTTGAGTGTGGTGTGAAGGAAGTTTTTAAGGGTCAAGAGTAGAGGGTGATATAATGTGATCAAGAAGAGTGCAAGGTCAAAGCTTGGGAATGACCCCGTGTTTCATCCCATCAAATTCTAAGAATACTCAAGCATCTAAGCTTGTGGATTCCCAAGGCATCCCCTTCTTCATCAACAATTTATCAGGTCACTTCTAGTGAAACTATATTTTTATTCGGTCACATCATATGAAATTTACTTGGAGCGTCTGTTTGTTTTTATTTTTCTTTGCTTTGTTTTACTTGTTGCAATAATATAGTTGGAACCTAGCATTTTTTGTGTGGGAGAGAGACACGCTCCGCTTTTTCATTTGAATACTCTTTATGCTCGTATTCTTAGTTTTTCTTCTAGTTGCTGCAAAATTCATGTTTAGCTCATGTTTTTGTTGCATCTCTTATTTAGAGCTGTTAGTTTTAGTAGATTTATTTTAGTACTATCTTGTTTCATTGTTGTATCTCTTGGAGAGTTTTTGTTTATTATGAAATGCTTGGTGTTGGAAAGCAGTATTACAGTTTTCATGCTTACAACGGTTCAATTATAAGCTTGTATAGACTGTGGCTAGAATTTTTCATGTCATGCTAGATGTTATTTTAATAATAAAGCCTAGTAGTTATTTTGTAGCATGATTTGTCTCAAATATATGAGAGTGTTTAATGTGCCTTAGAAAGAATCATGAGTTGTTCTTGTCATATTGAAGCATAAATTTGTGGTGTTCTCCTTTGAATGTTTTATTTGGTTGACTTGGCGCATGCTCACACCATGTTTATGACTACAAACCAGTCACTTATAGCCTCTATGATTATTTAGTTTTTGAACTTGTAGTACCACTAATGCTTTGATTAATGATGTTTTTGTCGCTATGCATGATTATGGCCATTATTGCTCTCTTGATGTGTCGCTCCCAGTCTTTTGCTAGCCTCCACCTGTACTAAGTATGAGCTCTACTCGTGCATCTAACTCCCAATAAACCAAAGTATGACAATTTTTTCCACCATACCTACCTACATGTGGTAGTTAACTTCCGCTCCAAAGTAAATTGCTCATGTGTTACCTTTAAAACCTTCAAAATTACTCCTGTTTTGTGCTCCTGTTTTAGCTCATGAGGACGTAAATAGACAATCTTTATCTCACCTATTGATTGTACTTTCACACCCTGGACTAGTGGCTTCATCCGCTTATCAAATTGATAGAAGAGCTGACAGCGGGGTGCCAGCCCCAAATTAATACAACAAATTCTCCTCACTATTTTGCCCCTGGTTTATCAGTCAAAGCATAATTGTGTAAACAAAAGATAAAGAGGGACGAGCTTCTACCCAGATGCGTCCTTCTATGGGATCCGCCCTTGTGAAGTCTATTTGGCTTGTGACGTAATGTATTTTCCGTTTACCATTTGTTGACATAAGTATACACCTCCCTTAAGAATGTTTTCAATACCTCTATTTAATAAAATAAAAAGCTCTAGCACATGAGTGATCCCTGCTTCCGTCTGCGAAGGGTCTTCTTTTACTTTTATGTTGAGTCTCCATCTTCTAACTTTATGATGTTTAATAAACGTATCCTTAATTTCTGATGTTCCATGTTGTTTTCATGCCATATACTACATGTTTTCCCTAAACTTTATGTCATTTTTATCGATTTCGCTGGCCTAACCTATTAACAAGATGCCACAGAGCCAGTTCCTAAATTCTACTGTTTTTAGTTTCAGAAAAGTTGTTCTGAAAATATTCCCAGAATTAGAAAATTCGAAACCCGGAAGTCCTAAAATTCCCGAAGGTTCCAAGGAGTCCCGAAGAGGCCCGGAGGGGGGCATAGTGGGGCCACACGATAGGGTGGCGCGCCCCCTGGCCACGCCTGCAGGTGGTTTGGGCCCCTCGGGCGCCCACCACCATCGCCCTTTCGCCTATATAACCCCCTCGGATAGTTAACCCTAAAAAGAGACCACTTTTCCACGAAAAACACCCGAGGCCGCCGTCATTGTCAACCCGAGATTGGGAGGGTTCCGGAGTACTCCCTGGCACCCTGTCGGGAGGGAAAATCATCACCGGAGGGCTCTACACCACCATGCCCGCCTCCGGAGTGACGCATGAGTAGTTCATCCTTGGACTACGGGTCCATAGCAGTAGCTACATGGTTGTACTCTCCTCTTTATGCCCAGTGTTTAGATCTTGTGAGCTGCCTCACGTGATCGAGATCATCTTATTGTAATGCTACATGTTGTGTTTGCTGGGATCCGATGATTATTGAATGTTATGTCTCTTGATTATCAATCTATCATGTTGTATTCATGAGTATGTTATTTATGATCTTGCATGCTCTCCATCGTTAGTAGATGCTCTGGCCAAGTAGATGCTAGTGACTCCAAGAGGGAGTATTTATGCTCGATAGTGTTCCTCCTTTGCATCTGTGCCCGAGTGACAAAAACGTGACGGATGGATGATGTGTTGTTGCCATTAGGGAGAAAACAACGATGTTTACATTACACACTTTGTTTACTGCGATTATCTGTTGCTTGCAACTTAATAACCATCGTTTGTTCAGATGATATTCGGAGGGTGGATTATTAGTCATAGACGTAGTTGGATGACGGTCTATGTATCTTGTTGTAATGACCGTATGAATCTTATAGTAATTATTATGTCATGCATGTTTCTTTATCTATCAAGTGCTCAGCTGTAATTTGTTCACGGCGCATGTTAGCTATGTTTTATGGAGAGATACCTCTAGTGAACTGTGGACCCCGTTCCATTTTCTCATACTGATAATACAATCACTGCTTCCACTGTTTCCACGATTTCCACACCGCTACTGCTGGTTTCATATTGTTCTCATACTATTGACCACACCATACGTTTAACCTCTTTGTGTTCAGCAAAACCGGTGAGATTGACAACCTCACTGCTTTGTTGGGGCAAAGTGAATTGATTGTGTTGTGTAGGTTCCACGTTGCTGCTGAACCGGTAGTGCACCCTGCCACCTCAGCTGCATCAACCTTCAGAAGTTGCTTGTCCTCCTACTGATCGATTCAACCTTGATTTCTTTTCTGAGGGAAAACTTGTCGTTGCACTCTTCACAACATTTCTCTTGGGGTTTACCAACGTCAGCCATCACATGGCTATTAGGAGTGACAATGGCTTTGAGTTCAAGAACTACACCCTTAATAAGTTCCTTAGTAAAGAGGGCATTCGTCATCAATATTCCGCTGCATATACCCCTCGACAAAATGGCATAGCTGAAAGGAAGAATCAGGCCCTCATGGATATGGCTAGGTCCATGTTGGCGGAGTACAAGTCTCCTCAGTATCTATGGGCTGAAGCCATCTCTATGTTTTGTCACTCATCTAACCGGCTCTACATTCGCAAAGCCTTAATGAAGACTCCATATGATATTCTTACCGGCAACAAACCAAACATCTCCTACTTCGGAGTCTTCGGTTGTAAGTGTTTTTATTTGATCAAAGGTGTTTGGTGTCTAAATTCCAAGCTAAAACTTTTGAGGGTACATTTGTTGGTGATGGTGCCGAATCCCACACTTATAGAGTCTTTGAAAATGCCTCAGGGATTGTCATTGAATCTAGTAGTGTGGTATTTGAAGAAAATGATGGCTCCCAAGTGAAGCAATTTCATTTTTCCGATGTAGATGTTGCAATTCCTTAAGAAGCCATGGGGAGAATGGGTGTATGATTGTTTCGCCCCGTTGAGGGACACCTTGTGGCGGATTGAGAAGGACTATGCTTTACTCAAGTGGAGCCCTCATCTATATTGGAAGAACATGCCAATGGATCAAGTGATGCACCAACCAAAGAACAAGTTCAAGATCCTCCTATTGTTGACCAAGTTGCTATGCAAAAACCAAGCACTCATATCATTCAAGCTCGCCAAGGTCAAGGCCAAGATCAACCTTCTTCATCTCAAGTTGAAGCAATCCATAATGATGATCAAGGCCAACAATCCGGTCAAGATGGGGACCCAAATGATCAAGTGATCCCTCCGCGCAATAATGAGGCGATCGAAGCCCGTCGTGAGAAAATTATTGCAAGATTTTTAAGAAGAATTGATGCTTCTGATGAAAAAGTGTTGGAGGATGCGAGAAGAAAGAGATCCACAAGAGCTCAATTGGCAAGATTTAGTGAGCATCAAACTCACATATCCATGGTGTAACCGAAGAAAGTGTTTGAGCCTCTTGAGTATTCAGATTGGGTGGAAGCTATGCATGATGATCTTAATAACTTTGAGTTCAACAAGATTTGGAAGCTAGTTGGGAAGCCAAATGATTTCCACAATGTTATTGGCACCAAGTGGATATTCAAGAACAAGCAAGATCAGCATGGCAGTGTTAGAAGGAACACGGCCAGATTGGTGGCTCAAGGTTGCCCTCAAGTGGAAGGAATTGAATTTGATGAAACCTATGCTCACGTGGCTCGCCTTGAGTCCATCCAAATCCTCCTTGCATATGCATCTTTGCATAACTTTAAATTGCAACAAATGGATGTCAAAAGTGCTTTTTCTAAATGGTCCATTGAAAGAGTTAGTATATGTTAAGAAACCACAGGGGTTTGAGGACCCCAACTTCCCTAATCATGTCTACAAGCTCGATAAGGTGATCTATGGGCTTAAACAAGCACCATGTTCGTGGTATGAGCACCTTATAGGGTTGTTGCAGGACCGTGGCTTTTAAGTTGGGCAAATCGATCCCACCCTTTTCACATATGCCAACTATATGTGGATGATATCATCTTTGGCTCAACTAACAAAACTTTCAATGATGAATTCTCAAAGCTTATGACTGATAAGTTTGAGATGTCTATGATGGGAGAGCTCAAATTCTTCCTTGGCTTTGAGATCAAGAAATTGGCTCGTGGAACTTTCATCTCTCAAGACAAGTATACCCAAGACATGTTCAAGAGGTTCAACTGTTGGAATTTTAGCCCATGTAAGTGTGCTGAAATAATTGGGCCCAAGGCATGTGAGCCCAATAGCAAATCCTGAAATCTCAAAATGGCCCATGTGTACTAGTGAGTGGTGGGAGTGGGAAGTTTAGTCCCACATTGGAAGTTTGAGGAGTTGCACACCACCTTATAAGGTGGAGTGTTGTAGGGATGGTATGTGAGTGAGAACAAGAGAGCCTCTCGCGCACTCCTCCTCCTCCTCCTCCGCCGCTCGCTCGCTCGTCTCGTCTCGACTCGACACGACACGACACGACACGTCGCGATCGCGTTTCGTGAATCGAGCCTCGAGCCGAGACAATAATTATCTTTATTTTGCTGTTTTGGAAAACCGATTTCGTAGTCGTGACGGACGCGTCACAGCTGAGGCGGTTCGGGTCGCTCCCGTATCGCGTGCTGCAACCGACTCGGACGTGCGGCGTGGGCCTCCCACGTCGCACGCGTTAGGGTTTTCCGAACCGCATTATAAAAGACGCGCATCGTGGGCACTGTACACACACCGAAAACCAATCTAGGTTTGCCACCTCGTTCCTTGCGCCGCCACCGTAGTCTACTCCATCCCGAGCGCCGGCGTCCACCGGCGAACGGGAGAGCAGGTCTCCGGAACCAGTCGCCTTTGTGATCCTGTACGGGAGAGGGCGAATTAGGTTTTTGGGAAGCGCTCCGCGCGACTGCTCGCTGCTTCCACGACGGCTCGTCTGCCTAACAAGTCAGGCGGTGCTGCGTACCGTCGCCTCAAGCGTCGTCTACTCCGACCCGTCATCGCCAACGTTGTCATCAACAACGTTACTACAAACGATCGGTACGGAATCTGTGTCCTGATCTGTCTATTTAGCATGTCTACTGTTTACATGTTTAGAGAGATCCTGTTGCTATTATTCATGTTGTCTGCTACATCTAGTATGTTCGAGGTTCACATGTTAATAGCTGGTTTTGTCATGATTTATGTTCTGGAATTAATCGTGGAAATTATGCCTAATTATTCAACAATCCAAAAACCTAATTGTAGGCAATTTCCTGAACTGACTATGGCCCACTTAAGTGATTCGATGAAACCGGAAAAGTTCAATGGTACCACCTTTAAGAGATGGCAACTGCGAAGCCAACTGTGGCTCCAGTCCATGAAAGTGTGGGACATTGTTATGAGTGGTCTTCCTGAAGGAGCTTCTGACGAGGTTCAGAATAAGTTCAAGGAAGCCAATAATAATTTCAGAGGCTGTATTCTGAGTGTCCTGGAGGGACGTCTGTGCGATGTGTATATGCACATCGAAGACGCTAAGGAGCTCTGGGATGCACTGAACACTAAATTCGGTGCGTCCGATGCTGGCAGTGAGCTGTATATCATGGAGAGCTTTAACGACTACAAGATGGTGAATAACCGTTCTGTAGTCGAACAGGCTCATGAGATACAGTGCATTGCGAAGGAGCTTGATCTGCTCAAGTGTGTGATTCCTGATAAGTTTGTGGCTGGATGCATTATTGCAAAACTGCCTTCTTCATGGAGGAGTTTCGCCACATCTCTCAAACATAAGAGACAGGAGATATCAGTTGAAAATCTGATAGCGTCTCTTGATGTTGAGGAGAAAGCTCGGGCAAAGGACACAACTGAGAGAGGTGGTGATTTGCAGTCTAGCGCCAATATGGTGCAGAAAAATCATCACGTCAAGAATAACAGCAAGAACAAAGGGAACTATAAGCCCCAGTTCAATGGTCCTGTGAACACTACTGCCTTTAAGAATAATAAGAAGAAGAAGGTGCTGAACAAAGCTGGGCTCGAGTGCTTTACGTGTGGAGCGCTCGGCCACTTTTCTGTGGACTGCCCAGATCGTGCAGACAAGAAAGGGAAGAAAGGCTCCAAGAATGTCAACGTGGTGACCGCTAGCAACACTGATGGGTACGGTAATATACCGATGGTACTTTCAGTTCTTCAATCTCCATGTTGGTGGATTGATACGGGTGCTAATGTTCATGTGTGTGCTGACATCTCTATGTTCACTTCTTATCAGGTCGCACGGGATTCTTCCGTCCTAATGGGGAATGGGTCACATGCTTCTGTTCGTGGTGTTGGCACGGTAGATCTGAAGTTTACTTCGGGGAAGATCGTGCAGCTGAGGAACGTGCAGCATGTCCCTTCTATGAATAAGAATCTCGTCAGCGGCTCCCTTCTTTGCAGAGATGGGTTTAAAGTAGTGTTTGAGTCCAATAAAGTAGTTGTGTCGAGATTTGGACAATTTATTGGTAAAGGCTATGAGTGCGGAGGCTTGTTCCGCTTTTCTCTTTCCGAATTTTGCAATAAGTCAGTAAACCATATTTGTGGCAACGTTGATTCAGATGCTAGTGTTTGGCACTCTCGTTTATGTCATGTTAATTTTGGTTTACTGTCGCGGCTATCCAGTTTAAGTTTAATTCCGAATTTCACCATTGCCAAAGGTTCTAAGTGCCATAGTTGTGTGCAATCTAAGCAACCTCGGAAGCCTCACACGGCAGCTGAGGAGAGACACTTGGCACCTCTAGAACTCATACATTCTGATCTATGCGAGATGAATGGTGTGTTGACAAAAGGTGGAAAGAGATATTTCATGACACTCATTGATGATGCTACTAGATTCTGCTATGTTTATTTGTTGCAAACTAAAGATGAGGCTTTAGACTACTTTAAAATCTATAAGGCTGAAGTTGAAAATCAATTAGAAAGAAAGATCAAGCGTTTTAGGTCGGATCGTGGTGGAGAGTATTTCTCTAAAGTGTTTGATGAATTCTGTGAGGAACACGGTATTATTCACGAGAGGACGCCTCCCTATTCGCCACAATCAAACGGAATTGCTGAGAGGAAAAACCGCACGCTGACTGACTTGGTGAATTCCATGTTAGACACTGCTGGTTTATCTAAGGCATGGTGGGGGGAGGCTCTATTGACTTCGTGTCATGTCCTGAATAAAGTTCCTAACAAGAATAAAGAGAAAACCCCTTATGAGGAGTGGGTTGGGAGAAAACCATCACTTTCTTATTTGCGTACTTGGGGATGCTTGGCAAAAGTCAACGTTCCAATTCCAAAGAAACGCAAACTCGGACCGAAAACAGTGGATTGTATCTTTCTAGGTTATGCTCAGCGTAGCATTGGTTATAGATTTCTAGTGGTTAAATCCGAGGTGCCTGATATGCATGTTGATACTATTATGGAATCTCGTGATGCAACATTTTTTGAGAATATGTTTCCTATGAAAGATATGCATAGCTTTGCTGAATTTTCTTCTGAATTAATTCCGGAATCTAGTACATCTAGTGATCATACTGAACAACCACATGATGAGAACGTCCTTGAGAAGGATGACAATGAAGCTCCTAAACGGAGTAAGAGACAGAGGATTGAAAAATCCTTTGGTGATGATTTCATTGTGTACCTTGTGGACAATACTCCTACGACTATTGCAGAGGCATTTGCATCTCCAGATGCAGATGACTGGAAAGAAGCTGTCCATAACGAGATGGACTCCATTCTTTCTAATGGGACGTGGGAGTTATCTGAACGACCTTATGGTTGTAAGCCAGTGGGCTGTAAGTGGGTGTTCAAGAAGAAGCTAAGGCCTGATGGTACTATTGAGAAGTACAAGGCACGGCTTGTAGCCAAGGGCTACACTCAGCGAGAAGGCGAAGATTATTTTGACACCTATTCACCTGTTGCTAGACTGACCACCATTCGTGTACTACTTTCCCTGGCTGCCTCTTATGGTCTTATCGTTCATCAAATGGACGTAAAGACAGCTTTCCTTAACGGAGAGTTGGAAGAGGAAATTTATATGGATCAGCCTGATGGGTTTGTGGTAAAAGGTGAAGAGAGAAAGGTGTGCAAATTGTTAAAATCTTTGTATGGACTGAAACAAGCACCTAAGCAATGGCATGAGAAGTTCGACAGAACTTTAACTTCTGCGGGCTTTGTCATTAATGAGGCTGACAGGTGTGTATACTACCGCCATGGTGGGGGCGATAGTGTTATATTATGCTTGTATGTTGACGACATACTGATTTTCGGTACAAGCATAATTGTGATCAATGAGGTCAAGTCTTTTCTATCAAAGTGTTTTGATATGAAAGATCTGGGAGAAGCTGATGTAATTCTGAACATTAAGCTTATTAAGGATGAGAGTGGGATTACGTTGACGCAATCACACTATGTTGAGAAGATCTTGAGCCGTTTCGGCTTTATTGATAGCAAGCCTTCTCCAACACCTTATGATCCTAGCGTGACGCTTCGAAAGAACAAGAGGATTACGAAAGATCAATTGAGATACTCTCAAATAATCGGTTCACTCATGTACCTTGCGAGCGCGACGAGGCCTGACATCTCTTTTGCTGTGAGCAAATTGAGCAGGTTCATGTCAAACCCGGGTAATGATCATTGGCATGCACTTGAAAGGGTCATGCGCTATCTGAATGGTACCATGAGCTATGGGATTCATTATTCAGGGCACCCTGCTGTGCTTGAGGGATATAGTGACTCTAACTGGATCTCAGATGTCGATGAGCTCTACGCCACAAGTGGATATGCATTTCTTCTTGGAGGTGGCGCAGTGTCATGGAGGTCTTGTAAACAGACCATATTGACGAGGTCAACCATGGAAGCAGAACTTACTGCTTTAGATACAGCCACTGTTGAGGCAGAATGGCTGCGTGAGCTCTTGATGGACTTGCCGGTGGTTGAGAAACCATTACCGGCTATCCTCATGAACTGTGACAATCAAACGGTGATTGCCAAGGTGACCAGTTCTAAGGATAATGCGAAGTCATCAAGACACGTCAAAAGACGTTTGAAGTCTGTCAGGAAATTGAGAAACTCCGGAGTAATTACAGTTACGTATATTCAAACAGACAAAAACCTGGCAGATCCCTTTACGAAGGGACTATCACGTAATGTGATAGATAGTGCATCGAGGGAGATGGGTATGAGACCCGTGAGCGTTACACCATAGTGGTAACCCAACCTATGTGATCGGAGATCCCGTGAATTAGGATCTGGGAAGAACAAGCTAGTGGTTTGACTGAGGAGAGTATTTGATAAACCCTCTCTAAGTAATGATGCATAACTCTCAAAGAGCTGTAAGGCAGGTTGGCAACATGCCTTAATGTGTTTATGTTGGCTATTCATAGCAAAGATGCTGTCCTACAGAGCATTCTTGAAAGAACACACCTATGTGAGTCCGACTGTAACCGTCGCAGTCTATGAGATTTGGGTGATCTCTAGTAAACTCATGAAGAGACCACGGAGTATGACGCATATGCTCCACCCGCGGGGTAGGCTACTGGCAGCCAAGTACTAGTTATGACTTTGAGTAAAGTCTATTGGCACAAAACTTGCAATTCAAGGCACAGTCCATTGTTCAAGTTGCTGATAGATGTAGCTTAAGGCTCTAGGCGGAAGTTCAACTTAACAGTCTCTGCTGAAACACTGGTATATAAACAAGTAGCGAGGATTGGCAAATCTTCAAATGGGCATTTGAGATCTGGTGGGGGATTGTTGGAATTTTAGCCCATGTAAGTGTGCTGAAATAATTGGGCCCAAGGCATGTGAGCCCAATAGCAAATCCTGAAATCTCAAAATGGCCCATGTGTACTAGTGAGTGGTGGGAGTGGGAAGTTTAGTCCCACATTGGAAGTTTGAGGAGTTGCACACCACCTTATAAGGTGGAGTGTTGTAGGGATGGTATGTGAGTGAGAACAAGAGAGCCTCTCGCGCACTCCTCCTCCTCCTCCTCCTCCGCTCGCTCGTCTCGTCTCGACTCGACTCGACACGTCGCGATCGCGTTTCGTGAATCGAGCCTCGAGCCGAGACAATAATTATCTTTATTTTGCTGTTTTGGAAAACCGATTTCGTAGTCGTGACGGACGCGTCACACAGCTGAGGCGGTTCGGGTCGCTCCCGTATCGCGTGCTGCAACCGACTCGGACGTGCGGCGTGGGCCTCCCACGTCGCACGCGTTAGGGTTTTCCGAACCGCATTATAAAAAACGCGCATCGTGGGCACTGTACACACACCGAAAACCAATCTAGGTTTGCCACCTCGTTCCTTGCGCCGCCACCGTAGTCTACTCCATCCCGAGCGCCGGCGTCCACCGGCGAACGGGAGAGCAGGTCTCCGGAACCAGTCGCCTTTGTGATCCTGTACGGGAGAGGGCGAATTAGGTTTTTGGGAAGCGCTCCGCGCGACTGCTCGCTGCTTCCACGACGGCTCGTCTGCCTAACAAGTCAGGCGGTGCTGCGTACCGTCGCCTCAAGCGTCGTCTACTCCGACCCGTCATCGCCAACGTTGTCATCAACAACGTTACTACAAACGATCGGTACGGAATCTGTGTCCTGATCTGTCTATTTAGCATGTCTACTGTTTACATGTTTAGAGAGATCCTGTTGCTATTATTCATGTTGTCTGCTACATCTAGTATGTTCGAGGTTCACATGTTAATAGCTGGTTTTGTCATGATTTATGTTCTGGAATTAATCGTGGAAATTATGCCTAATTATTCAACATCAACTTCCAAGATGCTAAAGGCAAGGTCTCTCCAATGCAAACCCAGTGTCAACTCAAGCATAATCCAGATGGTAAAGATGTGGACCAAAAGTTGTTTTGATCAATAATTGGTTCTTAGCTTTATCTTTGTGCTTCTAGGCCCGACATTGTGTTGAGTGTAGGAGTTTGTGCAAGGTATCAAGCGGCTCCTAAGGAAATCCATTTGACATTGGTCCATAGGATTTTTTGGTATTTGGTTCACACACCAAGATTTGGATTGTGGTACCCAAAGGGGGCACAATTCTCTCCCGGTGGATACACGGACTCGTATTGGGATGGTGATCAAGATGATAGAAAATCGACTTCGAGGGCTTGACAATTTCTTGGTAGGTCCTTGGTGAGTTGGTCTTATAAGAAGCAAAATTGTATACCTCTCTCCACCGTCGAAGCCGAGTATGTTGCGGCGGCTAGTGCATGCACTCAGTTTTCATGGATTAGGCAAACCCTCAAAGATTATGATGTCCATTGTGACAAAGTGCCTCTTCTATGTGATAATGAGAGTGCCATCAAGATTTCCTACAACCCCGTGCAACATATAAGAATGAAGCATATTGAGATTCGTCATCACTTCATTAGAGATCATGTTGCCCGTTGTGATATTGCACTAGCCTATGTGCCAACCAAGGATAAACTTACGGATCTATTCACGAAGCCACTTTATGATGCAAGATTTATGTTCTTGAGGAATGAGCTAAATATCATCGATTCAAGGAGTTTGACATGAGGATCTTGCACACACACCTATAGTTGACTATGTAATTGGGTTTAGGAGTACGCATGGACATAAGGGGAGTGTTGTCCTAACACATTGGGCTCTCTCCCCCCCCCCATTATTCGCAAAGTAAAAATTCATTTATATCTCTCTTTTTCTAATGTTGAAGTGTGAGCTAAAATATTGAGGATTGGCAAACCCAAGATACATCTTCGCGGTGTCATACCATACTCTCTTACATGGTGGCTTATCCCACGAACCTCTTCTTGAGAAGAGTTGGTTCTTATTTGAGCTTCATTTGGTTTTAGTTGTTTTTCTAGTTTTAAGTTGTTTTTTTGGGAACATACTCAAATTTGGCCTTATTGAATTTGTTTCTTACAAATAAGAGTATGGATTACTACTGCCAGTGTGAAAATATATCCTAAGACCATCTCATCTCATAAACCATCTATATCCTACACACAAGGGTTATCGTTGTCCTTTAGGAAGTGGCACAGTGGGTCGGATTATGCGCCCCGCACAGGCCGGATAATCGGGGGACGGAATATCTGCCCCCTCTCGGGCTGGAATTTATGCCCCTAGCAGTTTCACTTTTTACTAAGAAGAGGTCGGGGTGGGGATTGCCAGATCAGAACTCCTCTTCCACCCCCGAACCTCTCTCTCCCACTACTCACTGCTGCCGGCGCACCAATCCTCACCGGAGGAGATCCGACCATCGGAGTTCTGGGGTGCTCTCTCGATCCATCCCTTCCTTCTCTCGGGCATCATCTTCCCCACGCCGTTCCTCCATGGAAGAGGGTAACTCCACTATTTTCCTCTCTAGGGTGTTCTTCACTATTTGCCTTTTTTGTGGAGTTATTACGTTTTTGTTTGGGTAGATGTTGCCTATACACTACATTGCATTATATTTACATTATATTTGGTACTTCTTGGCCCGATCTGTTGTTAGACCTAGGATTGGAATCAGTCTAAGAAATTTTGGCAGGGGCAGAATCTCCGCCCCCCTCCCACCTCGTGGGCCGTAATATCCGTCGGGCGGATTATCCGGCCCCTAGCAGGCCGAATTATCCGCCCCCCTGGATAGACGTTGAAATTCCATTTCTTTCTCTAATTCCTCCGAGGACTAAATAATATCGACAAGTCTGTACCATCTTTAATGTGTATATGTTTCCCATTTCTATCTTGTGTGTACTTACCCTTGTGCTATCCTCTTATTACTCTCTTTCACAAGTGACTCTCTCACGAATGCCCCTCCGAAGCGGTTTCACAAGTATGCTATTCGCACTGATGAGGATGGTAATTCTGTTGATGAGCGGGTGATCAGGCAGTGCAACCGCGAGGCCTTGAGGAAGGTCAAAGTTCCTGCTGATCCCAGAAAGAAAGGCAATGGCCAGAGGGATAACTACAAGGAGGATATGGACAACATTGATTATGCAGCTATGAGACCGTACGATTGGTTCATTGATGAAGAGAAACAAGAAGGCATTCAGAATGTGAATTTTTGGTGCATGAAGCAGAAGTATGTTTATGATGACATCTGTATGGCCTTTGAGCATCCTGTGCGTCCAATGCACCCTATCAACATGGATCTTCTTCGTGGGCAGAAGGAATTTGCTGAGGCAGTGGAGGTTATTGAGAAGATGGGACTCCACCATCTCATGGGCTCCAATGCAACTATAATGTCACTCTTCTGAAGCAGTTCTTTGCTACTCTCGTTCTCAAGGGCAATGATGAAAGGACTATGAAGTGGATGTCTGGCTCAGTGTACTGTGAGGCCACCTTCCACGACTTTGCGAGTGTTCTTGGCTATCCTCTTAGGAGTGTGTCTCGTCCTTCGGGCATTCGCCTCCACTCTCCTGAGAGGACTAGCAAGAACGAGCTGGATGATCTCTATGGATCAAAAGGAGTGATTGGTGAAAATCTGGGCCACCTGCCGCTATATGATATTCTTGTGAGGATCTTCAGGGAGAACATAGAACCGAGTGGTGGGTAAAACAATGCTATCCGTGGTTCTCTAGTGGATCTTCTGATGCTTGCTCATGAGGTCACCACTTCAGAAGATCCAGCGGAGTCTTTTACTCTTGATGTGATGGATTTTATTTTCCATGAGATGCATGATGCCATGGTTTCCCGCCTAACCACATAACACTTCTCATCGAGGACAAGATGAAGGAATATCATATGAGTGGGAACCGTGTTCATCACAAGTTCAAGAGGTTCTACGTGAAGAAGAAGGCCAGTCCAGCTGCTTATGTTGACGCTTTCATGGCAGATGCTCGTAGGGGCAGCAACACTTCTATGGGATGGAGGACCCTTCTCCTGCTTTTTCCTCTGAGATGAAGGAGCTTAGTTGGTTTCAGCGTACCATTCTCTGCTTGAAGGTGGATATTTGCAAGGAGCAATACAATGCTTACCGAAGAAAGCACATGTTAGCAGGGACTCAGCAGCAGATAATTCACCATGTTATATGCGCGTGTAACACACGTTCGCTCGGAGACCCCAAGAGGAAGGTATGAAGAGCACAGTAGCAAGTTTCCCTTAGAAAGAAACCAAGGTTGAATCGACCAGTAGGAGGAAGGAGTAACTTCAGAAGGTTGATGCAGCTGAGATGGCAGGGCGCACTACCAGTTCAGCAGCAACGTGGAACCTACACAACACAAACAATTCACTTTGCCCCAACGAAGCAGTGAGGTTGTCAATCTCACCGGTTTTGCTGACAACAAAGAGGTTAAATGTATGGTGTGGAAAACAGTATGAGAACAGTATGAAAACAGTAGCAGTAGTGTGAAAATAGTGGAAGCAGTGTGAAAACAATGGAAGCAATGTGTGTATTATCAGTATGAGAAAATAGACCGGGGTCCACAGTTCACTAGAGGTGTCTCTCCATAAAAGATAGCTAACATGTGTGGTGAACAAATTACAGCTGGGAAATTGACATATAAAGAACATGCATGGCATAAAGATTACTATGAGATTCATGCGGGCATTACAACAAAATACATAGATCGTCATCCAACTGCATCTATGACTAATAATCCACCCTTCTAATATCATCCGAACAAACATTGGGTATTAAGTTGCAAGCAACGAATAATCGCAGTAAGCAAAGTGTGTAATGTACACAATATAAACGAAGTAAACGTGGTTGTTTTCTCCCTAATGGCAACAACACATCCTCCATCCGTCACATTTCTGTCACTCGAGGACAGATGCAAAGGAGGCATGAACCCACTATCGAGCATAAATACTCCCTCTTGGGGTCACTAGCATCTACTTGGCCAGAGCATCTACTAACAATGGAGAGCATGCAAGATCATACATAACATACACATGAGGATAACATGATAGATAGGATCCCAGCAAACACAACATATAGCATTACAAATAGATGATCTCAATCATGTGAGTCAGCTCATGAGATCTAAACATGAGGCATAAGGTGGAGAGTACAACCATCTAGCTACAGCTATGGACCAGTAGTCCAGGGATGAACTACTCACGCATCACTCCGGAGGCAGACATGGTGGTGTAGACGCCCCCCCCCCCCGGTGATGAATTCCCCTCCCGGCATGGTGCCGGGGAGAGCTCCAGAACACTCCCGATCTCGGGTTGACGATGACGGCGGCCTCGGGTGTTTCTCGTGACGAAGTGATATATTTTTAGGGTTGACGTATCGGGGGGAATAAATAGGCGAAAGGGAGATGGCGGTGGATGCCCGAGGGGCCCACACCACCCCCAGGCGCGGCCAGGAGGGGCGTGCCGCCATATGGTGTGGCCCCCCTCTGGGCCTCTTCGGGACTCCGTGGAACCTTCAGGAATTCTAAGACTTCCGGGTTTCGAATTTTCCAATTCCGAGAATATTTCCAGAACAACTTTTCTGAAACTAAAAACAACAGAAAACAATGAACTGGCTCTGTGGCATCTTGTCAATAGGTTAGTCCCGGGAAATCGATAAAAATGACATAAAGTGTAAGGAAAACATGTAGCATAATGCATGAAAACAACGTAGAACATTAGAAATTGTAGATATGTTTATGACGTATCAACAACCCCAAGCTTAGTCCCTACTCGTCCTCGAGTAGGTAAACAACAAAACAAATAATTTCTGAGGTGACATGCTACCAACATAAACTTGATCATCATAGTAATGTAAAGCATGTAAACTAGGATCAAATAAATAAAGGTTGTGGTTTATAGTTGATATCAAAGAGTAATGTATAAACCATTAGGAATAACCGAGTAAAACCTTTCAATGAATCAATACTAAAAGACAATCCACTGTGCAAAGTATATTAGGGATGATTTAAGCTTCAAGAACAACAATATAATCATCCAAGGCATCAAAATCTCACAATAACTCATGTTAGGATCAAGTCAAGTGACAACAATATGCACATTGGAACATCATTCAAATAATTGTGCCCTCAAAACAAGCACAATTTATGTATTGGTTCCTGGCACCAGGATGTTGTGGCTAAAAGAACATTATGGGGGGTTTGGATGGTCAATGGAAGAAAGTCTCACACAACTGAAAGTGATCATTAGACAAGAGGAAGTCTTATAATCGAAGTTATGCAAGGAGTAGTGATTGCCAACAACGGATGCGCATAGAGCTATAAGTGTATGAAAGCTCTCCAATGGAACTAGTGGGGGTGCATCCAACCTGCTTTCTCATGAAGACCTAGAGCTCTTTTGAGGAGGCTCATCATTGGAATATACAAGCCAAGTTCTATAATGTAAGTTCCCCACATAGTTATGCAAGTCATAATATGAAAACTCTCTCCAAACTGAAGTAATCATGCTAAACAAAGCACTAGTGTGGAATAAATGATAGTAATGCTTCCCCCCTCTCTTTATTTTCTCTCTTTTGCCCCTTTCTTTCTTTTTTTATTTTTATTTTCTTTTGAGATTTTTCTCTTTATTTTTATTTTTTGATATATAACCTCACTGGTAGGGGCAACACTCTATTTTACAACGAATCAACACACCTTTATTACTCATAACTCAAACTGAAATATCTCTTATGTATAAAACTAAATGCTCCTCCAAGTGTAGCAGTATGAAAAATAACAATGCAACATGACAAGTAACATAATGATGATGGATCTTGTATGGAAATATATCTCGGAATGGCTATGGAAACGCCATGGTAGGTAGTTATGGTGGCTGTTTTGAGGAAGATAAATTTTGGCTTATGTGTAGAATAACAAAGTTCTCCCACGGGGTTTGAATGTATTGGCGAAGTTTGCACCAACTCTCAATGTGAGAATGAGCAATTCACAGTACCGAAGAGGCTAGCAAATATGGATGGTGGAAGTGCCAGAAAACCGCAACATAGAACTCACAAGTTAGTAGATTCCAAATAAAATCATGATATCATAAGGCATAATGAAAATCACTCAAAGAGGGTTTGTGGCAGTGACAAGTCACTGTTAGCTACCGCGACCGTAGCGCGTAACAAATAGCCATTACGATTGCTATCAGCAAAGGAAGTCATATACCATTATCCTATCAACTGGCTATTTGAGTGTGGCACAGTTTTAAGCTTCTAGACCAACCATTAATTGTTTTTACTCTATTAGACCAGAAAATTTACCATTAAGAAAATTAATATCTCAAAACAACAACAGATAATCAAGTGACCAGTTTAATAATCTACAAGAATATGCAATCTTTTCTGTTATACCATCTACCCGTAGCGCCCTCACATTTAATAATGTAAGAACTACTGTGTTAAGTGCTAGTCCCTGGATCAATGCTAGCACCACAGGACAAAATGTAAAGTATCATTGCAGAAGTATCAAAATTATTACAAAAGATCGTGAATAGCCATGTATAGCTTTATTACAAAGTGCATAGTCTTGAAAGACTAGCAAAACTCAGAGTTTCTAAACAACAGAAATAAAAGTAGTAATGAGCCTCCATCTTCAATCATGCGCCACGGGCATTACATGTTGGGTGTAGACTCGGGTCCAAGCACGTGATAAAACTTCATCATCATAATTTCCTGCACGTTGGAATTTGCAGCCCCCAAAGGAGGTCAGTACAAATGATGTACTAGCAAATGAAACTATGGTGGATATAAAATGGCAAGTCTAAACTACATGCATATCTGGCTTGGTGGAGTTTAGGCTGTTTGCAAAAAGCAAGTTTTTACCTAACACTTTTGAAAAATAGTTTTATTTTCAAAGATTGGCACCGTGGGACACACCCATGAGCACCACAACTAATATTTCCTTAGCCAAAATTTACATCTTCAAAACGGTGTTGAGATTCTTCTGTCCATCCTTGTCCAGCTGATCGAAGTCGTCCATTACCGGGGACATGACTATGATCATAGTTTCTAACTCTGCAGAGGTTGTGCACTTTCACTCTTTGTCTTCGATTAGCCCAAACATCCTATACACACGGAGTGCATCATGGAAAGGAGAGAATTGAGACAAGATATTTCAGAAGCAAGAATTCAACCCATACAGCAAGACCCGTTCCACCTATAATTATGCTACATATTCATGTCAAACATGGGATGAACTCTCACAACTTAGTTGATCAAGACAGGTGATGGAGGGATAATAACCCGGTAGGCCAACTCCAAGGTGTAATTCGGCCCCGAGGACGCTGCGCGAGATCCGGCTGAGGATAAAAGAACTTCTAGAAGGCCCAAGATTGTAGGCCTCGTAACCCGGATTGTGGGTTACGGTAAGGAAAGTTAGGGTTTAATATGCAGTGACCGGGTAGGACTCAAGATGCGCCTTGGAGGGCAAGCCAAGGGGTCCGGGTGCTTTATAAACCCGCCCCTAGGTCTAGTTAGAAGAGATCCAAGAGTTCTAGCATTATCGCTTGATATCGAGCATCCAGTGTAACACGAGAGTTGAGTTAATATATCGAGATCGGAGACTCGGCGACTTGATTGCCGGCTACCAGATCGAGTTCCATCATGTTTTCCTCCGAGCTAAACCCTCTCCCAAACGCCTGTGTCGTCTTGCCCCAAGATCAGTTACCCCCGGTAACGTCTGCCGTGATTATCCCACGACAGTTGGCGCCCACCGTGGGGCCTGCGTCCAAAGGTGTTTACATCACCGGAGAAGCTCGGAAGAGCATGGAGAATCTAGTCATCGGCGAGATCTACATCGACCGCGAAGGAGAGAAGATGGTGGACGATTCCGGCTGGGGGCCAGAGTCGGATCACCTCGAATCCGGATCTATCATGACAATCGGCCAGATCAGCGTCTTCATCGGTATGGTACGTACTTCCGGTTCGATCCCTGACGACTTTGGGTTTGATTCTATGTCAGGGAAGACCAGCTATATCCAATCAGATGGAGAAGAATCAGTTGGGACAACAAACCCGACAGAAGAGCCCACCATGAAGTGGGAACAGCCGGAGGAGCCGGCATGGACCCCGCGTGGCCGGATCGAGAAAGAAGATGATACCGAATCTATCATGCATCTACTGGAGAACCGGTACGAGGAACACAACAGCGAAGAGGAACAGTATGGATTCGCGCCAAGCATTGTGCGCCGGGTTGCGGTTTACACGGCTCCCGCGACCAATCTCAACCAAGAGAACGTAACCGCGGCCGCAGCCGGGGCAGCACAAGCATTGACCCGGCAGCAAGGACCGGCTAACGGAAACACGGTTTTGGCCCAGGTTGACGGAGAGTCGGCATCGGTTACCAGTCAAGCGCCAGAAAACGAGTTACACGCGAACACGTTTGGATTCCTAGCAAACCGCACACCAGGAGCGGGTCCTTCCAATCCACAACATCCGGCCCTGTTCGACAACAATCTGATCCTAGATCCGACAGTTCTCGCCACAGTTATCACTCCAGAGAACGCGGCGGAACGTGTTAGGGATTTGGACGTAGCCCGTCGTGCATTGGAGCAGCAGAGAAGGCAAGTAGAAGCAGAAAGACAAGGGATGGCCACGCGACAACGCGAGCTGGATGCACTGGAAACCCGGCTCCGAGAGGAAACGACTAGAATACATCAAAGGCACCAAACCAGATTGCCAGCATTGGGAGGAGTTATAAACCCGGCTGCGCTATTTATCACGCCTCAGGATCAGCCGATCCCAGCGGCAAATCAAGGAACCTCCCCCCAGCCGACAACCGGAGGAGTACAACCGGTAGACACGCAGGCCGGGTTACCCGTACCACAGACTGGAGTTACTACCGGCAATACTGTACCACCACCACCATCACGTTTTCGCACACCAGCGGGTCATTACAACAATCCCATGGACAACGTATACGCGGCAACGCTTGCACTGAATCAAATCCCCGTGAGAGAGTCACCCCACGCAGAGGAGACCCGGCGGGCGATAGATATGCTGCGCACTGCGGTGGCACAACAGGTTAATTACCCGGATCACAGAAGTGGAATGCATGGGACACCATATGTCAGCCAACAGCAAGGTAATGCCGGCAATATCCAGACAAGTTCGGCACGGCGGAGGGAAGAGCAGCAGCAAATGCCGCCTCCTCCACACATTCAGGCAGTACCAGCAGCATCAGCAGCACAGGCCATCGTGGACAGTTCCAGAGCCAGGAGAGCCATGGCCGGGTCTGCGGTACATGGGATACCAGCAGTACCGCGTCCAGCTGTACCCCCTGCAGGATCACACGTTTCCCGAGTAAGACCAGCTTCGACCATTCTTGCAGGACCTAAGTGTCTTTCAGATAGCATCAGGGCTGAGCCTTACCCGGAAAAATTCAAAGAACCGGGTAAAGTAGTGAATTATGAGCCGACTATGGATCCGGAAACATGGTTGAGCAGCTATGAGATGGCCATGTCAATTCGCAATGCGTCCGAGAATCTTCAAGCCAAATTCATGTATTTGATGATGTCAGAGGGGGCAGCAAAGTTATGGTTCACCAATCTACCGGAAGGATCTATCAAATCATGGGGAGAATTGAAAACTGCGTTTATCAAGCACTTTCACGGGACGTGCAGAAAATTATTCACTATTGATGACCTAGAGCGGTGCGTTCAGAAGAAGGGAGAATCGGCGCGCAGCTGGGTGCGCCGGGTTATGGAAATACTTCATTCATCTACAGATATTCAGCCCAAGGATGCGCTGCAAGCTATGGCAAAGACCTACAAATACACACCTTTAGTACAAAAGTTAACTCGCATGAAATCTAGTCGGAATGCTTCAGTGGTTACGATGGGAGAACTGATGGATGCATGCAACAAACATGCCGCAACGGACACTATGGAAGAGGAAACTGCCGATAAAAAAGCAAAAGTAAACACAAGTAATAATGGAAGAACCGGCAATGGATCAGCGCCGGGTAACAACGGAAACAGCCAGAACAAGCGCCCGTTTGAGGGAGGCTCCGAGTTTGTCGCCAACACTGAAGCCGGATCTTCAAGACACAGGGCAGAAGGAAATTTCAATACTGGAAATCACAGTGGAGGAAACTATCAAGGGCCACCAAGGCCGAGTAACAATTGGGACATCTTCAGAATGGCATGCCCGAAGCACAGCAGGAACGGTAGGCCAGCTAACCACTCCTTGGAGCAGTGCGCCGACCTACAGAGGTGGAAGAATGAGGAAGTGAACAGAGCCATGCGAGGTGCAGGTCGGGGAGGAGGACCGGGTCCAGGTGGAAACCCGGGCAACGGCCCAACCCCAGCTGGTAACCCGGCAGCCGGAAATCAAGGTAACAACCAAGGGGGAGCTGGAGGTTTCCAGGCCAACCCCAAGCAGTTGGGTCAATATCACGTGCATACTACAGGAAGTTCCAACAAGGACAAGAAGATACTGAAACAGGCGATAAACTCGGTGTCTTCGGCTGTTCCAAGATACCTGAGGTGGTCAGAACAGGACGTAACATGGAGCAGAAGGGATCACCCGGAAAGAATAGAACACCCGGGAGTCTTGGCATTAGTAGTTGCACCACAGGTCAATGGTTATGAGTTGAAAAAGGTCCTGATGGACGGTGGAAGTAGCATCAATATACTATATTGGGAAACCTTTCTACGCATTGGTCTCAAGGAGTCTCAGCTACAAAAAAGTTCAACAATTTTTCATGGGATAGTGCCGGGTCATTCAGCGTGCCCCGAAGGAAAAATCGCATTGGAAGTAGCTTTTGGGGAATCAAAGGACAATTATCGATGTCGTGGTGGTGTCACGGCAGATGCCATAGGATGGCTAAAGATGTGGGAACGATGGACGCTGGAGGTGTCCGGGGAGGGATCACGCGACGAGTAGCCGCGTGAGGTAAGATCCACACAACACAAACAACACGATGTACCCAGGTTCAGGGCCCTCGTGAGGAGGTAAAACCCCTACTCCTGCCTTTCTCTATGTATTATGATGTCTCTCCGAGTAGCCACAGTACAAATGGTAACGCTACCGAGTAGCCTTTCTCTCCTTTCCGAGTAGAGCTAGGTCAAGAACTTAGGGTTTCTAGGGTTCACTATGAGCGTGTGAGAGCATGCCTCGCGCAGGAGGCGGTGGGGCACCTTATATACATGGTGCCCAGCCGGATACGTCCAAATCTAGACAAGTGTCGACATAGTGTGCACATCGTCCTTTCTCCGAGTACCCGCTGACAGCTTTGGTTCCTAACCTTGGCTGCTTCTGTAAAGTCGTTGGGCAAAACTAGGGGACAGACTGGTAACACTGTACCTTGGCACAGAGTAGGCCCCCCTTATCCTGCCACGGCCTGCTTCCATGCTGTCACTGTCAGGCAGGCCGTCCCCACGTGAACAGTAGTTCGAATGCTGCCAAGTACGGACCCAGGATACGCGGGATCCTGTGTCAGAACGGCTCCTTTGACTTCCTGGCCCGAGTAGTTTCCCGCCAATGGTTCCCGCCATTTGTACTCGGGCCAAACCTTCTACTCGTCAGGGTAGAACTTGATTGATATCTCCTTCTGGTCATCTTGAGGTGAGACCGAGTAGCAGTCGACCGGGTAGCGAGTACCTGGTAGTCGGCTACTCGACCAAACCTTTCTTCTGTAAGCGGCCTTTACCACCTGTCTTTACCCTACTCGGGGGTAACCCCCCGACAGCAGTCCCCGAAGCTGGTTGAGTCTTGCGAACTTGTTCACTAGGCTCTGCCAGCTTAAAACCAGCCTTTGCATCTCAGCCATCGAACCTCAAGATGCCGAGTAGGTCCTCCGAGTAGCTATTTGGAAAGTACCTTGAGTTTCCTCTCTTCCGAGTAGCACTTGCCTTCTACTCTGTAACCGAGTAAAAAGACTTAGCGAAATTTCTCAGATTGAGTCTCTGCAGCACAGAGCACAATCCAGCCCTTCGCGCAGCAACTGCACACGCGTCAAGCATCCACGACCTTGTCGTTTGGTTGCCCAGGACACAACCTGCCACGCGTCCAGTTTTCACGCAATGGGCCCACCGGCCGTCATGTCCCATCAAGTGCAGTTATAGGCCACGATTCGGTGGTGGGATCCACTGTGGCCATTACGCGCGCAACCGGCGCTTGTGTGCGTTTCTAGCCGGCCACAGGATCCACCACACGCCACAATCGATCCCACTACCAAGACGGTAACGGTAAACTCGCGGAGGAGATATAAATACCCCGCCGGTAGCTTCCTTTTCCCCTTCCTCGCACTATTCCTTCTCCGTCTCCTGCTCTTCTCCGCCACCGTGCTCTCCGCCGCCGCGCAAGCTCTCGCGCCGCCGCGGATTCGATTCACCAGCCAACTCCACTCGAAATCTTCCACCTTCCCAACTCGCCACGATGGCCAAGTCAGGCTGGGCCGGCTCCTGCGTCACTGCAGAGGATTGCGCCTGGCTCGTCAATACCCGGCGAGTCCCTCCCGGCGTGGAGTGCCGGGCGCCGGACGGCGAAATCGTGCCGTCCCCGCGCGAAGGGGAGCGCGTCGTCTTCCTGGCGCATTTCGAGCGCGGGTTCGGGCTACCCGCCTCCGATTTCCTACGGAAATTCCTCAACCACTTCGGCATCCAGATGCACCATCTGCCGCCGAACGCCGTCGTCTTCCTCGCCTACCACGCCGTGGTCTGCGAGGCCTTCCTCGGCATCCGGCCCACGTGGGAGACGTGGCTCAGGTATTTCCACCTGCGCCAGCAGTCGACCGGGAAGAAGGACTCCGCGGGCGTCGCCCGCGCCACCGACACCGGCTGCGCCATGATGGTGCAGCGGTCCGGGACGAACCACCCCCGCGTCAAGGGGTTGGACTCCGTCAAGCTATGGCAGAAGACGTTCCTCTACGTCAGGAACGTTGCCGCCGCGCCAGGAGCCCCGGTGAACGACAGAATCAATCTGCCCGTTTGGTGCAATCGCGCTCCAATCGGGATGTACTGGAAGGACAAGCCCGTCAACGACGACGACGCGATCGAGATGGAGAATCGACTCGGCTGGCTGAGGGCGGAGGGCCTCAAGAACGACGACCCGGTGGCCTGCTGGATCCAGCGCCGAGTACTGCCCTTGCAGGAGCGGTGCCATCTCATGTGTTACATGGGAGGGCCCCGCGACTGCACCAGGACCACCACCATCGAGATCGACAACATCGACGTCCCCTGGCATGCCAGGAACATCTTGACGACAAGCCTTGGCGACCACTGGCAATACGGGTTCGTCCCGTACAGCCGTACAAAACCGATTGAGCGGGTACGCCTTCCTTACTTTGTTCTCTGCATAAATTTTCCGAGTAGGTAGCTTCTCCTCCTTGCATCAACTAGCAATTGCCTTTCGTTCCGAGTAGGACATCTAGCCGAATCGCCTTAGGCTTTAGTATGCTTTGTGTTTGCACGCCTTGCCGGGTAGCCTACTCGAGAACGATTCTTAGGCTCCATGTGCTTTATGCTTGCACGCCCTTCCGAGTAACGTCTCTCGGCAAACATGCGTAGGCTTAGTATGCTTTGTGTTTGCACGCCTATCTGAGTAAAATGCTTAGTAAATTGCCTAGGCTTTGTGTGCTTTGTACCTGCACGCCTACCCGAGTAGAGTTCCTTCCTGGCACTCGGCTGGTTTGTGATCCTTCTCTGTTTTTCAGGTTCTTACTCGCCAGATAATCGAGAGCTGCGAGGTTTTCGAGGGCAACTGGTTTCCTGACCGTGAGGAGGATGATGTGCCCTCTTCTGATGCCGTGGAGCAGCCCAACCTCTCTCGCTCCCCCGTCCCTGACAAGCGCGATGCTCTCCGCACCTGGTCCGACGAGGACTTTGATGGTAACTGTACTTTCATTCTGTTTGTCTCCGAGAAGCATCAATCCCTCGTTTGCTGTTTCTGATTCTTTCCTCTTTTCTCTTTGATTCCCAGATGAAGCTGCCGCGGACAAGGACGACGAGGACGAAGATGAGACCGAGGGCGATGCGCCCCTAGTCGTCAAGACCCTGGCCGTCGCCGCTCCTGAGACCCGCAAACGGGCTGGTAGCGGGGCACCAGCGCCCCCTGCCAAGAAGAGGAAGCCCGCCGAGAAGAAGGCGGTTGCGAAGAAAACCAGACGTGAGCTCAAGTGCACCACCGCGTAAGCCCTCTCCTCGGTCACCTCCCTTCTCGCGCAGTGCTATTTTCCCAAATTCCTTCTGATTTCTAGTTTCCCTTTCTCTGCAGTCCTCCTATGGACGCGAATGCAGCTCTCGCGTCCGACCAAGCCAAGAAAAAACCAGTACCTCTGGTCAACCTGGACGATGATGATGATGACCACAACGCCAACACTGCTGCTGCCAATCCACAGGCCGCTGATGCACAAGGAGCAGCGTCTGAACCATCAGCACAGGACACTGCCGTCCACGACGAGAGACCCCCTTCTCCTCCGGCTAGCAACGCCGAGGAGAACCAAGATCACGAGATGCAAGACAACACCGCCGCAGAGCGGCCTGAAGCAGAGCAAGAGCAGCCCGCCACAGGGGCTGCTGCACAAGAGAGCCTCGCTGCCGCGCAGCGAGTAGAAGACATCACCGCCACGGATGCCACTGCTTATCCATTGAGCAGCGTGCAACCGGGCGTGACACCGAGCAGCGCCCAGCCAGGAGCTGCACAAGGCGATGGAACTGCGACGCCACCAACTGCGCAAGGCCCTACCGCACCAATTGCGCAAGGCCCTACACCTCCAACTGCGCAAGGCCCTACACCGCCAACTGCGCAAGGCCCTACACCGCCAACCTCCTCCTCGCCGTCGAAGACCAAGGATACATCCAGCCCTCCCGCCGGGCGAGTAACCAGGCAGCGAGCCTTGGAAGCTCTGAGGGACGAGGTTGTCAGAAGGGAATCCGAGAAGGAAGCTGCTGAGAAGGCCAAGGCCGAGAAGGTAACTGCTGATAAGGAAGCTGCTGAAAAGGCCAAGGCTGAGCAGAAGAAAACCAAGGCTGAGCAGAAGAAGGCCGAGAAGCAAGATGCCGAGAAGGCAGTCGCCGAGAAGGCGCAGGCCAAGGCTGACGGGAAGAAGACTGCGGATCCCGAGAAGCAGAGGGTTGAGAAGGAGCAAACGAAGAAACGGGCCAGAGACCAGGGTACACCCTCAAGCGGAGCGCTCATGATCCGCGAGTCCGGCCCAATTCCTGCTGCGCTCTCTGCGGACGCTCGCGCTGCTGGCCAGCCTTGCTACCCGGAGTACATGATCGAGGTTAGCCAACAGCACTCAATCGGCTTCCCTCCCAAGGACAAAGCTTTAGCTATCCAGAGGGGAAGGAAAGTTGTAGCCGTGAACTCCCCTCCTCCAGATCCAAGCCAACCCCAGTCTATCAACATTGCTTCTCGTGGAGTCCAAGACAAACCAATAACCTCCAAGGGTCTTGAACAGGTTTTGGACACTGTTGGCCACATCAACGCTAGGTGGGACAGCAGGGTTCTCGGAGAGGAGAAATGGCATGGCTTGACCCTTGGCTCCATCGACCACTACCGCGTGGATTGGAACAAGGTTGATCTGGGACACAAGCCCATGTCCGTCTCCACCGAGACCGCGACGCTCGCAGCCAAGATGTTCTTGCATCGCAAGAATGCCGAGGACATCGAGCAGTCCTACGCAGTAAGTCCTTCTTGCCTTTTCCGAGTTGAATTTTCTTCTCTTCTACTCGCCTTTCTTCTTTCTTACCATCACCCCCAGTCCCCGAGATTTGGGTCGAGTAGATGGATACTCTCCGAGTAGCCTTCTACTCGGGTCGAATCTTCTCTGCTCTCGTCTAACTTGTTTTCTTCTCGCTTCTCAGGATAGCGTCCTTAAGCGGACCCACTTATACCGCATCCTTCTCTGGAACCACTCCATCGCCAGGAGGCGTATCGCCGTACTGGAGAAGGAGAAAGCAATGGCTGAGGCCGCGAGCAAAGATGCCACCACCAGCACCCAACAGCTGGCTGAAGTGCAAGGTACGCCTTTAGCTACGCGGTTTCTGCGTTTTATGTTTACGCCCGCTTTTGCTTTCTTATGCGCTAACCCTTCCTTCTCTGCAGAAAAACTAAAGGCCTTGGCAGATGAACATGAAAAATGCCGTAGCTTCGTGGAGAACGCCGAGGCCACCATAAAGAGACTTGAAGGTGAGTTTGCTGTTTACTCGGTGTGACCTTGAATTTGGTTCTTCTCTGCTTATTTACTAACCTCATCTATCTTTTCGCAGAAGATCATAAGTCATTTGCTGAGGCACACCAAGATTGCGTCAAGCCAGCGGAGGTGGAGAAACAGCTATCCGACCAGGCCATTACTCTGGTGAAGGACCACACCACCGAGATGGAGAAGCTGCAGCTCCAGCTCCAGAAGGCACTCCAAGATGCCGTCAAGATTGGCGCCGAGAGGGACAAGGCAATCGCCGAGAAGGCCAAGGCCGAGACCACTTTCAAGGCCAAGGAAAGGGCCCTCGAGTCTGAATGTGAGACCTTGAAGAAGACCAACGCTGATCTCTTCGCTCAGATGGATAGCTTGCGTCTGATCCAGGAAAAGCACATTGGCAATGAGGAGTCCTGGAAAACCAAGCTGCAGCAGCTGCGCCGCCAACTGATCGGTAAGTTTTCTCTTCATTGCATCTTTTCTTCTCGGTCTTGTTCCTTCTCGGCTTCTTCTTTCTTCTCGGTTTTTGATCTTGCCATTTGTTATTTCAGATATCTGGCCTCGTCTTGATTCTTCCTCTGCGCCTACGGTAGCCAAGGCCCGAGCAGTTCGCCTTTCGCTGGGTGAGCCAATTGACACCAGGGCTGATATCGAGGACAGCTTGCTCGTGCTCAAAGGTTACTTCGAACAGCTGGCCGGCGTCGGAACTGACTTGATGCATGCGGGCTTTGAGCTCCACCGGCTGTTCTGGCCTCATGACCCCCAACCAAGAAACATGCGGGCTCTCGCCCTCAAGCTGGAGAACGTGAAGGCCGAGCTGAAAAAATGGCGAGCTTCTGGAGCCCGTGCTGGTGCGGACGTGATGCTTCTCTGCATAGCATCTTGGTATGAAAACCTGGATATGCAGCGCATCCGCGGGAAGCGCAATGATTCCAAGTGGGAGACAGATGCCGAGAGCGTGGCCTTGCGCAAGCAGATTGCGTATGAGGTCGCAGAGTGCGCCGAGACGGAGGTCTACATCGAGGGCGTCCCCGAACCCGACACCGAGTACGAGGACGAAGGAGATGATGACGAAGACGAAGACCTTGACGGCTTCTTTGAATCTCCCAAGGGCAAGGCCGGAAAGGGAAAAGCCACCGTCGTCGCGAGTAGCGATGAAGACGAAGGGGCGCACATCGACAGCGAGCCACTCGACTTCGGCACCTCCTCAGGTGCTGCTCTCGACGACACGGTGCCCCCTCCTGGCCACGCTTCATGCTCCTCCTCGGCTCCAGGGCCTGTCTCGGTGGCCACAGCCACTTCCGAGCAGGCGGCCACCCAGGAGGATGCCGAGATGACGGAATCCGCCACCGTCCAAACGGGAGCGGATGCCACTCGAGCCAGCACCGAAGGAACAGCTGCCACGACCGCCACTGAAGAAACTGCTGCAAAGACCGCCGCCGAGGAAACATCAGCCAAGGCCAGCGCCGAGAACAATGCCTCCTCATCCTGAAGCAACCTGCACTCTCTTTTACTCGAAAACTTATCAGATCCCCGGGATGCCGGGAGCAGATGTAACAGACTATCTTTATTTTGCTTGCTACTCAGTTTTTATGCCCACTCGGTTTATGTTGACATTAATCAATTTGAACGACACTGGCTTAATGCCGAGTTGTGTTCCCATGCGAGTCCCCGAGTAGCATTTCTTATTCACCCTGTCTTTTCATCTCTGCTCTACCTGCGACTTGTCGCTTTTTTGGTATTCGAGTCACAAGAATCAAGTAGCAGGGCTGCAAATACTTAGCCGCTAGAAACAATCATGGTAACGCAGCCCACCACTTAGCCGAGAAGACGAGAACAGGGAACAAAAAGTAACACACAATCTACTCGGTTCCTGCACTCCTTCTTCTTTTGTGATTTTCGTGTGCTCATTGACCTTTTGCTTGTTCTCTTGCTTGCCATGAAGCCGGGTTTCGGACAGCAGCAGAATCGAAGAGTTGGCATATAGGTTTAAACACAGTACTCAATGCACTTATGAGTTCTGAAGTGGAGCAACCGAATAGACAAAGGAAACAAGCCGAGTAAGAAAAACACTTAGAGCAATTTTGGACGAGGGCAGTCCCCGAGAACAATTTCAGATTGCAGAGTAGAATTTCAACTCGGATAAGAGGGTACATACACATCTTTGCTTACGAATGAAAACGACGAAGTAGAGCTACATTCCAGGGACGCTTGGTTTCTTCTCCAGCTTTATCTGCCCCGTTCGCCTGCGATGGGCGCACATCTACAAGATAGTACGCATCATTGTGCAGCGCCTTGCTGACAATGAAAGGCCCTTCCCAAGGAGGAGACAACTTGTGCATCCCGGCTGTGCGCTGCACAAGCCTAAGGACCATGTCTCCTTCTCGGAAAACCCTTGGGTTCACCTTTCGGCTATGATAACGCCGTAGGTTTTGCTGGTAGATAGCCGAACGTGACAGAGTCAGCTCTCTTGCTTCTTCAAGTAGGTCAACGTCGTCTTGTCGAGCTTCTCTCGCCTCCACCTCAGTGTAGAGGGCTACTCGGGGGGAGTCATGCTCTAGGTCTATTGGCAACACGGCCTCAGCCCCGTATACCAAGAAGAATGGCGTGTAGCCGGTTGACCGGTTAGGGGTAGTCCTTAGACTCCACAACACCGCTGGCAACTCTTCTAGCCAACACCCTGGTGTTTTCAGCAATGGCTCAATCAGCCTTGGCTTGATGCCTGCCAGTACCATCCCATTTGCTCTCTCAACTTGCCCATTGGAGGCAGGGTGCGCGACTGACGCAACGTCTAGTCGGATATGCTTATCTCTGCAGAATCGCACCATTGCCCCCTCTGCAAAGTTGGTGCCATTGTCGGTGATGATACTGTGCGGGTAGCCATATCTCATTATCACATCCTTCACAAACTTCACAGCTGTGACTCCATCGCACTTCCGAATAGGCTTCACCTCGATCCACTTGGTGAACTTGTCCACCATGACCAAGATATGTGTCATATTGCCTTTAGCCGGCTTGAAAGGACCAACCATATCCAAGCACCAGACAGCAAAGGGCCATGTGATAGGAATTGTTTTCAACTCGGAAGCTGGCATGTGAATCTTACTTGCGAACATCTGGCAGCCAGTGCACTTCCTCACAATATCTTCAGCTTGCTGCAGTGCAGTGAGCCAGTAGAAGCCATGCCGGAAAGCTTTTTTGACCAATGCCCGAGAAGAGGCGTGATGCCCACATTCCCCTTGATGTATCTCCACCAGGATTTCTTCTCCCTCTTCTGGGCTCACACAGCGTTGCAGCACACCAGTGGCACTTCTCTTGTGCAGCACATCTCGGACTATAGTGTAGCCCTTGGACCTTCTCTGAATCTGCCTCGCAGTCACCTCATCTTCAGGTAAAGTGCCGTCCCTTAGAAAGGATAATATGGGCATAGCCCAACTCGGCGTCTCCCACACGGGAAACACTGGTTCGTCCATTTCCATTGGGACAGGCTCTGGTGGTTGCACAGGAGGAGTAGGAGCGCTTCTCTGCAGTCCAGACCGATTGGCGAGAACTTCTTCAATGAATGCAACAGCTTCTGGGTTGAGGGCGGCAGTCCCCGAGTAAGGAGTGGCAGTCCCCGAGTAGGGAATGGCAGTCCCCGAGTAGGGAATGGCAGTCCCCGAGTAGGGAACGGCAGTCCCCGAGTAGGGAATGGCAGTCCCCGAGTAGGGAGTGGCAGTCCCCGAGTAGAGGACGGCAGTCCCCGGGTTCCCTGCAGCACTCTCCCAGTCAATCTCCATTGGGTCAGATTCTTCACTTGGCAGAGAAGGAACAAAGATGGACTCCGAGTTGGGGGAAGGCTTGATGGATGGCTTCCTCAAATGCTCCAAGGCAATCCCTGCCGGGATGGACTGCCGAGAAGATCCCAACTTGGACAGCTCGTCTGCGGCTTCGTTCTCTGCTCGGTGAATATGCTGGAACTCACAGCCTTCGAAAAATCCAGTCATTGACTGCACCAGGAAGCGATACGATGCCATGTTGGCATCTAAAGCATCCCAGGTACCTGAGACTTGCTGCACCACCAGATCTGAATCGCCATAGCATATAATGCGCTGCACACCAACCTCCTTTGCTACTCGCAAACCATGCACCACTGCCTCGTACTCGGCTACATTGTTGGATGCCTTGAAATGAATCTGCAGCACGTACTTGAGTTGATCCCGCTTGGGTGATGTAAGCACCACGCCAGCACCAAGGCCTTCTTTCACCTTTGAGCCATCAAAGTGCATTTTCCAATAGTTGGAAACTGGAGCAGGAGGTTCATACTGCATCTCGGCCCAGTCCACAAGAAATTCTGCCAGGACCTGAGACTTGATTGCTTCTCTTCTCGTATACGCGGGAGCGTACGCGGCTAGCTCAATCGCCCACTTGGCTACTCTGCCACTCGCCTCCTTGTTTCCCATGATGTCCGAGATGGGAGCAGAGCTCACAACAGTGATGGGGTGCTCTTGAAAGTAATGTTTCAGCTTCCTGGCGCCCAGGTACACGCCATATGTCATCTTCTGGTAGTGAGGGTAGTTTTGCTTGGAACTGGACAGCACTTCACTGAGATAATAGACTGGGCGCTGCACACTCTTACCTTCTTCTTCTCGCTCCACCACTATCACCACGCTGACTACTCGGTTAGTCGCCGCAATGTACAGCAGCATAGGCTCCTTGGGTAGTGGACTAGCCAAGACGGGAGCGCTAGCCAGCATCGCTTTCAGCTCATTGAATGCCACATCCGCTTGCGGAGTCCAGACAAATTTGTCACTTTTCTTCATCAGCTGATACAGAGGCAGAGCCTTCTCGCCCATTCGGCCCAGAAAACGGCTCAGAGATGCTAGGCAACCTGTGAACTTCTGCACATCCTTCAATGATCTCGGCAAGGACATGCTCTCAATAGCTTTTATCTTAGAAGGATTGGCTTCAATGCCCCGACTAGAAACGAGAAAGCCGAGTAGCTTTCCAGCTGGTACACCAAAGGTGCACTTACTCGGATTCAGTTTCATTTTGTACCTGCGTAGGTTAGCAAAGGTTTCCTCCAAGTCGGCAAGCAGAGTATGTGTTTTATTCGTTTTGATGACAATGTCATCTACGTACACCTGCACATTCTTGCCGAGCTGGTCATGCAAGCATTTCTGCATGCATCTCTGATAGGTTGCACCCGCATTCCTCAGGCCAAAACACATGACACGATAGCAATAAGCCCCGTACGGGGTAATGAAAGCAGTCTTTATTTGATCAGCAGGGTTGAGTGCAATCTGGTGGAAACCAGAGTAGGCATCTATGAAAGACAACAGTTCACAGCCGGCAGTGGAATCGATCACCTGATCGATGCGAGGTAGCGGGAAGGGATCCTTGGGGCATGCCTTGTTCAAGTCGGTGTAGTCGACGCACATGCGCCATGCGGTGGCAGCCTTGGGATCTTCCTTTTTCTTCTCGACCATGACCGGGTTGGCTAACCAGTCCGGGTGCAGCACTTCCATGATGAAGTTACTGATCAGCAGCTTGGTGATTTGATCACCGATGGCCTTCCTTCTCTCATCCCCGAAACGGCGCAAGGCCTGCTTCACGGGCTTGGCGTCAGGACGCACATGCAAAGAGTGCTCAACCAACTCCCTCGGGACTCCTGGTAGATCTTCATTGGTCCAGGCGAAAACATCCCGATTCTCACGGAGGAAGTGGATGAGCGCGCTTTCCTATTTCTCCGCCAACCCGGCACCAATGATGGCCACGCGCTCCGGGAACTCGGGGTCAACCTGGACTGTCTTGGTCTCTTTGGCAGCTTGGAAAGCAATACCATGCTGAGTACTCGGCACACCTTGTGCGCCAGCTTGTGCGGACCGAGCCATGGCCACCACCTCGTACATCTTCTTCTTCTCGGCAGCAATCACCATCGATTCCGCCAGCTGGGAGCTAGCAGAGGCACACTCCATGGACTTCTTGTAATCTCCCGAGATGGTGATAATGCCATTGGGGCCGGGGATCTTCATCTTCAGGTAAGCCACATGGGTAGAGGCCATAAACTTGCTCAGAGCAGGCCTGCCGAGTAGAGCATGATATGGGCTCTGATGATCCACCACTTCAAACTGCAGGCGCTCTGTGCGGCAGTTCTCCCGAGTACCGAATAGCACATCAATCCATACTCGGCCAATCGGGTTGCATGAGATCCCGGGCACAATGCCATGGAAGGTGGTCTTGCTGGGCAGCATCATGTTCTCGGCCAGGCCAAGTTTCTCGAGTGTGTCCTTGTACACAATGTTGATGCTGCTGCCGTTGTCGATTAGCACCTTGCTGAACCTCACATTCTTCTCGGGGCCCAGGAAGGTGGGATCCAACACCAGAGCATAGGTGCCCGGGTTGGGCATCACCTTGGGGTGATCTGCCCGAGTCCACCTGATCTCCTGGTCACACCAATACATGTAGTGAGGAACAGCCGGGATCACTGCATTGACCTCCATGGCCCGCCTGTGCTGTGACTGCTTGTCGACTGCCTCAGAAGTGAAGATCATATAGCTCTCATGGTGCTCTTGGTACTGGTTGGAGCCATTGCCCCCAGTGTTGCCATTGTTGTTGTTGCCCTGATAGTTGTTGTTGCCTCTGTTGTTGTTGTTGCGGTTGTAGTTGTTGCTGTTGTTGCGGTATCTCTCGTTGTTGAAGTTCCGGTTAGCTCCTAAAGCCACCTGGTTCACATTTTCTCTTCTCGGATAGACTGGCGGCCGAGTTGCGGGAGCGCGAGTAGGCTGAACAGTAGCATTGGCAGCTGGCAGAGGAGGAGGAGGAGGCAAGCCATCACTCTTGATCACATCCCACCACTCGCATTGCCGAGTAGTATGGTTCGCAGGCCTTGAGGGGTGGTGAGTGTGGAAGCTGCATGGACCATCCTTCATGTCATCGAAGACAAACTTCTTCGGCTGCTCGGAGCTCCCGCTACCCGGCTGCGCAGTGCGGAACGGTTTCTTGTTACCTTGGCCCTGGTTCTGGTTCTGCCCGTAGGCTCCAGCAGGTTTCTGCCTTTGGCCACCACCGCCTCCGACATTCACTGCATTAACCTCCTCAGGGTCATACCGAGTATCTACTCGGCGCTTGTTGCGGAACTCGTTGCGCTTGCTACTGTTGAAGTTTCTTCTCGGCTCAGAGGAATCCATCAGTGGCTGAGTAGGATCACCGAGTGCGTACTGATCCGCAATCTTGATGGTCTCGGCCAGGGTATTCGGCATCTCCCTCTGCAATCTCTGCCAAAGCATGCTGCCATGTCGGCAACCCTGCGCAAACCAAGTGATGGCCTGTGCCTCATTCACACCCTCACAGGTGTTCCTCAAGGTGCTCCACCGAGTAAGATACTCGCGGTCCGTCTCGTCTTCTCGCTGCCTGCAAGCCGAAAGCTGCTACGGCCTATTCGGCCTCTTGTAGGTGCTGGTGAAGTTGCTGACGAAGGCGTCCGAGAAATCCAGCCAGCAGTTAATGCTGTGCTTGGGCAAGTTGTTGAGCCAAGTGCGAGCTGGACCCTCTAGCATCTGCGGCACATAGCGCACCGCCCATCTCCTGTTGCCACCCGCAATGTGGACCGCGGTGACGTAATCATTGAGCCAATCTTCAGGCTTGGTGCTACCATTGTAGCTCTTGGTGCCTCTTGCAAGCTGGAAGCCCTTCACGGATGGCTCGTTCATGATGCGCGGGCCAAAGCACTCGGGGCCAGGGGGACCCGTGCTCTCAAGCCGCGCCGACAAGCTGATACGGTCCAGCTGGTGCCTTGCATCCCCAGGCGCCAACACGCGCTCACCAACACGGTCATGGATGTCATAACCAGCCATCTCCATAGCCGAGTAGCCATCATCATACCTATCCACCTGCATAGCTGCGGGCTGCTCCACCGGGTTGGCGACTGGTGCCACTGGGCGCGGCTGCTGCCTCTGCCGAGTAGGCTGAGCTGCAGGTTGCCGAGAGGTACCCGGACGCGCGGCTTCTCGGACACGGCTTTGAGCTTGATGGGCTTGAGAGCCTGCTCTTGCAGTGTTGTGTTCCTGCCCGGGCTGCTGCGGCACAGCAACCTGTTTCGCGGCAGCAGCCGGGTCATACACCTGCATCTGCCTGTCTCTACCCGAACGCCCGCTGCGGCTCTTCTCGCGGCTCGGATGTGGAGATGAGGCTTGATCGTTAGATCTTGCCGTATGCGAGTGAACCACCTGCGAAGCTCCAGCTCCCGGGTTGGCCTTCCGGAACTCCTCGTTCTGCCTGGCGGCCTCCAGCACCAACTCATTGAGCCTTTCCTGCTGCCTGAGACGCGCCTCTCCATCTAGGCGCGGCAACTCGGCAGCCACGGCTTGCGCAGCTCTGAGCGTCTTGGCGGGTGTGCTGTACCTTGGCCTTGTGAAGGTGTTCGCGGTGGCGGACTGCGCGGGCTCCTCCGCAACCGTCGCCATCTCGGCACCCAGGTTGCGCCGCGTAGCACCCACTCTGCTGGGCCTCCTGGCAACCGGCGTGAAGCCGTGAGCCTTGTTGTACTCGAGCTGGTCCAAACTCAGCTCGAGCCTGATCTTCTCCAACTCCGCCTGCTCGGCAAGCAGCTCCTGGCGTTGCCGCTCGAGCTGCTCCCTCGCGGCTAGGAGCTCGATGTCGGTGGGCGTGGGCATGCCGGTTCGCGCGGCAGACGCGGGGATGACCGTAGACGTGGAAGGCGGCAAGTTGCTCTCCTTCTCGTAAGGCCGGTGGTTCCTGCCACCAGCAGGCGGGTCGTCAACCTCCTCGACGACGGCCGCAGCGCCAGTAGCGGCTGCGCCAGTGTTCGCCGCCAAGCCCGTCACCATCACCTCAGCGCAGCATGCGGAGCCGCATGCGGGCCTTCCGCGAGCAGCAACCACCGCGGGAGGATCCTCCGCGTCATGCACCAGCTCGGGGTAGGCGCTGTTGGCGACGGTGGCGACGTAGACGAGATGCGAGCCGAAAGAGATCACCGAGCCGCCCTCCGGCATGGCCGCGCCGCCGAAACAGCCGGCGTTGTCGGTGACGAAATCGAAGGAGCCGAATCTGTGGACAAGGCCACAAACTACACGCTCCGCCGATGAAGATCCCGTCCGAACAGAAACTCCAGCCAGCGCCGCTGGTTGCCCCACGGTGGGCGCCAACTGTCGTGGTGGTGTCACGGCAGATGCCATAGGATGGCTAAAGATGTGGGAACGATGGACGCTGGAGGTGTCCGGGGAGGGATCACGCGACGAGTAGCCGCGTGAGGTAAGATCCACACAACACAAACAACACGATGTACCCAGGTTCAGGGCCCTCGTGAGGAGGTAAAACCCCTACTCCTGCCTTTCTCTATGTATTATGATGTCTCTCCGAGTAGCCACAGTACAAATGGTAACGCTACCGAGTAGCCTTTCTCTCCTTTCCGAGTAGAGCTAGGTCAAGAACTTAGGGTTTCTAGGGTTCACTATGAGCGTGTGAGAGCATGCCTCGCGCAGGAGGCGGTGGGGCACCTTATATACATGGTGCCCAGCCGGATACGTCCAAATCTAGACAAGTGTCGACATAGTGTGCACATCGTCCTTTCTCCGAGTACCCGCTGACAGCTTTGGTTCCTAACCTTGGCTGCTTCTGTAAAGTCGTTGGGCAAAACTAGGGGACAGACTGGTAACACTGTACCTTGGCACAGAGTAGGCCCCCCTTATCCTGCCACGGCCTGCTTCCATGCTGTCACTGTCAGGCAGGCCGTCCCCACGTGAACAGTAGTTCGAATGCTGCCAAGTACGGACCCAGGATACGCGGGATCCTGTGTCAGAACGGCTCCTTTGACTTCCTGGCCCGAGTAGTTTCCCGCCAATGGTTCCCGCCATTTGTACTCGGGCCAAACCTTCTACTCGTCAGGGTAGAACTTGATTGATATCTCCTTCTGGTCATCTTGAGGTGAGACCGAGTAGCAGTCGACCGGGTAGCGAGTACCTGGTAGTCGGCTACTCGACCAAACCTTTCTTCTGTAAGCGGCCTTTACCACCTGTCTTTACCCTACTCGGGGGTAACCCCCCGACAATCGAGTTGAGTGGCTCACTTTCGAGGTGGTCAAGTTGCGCAGTCCTTATCACGCGCTGTTCGGAAGACCGGCTTATGCTAAATTCATGGCTAGGCCGTGTTACGTGTACCTACAGCTAAAAATCCCAGGTCCTAAACAGACCATCACCATACATGGAAGCCGGGACATAGCGGCTAAGTGCGATGAAGCAGATGCAGCAATGGCTGAACAAGCTTGTAGAAAAGAGGAACTCAAATATTACCGGGCTCAAGCAGACTCGGATGACAGAACAGCCCTGAAAAAGCCGAGTACTGAAGGCGAAAGGGCAAAACTCAAGGCAGCACGAGATACCAAGATGGTGGCTTTCATAAAGGGTGATTCCCTCAAACAATCCACCACAAGCGAAGAAATTGCGCAGCCGTTCACAACCAGCCGCATCATGGAAACGCCTTATCCGGATTGGCTGGCAAACCCGGTACTCATAGTAAAAAAGATCAACAAGTGGAGAATGTGTATCGATTATGGCAGTTCCGGACAGATTCCCAAGTAGAACTAAACAATGTAACGGGCAGCAGGTTTCAGACGCACTCTTTTCCTATCCAGGGTACCTAAGGGGACTGGAAGGTTTTTAATGAGGCGGCCTGCCGACCCAAAACTTTCTCGTATCAATAAAGAGATGGTTATCAAGTCTTATTTTATGATCTTCACTCCGGTTACAGATAAGTATTATTTATCGCTACCAGTAAATCAGTATCATCAAGTATGTTGCATATATATAGGTCTTGAGGGCTGATTGCTTGAATAGCACAGTTACAAACTCAAAGACCCGGCCTTGATGCCTATGAGTTATAAGGGCCGATTACTCGCAAACGAGTACGGCTGCAATCTTATAACCGGACAAAGGAGCCAAATTTTCTTGACTTTTCTTACTTAAGCTCGATGTGACTCGCACTAAAGTGGCATGATTTGCTTGCTTACGATTACAATCAGCCATGAAGCCCAATGGGACTTGCCTGACCCTGTTTTCGTATAGATGTAACAACATGATATCCACGCGAAAGCAGGCTTATAGTACAAGATTGTCAAAAGGGTCATCTAAACCACAAGTTATGCAGAGTATAAGGCTAATAGCTGGAAACTCAACGTTTATCAAGCATAACTTCAATACTCACGTGAAACGGCTTTAGGGCTTGGGCTTAGTAGAAACAATTTGTTCTCTGGAAAAGACCACACATCCCAGACTCGGATTTCGGGCCTTGGGGACTGGGGATTTTGAAACAGAAACAAGTTGTTACTAAGCTCAAAAAACCCTAACATCCGAGTCTTGGGGACTTGGGGACTTAGAGAAAAGTCCGCCTGTCAGAACCCACGATGCACGGAAACCGAGTCTCACAAAAGGAACAATAAGGAAAGCCGGATATCGAGAATAAGCTCAAAAACCAGATAAATATCAAGTTCATCCAGAGGCCAGAAGAGGCACGAGGTATATCAAGGAATTAAAGTACGTTACAAATCTTGGTACTAGTATCAAAGGTGCATAGGTGCACCGACAAAAGAATATCTGTCTCGAACAAGAGCAGCGAAACGACCAAGGTATCGTGATAGCATTTGTTTACTCGGCTTCTTGAGTAGGGTCCACACCCTTGCCCTTGCCCTCCGGGTCTTGGTCCTGGGCTTGCTCTGCAGCTCTCCCGGCATCGTCACCCGGATTCTTCGCATCAGGACGGACAGGCGGGAGGACAGCCGGTGTAGAGGTGGTTGGTTCTGATCCTAACTCGGCCTCCCTCTTCGCGGTTTCTTCCCTCTTCCTGGCCGAATCGGCAGCCCATTTCTCCAAAATGTCCAAGGGTGGGGGTGCTTCCTCCTTCACGATTTTGCCTTCAGCATCGTACGAACTCATAAGCGTACCCAGATCCATACTATCGGCCAAAGTAGTTGCCGAGTGACGCACTGCGGATTGTACGACCTTGAAGTCCTTGGGCCCAAACTTGGAGCCGTCTGCTTTGAATTATGGAAACCCGGATATCACTTTTGCCGGCTCAAGCTTAGGAAAATAAGCCTTCGCCAGCGCAAAGGCCCGGGTCATACCAATCCGGCATGCCGAGCGTTTCCAGATCTCGATCCATGCAGGCACAGTGGAGCAAGCTTGGATAAGATTTTCCTCACCCGGATATACCTCAGTCGGCCACTTCACGGCATCTAATATATACTTGGTGCCGGCAAAGAAAGTCCGGAACACAGTCTTTAAAGTTTTAGCCTTTGCAACATCATCTTCTTCTGGGGTTGCAAGGTTAGCACCTGCAGTTGAAACAAAGAAAGGCCATATCAGTAATTCCGAGTATCATGTAACAAAATAGAGGCGTGAAAGCAGTCAGCAGCAAGAAACTTACTAAGCAAGATACGATAAGTATCAGTAACTTGCTCCGACAACTTTTTCAGTGCGGTTCGAGCAGTGGTACACCTTTTCTTATATTTGGAAACGTTTTTCTTTAAAGTTTCCACTTCATCCTCAAGGGCCTCCCTCCGCTTTACCTCGCCAAGCAGCAGTTGCTCGGTCTTGATCAAAAGTTCATCAGACCGGGTGGCCTGTGCCTGTGAGAAACCAAAGTATGAGAATTATTCGGGTATCATGGCAAAGCCGATTATCGCGCAGAATACCGAGCACAATTTCAACAAATTATACTCGGCACTTGGGGACTAGATGGATAAGAAGAGATATTAGGTAACATTACCTGGTGCTCCGCTGCCATGCGCTCTAGCACATCTCTCTCCGAGGCCTTCATAGCAAGGAGAGTTCTCATCATCTGGTCAAAAGTATCATTGCCCAAATGGGAAGACCCGGGATCTTGGGTACTTGGAGAAGGGGCTCTCTTCTTGAAAGAGGGTATACGGGTCGTCCGAGTATCGGAGTCTGGTGCCCCTCCTCCCGTGCCCAAGCCCGCAGTTTCTTCCTCCTCGAGTACGTGCGAGGCTACGGGATACTCGGCCTCTCGGTCGGCTGGGTTTATTGGTGGCACTTGTTGTCCTTCTCCGCCAGCTGCGGCATGCATATCATCAGTCAGGTTTTCCATATCCGGGTCATCGGTGTCCATATCTTCTTGGTCGCTAACAGTGACCGCGGCTCTATGGACAATGTAAGCAGGCAGTTAGCATATAACTGGAAAAAAGTGATGAAAAGGTGATAAAGCATCAGGAAGGGAACTTTACCCGGGATTCACCACGAAGTCCGAGGGGAGCTCACTGCTGGACCCGGATGAAGCTGAAAAACATCAAGCAAGACATAGGATTATCCTGTAAGGGGATGGGTCAGAAAGGCTTTGATACCCAAGAAGGAATTAGTCAAATACCAGCGCGTTGAGCCGGAGACGACGAAATGCCCGGATTAAGAGCGCCATCACCCGGAAAGTTCCGAGTCACCCGACGCTTGGTCACGAGCGGTTCCTTCAAATATGACCAAGTGGATAATTTCCGGTTTAGCTCGTGCATGTTATCAAAGAAATATGGTTTAGAGGCAAGGAAAAGGTATGGAACCATGAAGACGAACCCTTGGGGTTTTCTCTTTGCTCCGACCTTGACTGTTGGCTCAGCGTCGTCCTCGTCACTCGCTGATTCCACCTTGCCTTCAGTTTCTTTTTCGTCGTCCTTCTCTTCTTGTTCTGAAAGTTATCAGGATTTACAATCGGAAAATGAAGAACGAGCAACAGCGATTTCAAAAAAGCTAAGTGAAATTCGGAATGTACCTTCATCCGAGTTAACGGCGCCTTCTTTCTCCTCTGGAGTTTCAGAGCTAGGAGGAGTTTCAATTTTCCAAAAGGGATCATCGGCCTGAGATGAAGATATAAGAATAAGGGTTATTAGCCATATCGAGTGGAAAGTGTGAAGATAAAGATATGAAAGCCGAGTCTTTACCTTGGGGCCCGGGTTCTCACGCGTGAAGGGTTCTAACCCGGTTATATTCCGGATTACCTCCAACTTCTCTGTCAAGAAGCTCTTGATAGTCTTGTTGGTGTCTCCGGCTGCAAAGCTATGGGTGGAGTATCGGAGCGAGTCTGTGGTGTGTCCCGAATATTCGCACATTAACTTAGTGCGGATGGAATTGGGTTGGATCCGGAAATCGACCCAAGTTTTCACCAAGTTAAGCCCAATGAGACCTTGGGTCGAAAGAATAGAGATTTTGGCTAATAAAGGCCGGATTGCCTCCCTGTCCGAGTGAGGGGCAAAGGCGTTGAAGGTCTCGGAGATATCGAGAAGGCCCTCCGAGTAACCTGGCAGTTTCTTTTGGCCGGGTGGGGAGGTGTCTCGGCAATAGAAATATGAGAGTTGCCAGTGTTTGACGTGGGAGTTGAGAGTGAGAGGTGGCATCAGAGAATTCTTGCGGCGCTGGATAGAGACCCCGCTGCAAGCGAGAAGTGCCCCGTCACCGCTTTCGCGGCACGGTTTGCACTGAAAAAGTTCGATAAAAAGAGCCAAACTTGGCGGTGTGCACAAGTATGACTCGGAAAGAACGATGAAATGTGAAATATTTAACACAGAGTTAGGCCCTATGTCAAATATTCGGAGGCCATAGTGGCTCAAAATGTCTCGAAAGAAAGGGTGACCCGGAGGACGAAACCCCCGGGTCACGTGCTCCACAAAGCATATTACCTCATCGTCCGCGGGCGTAGGCCGGGTCTCGTTGCCCGGCACCCTCCAGTGGATTTCCTTTTGAGGGGGTAGAACCCCTAACTCGGCCAGTTCTTCTAACTTGGCCTTCGTAACCGTGGATCGCGCCCAATTGGCGGATATGGAGCTGGTGGTCTTCGCCTTGGCCGGTGTTTTCCCCTGCTTCTTGGGAGCCATGGGATTGACCTGCAAAGCACGAGGTAGAAGGGTACAAGGAATAAGACTCGGAAGCCATGAGTTGTCTGAGTATTGACGAGTGATATCAAGATAACATGGAAGCTAAGTATTATCCGGGTATCGTTTTGTGGAGCGAGATTACAAGTTATCCGGGTATCAAGTATCATTATGAAGATTATGGGGAGCTTATGTATTGAAAGGTGTTTGAAGAAGTTGGGTGGTTGCCCATGTATATACTGTAAGCAAAAGAGCCGGAAAAGGAAGATTTTCCGGGTAACAGAGTCAGGAGCGGAAAATTTGGGCGGCCCGAGGCTAGATTGGAGATTCCATTTCTAGATTTGTGGTGAAATTAGTGACTATGGGCAGTAGGGGAGTAAAGTGAAGTCTATATTCAATCCGTTGGGTGAGTTAGAATGAATTCGAGCGACCTAATTCGGTGTGACCAGAAAAATGACCGGCGGGTTGACTTAGATCTAATCTGAAGTAAATCGAGAAAATTGCAAGCACAAGTTGATAGATATGAGAGACTTACTGGAGGAGATCGAAGTGAAGCCTGACGGAGGCAAATAGCACAAGCTTGGTGTCCCTTTGCGATTCCCGTCGGAAAGGTCGGGGGTGCGGCGGCGGATCTTGGCGGCGGCACGGGGCGAACCGTGGCGGAGCGCAACCGGCGGCGGATTGGCTCTGATGATGCGCGTGAGGTCTCCGTGGCGATGCTCTGTGAGCCTGGGCGCGGAAGCGAGGAGGAAGAAGAAAGGGGGAAAATGAGCCGTTGGGGTTGGATTTGCTCCTATGTGCCTATTTATAAGGATGTGGGCGGCTAAACCTAGCTCAACGGTTGGCCGCCGGAAATTTCGGGTTAAACGGCTATTTGCCTGGATTCTGTGGGGTGTGCTTTGAGTGATAAACGAGATATCCGGACGGAAACAAGAATGAGATCTTCTCCGCAATATTAGGGTCAATTATCGAGTAAAGTTAGCCGGATCTTTAACATTCTTATCAGGGTGCTGACCCGGAGAGACAAGTAAAGACTTGGAGAAAGCCGGGTTACTATATGGCCACCGTGGAGTTAGGCCTAGCTACTTATCAAAGCTAATTAACCCGGCCTCCATTGAACTTGTAAGTTTGATAAATCTGCAGGGAATAGCGCGCGCTTCAAAGAGGATCCTATGAAGCCCAAGCTATTCTGGGGACTACTGATGGAGGGATAATAACCCGGTAGGCCAACTCCAAGGTGTAATTCGGCCCCGAGGACGCTGCGCGAGATCCGGCTGAGGATAAAAGAACTTCTAGAAGGCCCAAGATTGTAGGCCTCGTAACCCGGATTGTGGGTTACGGTAAGGAAAGTTAGGGTTTAATATGCAGTGACCGGGTAGGACTCAAGATGCGCCTTGGAGGGCAAGCCAAGGGGTCCGGGTGCTTTATAAACCCGCCCCTAGGTCTAGTTAGAAGATATCCAAGAGTTCTAGCAATATCGCTTGATATCGAGCATCCAATGTAACACGAGAGTTGAGTTAATATATCGAGATCAGAGACTCGGCGACTTGATTGCCGGCTACCAGATCGAGTTCCTTCATGTTTTCCTCCGAGCTAAACCCTCTCCCAAACGCCTGTGTCGTCTTGCCCCAAGATCAGTTACCCCCGGTAACGTCTGCCGTGATTATCCCACGACAACAGGGCCCATATGTCAAAAGGGCTGCAAGGGAAGCTACTAAACTTAGAGGACTTGGTAATATCTTTGTTTCCTGGGTGGCATTCCTCAAGTGAACTCTCCTCAGGGAGACACTCAACTCTCATCAACCAAACAACCAAATCCATCGGGTGATTCATTGAAGTTTATACTTAGAATTTTTCCACAACATGTAGTAAAACAAATTTTTTGCAAGGCTAAGCATCTACTAAGTGCAAAGTCGCCAAAATAACAAGTCTAAAGGATTTCTACACACTACTTGGGATTTTGCATAGCATAATAATAACTTAGTCAAATTCCCTATCATGCATACTACTCAAAACACTAGTAACGCATAGTAAAAATATGGGAGATTTGATGGGGTGTCACTTTCCTTGGCAATAGGATGAACAACCACAACAAGTATAACAACAACAAGGGTAGACTTGCTCCTCTTCACAATCAAATACAAGCAAAACAGGCCACACATAAACATACAAAACAAACATAACATAGAAAACAAAATAACAATACAAAAACATGTATGCATGTTATGCAATGATCAAATTAATGCACAAAATTTACAACTAGCAGTAATTACTAATAATGATGTTCTCTGATTTTAATAACATGGTTATGATGCATGCAAAACAAATTAATTATCAAATTGTAATTATTAACATTACTAGGGTTTTAATATAGGCTAATATGAACATTAATAGTGTTTCTGTTACAAAGTTGCACAAATAATTTTTACTATGTGTCTACTGCATAGAGTACATCAAAACAAAACTATAGCAATTGATTTCACCTAAAAATGATTTATAGATTAAATCTTATGCCCAATATAGTGATTAATAGAGATCGACAAATAACATGTGAGTGCATGATATAAAATTGAAATTTTAATAGCCTAGATTATTCTACGAATTATTCTTATTTAAAAAAGCCCAAGATTACCCAATTTGGAAATACATAACTCGAGATATGAATTTTTGAAGTTTTGGTTCAAATCTGTTATTGTTTTGTTTTTAAAAGAAATGGATCGATCCGGGGCGAGGTCAATGGGACGCTCTGATTGGCCGATACTGCTTTGACGCGGATCGCGCTCTGCGGCCATTAGATCTAATGTGCTACGGGTGGCCCAGATCTGACGTACCGCTTCGCTGGCTCCATCTAATCTAGACCCTCCGATGACGATCCAATGGAGGCCACTCCTCCTCTGCTTTGCTGTCGTCGGAGAGCTCGCCGGAATCCTGGGCGCGCGGTGGCCAGGGGCATGTGCATGCACGGTGTGTCCATTCTACGGGCCTAGGGACTAAACGAGCATACCAGGAGGATCGGGGTGGCGGCACGAGCTCGATGGCAAAGGCGACGTGGTCGTGGATCTCCGTAGCTCCCTCGATGGCTTGTCCGAGTAGCTCGGGCCGGCGGGTTGCTCCTGTCGTGGACGGCAGCGTCGACCTGAGGGCAGAAACGAGGCAACCCCTTGTCAAACCGATGCGTGGCGGTGTGAGGAATCGATAGGAGGCAGAGAGAGGCAGGGGTCGACGATGATCACCGGAATCTCGAACCCTAGCTGACGGCCACGACGAAGCTTCAAGCTCGAATCGTGACAGCCTGGGGCGTTTCGGATGGGGCTTTTGGGGGCAATCGGTAGAGGGGTCACGAGGTTTATATGGGCGTGAAGATCGTGCCCTAACCCGCAAGAAAAAGAAGAATCGATCGAGGGGAGTTCGTGTCCTTTCCGGACTCGACGTCGTACGCGAGGGGAGAACGGGGGACATCATCGTGGCGTCACCGTTGCGTCATGCGGGCCACCCTTGTCAGCGAGTGAGAGAGAGAGAGCGGGAGGGTTTCGACGCGGCTTTCTGCTGGGCCCTCTAGGTGGGCTTGGCCTGCTCGGTGAGCTGCGTGTGCGCGGAAAGGAGAGGGGTGAGGGAAGTTGGGCTGGGCCCGAGAGAAAGGAGGGAGTGGGCTGGGTGCTGCGCGGCTATTTTTCTTCTCCCTTTTTTTCTCATTTCCTATTCTTTTCTTTTCTGTTTTTTCTTTAAACAAATGATTCAAAAATAATTCAAAACTCAACCAAAACAAAACAGAAAAATACAAAAAAAATATGTTTTGGAAAGCTTATGAAAAATAGAACATTTTGGTGCTTAAATTTTCCAAAAATAAAATACTTACTTTTGAAAAAGTATTTAAATTCAAAAGGTGGTTTAATAGGTAATAATACCTAAATATTTGTGTTTAGCAAATTAAAAGCCAAATTTTATGCAATCAAAATGCAGAGATGTTATGATGCTCATGAATGCATGAAGGTTTCAAAATTTTCAATTTTTTTCAAAAACATGGATGCTACACTACCACACGTAGCATTTTCTACCAAACACCAAACAACAAAAACTCTCCAAAAGATACAGCAATGAAACAAGAGAGTACTAACAAACCTCTACTAAAACTAACATCTCTGAATAAGAGATGCAAGAAAAATAGGAGCTAAACAGGAATTTTGCAGCAGCTAAAAGAAAAACTAAGAATACGAGTATAGCAAGTATTCAAATGAAAAAGAGGAGCGTGTCTCTCTCCAACACAAAGAATGACAGGGTCTAACTATATTATTGCAGCAAGGGAAAAAAAACAAAGGAAAACAAAAGAAAAACAAACATACGCTCTAAGTAAACTTCATATGATGTGACCGAATAAAAATATAGTTTCACTAGAAGTGACCTGATAAATTGTTGATGAAGAAGCAGATGCCTTGGGAATCCTCAAGCTTAGATGCTTGAGTCTTCTTAGAATTTTCTGGGATGAACCACGGGGGCATCCCCAAGTTTGACTTTGCACTCTTCTTGATCACATTATATCACCTTCTTCCCTTGACCCTTGAAAACTTCCTTCACACCACACTCAAAGAGTAATTCACATTAGAGGGTTAGTGCAACAATAAAAAATTCATGTGTTATGCATGAGAACAAGTTCTATTGATAGTTTTATACATTATATACAACCACTGATGTTTCATGAAGCAAAGAAATCCACTTGACATCGTAAAAGAGCAAATGCAAGAAAAATGGCACAATCTGCCAAAACCAGAACAGTCTGTAAAGACAAATTTTTTCGGGGCACTTATGTTGATCAGATCGAAAAACTTAAAGAACAAAAAAGTTTTGGAATTATTTGAGGAATAAGCACAAAACATTTCAGATCGTTCGGATCTTTCTGGATTTTATACATTTTTTCGGTGGACAGCAGAAATGTGTTTCCTGCGCAGAAATCCAAAACCAACTCCAACTTTCGTCAGAAACGTTACTTGGCACAACTTAAACATAACAATAAAGATAGAAAGGATTTGCTACAGAAGTATACAACCCCTTGACTCAAAGAAAACATAGAAAAACGAAGCAAAAATAAAACCATGGGTTATCTCCCAAGAAGTGCTTTTTCTTAACGCCTTTTAGCTAGGCCCAGAAAAGTGCATTCACGTGTTTTCAAGTGAAGAAGCATCCACATCAATAATTTCCTACAAAACACCAATTATAGAAATGGGTACCTTAGACACCCCTGAAGATGATTCAACATGCAAATCACTTTTAGTTTCACTAGAAGTTTTATTAATTTTAAGCACATTAGGAGATTTTGGTTTAGACACCTTGGGGACATACATAATCTTTTTCTCTTTTCCCATAGAAGGTTTCTCCCTCTTAAACTTAAGAGAAGAAAAAGTTGAGCTTAAAGTTTCCATAGCCTCCTCTAATTTACGAATCCTCATATTTTCACTATCATGGATATTTCTAGCTTCTGAAACAATAATTCTCTTGTTGATACTACTATTGATTCATTAACTTTGCTAGCATTATCAAGGAAATTTGGCAAAATTTTCTCCATAGAGTTTAGCTTTTTAATAAAATCATCTAAAGTGATCTCAGTTTTAACAACCTTAGTAAGTGGTGTTCCAACTAAACTTTCAATTAAATTACATGCTTCCAAAGCAGATGTTTCCAGAAAATTACCGCCTGTAAGAGTGTCTAGAACATACCTATACCTGCTAGTAAAGCCAACATAAAAATTCCTAAGAAGGATTAAAGTGGAATATTTCTTAGTGCATCTATGATGAGCATCACTTATCATATACCACGCATCTTTCAAACTTTATCCATCTTGTTGCTTAAAATAACGAACCTCAACTTCAGGAACACTCATCTTAGCAAGACTAAAAAGAGGATAAAAACTACAACAAGAATAGGAACTATTTTTTTTTTTGTGTTTTTAATAAAGAGAAGCAAACAAGACAAAATAAAATAAACTAAGAGAAACAAATACAAAGTAAATAGATTGGAAGTGAGAGACTCCCCTTGTAGAAATCCTCTTCCTCCCTGGCAACGGCGCCAGAAATTAGCTTCATGCGCCTGTAACACACGTTCGTTGGGAGACCCCAATAGGAAGGTATGAAGATCACAGTAGCAAGTTTCCCTCAGAAAGAAACCAAGGTTGAATCGACCAGTAGAAGGAAGGAGTAACTTCAGAAGGTTGATGCAGCTGAGATGGCAAGGCGCACTACCGGTTCAGCAGCAACGTGGAACCTACACAACACAAACAATTCACTTTGCCCCAACGAAGCAGTGAGGTTGTCAATATCACCTGTTTTGCTGATAACAAAGAGGTTAAATGTATGGTGTGGAAAACAGTATGAAAACAGTAGCAGCAGTGGAAGAAGTGTGAAAGCAGTGGAAGCAGTGTGTGTATTATCAGTATGAGAAAATAGACCGGGGTCCACAGTTCACTGAGGTGTCTCTCCATAAAAGATAGCTAACATGTGTGGTGAACAAATTACAGCTAGGCAATTGACAAATAAAGAACATGCATGACATAAAGATTACTATGAGATTCATGCGGGCATTACAAAAAAATACATAGATCGTCATCCAACTGCATCTATGACTAATAATCCACTCTTCGAATTTCATCCGAACAAACGTTTGGTATTAAGTTGGAAGCAACGAATAATCGATGTAAGCAAAGTGTGTAATGTAAACAATGTAAACGAATTAAACATCGTTGGTTTCTCCCTAATGGAAACAACACATCATCCATCCGTCATGGATCCGTCACTCGAGCACGGATGCAAAGGAGGCATGAACCCACTATCGAGCATAAATACTCCCTCTTGGAGTCACTATCATCTACTTGGCCAGAGCATGTACTAACAACGGAGAACATGCAAGATCATCAATAACATCCATATGAAGATAACATGATAAATTGATAATCAACAGACATAGCATTCAATAATCATCGGATCCCAGCAAACACAACACGTAGCATTACAAATAGATGATCTTGATCATGTGAGGAAGCTCACAATATCTAAACATGAGGCATAAGGTGGAGAGTCAAACCATCTAGCTACTGCTATGGACCCGTAGTCTAGGGATAAACTACTCGCGCATCACTCCGGAGGCGGGCATGGTGGTGTAGACCCCTCCGGTGATGAATTCCCCTCCCGACAGGGTGCCGGGGAGAGCTCGAGGACCCTCCCGATCTCGGATTGACGATGACGGTGGCCTCAGGTGTTTCTCGGGACGAAGTGGTTTATTTTTAGGGTTGACGTGTCGGAGGGAATAAATAGGCGAAAGGGCGATGGCGGTGGATGGCCGAGGAGCCCACACCACCCCCAGGTGCGGCCAGGGGCGCACCACCCTATGGTGTGGCCCCCCCTCCGGGCCTCTTCGGGACACCGTGGAACCTTCGGGAATTCTAAGATTTCGGTCTTCGAACTTTCCAATTCCGAGAATATTTCCAGAACAACTTTTCTGAAACTAAAAACAGCAGAAAACAGGGAACTGGCTCTGTGGCATCTTGTCAATAGGTTAGTCCCAGGAAATCGATAAAAATGACATAAAATGTAAGGAAAACATGTAGCATAAGGCATGAAAACAAGATGGAACATCAGAAATTATAGATACGTTTATGTCGTATCAATGATCTATTATATTAAGTGTTGAGAACTATGTGATGATGCGAGTGTGTGTGAAATCTATCTACTATCACCTTCTATGCAAGGTTTGGTCTCAAGCATATCTTATTTTCATGTCTCATATCTTGCTAGCATTATCTTGTTGCAACGAACCCTTTGTTGTGCATCTTGGTGTTTGTTAAATCTTCTATACGCACAAACTTAGGGGGACCTCCTATATCTCGTGGTATTAATATGATTTTATTGTAAATCCTTGTGTTCCCATCTAACACCAAAAGGAGGGATATCGAAAGTTAATTTCTTATCCCTTAGAGTTTTGTGTGTTATTTAACAACACTAGAGATATTTAATCATGTGTTAAGTGGTGCAGGATTTACATGTATATCTTACAAAGCACCAAACACCAAAAAGGTCGAATGAAAACTCGAATTTCTCTATCTAGTCTGGCAGGAATGGTCCGCAAAGGCCGGATATTCCGGGGGCCGGATAATACGCCCCCAGAATCAAGGGTGGAAACGGCTAAGGACCTAAGTGAGGGGCTTGCAGAAGCCTACGCGATATTTGGCCGGATTTTTTAGTATCTAGAGGCCGGATATTCTGGGGGGGTGGATATTCCGCCCTCCCAGGGGCTGGATATTCCGCCCCTAGAAGCTCGGTGAAGTGCAGAGGTGGTCTGGGTTTTGGCCGGCCATTTCAGTATCCAAAGGCCGGATATTCCGGGGCCGGATAATCCGCCCCCAGAATCTCGGCTAGGCAAAAACGGCCAAGGAAAAGTTGCAAGGCTTGCAGAAGCCCGCCATATTTTTAGGCCGGATTATTTGCAACGACCATATTTCGAGAGGGGCTATAAATACCCCTCTCCTTCCTCAACCTAATGTTAGTTCGTCCAAGGCATTAAATACACATTTATTGAGCTAACCAAAACCAAGATTTCTCCCAATCCCTCCACCCAAACTTGTTGATCTTCGTAGGCTTGAAGGAGAAGGCCCCGATCTACATCTTCACCAAGACGTTCTTCATTTCCCCCTCATTCACTTGAGGGAATCTAGTATTGTTGATCACTTGTGATTGTAGAAAGATTGTTGGTGTTCTTGGGAGCCCCCGATTCAGATGTGGGTGTGTGCCTCAAGCTCATTGTAAAGGCACTAATTTCCGCCTCGAAGGGAATCAATAGTGGAAGGTGAACTAGGCCTTTGTGGTGAGCTTCATCGGAGAATAGGGTGAGACCTTTGTGGCGTTGATTAGGCCTTCATGGCGAAACTCACACCCCTCCAACGAGACGTACTCCCCTCAAAAGGAGGAACTCGGGAATACATACTTGTCTCCGCGTGCTTCCGTTATCAGTTACCTTGTTCCCTCTCCTTTACTTTGTGTTTGTATCTTGCTTAGTGTTGTTCTTGTCATAGGTAAATTCACCTTAGTTGCATAATCTAGAGAATTTACCTTTGTGTCAAGCCTAAATTGAAAAAGAATTAATATTGGTCGTAGCACTTATTCACCCCCCTTCTAGGTGCCCATACTTTCCGTTCACCCCTGTTTGTCTAAAATTTGGAAATCATCTGTGCCACCAAAAGTGAAGGTGTTTGCGTGGAAAGCTGCCTCCAATGTCCTGGCCACTGAGATGAACAAGGGCATCCACAATGTGTGCGTTACTGTACATTGCAAGATATGTGGAGGCGACAATGAGGACGTCTTGAATGCCCTCTATCATTGCCTCCATGCAAGGCGGTTGTGGGAAGAAATGGGCTCGGTATGGTGCTTACCAACAAGCCCGGAATTGCAAATCCCCTCAGATCACTAGTTCAAGGTGGTGGTTGATCAACTACCAGACCATATGATAGATGCTACCCTACTTGTCGCATGGCGAGCATGGTACGAGAGGAATGAAGCAACACATGACAAACCCCTTCCCTCTACGGCCATCTCAAAGGTGTTTTTGTGCAGCTACTGGAAGCTAATCAGTGACGTCAAGGAAATCCCAACAGAGGCGATTATTAAGGGGAAGAAGTCAATGTTTGATGTCGGGCCTCGTCTCGGGCATGCGAAGCTGAGGCAAGATTCAGTAGTTCCATAGGTTGCTCCACCGCCAGGCTGGGTCAAGCTCTTCGTTGATGGCTCATTCCAAGTAAGGGACAACACGGAAGGGGCCGGGATAGTGCTTCCGGGCAGTGCAGCTCAAGCCATAATATCTTCCTGCCGAACCTTGGATGATTGTGCAGAACCCTTCGAGGCAGAACTCCTTTCTTGTGTGGAGGGCCTCTCTCTCGCCCTCCGACACAACCAACACCCAGTAATAGTGGAATTTGACCGGTCCCAGCTGTTGGCTGCTATGACCTCTTTATTGGAAGACGGATCACCCGTTCTCCACTGGGTTTCTGAGATTAGATTTTTAGAAAGTCAAGTTCGTGATTGTGTTTTTGTAAAAGGGGATGGCCGGCATGTTAGGGCTAGTCACCTTCTTGCAAACCTTGCAAGAGTAGAACACTGCAATGACTCATGGTTTGGTTCTGGGCCTAATGATGTTCTTCAGATCCTAGAACTTGATCGAAGTGTAATCCCCCCGCGTAATAAAGTCCATATTTTCCCCGCAAGAAAAAAAGATGGCTCCACCCTCAAAGCAAGTTGTTCTAGACAAGGCCGACATCTCGCGGAGCAATACATTCCTTGCTCTAGGAAAGTAGATAGCTGAATATCCTCGAAACTAAGAATATGATGTATCCAAAGCTTCCGAAAACCAAGGTGAGCACCTAGCACTAGTACAGAGAGATACTAAGCACACCCCTCGTTAGGCTAGTCACCGTGGGAGTAGCATAATTAGTAACATCAACGGCATGTAGGATGAAAATCTGACGTGGCAAGTAATTAATATATATAGAGAGAGAGCTAGTTACCATAACATCACACATTCCAGTGCATTATGAGTATAAAACCTAATAAATGAATATTTGTATGACACGATATAGATGTTACTTCCCACTGTGGACTAGTATCACGATGTTACTACTCTTAGTTGCTACCCAATGTGACCAGCCTTAGCTCGTAACTAGAACTTCCCTCATGTCGAGTCCTTGACTCGACAGATCCCTCGTATGGGATACTAGGGTGTGTAGACTAGGAGATGAATGCGCGATGGTGATCTCGATGGCTAACAAGGAGCACGGTTTACCCAGGTTCGGGCCCCTCGTAGAGGTAAAACCCTTACTCCTGTTTGTCTGATCTGTATTACGAGGAGATAGTGGCGACGTTACAATGGTGGTGCGGCGCAGATTGAATCTTGCGCGGATGAGGCGTATGGGGCGTCTCCGTGTATTGTCTAGTCTATGATTGTCTGTCATCTAGTTGTGGCGTGTCTTTTCTCTCCTCCCTTCTAGCTTTATATAGGTAGTCAGGAGGGTTTACATGAGTCCTAGCAGACTATGAATGGGAGTTTTTGTCTTGTGCTTCAAGAAATCGACTATGCTTCTTGAACCCGTATGGGTCTTCGAGTTGGGCTCCCCGTAGCGTAGCAGTCGGTGGGCTCAAGTAGGGGACATGGCGAGTATCCCCACGTCATTAGCTCCCGAGTGTCTAGTCGACTCGTTTGAGTCGGGTAGAGACTCAAGGACAAGGTTCGATTCTGAAGAGTAGTTGATAAGTTCTCGGGTCTTTAGCAGCCGATAAGTGGTTGAGTACGAAGGACCCGATAAGTCGTGGGGGACTCGAAACTTTTTTGTGAGTCGGTGACGTTTGATCTTTGAGGGTCTATGACTTAGAAGTTCACAGAGCTTGAGAATGTATGTATCATGTTGTGAGGATGTTTGGATCCTGTTGTGAGGACTCGCATATGGAGTCCAGAGATATGCTGTTTTTAGCAATTTGTAAAGGGATGTGGCTCAACCGCTTGGTTCGCTCGACGGATCGAGACCAATTAATTGCACTCGGCAAAAACAGTACTGACCTACACAAATTCGAGTCCTCCGGCTTGAATCCGGATAGGTGATCATTGCGACTCGTGCCGCAGAGGACTTACCGAGTTGAACTGAACGTTTGAATGGGTACCTAGCGCGTCCACCAGGATTTTTCATCATGCTGTTAGCACGGAAATCAGCAGGAAATACAGCATGAGTGCGATTCCTGGGTCCCAAAGACGGATCCTTAGATCTTACCTTCACGCTTGAAAAACGCGGCATCCAGGCGTGCTGCGATAGCAATACGACCCGAGAGTCGAGATATTTTGTGTCGCGCTGAGTATCCGAGTCGCGATGTCTTTAGTGATGATTGTGGTGAGTGGCTTTTTGTATAGTGGAGTCACGACATTTTCGGCGATGGTTGTGGCGAAGTGCCTTTTTGTTTGAAAATTCCGAAGAAAATAAGTCTGTTGGCTGACGTTTGTGTGATGTCAAGGTGCACTGAGAACTCACTCTGCCTCCCGATGGGACGTGGCGAGAAGTGTCAGATGTGACGGAGCAGATGAAGTGGAGATGTACTCGACACGGTGGACGAAGTCGACGAGTAGGTCATGTAGTTGACGAGGCGGACCGAGTCGACACGGTGGAGGTGTACTCGACACGGCAGACGGAGTCGATGCGGAGGTCATGTAGGCAACGAGGCAGATGGAGTCGACGCGGTGGACGGAGTCGACGAGGAGGTCGTGTAGTCGATGAGGCGTATGGAGTCGACACGGTGGAGGTGTACTCGACATGGAGGATGGAGTCGACGCGGAGGTCGTGTAGTCGACGAGGCAAACATAGTCGACATGGTGGATGTGTACTCGACACGGAGGACGGAGTCGACGAGGAGGTCGTGTAGTTGACGCGGATGCGGCCGAGTCGACACGGTGGAGATGTACTCGACACAGCGGGTGGAGTCGACATGGAGGTCATATAGTTGACGAGGCAGACGGATTCGACGCGATGGAGGTGTAATCGACACGGCGGACGGAGTCGCACGACGAACTGTACATGCGGCTGCAACACTCAGCCCCCGAGTCCACACAAGAAGATGGACCGGAAAGTCTTCAAGATATTCTTATTTCACGAATTGGCCTTCATTGTCATATGTGTCTCGTCGAGACAGATAAGTTTGATGTTTTTCTCTTCTCCATCCGAGTTAATATACGGTTTGTACGATCACAATAAGGAGCTAGACGAATAAATCTGTCAGAGCTCCTCAGGTGCGCAGCCAGCGTGTCAGATGCTTCCGACTTGGTAGTTAGAGTGCGCGCATAATGCTTGTCGGTTGCGCGACCAGCGCTCATCAGGTGCACGGTCAGCGCTCCCGATGGGAGTAGCCCCCGAGTCTATGTGCGATTATTTGTAATCGAGCATAGACTCAAAAAAATTCTAATGTCGCTTCTTCAATTTATCGGGTGCACGGCAGTGCTCCCAACGGGAGTAGCCCTAGAGGATATGTTTTACTCGTAGAGTGGTTGTTCTAAACCTAACATTGTGTGTTTGTGTTCTGTTAGCTCGTGGAGGAGGTCATGCGTCGACTTCCAGAGGACGATATGTGTCGACTCCCGGAGGAGTATATGTGTCGACTCCCGGTGGAGGATATTTGTCGATTCCCGGAGGAGGATATTTGTCGCTCCCGGAGTAGGATATGTGTCAACTCCCGCAGAAGGATATTTTTCGACTCCTGGAGAAGGCTATGTGCCGATTCGTGGAGGATATAGCTAGAAAATTGTTGTTTGTTGCTGATGACAAAGAGCCAGCCACCGAGTATCGGGTGCGCCGAAATAGTTTCGAGGCGCACCCTCGAGTATCAGGTGTGGTTGTTGCATGGCGCAATACCCGAGCGACGATTTTTGCTGTGGCACGGCGCAGCCCCCGCGTGTCGGGTGTAGCTGTTTGCGGAGCATCCCCCAACGTCGAGTCAAGTGAGGTTGTTGCATGGTGTATCCCCCGAGTATTCGAGTGCAACTGTGATGTAGTCGCGCGGTGTTTAGCCGAAAGGAGTCGATGTGGCGAACATGTCGGCGAGTAGATGCGGTGGAGGTATACTTGACACGGAGGACGGAGTCGAGGCGGTGGAGATATACTCGGGGCGGCAGACGTAGTAGATGTGACGGACGTGTAGTCGACGCGGCAGGGTCGATGAACGAGCTGAATTCACCCGATTGATCGTAGCATTGTTGTCGTTGTTAATTTCGAAAAGCCAACCCCGAGCGCACGTGTTGCCCTTCTAGGGAGCGGGCTCTCGGACTATTTATGCCAACACCGTCGACACTGACCGCCGCCGTGGTGGTTGATGAAGTTGAGCGAGTCAAAGTTTGTCCGCAACGGACGTACTGCGGCGAAGTTGGAGTCAACCGCGACAATTGTCGCGATGGTCGCCATGTTTGGCGTGTCTTCGCCGATGAATCGAGCTGACGGAATCTGACCTAAAGAAGATGGATCCATAAATTCAATAAGAGCTATCTTATTTGGAGGATTTATCCAGGTAGCCTCGCTCGCGAAGTCGACGAAAGAGCGGCGAGGCAGTAGCTGAGCCTGGTGAAGAGGATGTCCGCGCGGCTCGTGCTAAAGTTCATGCCGCCGAACGTTAGATAGATGCTCTTGTCGAGGGCGTCGAACGCTGGGCGTACCACAGGCGCGAGGCGTGAAGTCAAATCCTTGCGAGTCGCTTTGTGGAGATGCGTGTTCAATTAGAAGTATGGCGAGTTACTCGTGGTGTAACCCCGAGTGTCGAGTATGGCGTGTGTACGCGAGGCAATGTAGATGTTGAGCCCCCGATCGTTAGTACATCGAGTCTTCCATGCGTAGTTGATGTTGTAGCCGGTGTTGGAGATGTTGCAGCTTGACCTTTGTGTCGACTCGCAAATCGACGAAGTAGGTTCTAGTTATGGATCCACGATTTGATTTCGAGAGTCGTAGAGATTCAAAAATGTGTCGCAGTGCATGAGATGTTGACGGAGATCTAACCGTTGGAATTGACTCAAAATTTACAGAGTGGTGCGGAATTGTATTCCGCACGTTTTCAACGGTCTGATCTTCAAACTGACATTTGAGTCGAGCTCGACCATGATTTTTCAGAAGTCACGCGGAGTTCCGTCAGATTCTGACAGGGCTTCAATGTTCGAGTTATCCACGGAGATCTAACCGACGGAATTCGCCGATTCTTTTTGGATCTGATAGATAATTTGATTTAGCATCTTTACGCTGAAGAAATCGTCAAGATGAGTCCCTAGTCACCGTCAGTGACGTCCGCAATACAGACGTTGTAGATGTCCTGCAGCCTGCGCGTGAATAACGATGTCGATGTAGATGATGAAGGCCGTGCGCGATGCCATCGAGCGCTCGATGAAATTGAAGGACCCGAAGTTGATCGAGCTCGACGAATTCGAAGATCCGGAGATTGAGATTGAGCTTGACGTGGATAAAGTCGGCGAGACCGTAAATTCAGCGTGTGTCGGTCCCACAGACGACGCCAACTGTCAAGCACTTGACTCGGCAAATCTTTACTAGGGGTTTGTAGATTAGGGGACAAGGAGCAAAATTTACCCAGGTAGAGGTAAAATCTTTACTCCTACTTGTCTGATCTGTATTATGAGTAGATAGTGGCGATGTTACAATGGTGGTGCGGCGCATATTGGATTTGGCACGGATGAGGCGTACGGGGTGTCTCTCGTGTATTGTCTAGCCTATGATTGTCTATCGTCTAGTTGTGGCTTGTCTTTTCTCTCCTCCCTCCTGGCTTTATATAGATAGCCAGGAGGGGTTTAAATGAGTCCTAGAAGATTACGAATAGGAGTTCTTGTCTTGTGCTTCAAGAAATCGACTATGGCTTCTTGAAACTAGATGGGCCTTCGAGTGGTCTCCTCGTAGCGTAGCAGCCGATAGACTCAAGTAGAAGATATGGCGAGTGTCCCCACGTCAACTCCGCCTTACTATCCCTCAAGTACAAGACAAGTAAATACTTAGCTGTAGCACGTAGATATGAGTTGTAAACCAACTGGGATACTGAGCGGATACTATGGGCACCTAGAGGGGGTGAATAAGTGTTACGACCAATTTTAATTTTTCCTCAATTTAGGCTTGACACACAAGTAAATTCTCTAGATATGCAACTACGGTGAATTTAGCTATATGACAAGAACAACAATAAACAAGATTTAAACACAAACTAAATGAGAGGGAACAAGGTAACCGATAACAAAAGCACGCGGAGACAAGAATGTAATCCCGAGTTCCTCCTTTTGAGGGGAGTACGTTCTATTGGAGGGGTGTGAGTTTCGCGACGAAGGCCTACTCAACGTCACAAAGTCCTCACCCTATTCTCCGATGAACCTCGCCACAAAGGCCTAGTTCACGTTCCACTATTTATTCTCTTTATGCCGGAAATCGAGTCCTTTACAATGAGCTTGAGGCACACACCCACAACCAAATTGGGGGCTCCCAAGAATCACCAACAATCAACAAGTGAGTAGCAATGGGGTCTAGGTTTTTCACAAGGAAACCCTAAACTTCATACCTCAAGTGAATGGGGGGGATGAAGAACGGGTCGGTGAAGATGTAGATCAGGGATTTCTCCTTCAATCCTTCGAAGATCAACGAGTTTGGGTGGAGGGATTGGAAGATCTAGCTTGGTGGGTGAGCTCAATTAATGGAGCATTCAATTCTAGACGAGCTGGCTAGAGGAAGAAGAATGTAGGGGGTATTTATACCCTAGTACCAAAATCTAGCCGTTTGACACCTTTTTGGAAAAGTCACACCAGAGACTCCGGTCTAGAAAAGTCTTTGGAAACATTCCAGAGGGCCAGAAACTTCGCATAATACCGGAGACTCTGGGCACTCTCCGGACCGCATCCAGTGGGCGACACCGCTTTCGCTTGGCTCTGGAAAATATTCAAGGGCGGAGACTCCGATCTGGCCGGAGACTCCGCATGATTTTCTCTCTAGAGAGCAGACTGTGTCTGGATAGCTTCGTGTGCAAGGAAACGCCAAGAGTCCGGAGTCTCCGGTTGGGCCAGAAACTCCGGGAGCTCTCTGGATACATTCCGGACGGGGTCCAGAGGGTGACACCAATGTCTTCTTCACTGGGAATTCCTAAGCCCGGAGACTCCGGCCTGGGGAAAATCCCAGCAACTCCAGCACACCAAATTCTCCTTTAAATATTTTTAAGAAACATAGCCACTTTAATAAACATTTAATAATGACCCCTAAAACATCAACACGCATTAGAATAATACTAGTGTTATTAACAAACACAGAAAGCAAGATTTAGGCGGATTTGCGCTTTCAATCTCCTCTTTTTGGTGTTTGATGACAACACAAGTATTTGCAATGATAACCGTTGCTAGACGTAAGTTTTCGAAAATATAGACAGGCTCCCCTTGGTGTGTGCACCAATGGAACACATCAACATGGTTCTAAGCTCCCCCTATGTTTTACAAATTTACATCATAAGCAAAATAAATTTATCGAACAATGTAATTGCATAAGTAGGTAAGACAAGTAAGGCAATTAGAGGATTAGCACAACATAGATAGATAATAACCTCACAAACGTAGACTTACCACACACAACCATAAAGTTCAACACATAGAGAAGTTTCCATAGCAAATAAGATAAAGGGAGACACAAGCTATAAAAGGAAAATCAAGTTCAAAAGATTGTGCTCCGAGAAACCCATGCAAATCCCCGGATACTAGATAGCAACTTCTCCAAAAAGGAGAAAAGAGCACACTACACGTAACCCAAAGGATCAATCTTCCTCCTCCTCCTCAGAGTCCTCGTCCTCATCATCATCTTGTTCATCCTCATCCTCATCACCATCATCAGACTGGTACTCCTCTTAATTTTTAGCTTGCTCTTCTTCTTCTTCTTCGGTCATAGGAGCCTTACCACGGTTTACTAGAAGAGTATGGAGCTGAAGTGACCTCATCAAAATCACCCCAAGGGAAAGAGGAGGTGTTCCACTCATGGTAGGACAAAGTCGGAGACTCATTAACGGGCTTAAGAGGCAGGGTGCGCACAATTCCAGCATGGTCTTGAAGACCCTTGATCATCCTACTTAACTCCCTCATTTCCTTGTATGTCTCATGGTTCTCCTTATGGACAACAATAGTCATGCATAGGATGTTGCGCTTGAACCATGTGAGATTCTTTTGCTCAGCTTGAACCTCAGCCTTTCCATGAAGACGAGAAGGAGGGTCAGCGTTCTTCATCCTAGTCCTCGGGGCATCATCAAACATGGAGAGGTCCTCTTCTTCCTCATCATCGTGGTCTCGAAGGTGAACCGAAAGAATCTGAAGAGTGCCAGTCTTGTGAGCAGTCTCAGTGTCCAATCCAGGAACTTGATCAAGAATGAGCTTCATCACATACGGAGCATACACACGCACTTTCTTTGGCTCGGTCATGGCATGATATATTTCTTCTTGATGAAATCCATGACATCAATCTCAAAGCCCTCACAGGCTTCTCCTGCTTGGTGGCACTTGAAGGCATGGTGAAGGAGGTTCACCAAACCACCACGAATGGCATCCACATTGCCATCATGAGGAGCAATGTTGTATCTGAACATGCAGAGGATAACGTTGTAGACACGCTTAAGATTCTTGTTGGTGCCTACACTTTCCATCTTGCTATAGAGAGGAGCCAACTTCCTCTTGTTGTAGGCAACACCCTGAACATGCATCCTCTTGCCCAAGTTGTCACCATGGAGAGGATAACCAAGAAGCTCTGACAGCTTCAAGATAGAGGACTCACACTTGAGGCCACCAGTCATCCATGTCAAAGTTATGTCTTCATCCTCCCCAAAGGTAACGGTAGCGAAGTTCAACCTTGACATTTAAATCCTGCTGGATGCCAACAAGCCTATCGAGACCGAGCTTCTTTTTCACCCAAACAACTTCACTGAAATAGGACTTGCTGCCCAGAGGCTCTAAGTTGAGAACCTTTTGCTCACAAAATGGATGATGCAGCGTGGCATAGAACTCTGACTGAATGAGCTTCCGCTCCCTCCTCCAATAGAAATGGTTTTGAGAAGTGCGAGCCATGGTAGAGTATTGTTTTACAGGAATGATTCTGCGAGGTAGTCCCGACCAACTTTTTGTCAATTATAAAGGAAATAAATAATAACTCCAAACTCTAACGGGACAAAAATAACTGGTAAAACCGAAGGTGTGCCGCAGTGTATCACTATGTACATACAACGACCCCTCTTGTTAACGTGGACATAATCCCTTGTTCGCAGACACAAGACAGAAAACCTTTCGGACTGAAGACCATGATGTGGATTTTACCTCCGTTCCAAATATATGATGCCTTAGAAAGCATACAATAAAAAAATCTTTGGCAACTAACTAATGAAGACCATGATTGGCTAAGTAACCTCACACAAACAATCGGCACAAACCTAACAGTTGTGAACAGAGATTAACTAGGAGGAAAACATCATGGTCTAGAATCCAAATCATAACGGTAGTTACTAATGATGGGGATAAATCATGAACCAAGGAATGAAATACTGTGGCCATTATCATAATTTATGCTACCATTGAATGAAAATGGGGCCTAGAAAGCCTTCTGCAGAAATAGCTACTTTTCTTAAGAGTTTTTAGTCATTATACCAAACACGGCAGCTATCAAAGATTGAAGGGAGAAACTGGGACATATTCTGCTTGGTGCTACCAAGCTTTTGTTAAAGGCATGACACTGAAATGTTAAAGTTACTAGTTGACTGCTCATGCATTGCCACGGTCCCTCTAATTTCGTTCCTCGTCGTATATGTGAATACGTGCATATGAAAATTCGCACTCATAATAATATAAATATAGTATCCCAAAGAGATTAAGGTTCCAATTTTTTAAATCGCACTTCGGTAAAACTAATTGGATATCGTACACATAGAAATTCTAGAAATTAATGACCCAAGTACCCAACTAATTCAGCTCAATTTCATCAATGGAAAATGAGCTGGAAAATATATGTTGGAATTGCTTGGTTTACTTATGCAATGAGAATCTGGAGGGTTAATCTTGATCCATTGGATTCGGAGGTAATGGGGATATTCGATAAATTCAAATACCACACATGACATAGTGTGCAGCGCAACAAGTAACGATCTTGATAGAATTGCAGAAGAGGTTTCAGTTACTTAATCCTGTTACACTGTTATCAAAGTGCAAATTAACTTGTCTTTAGCTAGCCAGGTTGGCACACGGGACCTTTGGGGCACGGCACGGCTGGGGTCCTATCAATAGGAGACTGGCTATGTAGTTGTTGTTGACCTGAAGAAACTATCTCTTTTTTTTGCGGGTTGAGGAAGATATTATTCTCAATGCGTGATCCTATCAATAGGAGGCTAGCTATCATTATGTGTTTAGCCCCAGCACGAACTAAGTATCCAGACGGGGGGAGTTTTTCCCTCTGGTTTCTGCTTATGTAAGTAAAACCTAATCTGGGAACTGCGTTGGACCCCTCAATTTCTTAATGAAATCGGGAACCACTTTGGTGTTCCTTCTTTTGAAAACAAAAGTTTTCTTTCGATATATAGCCTTAGGAACACATAATAATAGGAACTAATTTATGTTTTTTCAGTATTTTGCGAAATAGGATCACTTTAACGAAGTAAATACAGATGCTTAGACAAACTGTGTTGTTGGGTAGAAATGACAGTGCCATTGTGTGGATATAAAATGCCACGCGATGGAGACGAAGCTTTTCTAGGAAGGTGCGGTGACAGTAGGGCAAAGACAGTCCCCATGAAGGGCAGGATTTTATGGTTTTGTACATCAATCGATGCAGAGGCTGGGGGTAATCCTCCTTTTCAAAAAAAAAATGAAGGGCAGGATTTCTAGTTTCAAGCGCACTAATAAAGTTATCAAGTATCATCTTACTTGCGTCTCCATATAGGATCACCCGATGAAAATCACAGTTGTTTGCTCTACCTTTGTCTTCTCGGGCTTTTGATGAATTTCAGTCGCTCCTTATTATAACTGAACAAGTGCAGCTGGACGCCACTGTCAATGATGAATGGAAAACGATTTGGAAAGATGGAGCTTATACCTCGACCCTTTTCTATCAACACTGCTTTAAGTCTCAGTCTGCTAGTATGATTTTCTCATGGATCTGGAAAAGCAAGGTCATGCTGCGTATTAAAGTGCTTGCATGGCTGCTGATAAGTGGCCGACTAAACTCTAGGGATATGATCCGAAGGAGGAACTGGAATGTCACTGATGTTTTCCACTGTGTAATGTGCCCTAATCAAGTGACTGAGGACTGGTTACACTTGTTTTTCCACTGCAACTTTAGCATCAGAGTGTGGATCTACCTGCAAATCCAATGGGAGAATGGGGACTCGTTGGAAGAGGTTTTTAAAGCTGCCAGACAGAAATTTGGACAACCTTTTTTCATGGAAGTAGTCATCATTGCTGCATGGCATATTTGGAAAGTGCGAAATAGTGCAATCTTTCAGTCTGTGCTTCCTTCTTTTACAGCATGGAAGAGGGGTTTTGTCTCAGAGATCACCATGCATGTGCATAGGGTGAAGGCCAAGCATTCTTCTTTATTAACTTCTTGGGTAGATAGTTTGGTTTAAATAGCTTTTGTAAATATTTGTACAGTATTTTTTTATTCTAATAAATAACTGTGGGGCGCAAGCCTTACAGTATTAATTTCAAAAAAAATATCAAGAAAAGAGAAGACACTAGATTTATACGTCGAAAGATCACTCCATGCAAATTCTTCAGAAGCTAATTGGGGATCTCATCTCTTTGTCAACAATAAGTATACGTCGGAAGCTAATTGGTTGGTGCAGCGGAGTCTCTTGCTACAAACAAATTCTAGCATCTCATAGCCTCTATAAATAAAAAAAATCTTTGTAATCAGTTGATAGAAAAGTACGACATAGCTAGCAAGAATTAGGTGACTGTAAATCTATGTTGCATGCTGGAAAAATAATGAGTCAAGTGTTGTCAGGAAGGGTAGTACCTTGTATGTTCTTGTATTCTCTAAGAAACACTGGCTCTCCTTAGTTTGGATTTTGGAATGCCTCCACGCAGAAAATATCGAGAAAATTTCTTCATATTTTGTTGCTTGCAGTGGTAGGCATATCCACCTTCCAGTTTTCAAGTATATATGTTGAAGATATAAGTACCTCCCTTAGCCAAAAATACGTCTTTAATTAGGCTGATTATTTATAGGGACAAACACAAGGGACGGCAACATAGGTACAATATTTAAAGCCTCTACTTGCACTGTGGGCTTCATCCACTTAGGTTTGCAGAAAAAAAAACTGCTATTTCATCCTTCAAACAATTTACTGATTTTGCTTTTCCACCTGGGCACAATATCCTTGGAATTCTGTCCTACAGATTGTTTCTTACTTTCCAGGTGTCTACGGTAGGCTCGAGTAACAAATTCCAATATCTTTACACGAAGCTCGTCTCGAATAGCTGTGGACTGAGTACCTTCCAGAACATGTGAGTATTGTAAGTTACACTGAAAGACGAAGCAAAACTCTGCAAGGGAGTCGGATTGGTGAACCTGAAACTGAGCAAGTTTTTCCTTGCCCTTTTACTTGTAGGTGTGCCTCTTGAAACCTCCAAGGTAGATGTAACAGGCACCCATGATGCATACATGTATCTCTTTATGCACCCTTTGATGCGGGATCGGCATTTTTCAAACCACCTCACTTTTACAGTTAAAGTACATCTGATTGCTCGACTTACTGAAGTATGAAATGCATGTTGTTCATCAAGAATATGCACTGGAGTTCTTCAGAAGCAAATGACCTGGAATGTTCATAAATTACTGATTCCAGATCAGTGATGAGCCAAATACTAGACGACATGTCAAACTCATTCCATCAACTGACAACAGATCATCAGTGTGACCATGATCTAGGATCGTATAAAGCGAACATTTATGCCTCACTAGGAGACTGGTGCATAGCATGAGGTGCTGAGATCCTTTCAGAAGCAGCGAAAGAATCGACAAGTACCTCATGCTTGTCGGACATAACCATCATGCACGCAATGCATTTACTCGTGACGACCTTTCAGAAGCAGCGAAAGAATCTATTAGGCATCTATTCACTATTGCTTCAATTGTATCGGACCAATGAGGTGTCACCAGAGAAGCTCTTGTTTGTATTGAACATGTACACAGCACTGATGGATGCTACCCCCATTCTAAGGTAAGTCTTCTATAGGAGTCTATCAGTATAGGTGTTGAGGGGGTTCTTGCAAAACTGAATGACTCTATAAGGGGAACATTTAAAGAACTTAAAGGCTTGATTCAGACTTACAACTCACAGAAAGTAGTGCAGGATGGAGGTGCCCTGTCATTATCTCGGCATCTCATGAGATACATCAGTATCCTAGTGAAGCATAAAAGTTCACTTGATACAATTCTAGGTCATGATCACGCTGATAGTCTGTTGAAGTGCCATCAGACAAACTAGATACAAACAGAAAGAAAATTCTTGGGTTTATTGTGTGAGAGAATTCTTACTCGGGATAGCTGGCCTGTGGATGTGGACACGCACTAACAGCATCTGTGGTGGGATGAAGTGCAAAGCACATCGGAGAGCAAGCAAACACTGTTTTGTATCATCCCCCACTGCCAGGTGTACCCTCTCACTTGCAGGTCAGGATACAGTTGTGAGATGCATGAGTTGCTCTTACCTGCGCACTGCTTGCGCACAAGCAGGAGTAAAAAGGTCCAGTAAAATTTAGAGTTATATGGGAGAAAAAATCTGACTGACCTATCGATGATGATAAGAACAATAACACAACATGTAGAATCGGTGTTGCTCTTTATTGATATCAGATGTTCAATTACAAGTTTACAATGAAGTACTGTATTACTTGCCTTTGTTTGTGGGTAGCTAAATGGGCTCTCGAAGGCACAAAAGGAATCCAGATATCCTACAACACATACATGACTTACTTAACATGACATTGATGACACTACTCCGACTATACACATCAAAAATCTTCTACTCCCTCCGTATCAAAATATAAGATGTTTTAGCATTTCCTAGACAAAACAAGCCTAGACATGTTTTAGTGTAAGATGCATATGAATCTATATATTAAAACATGTCTAGATACGTTTTGTCTAAGAGATGCTAAAACATCTTACATTTTGATATGGAGGGAGTAGTAACTACAGGAACGCATCATTACATACACTAAAATTTTGCACAACTAAAACTTCAACGTGGAATGCCCCTCGGACTTCAGAATGGGTTACCGCATTGGCACTGCGGAGAACTTATGCTAGGGAGCAGATTCTCGGGTAGATTAGAATACACCGAAAAACGTGGCGGCGGCAAACAGCAGAAACAGTACTCCTCCCAGCAGCCCAACCTGGCAAGAAATGTGTTTCCTCGTAAGTCATACGAACTGAAACCAAGCTCTTAAATGATGCACAAAAATGAGCTGATTAAATCAAATGTCAAAACAACAAGCAATCAGAACTAGCAATACAGTATTTGCAGCTGCATTACAATTTATGCTTGTAGTTACTCTCGAAGCATCTATAACTGACGACAAGCAAAAGCATAGAAGATCAACAATAAGTAGTTGAGTTAACTTACCAGTTTCTCAGACAGGTATTTAGCTAAGAATGCTCCTCCAATAATTGCAAGCAAGGTTGCAATCAGGTGTCCAGCAATGGCCCCACTAGCAACGCCCAAAGGAGACTGCAAGAATAAGGGTCCAGTTTATGTTTACAAAAAGCTAAACCAAATCAACAAGCAAGTGGCATTCCTATGTATTGAACAGACCTGTGCGGCACCTAAAGCAATTGTAGCCAGCATAGAGCGATCCCCCCACTCCTACAAGTACAGTTAGTCCGACAAGCAATAAACCAGTTGATCATGAATCGACAAGATCATCCAAGCTTCAACTGATAGGAGTCTTTGACAGAGTATTTTTGAACGTGAGAATCAACTTACCGCAAAGAAAACAAGACTGAAAGATTTCCAGAGAATGGCAAGAGGACTCGTGAGCTTCTGTGAAGCCTACAAAGAAAAGCAACCTTCGATAAACAAAAGAGGACAGGCAGGGATAGGAAATTTCATGACTTCAATTTTGTCTGAAACAGAACTAAATAAATTCCCCAAAAGCACCACAGCCTAAAGATACAAATATTTACTAGGCCAGCCACTCCATAGCTCCAGCAGTTTTTCAGGAACTTAAAGTAAAGCACAAGGTTATGCAACATCCATATGGAAATAGGTAAAAAAGAATTAGAAAATGTTCAGTGGAGTAAAACCTATCTAACTCTGGCTTGCAACATATAACAACATATATAATTGGGCATGTGACTTAATACCATTAGATTTTTCATGAAAAATATTTTCACAATACTACAGTGTTCCAGTGTCTTGCTAACTTATTCGTGGACAAGTAATGGTTAAAGTTGCGTATTGTAAAGTGAGCCCATGTCTAAAATGTTTCAATTTATGGAAAGTGTTAGTTTTTTACAAGAACTCTCAACAGATTAAAATATCTGACAGGCACAACCTTTTCTTTAACAAGCTCCTCCGCTTCAGCTAGTTCTCCAGATTCAGAGTTTTCTTGAAGATCCCCATTTGTATTATCTGGAAGTGCCCATGCATCTTTAATTGACATGAAACCAAAAAACGCAAGGAGCGCAACTGCTGCATATTCTCCTATGGGCAATGCTGCAGAAAAACCATGGTCATACGCATGTCTGTTAGTATATCTGAGAATAAAGAATAACAAATATATATTAAAAACTATTTTACAGACAGTAATAGAGGAGGCATTGAAATTTTACTTTAAAGCACAACTAATGATTTAGTCAAGAAAGACTGTGTTACTAACTTGTTTGAAACTGTGCTGGTACCGACTGAAAGATCCGTCCAATCACGACACTTACGATAGTCATCAGGGAAAGAGCAGCCATTGACCCAAGTAAAACCTGCCCATGAAATGCACACAAAGATATCATTAATTCACCATTAAAATAGTCAACTCAAAAAATTTATTTACAAAATACAAAACTGAAGGCAATGATATCATCAGGAGATACACCTCAAGACTAAATCTATTCCAATGGCGGAAAGCAATAATTCTCACAGATATTCCCGACTACACAACTATACCACATGAATTTAGTAAAATATATAAATTCATCATAAATGCCAATAATGTCCTCCACTAAAACCTAAACGTGTCTTGTCAAATTTCAGATCGCATGCATCCTTCAGTCCCTGCAGCCAGAGGTATGCATTACCATTCCCTCGCAACCCGCTGCCTCTACCACCTCAACTCAGGCTGCCGGTTTGGCAACATCACAAGCTAGATTCAGGGATTCCTACAAGATATGCTAAAAAATGGTGCTAAAATCTAGTAGCAGGTTGAATGTTATGCACATGACGGCGAAGTGTCTGCAAGGAAGACCACGGGAATTTCTGCACTATCAACAATATGTCAAGATCCATGTAACCACATAATCTATACATGTATGCCCCCTTTTCACTTTTGCATGCAGTTAGCAGCACATGCGCGTTCATTGATATCTTGAACCCTAGCTACAAAAATAGACTTTCTGCCCTTGAATGGATCAAGGAATGTCTTAAGTTTACAAGGGAGGGGTTGTGCTATGCTTAACTTCAAACATACTACCTCCGTCCCAAAATACTTGACTCAGCTTTGTCTAAATGTGGATGTATGTATACACTAAAACACATCTAAATACATCCATATTTAAATAAATCTGAGTCAACTATTTTGGGACGGAGGGAGTACTAATCTCTTGATAAAGGAGCGACTAACGGGGAAGGGAAAACTAGATAAGAAGAATACTGGAACAGCGAGGCAATAAAGTAAGGCTGATCTAAAATGTTAAGGTCCACGACATACCAGTGCCTTTTGATACTGCATGGCGAGTAGTGCGGCAATAAAAAATGTCTGCGATGAAAAAAAGAAGGGTCAACGGGATCAAATTTCTTGGTTAACTTGAATTTATTAAACATATTGAATTAAGACTCCACAGGGGGGTCAACAATACCCACAGAAGGTAAACTCTAAACTTACGTGCCGGTGCATGAGAATGAAAACCTTTAAAGGATTGACAACAAAAGAGCATAGATGAACACTAGACTTCGAAGTGAAACAAACTTTAAAAATTGGTTGACAACAAAAGTGTAGGTGAAACCAAGACTTTTGAACGAAACAAAACATCACATTGTTTAGTGAAATTAGTGACTCCAAATGTGCCGTAAGGATATTCCTTAGACTTACACTACAAAGTTAATCAGTTTAAAGTACAAATTTTTTATTTGAAGAAAATTTGTAAAAAAAAGGGGGCTTTCTAAAGGAGGGGGGAGGTGGGTGTGTAAGAGGCAAGGTAAAATGTAATTACAACTACAATGGATAAGAAGAGAAAGAGGTATACTGAAATAAAATGCTTTATATACCTTATCTCCGATCTCTGATACAAAAATCAGTGTAAATGCTGCAGTGAAACCTGACTTCGCTAGCGAGGCTACAACTGCAGATGGCTGTCCTTTAAAGAAAATAAAAAAAGTAGATGCCAGGGAGCACAGTAGTAGCACAGCCGCAATAGCTTGCATGTAACGATATCCTGTAAGTGGTTTTTCCCTGCCATGCATTTTCAATGATATAAGCTCAATATTGATTGTAAGAGGCCAGGACAAAAGTTGGATGGAAAACGGTGAAGGACGAGAACTCACGGTTCATTAGAACGTTTGGTACCAGAACCCTCCAACTGTTCCCCATGGATACCTGCTTGATCTCCATCATAGCTCCCAGCTCCAAGGTTTACATTGGATGTTTGCACTCTGACATCATGCCTTATTGGCTTCAGCCATGACAACGACCTACATGGTACTGTTATAATGAAACCATGTAATTATAAAATATAAAATATGTGTCACCAAAATTGAAGAAGAGAACTACATAATAGAAGCTAGTATTCCAGCAGATTGCAGTAAAGAAGATTTTAGATGGTGTTATGCAAGGCTCCTTTGGCATAAATACAGTATGGAAGTGCGCACCACTTAGAGGTTGGCGTTCGTATGGGTAACTAACTGTGTGCACAAGCTTTACATAGATGTGCAATGTAGAGAGATCATGAGAGAGCACAAACTGAGATCGTCTTGCAAAAAAAAATACATTTCTAGCCTCCTTGGTGTGGCTACGATGGCAACTACACTCGTGGGCTATTTTTTTCTAGATGAAAGGGGCGATTTCATTGAAACCACCAGCCAACCAGGCCTTACAAGGTTTTACAGCACCCGAGCTACACAGAGTAGAGTAGCCTAGGGAGACCTCTAATACCAACAGACAAGAGATCAGTAGAAACTAACAAAACAACACCATCCAAACCCAACAACAGATAACTACTCGTCGGAGAACATGGGTATCAAGCAGCCCCCAGAGAAGTTCAGGATCAGCTGATGGGAAGTTTCAGCTTGAAGCTCATCAACTGCGGCGTCTCTTCTGGGCTATTTTCTCTATAGCATTCCGTCGAGCACACTAAAGACAAGCACAATGCATACTATTCTGCTATTTCTTCAAGCATGTCAAGAGCACCACGAGCCACCAAGAACCAATCATGGCTCATGGACAGGCAAGGTGGGAGGATTGGGGTTGAGTTGAAATGAAATGAATCCCCTTTTTTATCCATTTGTTCGGATAATAAACAGCAATCCGTAGACATATAGAGTAAGCTAGGATCGACCTTGCGCGAGCTTTATCCACATTTTAGATGCGGCCGTGTAAAAGTACCCCATGTTACCTTGATTAGATGCTAACCGAATTTATTTATTTTAAAATTAAAGGGAGGACGGGATTTCGTACGGGCAACGATGGTGTGCTTGGTGGAGAGGGTGAGGAGGCCAGCGGTGGTGGCGGTGAGGCCCGCGAGCTGCGACGTGGCGAAACCGAGGGAGGTGGCGCTGGTGCGGAGGAGCGGGGCCCTGGCGGCAGGCATCGAGGAGGAACACAGCATGGACGCCATGGATGGAGTCGAATGGAAATGGATTTCTGACTGAAACCGACTCACTCCCCCACTGTGGCAGCGGAGGAGGAAGAGGATAAGACGCACACACGGAATTGCGTTTGCATTGGGCCATCGGGCTATGTGTCTCTGGCTGTGTCTATGCATGTGGACCGGGCCGTCTTTTTGATGTACGGAGCTCATTACTTGGAGGCCCATTTTTGGTGTATCAGCCCTGTCTAGTCCATTCAAATTCTCCGAGGAGATGCAATACTCTCTTCGTCTCAAAATAAGGGTCATTAAAATGGGTCAAAATAGATATACTCCCTATATTTTTGTATACAAGGCCATAAAACTTACATCAAGTATCAAGGTAAACAAATTAAACTGATTAATGCATCTCAAAATCAACTTGTTCAGCCTCGTTTACCGGGTTAATAAATGAGTGTATGTAACTACTACTCCCTCCATCACAGTAGTATAAGGCTAGCCCAGGTGGGAGTAACTTCACTAGTAACATTGATGCCACGTAGGATAAAAAGCTGATGTGGCAAGTATTTAATAAGGAGAGAGAGCGTTGCGGTAACTTAGCTAGTTACCGTAACATCACATATCCCAAGAATTGTGAGTCTATAAGCTAATTAATAGAGTTTGCATGACACCACATGTTAATTACTACCCATTGTGGAGGTGGTAACATAGCCTAGAATAACGTGTATGTTACTAGTATATGTTACTGCCTGGTCACAATGGGCAGTAACTAAGTAGTAACATCACTGCCACGTAGGTAAAAAAGATGATGTGGCACATATTTAATGAGAAGAGAGATGAGAGTGGTAACTAGCTATGTTACCGTAACAACACATATTTCCATACACAATGAGTCTAATTAATATGACACTACTTATATGTTACTTCCCACTATGGAGGTAGTAACATAGTCTAGGAAAACATGTACTCGCTCCGTCCTGGTGTATAGGGCATAATTTGCAAATCTCTGGGACCAACGTAGCTGTTGATTGGGGGCGAATTTCTCTCCAACGCTGTAATTATTTTGGGGTAGTCCAAACGAATTGTGCCTAATTAATGTTCAGCTTCACGCCATGCGTGAGATCAAGGAGTCATGCGGCCAATAACTGACGCATACATGTTCTGCTTGGCACCATGCGTGCATGCATGCAAAACTTAATCGTGTACACACCCACAAAATAGGGAACCATTGGTTTAATTATGGAGGATAGCAAACTGCGGAAGGTGGAGAAAATGTGGGGAGAGAGATTTACACGGCCAGTAATTAATAGAATTTAATGCAAATTGTGCCTAGGGAGAGAGGGTTGCGGGACAACCTGGTTTTCATTTTGTGCCTTATACACCAGGACGGAGGGAGTATGTTACTAGTATATGTTACTCTCATTGTGACTAGCCTAAAAGGCGTACCTCACACGTCCCTGGTACCAATGCTATTAGCGATAGGCTGCATAATGGGAGATAATCACGCATGAGCAGTTAAGAGCATGCGCCTAATTACCAAAGAAAAAAACGCTTGGTAACCATCATAGCCAGTAAATCCCAACCTCCTCGCGCATGCATTGGTGGATTCACACCTCACGTATTCCTCTTTGTGTTCCCACTTGCATGCAGCGTACGTTAGGGAATGGGAAGAGAGAAAAATGCCGCACCTAATTGCTCTTAAAATTGCTCAATTAATTAGGTAATCAATTCTCTGCGCCTTAAATGGCTCCAATTCTGAAAAATCCGGATTTTGGAGATACGGCCTTTATACTGTGATGGAGGGAGTATTTCTCTATTGGCTCTCTTGGAGAGTACAACCACATCACGTAGCATCATGTATGCATGTGTGCTTGGTGATTGAGTTGAGTAATTAATATCGTCGGTTGCATGAGAAAAAATATCATTAATTTTGCCTCGTTGAGTATTTGTGGCCTTATAAGGAGAAAAATTGTATATTTGGTAGTGGCTTTGTATACAAAAATGGAGTGAGTATCTAGTATTAGAATACATTTAGATACGTCCACTCCAACGACACTTATTTTCAGACAAGGGGAATATGTGCTTGTTTGCTAAGTATATGGAGGTTGATTTAAAAAAAAAACATAATTTCACCATCCTCCACATCTTCTTCTGCTTTTGCAGGTGATCGTCAGATCCTCAGTTTTTTTTGGAGTAAGAAGGCAGAGCCATCGCTATACCAAATGGGAGGGGGAATCTCACGTACAATCTTTACTAGATTTTCGTGGGACTGGCCCCGTTGCATAGGTGGCGAGCATGTCCTCAAATTCTGATCCTCGCAAAAAAAAAAAAAAAAAAAAAAAGAAGAAGCAGCGGCAAGAGACGCTGCACGCACGCACATAGACGAGGAACCATGCACGCATTCAGAAGGCAAGCAGCAAAGAAACCTCGAGGCCTGGAAGATCCACGGGTAGACGAGCACCGATATCATAGGCATCGATCGGCGCGCGTGCAAGCTACAGCGATGCTGGTTCCGTCTCGCTGCAGCTCGGCGCTGTACCTGTAGGCTCTCTTGTCACCCTCGTCGGTCGGATCAGCTCAGAGCAGCTGCCGCTGCCCTCTGCAGATCGGTCAGAGCTCCACCGCAGTCCACCCAGATCTCTTGTTGAAGCTGGGGCGAGAGGTAGCTGACATGAGCGAGGGATCCCGTCACGGGGGTGTGCGTACGTGTGGCCGGAGTGGGAACGGAGAGAGAGGCTGGACCTGCGGCTGTCCCCGCATCCGCCGGCACACAACGCTCTGCGCTGCCATCGTGCGCGCGCGCGTGCGTAGCCAATGCCCGCCCCGGCCCCAGGCCCCGCCTTTGACATCACGCGCACAGGCTCGTCAGCGGTGCCGGGCTGGCGATCACCCCACGCATCGCGTGCATACAGCGAGCCGCGCTCGTCTCGTTACTGTTACACGGGCTTGTACAGTGCCGCATCTCTGTTTCGATCGGGGGATAGGATAGATAGATGGATCCGATGCATGCGAGGAAATGGATGCTGGATGTAACCGCTGCGCTGTAGTAGTAGAGCCGGCCGTTGCAGGAGGGACAGTCTTGTCAACGAGTGTGGTTCCTCAGCTCAGCTCAGAGCACTGCCGCTATGGGTTGGGAGCTACCAGAGCATTGCCGGGTTCTGGCTAACACGTCACATCCATGGCCATAAGAAAAGTGTTGTTGTGCATGACGCATGCGTGATGCCCTGTCTCAGGGGTTTTAACAGTGTTTAATTACAGTCGGGATATACTGTGCAAACGTAGGATGTAGTGATCACAGTCTGTGTTTTCTGGGGACTAGTAGGACTTTTCTGGCCGACCCTTCTTGTTACCGGCGGTAGAACTCGGATCTTGCAGTGGGCACTCATGTGTGGCCGTTTGGGACTTTGGGGTGCTCTGATTCTGCGGGAAACCCGACCGTGCCGACGATATACAGTGGATCTTGAACTACTGCTGTATCTCAGTCAGCGAAAACGCACGTGAGACTAACTAGTTTTTCATAGTTTTTGCAGTTTTAGTCGGTGTCAGGCCAGACTTTTCTTCATGCGTAAGACCAGCCACACTGTGTAGCCGATTCAAACAAAAAATTGTCAGATTTAGGAACCGGTAGTAGTTTGCTGCAGTGTGTGAGCCGATTCAATGCAGACATGGGACCCAGCTGTCATTGATGGTGTGCAGCTTTTTGCATGTTGCTTCATCGGCTGGCAGCCAAGAGCTAGCAGGGAAGAAGCGGTTCATTCTTTTGAATCGCTTTTGTTGTCAGATCCCATTGAATCGATGTCCACACTGTATTGAACCGGTTCCTTGTGCCCATTGAATCGCTTTTCAGCCACATTGTAGATGGTCTAAGGTCCAGTGGTACGTAAATGGTAAAGCGCGTAATAGGAAAAGAGAAAACCCTTCTAAATAGGAAGAGAGAAAACTATTGACGATCGGCAAGCAAAATTTCACGGTATCGGCTATAAACGTCGAGATTTGCAACTTTCGACTTATTTTAAACCGACGGTTTACGTGAGATATATAGGTAAAACCCTAAACGAATTGGAATCTTGATTCAAGTCGGTAACAACTCATATAGTATCGCGGGGCACTGCCGTCCCTCACGCCCTCTTCGTGCATCCACGAACGGACCGGGCAACGATGATCCAACTTCAGACTCCGCGTTTCTACGTTCTGTTTGTCAGAAGGTGGGCCTTTATCTTTATAACTGAATTTGGATCACACCAAAATAACACTCCACCTTGATACAAATTCTCTCTTGTAGAATAAAACGAATCTCCACCCCGAAATAACAAAGAAAAAACGTTCGGCGCCCAATAGCCTCTTGGAACTAAACAGTTATACCAACTAAGGTTGAGCAAAGCTCAAACTTTGCAACAGGAACTGACTTTGCCATCATATCAGCAACATTATCATGAGTGATTATCTTGCATAATTTTGGCTTTCCTTACACAACAGCATGCTCTCTGTTTCTAGTAGATGCTTTGTCCAAGTAGATGATTGTGACTCCAAGAGGAAGTATTTATGCTCGATAGTGGGTTCATGCCTCCAGAAACCAGGGTTCAAGTGAATGAAACGTGCACAGTTGTGGATGTGTTGTTGCCACTAGGGATAAAATAATGATGCTTAGTCTACGTGTCTTTTGCATTGTTTACATTACACGCAATACTTCATGCAATAATCTGTTGTTTGCAACTTAATACTAGAAGTGATGCGGATGCTGACCCGAAGGTGGATTATTTAGGCATAAATACGGTGGATAGCAACTCTATGTACTTTGTTGTAATGCCTTGTTAAATCTCATAGTGAACATCTTATCATATATTGCATTGTCATGCCATCATTATTTGTCAATTGCTCAACTTTAATTTGTTTACCCAACATGCTAGAAATATTTATGGAGAGACACCACTAGTGAACTGTGGACCCCGGCATATTTTCCTCATACTGTTAAACTACCTAATGTAATCATACTGTTTCCTGCAATCATCACTGTTTTCTACACCATACGTTTAATCCGTTTGTTTTCAGCAAGACCGGAGATATTGACAACCTCTCTATTTCGTTGGGGGCAAAGTACAGTGTTTGTTTGTGTGCAGGTTCCACATTAGTCGCACCGTTGACAACTTTCTGAAGAACCTCCGTGTCCTCCTGGATTCGATAATCTTGGTTAATTTCGAGGGAGACCTTGCAGCTGTTCTACATCAAACTCTGCGGTTGGAGTAACCTAACGAACAACACGTCCCCAAGGCATCATCCATGCATATCTCCTCCTCCAACTTTCCATGCAAAAACGCAGTCTTTACATCTAACTTCTCAAACTCAAGATCACGCAGTCTTCAATACATCAGAACTAACAAGAGAAACATATGTGGGTAAACTATTAGTGAACATAACAGATTCATTGAAAACAATGCTCCTTCTCATGAAAGACTTCTTAGTATCAAAATTTCATAACTTATATCCCTTTGTGCCAGAACCATATCAAATAAATATGCACTTAAAAGGTTTAGGTTCTAGCTTTCCATTATCAACATGAGCATAAGCGGTGCAACCGAAAAATCTCAACTCTGAATAATCAACACGTGTACTAGACCATACCTCAACTGTAGGTGCCTCAAATATGTCAGTGTACGTATCATACCATCATGCTTTTTAATCTGAACAGAGCCTCTTCCCACAATGGCATGTGGTTTATCTGTAGAATGTATGCCAAAAGGCAATAATATTTGTACATATGTTTTATAATTATAATTCATGTTACTATGCTATAACTGACATGGCTCCTGAATATGAGATTCATAGAAAAACTCACGATCACGTGTAGTAACAAGGACATGTTTTCATACCCTACGCATGTCTTTCATACTAATTTGTTATTTGCTTGATGACCGTGTTTTCCTGATCATGGACATAGTTTATGTCAGCACCATTGAATAACATATTGTTGGTAGGAAACAATATGTCTGGGTAGACCCAAGTAGTTAATGTGCTAAGATATTCCGATGTCGTTTGTCCATAATGGCATATAAAATCAAGGTTATAATATGACATAACATTAGACCATGAGGCTATAGAAGTTGTGCATTCTGGAGGTTTTATTTTGGTATTATCAAGTGTCACGCCGTAAAATGGGTGAACAAAAAAGTAGCCACTGGGTAATTCTAAAGGTGTGTGTTGGCCTCGATGTTCTAAGATGGGAATTACTAATGGCTCTATTTTATGCATGATTTTTTCTTGCCAATTTCCCAAGTTCCGGTAATTCTCTTTCTCTTTTCGGAACCATTCCGATTTTTCTCTACCTAACTCTGATGATTCCAAAATGATCTCAAGTGTCTCCCCCCTTAAATGTGTTACCCTTTCGGTTTGGGAATATTCCAGACATGATCGGGATACCTTCCTAATCAATGATCAATAGCGGAACCTGGATGCCCATAATGACTGTTGTGCATCCACGAATCAATCATCGTTAAACCGGAACATAGATTCCTATTCCTTTCATTACTCAGATACATGTCTTGTCCGAGATTTGATCGTTGCCATCTCCATGCCATGTTCAATCTCGTTGCCGACAAGATTTTTCAACTCACTCCCGTGATCCTTCATCTAGTGTAACCTAGTCACACACTGCAGGCTATTGGATGAAATTTCACCGAGTGGGCCCAGAGTATCTCTCCATTACGTGGATGAACGAATCCCTCTTTTGACCACACGCCTCAACATATCCCCTTGGAATACCCCAAGATACATATTTATATTCACTCTGTCATGGTGTGACGTTTGATGTACTCAAAGCAGCCGCAGGTGATAGTGATTAAATGAAGTCTCGCGGTCTAAGAAATCGAATACTACATTTTTAAATACTGCAACTGTGAACTTACTAATACAATCGTGTTGCAATACTTATATTGAGTATGTTCATCACCTCATTCAACCAATCAGATGACTCCACTGTCTACTGGTCGTTAAACCTACGATCATCAATAACCCAGTGAACTAGTTTAATATAGAGGCTAATTAGGAACTTTGGTTATTTGATAACCTCTGATTGTTTACACGTCACACATGTATTAATGTTTCATATTAATACAATTATAGCATGATATGAAATTATTATAAACTTAATGAGTCATGGAATAAAAATATACCTATTTATTTGCGTCTAGGACATAACTCCTTCGATAAATTGCCCTATGGGTAGTATCTAGCCTTTAACAACCTTACACACAAGATGTCTAGATAGTGTAGGAGGCGCCAAGCTTGTCTCGCCAAGAGCGCTTGATTAAACACTTTGAGATCACGGAACCCCACCCCCTTGTGATTTGGGTCGACACACTTTATCCCATGACATCCAGTGCATACGTCGACGGTCATGTTCGTCCCCCAAACAAAGTCATGAATCACCTTTGAGAGATCCTCGATCGTGCATGTTGGGTATTTGAACACACCCATAGCACATGTTGGAATGCACTGCAGGACTACTTTGATCAGTGTCTCATTTGCTTCGCCCGAAAGATATTTTTCAGTCCAATCATTTGCCTTCTTCCTATATTTTTCTCTTGAGGATTAGAATTTATCATTCTTCATCATCCCTTCTGGAACCGGTAGCCCCAAATATTTCTCCGTAATTGTTTCATATCGGAGTATTCCTTTTATTTCATTTTGTACCTCTACTGCACATTGGAGCCATACAATATTGAACACTTCCCCAAGCTTACTAGTTGGCCGGTTCCCTCCTCATAGCGGTTAAGGACCGATTTAACGAGACTTTCTTGCTACGCTGATCCTTATAAAACAAAAGACTATCGTCGGCAAATAATAGGTGGGAAACACCAGGGGCACATCAACAAATATGTAACTCGTGCGAAGCACCATTTTCAATTTCTTTCCTAGTGAGGCACGGAAGACCGTCAAACACAAACAGAAATAAATATGGTGATAAAGGATAGGCTTGGCGAAGTCCACGTGCCAGAGTGAAGGAGTCCAACATATGTTCGTTGAAGCGAACCGAGTATTGTACAAAGGTAACACATGGCATAACCCACTGTATCCATAGACTATGAAATCCCAATTTCACTAGAACTCCCTCCCCAAACCTCCAATCCGCACGATCATACGTCTTGTCCATATCCAATTTGTAAGCGCAAAATGTGCCGCCGGTCCAGTCTAAATAGTGTGCATACACTCGAAAGGCACAAGAGTGTTGTCCGTAAGAAGACGCGCGGGAATAAAAGTGCTATGTGTCGGGGAGATGATATCCTGAAGAATTGGCCAGAGGCGATTTACCATGCATTTGGACACGACCCATGATTTGGACAATTTTGATAAATCTAGCCATTTTGCAATACTTAAACACGAAATGTGAACCTTATTCGAACTTTTTACCGGATCTAGTTCTTTTTAATACCGCTCAACATATTGACGGTATGGTTAGGCATAGTATCGTCAATGTCATCTTTGCGGTACCACGTCCGGTGATACAACGTACAAGGCTACCGCCGGAGCGTCCGATGGTACCATGTACAAGTCTACCGCTTGTGGCCGAAGTTTTTTTAAATGGTTGGATTTGTCAAAATTGTCGTTTATTTGGAAAATATAGGTTTTGCTTTTGTACTTTCTCCGTCCCAAAATAATTGTCATTGGGATGAATGTATCTAGATGTATTTAAGTATTAGATACATCCATTTTAATCTATTTCAATGGCACTTGATTTGAGACGGAGGGAGCAGTTTTGTGCCAAAAAAAACAATCTCGTTGTGCCAATGTGGGGGCATGGTTTGCTCCGAGTAGTTTTGTTCCCGCATTTGAAGTGCCGATCTACCTTGTACTACCCTTTCACATCCACCCATAATCCATTGACCTAACTGACAGTTTTCTGCACAAGGATCCGTGGCATCCAATCAGCGCGGCCAAAACCCCAGATGGAAGAGCTGATAACCGTCCGATGAAACATACGGAACCGTCGCGGTCCGCTCGATCCCCGAGCCCAGCCCGGCCTCGACACGGCATGTGCCTGTCTGCTGCGCGCTGCCACGGGCAGGGCAGCCACCCTCCCCCGCCCGTCCTGCTGCAACCACCAACCGATCCGTAAGTGCGGTGCGGCGGTGCCGGTGCCGGTGCCGGTGGCGCTCCACTCGTCGTCAATCCCGGGACGCCCATGTCATGTCTGAGGACGTATGATACGTCAAAGCTGCTGATTGATTCCTCCGCCCCAGTGGCCGGCCCGGGCCGTACTATTTCTCGCAAAGAAAAATGCGAGCTCGGCCACGAACACTGCATTACGCAGACGTCGTGTGCGAGAGGCGACCTCGAAGGCCGGACTCTGCGTGGTGGATCCATCAATCAAGCACCAACTCGCCATCCATCCATCCAGGCGCCGGTGTCAGTCAGCCGCTGCCGGCCCACTTGGGCGCAGCCCGCAGGCAGGCATGTCCTGCGCCCCACGCAGCCGTACCGCCCGCCCTCTGAACCCACCCATTAGATTACAGTTACTACCAGCAGATCACCACTAGATGCTGCGCGCTTTACTTTTAATCTCTCTCTCTCCACAAACCAAGCTTCAGCCTGAAGCAAGCTGCGATCTGGAGCAGCAGCAGTACAACGCACAATTTACCGGCGCTTGCTTCCCTAGCTGCTGTGCTTCAAAGAGGCTCAGTCATTACTGCTGGCTTTGCTCGCGGTACAGTTTTAGCTGCGAAGGAGCGGTCGATGGGTCGGTGCTTTAACGCCATCAGTAACAGTACTGCATCTCACATTCACATCGACTCGGCAGTACCACCCGCTGGCTGTAGTTAGTAGCAGCACGGTTTACCATCTCCAGCTTGCTGAGACCACGTACGTACCGGCTATATCTATGGATCTAACTTGGTCCCATGAGCAAATTGTTCTTACTTACTACTACCGCGGCGCATGCATGGCCTTGATCGGATGCAGATGGATGGATGGATCGATGGAGACGGTGTGGACACGGCCGGCCCGGGCGCAGCTGTATGGATGGATAATACAGGCACGATGAGTGCGTACTGTAGTAGGCAAGATCCCAACAGATTTCGCAAGGGGGCGAGCGCATGTGCAGGGGCAACGGCATATGCCTTGTTGCGTAGCGCATGTCCAGCGCTTGCCCATCCTTCCGAGCTCCGATCCATTCCATCCGGTGCATGAATGAATGGGCATGGACGACGGGACAATCGCTGCAGACGCCACCGGTGGCCACACTCACTTTCCAGCCTTTTGCCCCCAAATCATTTGCCATCTCCCCCCATCACGCATGCTTCACCCACTCGGAGAAGTCACCAACCAGGCCAGGCAACCAACCACCATTAACTTATGTTTCACCGTGCAAGGGACCGACCGGAAGCTTTTAGTTACACGCCACATCGATCCATGGATAGATGGATAGATATAATGCGTGCACTCGTGTTTGTACCGTTTTACTAGCTGTACATTGCATGGAGATGGACGAGGGTTCGTGATTGGGGACGACGATCCACTGAGGCAGCTTAAGCCGAGCTACTATCTTAATCAGCTAGCGGTAGTACAGTACAGGAGATAAGAGAAAGAAGCTTAAGCTAGCTACTGATGAGGAGGATTGAACTTGAAGCGAAGGGGATTACGACAATGAGCCTATAGTAGCAGCTCCAAGTCTATGTACATTGCCATCGCCACGCGTGGCCTGGCGTGAATGATCAGTACACCTTCTTCGAGAAGAATGTGCGGCGGAGGCCCGAACAGCCCCTGCGGCGGGATGCACTCCTCGCCGCCGGCTTCGGCGCACACCGCGTTGTTCCGGCACGCGGCCGCTGACGCGCTCACGCTTCCCGGCACCGCCGTCGTCGTCTTGTCTTCTTCGCTCGCGGGCGCTTGGCTTGTGGCGACGTCGTCGGTGACTGGAGTTGTTGTCAATCTTGGTGGCTGGCGATGCCGTCTTTCTGCTTCTGCTCGGCCGCGGCTTGCTGCTGCTGCAGCTTATTGCGCCTGAGCTGCCAGACGGGGCTGGCCCGGCCCAGGCGGATGCCGCTGGCGCCAAGCGCCCCTGTTCGGCCCTGGCCGCCGGGCACCCACCTCCTCAGCATGGAGGTGGCGGGTAACGGGCCTGCCTGGGCGGCGGCCTTTCAGCTGCCATCGCGATGGCAATGGTCGGCGCCGCCGGCCCGGATGTCTCGCCGCGTGAGTTGCTCCGGGAGCAGGGCGCGCTGCTCACCTTGCGCCCGGCCCGGCAGGCGTCGCGGACAACGCCGGTGCGCTGGCGGCGACGGCACTGGCGTTGGTATTGTTAGCCTTGGCCTTGCTGACGGGTCCGGCGCCGGCGCCCGCGGCAGAGTGGCCGGCCGAGCGGCTCCTGGAGAAGGGCCATATGTTGATGTTGATGAGCTCGGAGTTGCCGCTGACGCTGCTGACGCGCCGCTCCGACTTCTTGCCGCGGTCCTTGGACTCGCCGGACGCCTTGAAGATGTCCTTCCACTTGAACGTCACCGCGGGGAGGTCCGGCGCCGGGACGGTGCAGGACTCCGCGAGCGGCTGCGCGGCGAGTTCCGCTTCGGTCTCAGAGGGCTCCTTGACTTCTTCCCCGCCGTCGTCTTCTTCAGCGTCTTCGTCTTGGGGGGCAGGCGCCTGGAGGGTGTGGAGCGGGAGCACAATGCCGTCGGAGAAGAGCTCGTCGGCGGTGAGCAGGGCCGGGGAGGGGAAGGAGCCCGGGTTCTTGCCCACCATCCAGAACTCGAACTCCGGCGACGCGGTCGGGGAGGGCGAGGACCGCCCGGACTCGGGAGGAGGAGACGCCGGCCCGACGACGACGTCCATTGCCAAGCAAGCAAGCACGGCAGCGGTGGGAAGCGGAAAGGAGTGTTGGACAACGAAGCAGCTGGAAGGAGTTGGTTAGTTAGCTGCAGCACGACACCATTGACATGAGCAGCAGCAGCAGCGCAGCCTGCCTAGCCTGCGAAGGAGCGGTGGGAAGGGAAAGTGGAAAGAGAAAGAAGGGAGGCGGAGGAAGCGACTTGACGCGTATTTATCTATCACATCAAGAGAGCAGTGTGGTGTGGTGTGGGGAGGGGAGGTCGCTGATTTCCACGTCGCCTCGCGTGGCGTGAAACCGCAGAGTTGCATATGCGCTCTGAAATCTTTGTCTGGTGACGCCTTCTTTCCTTTCCTTTTTATTCGCCCGTCTCTCCTCCGGCCACCACCACCGCCGTCCCCCGTCCCGGCTTTACTCGCCGCGCGATCTAGGTAGTTATTTACCGCTGCTCCTGCTTAGCTCAGTCGGGTTAAATAAGCTGCTGGATCGTGTCCGTGCTGCTGCGCTGGAAGCAGTAAACCGACCCGGCCGGCGGTGGAGACAGGCAGTCACGTACGCCGTGCGGGTGAAAGTTAATAAGTCGTGACCAGACCAGACCAGACCAGGCCACCGTAGTCCACAGTGCAAACCATTGTCCGTGCACGCATGTTAACGCCATGTCCGTCCGTGTGTACTCCACCAGTTAACGTGCGCCGCAGAGGCGCAGCTAGCTCACCGCAGTTACAGTTATGCTGCAAGCAACCCAAAGCCTGCAACTCACGGCAGGTTTCGGCGTGGTTCCCGCGAGGTGCGGGTGCACAACACGGTTTTTTTTTTTGAACTGTACAACACGGTTTGTCTATGTGTATACTAAGTAAACAAACGACATTACTACAAGAGTAAAATGCACGCGCGGTACTTGAACTTGGGAAGAAAACTCAATACGGTCACTGGACTTTGGAAGACACTCACTACGGGCATCATGTACGGACATCATGTACGATGTGACGTGAAAATACGGTCACTGTGCGCCGTATCCGCGACGTAGCTCCACGTGTTGACCGGTCAGACGAGAGGAATCGCGAGTGGGCGCTGTGGTGGATGGATTTGTAGGCGAGGAGATTGTTATTTGAGGGGTTATTTGCTAAAGTGTCACAGCCCCCAAATTCCCCTTTTATTTCCTCCCCCAAATCCCTAGCGACCATTCTTGGTTATGTCAAGTAAGCGCCAAATCTCTCTTTTCAGAATTATCGTCGCGATAAAAAAAATATTCTTGTGATAGGCGATACACTAGTAAACCTTCACTCTGCCAGCCATTTCTCATCCAATTTCTTCAACCAGATGCTCAACCAGGAGACCATGTCAGCTTATCTACTTGATCAAACCAGACAACATGCCCATCCACATATGATCTATTGATGCTTTCCCCTACGAAATAACCACCATGATGAAACTTGACAGAAAACTTCCTCTCTCGAGGTCCTGCGAGCAAATCATGGATAAATCACTCAGAAAGGCCTCAAATTTATCACCTTTACTTTACTCACGTAAAACCCTACTGAAACCCCCTAGATTGAGGCACTAAAACCCTACCGAAATCAAAGAGTACACAAGTTCAAAAATCGGGCATATACAACCACATACCGAATAAAGCCTAATGCGAATCCCCTAGGGTCGACAGAACAGAGGAGGGCTCGGGATTGAAGAACGGAAATCATGGCGAGGGAAGGGGCTCCTTCAGGCCACCGAACAGGAGACATGGAGGTGGCGCCCGCTCCGCCGCCTCCTCCTCTCTGCGACTACGACGACGCCGATCACCTTGACGTCGTCCCTGTCCTGCGCGCATTCATCCACCTCTCCGCCGCCTCGGGTTCCACGAAACGGTTCAGACCAAGGGGGGGGGCAAAGTAGACGATGCGACTCGACTAGGTGAGGGGCTCCGATCTTTATCAGAAGGGGGTTTTCACAAAAACGACAACGATTCCTCTCCTCTGACCCGTCAACACGTGGAGCTACGCCACGTATACGGCGAACAGTGACCGTATTTTCACGTCACATCGTACATGATTACCGTAATGAGTGTCTTCCTAAGTCTAGTGACCGTAGTGAGCTTTCGTCCCAAGTTTAAGTACTGCGCGTGCATTTTACTCTTACTACAACCAGCAGACCTAAATTTTGGATAGCCAAATGCAATACTATGACAACATAGGATAGAAGGTTTCGATACTGCGGTTTTTTTTTGTTTTCAAAAGCATAAAACAAAGCAGGATCCAACCATACTTGAGCTTCTACTTTTCACATCCATTTCATAGGAATTACTCAAAAATAAATTCTAAACAAGAGGAAAAAACCCAAATAGTTACGAAACGAGTAGTACAAAATCACTCCTTGTCGTTGTTCTCCTCATCAAAGCTGACAAAACCGCTCTTGGAGTTCCTCCGAGGTGCACTGGACCTCGTAGCATTTGTAAGATAGCATCTAGTCGAGGATTTCCCACCGGATGTGTTGGTCGAAGTTCTCATTGGTGTCTTACAGAGTGGGCTGGATGTACTTCCAGGGGGAAAGGACGATGTAGACCAGCGGCAAGTATTTCAGTCAATTGATAACCAAGATTTATCGAACCAGTGGGAACTATTGTAGCATTAATTAATGATGAGTACCCGCACACAACTAACAAAATAAACTTATCCCCCCAATTCATAAAGGTTGGCAAGCTTCACCTCTTGCTAGCTACAAGGGTAAAATCGTACGGTGTAATAGGAACTGATAAATAACGAAACGATTTAGGTTATAGATGATATGAAAACGAGTTAATAGTGGCAACAATAATAATGAAAGATGGACCGAGGGGGCTAACTTCACCAGACCCATATGTTCCAACAAGGTAAGAATGTTGTCATGAACAAATTACAATTGGGAAACAATTAAATTATAATATTTATTATTATGATTATTCATGCCATTATTCATATAGGCATTACATCTAGAATATATAGACCATTAATCCAACATCGTCTATAACTAATACTCCACCCCAAGACCGTTATCCAGTATGCATGTGAAAGCATTAAGTAAGAGAGACAGAGTATTGCAATAAGCATAATTACACAATGTCAGTGATAACAGAATCAACCCAAACCGTCATTTTTATCCTCGGTGGAAAAAACACATTACAAGTCTTGTCTATTTCTATCACTCGGATATAGATCAATGTAACATTGAACTTGAACCCACTATCATACACCACTCCATCTAAAGATCTACCCATCAAACTTGGCCATAGTAGAAAAATAAATCGGAGAGCATGTATGACTAAAATTTATGCAACAAAGAAACATAATGGGTCTCACTAGAGTTAATGAATAAATCTGGTCATAAAGTGATAATTCATCATATCTCAGCAAACACAACATAGATTACATCATATGGATCTCATATGTAAGACAGCTCTTGGGGCCCCTAGGGCGCCCACCGACATCGCCCTTTCGCCTATATAAAGTCTTCCTCAGGAAAACACTAAATACCCGAGCCTCTATTCACGAAAAGTTCCGTAGCCGTCGTCAACCCTAGATCAGGAGAGTTCTCAAGCTCCCCCCGACACCCTGCCGGGAGGGGAAATTTTCACCGGAGAGCTCTACATCACCATGCCTGCCTCCGGAGTGCGTGACTAGTTAATTCTTGGACTGCGGGTAGCAGTATCTAGATGGTTGTCTTCTCCTCCTTATGCCATCATGTTTGGATCTTGTGAGCTGACTAATATGATCAAGATCATCTTATTTGTAATGCTACATGTTGAGTTTGTTGGGTTCCGATGAATATTGAATGTTATGTCAAGTTGATTATAGATCTAACTTTTATATGTTATTTTTGATCTTGCATGCTCTCCGTTACCAGTAGATGCTTTCGCCAAGTTGATGCTTGTATCGCCAAGAGAGGGTATTTATGCTCGATAGTGGGTTCATGCCTCTAGTTATCTGGGAGAGTGACAATAACTTTTAAGATTGTGTCTGTGCTGTTTCCACTAGGGATAAACCAACAATGCTTCGTCTAAGGATAACTCTATTGTTTATATTACACACTTTACTTAATGCAATAATCTGTTGATGGCAACTTAATACCCAAAGTTCACTCGGATGACGTCGTGAGGGTGGATTATTGTCATAGATGCAGTTGGATTACGGTCTATGTATCATGTTGTAATGCCCAAATGAATATCATAGTAATCATCATGTCATGCATATGCACTACGGTGCAACCTCTATTTTGTCAATTGCCCAGCTGGAATTTGTTTATCCAGCATGTTATCTATCTTTTATGGAGAGACACCACTAATGAACTGTGCACCCCGGTTCATTCTTTTACACCGATAATACAACCAACTACAAACACTGTTCTCTTTCACTTCAAACACCATTCTCATTTCATTCACTTCAAACAAACACCGTTTTCCATACTATACGTCTAATCCTTTGTTTCAGCAAAACCGGTGAGATTGTCAACCCCATTATTTCGTTGGGGCAAAGTATCTTGGTTGTGTTGTGTGCAGTTTTCACGTTGCTGCTGAGCCTGGTAGTCCGCTCTGCCAACATCAGCTGTTAACAACCTTCAGAAGTGATTTTTTTCTCTTACTGGTCGATTAAACCTTAATTTCTTTCTGAGGGAAATCTTGCTGATGTACTCATCTACCTTACTCTTGGGGTCTCCCAACGAACGTGTGTCAACTTCAGTAGGTGGCTCGAGCTCGAGGAGGCGTTCGAGGAGTACGACGTCGCGGCGGTCGAGGGCGCCATAGGGCCGTAGGACTTTGTCTCCGACGACATCCTCGACCACGTCGAGAGCGTCATCCGTCAGCGCAACGAGCGGGAGGAGCAGGACGCGGCGAAGCGGCGCCACCTCGATGATGTCTGCGACGATGTCCTCCTCGAGCAGGGCATCCACGCGTCGTTGCAGACGCAGGAGAAGGCGGCGGAGTGGGCCACCGAGAAGATGAAGAAGGAGGAGGTCTTCGTCGATCTCAACCCCCACGAGTAGAAACTCCGTCATCAATGGCGTCGTCGCATCCCCTTGGGCTCCGGTAAAAAACCGTAGAACCCCCTATTGGACTAGATAGGGACCCGACGACATCATTCTAGCGAGTACTTTTGTAAATCGATGCAGATCCGTGTAAATTGACGATGGACTCGCAGTACTAGACGTTGAATGTTATGTTTAATTCTCCCGCAGAGTTTTTATTTTCGACATACGGTTCTGGATGCAGGCTCCGTTTTGCGCGACGAGTTTGTGCTCAAAAATTTGCGAAAAAAATGACCCTTATCCCGCGTATACATGTTCGCGGGATAAGGGGTCTACTAAAGATGTTCTTAAGTACGTATTTAAATGCGCACCATAATAACAAGGACTAAAAGACATCTCGACTAATTTCCAACAGAAGCCTTCAGCGGCAGGTCATGCAAAAACTGTGCTACCTCCACTCCATAATAGAATCTGTTTTGGCAAACTAAATCAGTTTGCCAAAATGGCTTATATTATGGAACAGAGTGAGCATTATTTACTCTTACAACTTCTCACTTAATTTTCTTCATGGAGTTATCAGCGCACCTTTGCGAGGGTCTTGTTTGTCTCTGCGTCTTAGTTTGCTTCTCCCAGGAGTTGCATCGTCGGCTAACCAAAAAGACCGATAGAGATTTTTTTAGGTATCTCTTCTTAGCAACCCAGGGGAACAATTCTTGTCAAAGCAAGTCTTGGCTCTATAAACATGTATCAAGTTATTGTCTGAGCACTTGTGGGGTTGGAAAACCCCTTGTAAAATTTTCTCAGATAACATTTCGGAGCTTATTCAACATGGCAGGTTGTGGGCACAGAGAAAGGCTGCAAAGATTCAATGGGATGAACCTCGTTAATCATAGTCCCAACTATGTGATGTCAGTCCATCTAACTGAACTCTCGACGATTTCCTGAAAATTATCCTGTATATAGAGAAATTAACATGATGTCAGTTGACATGACAAACAATGTGTGTTAAATAACACCGCCACCGGTTGACAATCATCGCCGCATCTCTCCCAATAATACCTCGTGGAGTCTACGCAGCACGTACCAGGAGTATCTACCAGTTGACGTACCTGCCTGCGGTGTAAGTAAAGTAAGATGGGACTAATCATGCATCATACGGTATCAACAGCGAGCGCGCGGGGCCCACCCCCACCGAGCAAGCAACTTGGAGAGGATCCGGTTCGTGTATACTGTAGTACAACCCTTTGCCTAAACCATACGTCGGAGTTGTTTGCAGTTAGCTGTCACCTGATTAACCAGTTGCATGCATGGTAACCCCTCGCCGAGACGACACCCGCCAGCAATAATGCACGTACGGACAGATCCAGCGCCACGGTGTTGTTTAGGACCAGTTTACTCGCCCGATCGGGACGGAATCGCCGCGGGTCGCTGGCGAACGAGGCGGGAAGGCACGTACGGGGAACCGCCGCCGTCGTCGCCTTGCGATCATTGAAGCGAGTGAGACGGTGGTGGTGGCGGCCGGTAGGCGCTAGCTAGCGGTAGTGCGCCGGCCGGCCGGAATCGAATCCGCACCGGCCGGCGAAAGCCGAAAGGCGAGGGGGAGCACATGGTGGCGCCCACGAAATTTTTGCCCGATCGCCCCGCCCAGATACGGAGGGTAGTAGCCTAGGGTGCTGGCTACTACCCTGGCTACGCTCGGTTGGCCTCGCCGCTGTACGTGTCATGCATGGCGCCGGCTGCGAATGTGCGCTTTGTCTTTGATGAATCTCACCCGCCACTTTCTCTTTTTTTTTTCTTGGAAGTTTCTTTTCCCATTTTCCTAGCAGTCGTTGTCGCCTGTCTCCGTTTTTGGCAGCGGAGCGCGGGCTCTCGATATTCGACACACTTGAGCTGCATGCCGACCGACCGAGGTAAAGCAAAAGCAACCCTGTCACCTCGCGGAGACACGGGTAGTGTCACAGCTGGAGCACAGTAACGAAAGAAATAAAATGTGATGATTCGTGATCAAGAGAACGACACGCGCCCAGCGTGCCGGTACGTATTACGCGCCCCTAGTACGTAGTACGCGCCGTGGTCCGTGGCGCGCGCGGTCCCGCCGATCGACCGTCAGCTAGGTAGCGCGGCGGCAGGCAGAGCACCGTTGCATAGGAGTACATAGCACGCCGCATTGAAGTTTAGCTTGGTTGGCCCACTCCGATGATGCAACGACGTATCAGTGGCCCTGGGCAGCGCGCCGGTACGGCCTCTGGCCACCCTTGCTCTGCCCGCCGCAGTGGTGGACGGCGGCGCTCCGCTCCCCTCTGTGCATATGATGCGTCTGTTGTAGCTGTGCGTGACGGCGCTGTCAGAGGTTCCCCTCCATCTTTGGCTTTGACATCGGCAGGCGGCAGCAGCGGCAGCGGCAGGGCCATCGATGGAATGAAGCACGTCTCGCAGGTTGCTGGGGCGCCGCGCCGGGCATGCATGCCATCTACGGACGGCGCCGCGACGAATCGAAGCCGTCGGGTCGCTTTCCGTCCCACGCACGCGGCTCCCTGCCTGCCTAGTACCTACTGGTATGAATGAATGAGAATCTGCGGTTCTCTACAGCGCCGGCGACAGCGAGCCAGAGAAGCCCAAACCCGGCAATCTCGCTCGTTGGAGCTCGCCTAGGGGAGTCCGTGCCCTGATGCAAAGGCCGATCGACTTCTGAGCCACCTGCGCGACGCTGACGCGACAGCAAGCGATCTTGCTTCCGGCACAGTGAGAATGGTTGCTGCGCCGGGCACAGCCACAACTGCTGCTTCATTACCGTAGAACATTTTGTTCTACGGTCCTTTGCCTCTAAAAAAATTCCGTTGGCCTGGCACGTCATTTTTTTTTTCTATTGGACGGGCCCAGGCGTTTCCCTATGGGTCGCTTGCAGTGAGTGCTACAAACCCTTGCCCGCACGCGCGCATGGGCCGGCCCGTTATGACGAGAGACAGATTGAGTGACATTGCGTTAGTTTTTTCTTTCAAGTATCAATTATTTTTAATTTTGAACAAATTTTAACTTTGAACAACAGTTTCAAACATTAAAAAAAATTACATATGAACAATTCTCAACTTTGAACAATTTTTAATTTAAAAAACTTTTAAATTTGAACAGATTCTAAATTTGAACAGTTTTTTATTCGAACAAATTTCGAATTTTGAAAACATACAAATTTGAACATTTAAAGTTTGAAAAAAAAGAAAGAATAAAACTAAAAAAAAGAAAAGAAACGTGTTGTGCTTCATCCTTCCGAGTTCTAGCGAGAGGTCCCGGGTTCGAACCCTGCGCGTGCTTATTTTCGCTCCTATTTCCTTTAAATGGGCCGGCCCGTCTAAAAAAATTTACGCATGGCTTTAGGCGATATATAAGGTCTGCGCGTGACCAGATCATATGCGTTTTCTGCTATGCTCATATGGATCATGGCCATACAACAAACCGAGAGTCTCCTCGTCCTTGGAGGATTGGTGGCTCAAGGTGCTAGTGGGATGGCCGAAAGCCCAGAAGGCTAAGGTGAGGGCCCTAGTTTTGTTGGTTTTGAGGTCCATCTGGGTTGAGAAGAATAACAGAGTCTTCAAGGGTTCTTCTAGGACGGTTCCGTTGCTTCTTGATTTTCTAATCGAATCTCGGACAAGTAAAATATCGCGAGACAAAGGGAATAGTTCACGGCGTTGTTGGTTCACACGATCACGAGAGTCATCGTTGAATATATAGGAGTCATCACGGATCTCCAGATCCCGCTGTTGATTATTGATCGGAGAGGAGTCTCGATCATGTCTATCTTATTCGCGAACCGTAGGGTGACACACTTAAGGTTCGATGACGCGTTTGAGAGGATACGGAATATCGAAGAATATTTTGGACAGCACCGAAATTGTTTTGGGGAAAATTGAAATAGTTCAAGGGGTTTTTCGTCGAATGGTTGTTAATAGAATTAACAAATGATTCGAGGTGCTTTATGCAAATGTTTGTTAATAGAATTAACAAATGCTGAAATAAAGAAATAAAAATGTTTTATTGATTTATTAAAGAAAAACTCTTGGATTTTCTAAGTGGGGTTTAAAGGAAAATGAGTGGGTGTGAGTGGAGTGTCCACTCACATCATGAGGGAAGAGGTGGGGGCACACCATGGGGCTGGCCGCACCCCCCTTGGGCTGCCTCCCCCCTCTCCTATAAAAGGAGGGTGAGAGCTCTCCCTCCTCTACACACTTGGCCACTTCCCTTTCCCTCCACCCGCTGCTCCATTTCATGGTCTCCGGCTTGGCGAAGCCCTGACCGTGGGATTCTTCACCACCACCACGTCGTCGTGCTGCTGGAGTTCCGAGGGATCCTCTACTTCCGCGCGCCGCTGGAACGAGGGAACGGAGGTCGTCATCAACCGTACGTGTGACCGATCACGGATGCACCGCCGGATTGCGGTGCCCATCTTCTCGCTATCGGGATCGGTGTGAGTACGACTACGCCAACAACGAGATTTGATCTCGTACCACTTTGAGTCTTCGAGGGTATGTGTTCTCCTTAATCCTCTTGTTGCCCATTACACTTCGTCTCCTAGATTAGATCTTGGCCTTTCGGGTGTCTCTCGCGTAGGAAAATTTTTGTTTTCTATGCAACGAACCCTTCAGTGGTATCAGAGCCGGATCTATGCGTAGATGTCTTGTACGGGTAGAACACATAGGTGTATGTGGGCGTTGATGATCATGTTATTACCTCCTTGATTATTTTATGATCTTAGTGGCATAGTGGGATGAAGCGGCCCGGACTAACCTTACATGTCCACGCACATGAGACTTGTTCCACAACTGACATGCAACTTGTATTGCATAAGTGGCTTGCGGGTGTCTGTTTCTCCTACTATAGTTAAGATCTAATCTATGAAGGGTTGCTAAAAATATGTTTATCAACGTTGTGGTTGATGTTCGTAGGTATGAACGATTCTATCATCGAAAGCCCTAAGCCACGTAAAATATGCAAAAATAATTTAGAAGCGTCTAACTAGTTTTTGCTGGGCATGTGATGTGATATGGTCAATATTACAAATTTTATTATGAGATGATCTATTTTGTAAATTATTGATATTACCGGAAGGTATCCATATGTGTGTCTTCTTTTTGATGGACAATCAAGTTTGGGGTACCGTGGTACTTGGTACCACGCCGGTGGAATGATTGAGATCATACCATAATGCACATGATGGAGATCAAGTGCAAGAAGGACCATATCATATCACGTTATCCTTTCATGTGATGTCTGTGATGTTAATCCTTTTATGCATCTTGTTTTGCTTAGATAACGATGGTAGCATTATAAGATGATCCCTCTCACTTAATATCAAGATAATAATGTGTTCTTCCTTAAGTATGCACCGTTAAGAAAGTTCGTCGTTTCGAGACACCACGTGATGATCGGGTGTGACAGACTCAACGTTCGCATACAACGGGTGTTTTCAAGCCTAGCATGTATAGACATGGCCTTGAAACACACGCGATACTACGGTTCTACTTGGCGAGCCTAGCATGTACAGACATGGCCTCGGAACACGTAACCGAAAGGTAAAGCATGAGTCATATGGATGATATGATGAACATGTCGATGTTCGCCTTTGAAACTACATCATCTCACGTGATGATCGGTTTTGGTGTAGTGAATTTGGTTCGTGTAATCACTAAAGACGACTAAGAGGGATGTTGGTTTTGAGTGGGAGTTCATGGTTTAATTTTTGAATTAACTTGAACTTATTTATCATGAATAACAAATCAAAGTGAATTTGCACAAATTGTAGTATTCATTGGCATCCATATAACTACCTTACACTTAGATTGTTAATTGAGATATAACTGTTATGATCTGGTAAATACCATTTAAGATTGGTACCGTATTAGTTAAATTTAAAATTGAGTCCTATTGTAGATTTTTTGGTATTTCCTACCTAGCTCCATATGGTTAATGATTAATTAATCTAGAGAGCAAATCATTCCTACTTAGAATCCAAAGTCATGGTTGCTTTCGTATTACTTTATCTTCAAAAGAATGTTTTGTTGATCAAGGTGATTTTGGAACTGAAAAGAGTTGTTTTCAGAAACAATCAAGTGAAAGATATATTGATATCTAGAAACTTAGTTGTAGCAACATGACTGAGTATAATTTAGCGTGACAATGTTTGCTTATATTATCTGAATATATGCAATGATTGAAGACGCTAGGCGTTTGAATATTCCAAGAAATTGGATGCTAAAAATTATCCTCTAAATTCCTTCCTTCGAGCTATAGTAGCTTAATCATAAAATTGTTATGATGGGATGGATTAAAAGTATGTGTAAAGTCGTTTACCTTACTTGGAGATTGCTAAGAGTGGAATCTAGAAGAATTCTATTAATATGGTGATATTAGTAGAACAATCAAACTCAAAGTATGACTCAATGGGTGATAGTATATGACTAACACGCCAAAGAAAATGAGCTAGTACGGCTAGCATTGTTTGATGTTGAATGATTCTTCTATAAAGGAAAGGGAATATTAAAAATAGAATCACAAAAAGATATATGGCTGAAAAAGAAGATAACTGGAAAAGTCCAGCTCAGGAGTATATGCTTGATATACAAGTTATAGATGTATTACTAGTTAACAAAGTATTTTTGGGTATTTTGATACCACATTGGTTGGTATGAGTTGTCATACAAAGCAACGCAATGCAAGAAATACAAGGGCCTAAAAGGAACTAGTAATAGATGTGGAATCGATTATGACAAGAACATAAATAAAGTGTTATTGTGTTCATTGTCGTATCGAACCAAACAGTCAAGATTTATTTTAAGAACTTAATAAGTTGTTATTTTGTTCTAGTCTTTTGTGAGAACAAATGAGATTGTTCAAACGATGACCATATTCCATAATTGATGGATATGTTAATATAAATCATGTTGGTAAAGTAAACATCTATAAGACTGAATGCTAAATGTTGCAAGACGTAAAAGATTTTCACTTAAATTGTGACACCACCATTTTAGTTCATATCGGAAAGGAAAACATGAAGGAACTCCATATTGATGGACTTCCGGAGTCATTTTGTTTTGAATAAATTGACGCTTGTGAGACCTCTTCCAAAAGATGACTAGAATTCCGTTCATAGGCCAAAGTAGTATGGACGACTAATTTAGTGGAGATTATACATATTGATGTATATAGTCCATTATGTGTAGTCATGTATGGTGGATTAATTTTTCCTTCATAAAATTCTGTCGATGATTTAAGTAGATATGTGAGTATATCTATTTAAAGGGAACAGAGTTTGACATTTTGAATTGGTTCAAAAGGTTGTTAATATGAAGTTAAAATCAATGTAACAAGATAATCAAGTATTTATGATTGGATCATAAAGGATAAAGTTTGAGTTACAAGTTTAGCAAAACATCTGAGAAGTTGCAGAATTGTTCTACAACTTATACTTCTCGAATACCCCACATTAGGTTGGAGTATTCAAAAAGACAAAATCAAACCCTGTTTGACATGGTAAGATTAATAAAATTGCCATTATAATTTTGTAGTTTATACATTAAGGACAACCGCTTTTACACTGAAAAGAGCACCATCATGATCCGTTGAAATTGACAACATATAAGATATGGTTTGGGTAGTTACCCGAATTGTCATTTTTCTTAAGTTTTGGTATGCATAGCATGTGTAACATGTTTACAACCAAAATAGGATAAATATATGTTTATAAGGTTATCCCAAATAAAACATTGGGTATTTCTCCTATCACCGAACCAAAAGACAAATGTTGTTTGTCATAAAGGGTTGATTTCTCGAGAAAGTAGTTCTTGCGAAACAAGTGAGTGGGAGCACAGTACAAACTCAACGAGATTAGAGAATTTTCGTTATCATGTCAAGAGTAGCGCAGCACTGGAAGTTGTTCCGGGGTTTACTATTTTGACTAAGTAGAAGACACTACAAATGTTGTAGATACTTCAAATGAGTTTGCGAACTATACCAGAAAAGTCCAAAAACTTTGTACTTAGAACAACTTGTGGTTTAAGTGTAAAGTGTTGTTTTGACAACAAAAGGACCTGGACCTTATAAAGGAAGCAAATGATGGGCCCTGACTTCGTAAAATTGACTATGAGTCATTATATCCGCCATAGTATCCTTTTATGAATATCAAGTATGTGACTTGGTAGTCCTTTCAATAGGCATGATGCCTAACGATAGCAAAAGGGTCTATATAGCGACAAAGACATGGATACTTATCGAAAATTTGTTTTCGACGAAGTTCAAAGAGTTGACTACTACAAGATTTCGATTTTCCGTAGTGATGCTTTAGTCTTTGCGGATAGTTCTAGCAAAAGTTACATATTATGATATGGAAGTTGAATAACAAAACCAACTCTCCTCTCGAGGAAGATTGATCAAGGATGTGTACTTGACACAGTCTGAGAGTTTTGTAAAATTCAAAAGGTTGCTATAAAGGCATGCACACTTCAATGGTTGAAGTGAGCATAACGAAGTTGAAATCTTTACCTTAATGAAGTTATCAAAAGAGTTTGATTCCATCATGAATGATAAAGATGCTTGTAGAGTTACAAGAAATTAAGTGGGAGCGCTATGACATATTTTGATTGGAAAATATGTATTTTAAATTAACACGGTTAAGATTTTCATATTGATGAAAGGCTTAGAAGATATTGGGTATCGATATCTATAAAACATGGATTGAAGCACCTGATATGATTGAAGCCAAATTACATAGATGAAATATTGAAGTAAGTCAATATCGAAATGACAAGAAGGAGTTCTTGTCACATGGAAAATAATTGAGCAAGATTCATGTGTTTTGACACATGATGAGCATCATTGAAATTGAGATTTCTAAGTCATGTTTCCATGTTATGTACACAACCAGATGAGTCCTATGCTATAAAATGTTATAGTAGGATAATTCATATGATGATTAGACAACAGTGGGAGAGACCCTTGTGTCATTTTAGAAATGCTAAGGATATGTTTTCCTATATAGTAATGACAAAATATTAGTTGTAATATGTTACACTAATAGTCTTGTCATTTATTCAAGTAATTTTATCTCAATTAAAATATGTGATGAAGGGTAGCACAATAGGATGGAAGAAAGTTCCATGCTGGATTTGAAAGAGTTTCAAAATTAAAATATTATGACAGATACTACAACAAAGGCTAAAGTATATCGTTGTGTTAACAACTGATTATAAGCGTATTTTGTGTCAAGGAGTTCTTTATTGAACTTGGTGAATTTCCAAGAATGCTGAAACTATGAAGCTACATTTTCACAATGTTAGTAACATCAGTTTAAGCTGAGGAATTAAGGTATCACCGGAACTTGGTGAGTTTCCAAAAATGCTAACACTATGAAGCTACATTTTCACAATGTTAGTGACATCAGTTTAAGCTGAGGAATTAAGTTTTCATCAATTGACCATATATATACAAAGCCATCTCATTAGAGAATGAGTGATGCGTGTAGACGCAAAGAACATGCAAATACAATAGGACCTAAACAGTTCAGATCTTTTTGATGATGTTTACCGCATGCGAAGCATGGTAATAACACTGGTACGCCATATGTGTTAAAGTGCTTACAGACTAGATTATTGACTCTAGTGCAAGTGGGAGACTGAAGGGAATATGCCCGAGAGGCAATAATAAAATGGTTATTATCTTATTCCTTGTTTATGATGAATGTTTATTTCTCATGCTAGAATTGTATTAACCGGAAACGTTGATACATGTGTGCTTAATAAACAAACAATGGTTCCTAGTAAAGCCTCTCTTTTAACTAGCTCGTTGATTAATAGATGATCAAGGTTTCCTGATCATGAATATTGGATGTTATTAATAACGGGGTCATGTCATTAGAAGAATGATGTGATGAACATATACCCAAAGAGAATATAGCAATGCGATCAAGTCATTTAGTTTACATTGTTATATCAAACATACGAAGTAACTTATTCCTTAGACCATGAGATCATGTCAATCGCTGATACCGGAAGAGTGCTTTGATGGCATCAAACGTCACACCGTAACAGGGTGACTATAAAGGTGTCATTAAGTATTCGGAAAGTATTAGTTGAGGATCATGGATCAAGAGTGGAATTTTTCCATCCAAATGACGGAGAGATATACTCTGGGCCCTCTCGGTGATATCACATCGAAACCGCTTGCAAGCATGTGATATGATCACAAGGATGTTATATCACGGGAACGAGAAAAGAGTACTTGTCGGTAACGAGATTGAACAAGGTATGGTTGATACCAATGATCGAATCTCGGACAAGTAAAATATCGCGAGACAAAGGGAATAGTTCACGGCGTTGTTGGTTCACACGATCACGAGAGTCATCGTTGAATATATAGGAGTCATCACAGATCTCCAGATCCCGCTGTTGATTATTGATCGGAGAGGAGTCTCGATCATGTCTATCTTATTCGCGAACCGTAGGGTGACACACTTAAGGTTCGATGACGCGTTTGAGAGGATACGGAATATCGAAGAATATTTTGGACAGCACCGAAATTGTTTCGGGGAAAATTGAAATAGTTCAAGGGGTTTTTCGTCGAATGGTTGTTAATAGAATTAACAAATGATTCGAGGTGCTTTATGCAAATGTTTGTTAATAGAATTAACAAATGCTGAAATAAAGAAATAAAAATGTTTTATTGATTTATTAAAGAAAAACTCTTGGATTTTCTAAGTGGGGTTTAAAGGAAAATGAGTGGGTGTGAGTGGAGTGTCCACTCACATCATGAGGGAAGAGGTGGGGGCACACCATGGGGCTGGCCGCACCCCCTTGGGCTGCCTCCCCCCTCTCCTATAAAAGGAGGGTGAGAGCTCTCCCTCCTCTACACACTTGGCCACTTCCCTTTCCTTCCACCCGCTGCTCCATTTCATGGTCTCCGGCTTGGCGAAGCCCTGACCGTGGGATTCTTCACCACCACCACGTCGTCGTGCTGCTGGAGTTCCGAGGGATCCTCTACTTCCGCGCCCGGCCCGCTGGAACGAGGGAACGGAGGTCGTCATCAACCGTACGTGTGACCGATCACGGATGCACCGCCGGATTGCGGTGCCCATCTTCTCGCTATCGGGATCGGTGTGAGTACGACTACGCCAACAACGAGATTTGATCTCGTACCACTTTGAGTCTTCGAGGGTATGTGTTCTCCTTAACCCTCTTGTTGCCCGTTACACTTCGTCTCCTAGATTAGATCTTGGCCTTTCGGGTGTCTCTCGCGTAGGAAATTTTTTGTTTTCTATGCAACGAACCCTTCAATCTTCACCCTATCGAGTAGTGCTTCCACCCGAGGAATCACCCCTATTTCGCTTGTCACTATTGCCATATAGTGATCAGGATGCTCAGAGGTGGGTGGACAAAAAACTTGGTGACCCACAAGTATAGGGGATCACAACAGTCTTCGAGGGAAATAAAACTCAAATTTATTGATTCGACACAAGGGGAGCCAAAGAATATTTATTAGCCTTAACAACTGAGTTGTCAATTCAGCTGCACCTGAAACTAGACTTGCTCGCAATAATTTATCAGTGATAATAGTTTTATAGCGGCAGTGAAAATAAAATAACAACAGTATTAAAATAGTAACAACAATAGCAATCGCGGAAAACAGCAGGATGGGAAGTACCGTAGGCATAGAGGGAATGGATGGACGGGCGTTGCATGGATAATAAAGGTCATGTAATAATCTAAACATGGGCATTGCAGATAATAATAATAAAAAATACAACTTTTAGGCAAACCATAGACATGTGTTCCAATATAGTCATACGTACTAGCAATGAGAAACTTGCACAACATCTTTTGTCCTACGAGCTTGTGGCAGCGGGGCCTCTAGGGAAACTACCGGTAATTAAGGTACTCCTTTTAATAAAGCACCGGAGCAAAGTATTAACACTCTGTGAACACATGTGATCCTCACATCACAACCATCCCCTCCGGTTGTACCAATTTCTGTCACTTTGGGGCCTCGGGTTCCGGACAATGACATGTGTAAACAATTTGCAGATATGATCAAGAAACATAATTATACTCATGAAACAATAACATGTTCAGATCTGAGATCATGACACTCGGGCCCTAGTGACAAGCATTAAGCATAACAAGTTGCAACAACGGTAGAAAACACTAACAATGGATACTAGGCACTATGCCCTAACAATCTGGCATTATTACATGATCAATCTCATCCAATCCATTCCATCCCTCTCAGCCTACAGCGGTGTTTACTCACCCATGGAGGGGGAATAATGGATGGTTGATGGAGAAGAGCTGGCGGTGTCGATGGTGATGATCTCCTTCGAATCCCCGTCCCGGTAGGGCACCAAAACAGGAACTTCTGATCCCCGAATCGAGTTTAGAGGTGGCGGCGACGCTCTGTTGTGTTTCTGTGGAATATGACAAACCCCCCCTCGATTTTTAGGTTACATGGCATAAGTAGTCGAAAGGGGAGCCCGAGGGGCTGCCGGGGTGGCCCACACCACCTGGCGGCGCGACCAAGGGAGGGGGGGGGGCGCTAGGGGGTGGTGTGGCCCCCTCCTGGCCCCTCTCCTGGCCTCCTTCTGGCTCCCGAGGTCTTCTGGTGTTTTAAGCTCAGAGGGATATTTTTTGGGCAATTTCCCGAAAGTTGATTTTTTCTGCACAAAAACGAGACACCAAGGTAATTTTGCTGAAAACAGCATTAGTCTGTGTTAGTGGTATCCAAAACTCACAAGTTTATAGGAAAACAATAAGAACAGTGTTAGTAAAAGGAGATATGTTTTAGATGTATCAAAGCTCAAAAGGAATACTTCCTGCGCTTTCAGAGGATCTAAATCAGTCTTCATCCTTTCGCTTTTCAAAGCCCCTCGCAATAAATATGTCAATTTGCTTCGCAGAAATTCAGATAGTTTTGATCCCCTCGAAAGAGAAAGAGTTCGATCAGCAACACCGGTCTCCACAGCACCAGGATAAAGACTCTTTTTACCCATAACCTTTCTCTGCAGCATTGGAACCATCTGTCTCTTGTGGAAGCGCTTTAGAGTGCCTAGAAGATCCAGCAAACGGGGGCGATTGCCTTGTGTTTGCCATTACCCATGGGGATGATTTTATATTGGACAACGGTCTGCCCAACCTAAGCTGATCATATATTTTAGATCCAATTCTGTAGGAGAGAGAGGCCTACCTATGAAAACTAGTATGTATCTTTTTCTTGGTTTAAGAAGGACTCTCCTCTCTCAGGAGCCAAGATAGAGATCACATATTGTCAGGCTGAATTGGTTGTCACACTCAAGTCGGATAAGTGGGTTGTCACTTGTTTTCATATGGATCACAACCACGAGTTGAGCCCACACGAGGAATCTATATTTCTTAGAAGACACAAACACATGAAAGATGAAGAGAAGATGTTTATTCAAAATTTCAACTCAGTGAAGCTACCAACTCGGAAGATCATGGCGATTCTATCTTACTTGAGAGGGGGTTGTTTAAAGGCTGTGCCATATACAAAAAAAGTGAGCAACCTTAGGAGTGCAATGAGAAGGGAGAGAAAATTAAATGACATGACGCAAGCTCTTGATTATTTCAAGAAGAAACAGTCAGAAGATCCAAGTTTCTACTATGCATTCAAAGTTGATAAAAACAACACCGTTGATGACATATTATGGTGTGATGTAACTTCTATAAGAATGTATGAGCTCTTTGGACAGTGCATTAGTTTCGACACAACGTTCAAGACAAACAGATATAATATGCCATTTGCACCTTTTGTCGGCGTAACAGGGAATGGGGACAATTGTTTGTTTGGATGTGTGATTCTCCCAAATTAGACAGTGCATACATTCAAGTGGCTATTCGAGACTTTCCTACACTGCATGGGTGGCAGGAGCCCGGTGACTGTTATCACCGATCAAGATATTGCTATGAAAATAGTTGTCCCCGCCGTATTTTCTAATGCATTGCACATAAACTGTCTATTCCATGTGATAAGGAAAGCTGAAGAGAAACATGCAAGACACTTTGCTAAAATACCAAATTTTCATAATGAATTCAGAGATATCATTCATTTCTCTCTGACTGTGGCTGAGTTTGAATCTTCATGGAAGGCTATGATAGAAAAGTATCAAGTTGGTGGTTTGAAGTACTTGAACACCATGTGGGATATGCGGCACAAATTTGTTCTAGTGTATTTCAAAAATGACTTCTTCCCTTTTATCCACTCGACAACGAGAAGTGAAGGCACCAATTCAGTGTTTGAGGATAATGTTGGCTCGACATTTAGTGTTAGAAGTTTCCTCTGCGAGTTTGACAAAATTGCAGAGAACATTAAAGAAAAAGAGAAAGAGGAAGATTCAATAACTAGAACAACTACACCTACATACTGGTGTGGGAATGATATGGAGCTGCAAGCTAGAAAGAGATATAAACGAAAGATATTTTATTGATTTCAGAAACAACTTAAGTTTACTTCCAAGCTTCTTGTTTATGAAATTGAGAGGAATATCTGATATGAGGTTTACAAATCAAAGATAGCTGCAGCCATTGATTTCAAAACTCGCCGATATGTAGTGCTTGCTGATATTCAAAAACAAGATTTTATGTGCATCTGTTCCAAATTCACAAGGACGGAATTTTGTGTTCTCATGTTCTCAAGGTCCTTGTACATTTAAACATTCAGAAAATATCTGAGAAATATTTCATTGATAGGTGGAGTCCTAAAGATAAAAAACAGATAAGAGATATTATCTATAATGTACCACTGGATTTGTCATCAGAATGCAGCCAGCTTAGATACAATGTTTTGTCAAGAGTGTGCTTAAATGTAGTATCAGATGGGTCAAAGAGCAATGAGAAATATCTTTTTGTAACTGAAGAAGTGAAGAAAATTGCAGAGAATATGGATGAAATGACATTGGCTAAAGAGGCAAAGCAAGGTACTAAAGGAAAACAAAAGGAAGATGAGGTTGTTGCTAACCCTGGAGTAGACTATGGACATCTTAACAACCCAAATGTTGTGAAATCAAAAGGTAGGCCCACAGATTCAGAGATAAAGAAAGGACAGAAAAGTGATCGCAGGTTCAAAACCTTTGCTGAGAAGATGTTTGGAAGGAATGAAATTACATGCAGCCATTGTGGTTCGAAAGAACATAATATTAAAACTTGTGGGAACTTGCATCTAGATTCTTCTATGTTCATACAAAAACAAGGAAGAAATCTAAAGGTAAAACATGTGCATACAATTCATTGTGCTCCTGTTTAGCTAGTTAAAGTTGTCTTTTGTCCCTATATATTTAACACTACCGACTCATTATGTCATGCTCTAAAAACTTTCAGAACAACGGGATAGCGTCGAGAAAAAGGTGAACAAAAAATGCGAAGTGTAAGAATGACTCAACCGAGACTAGGATCAATCAAAAAGGGAGATACTTACAAAGAGAAAGTTGATGAAGACATTGAAATTGTACATGCTTGAAAACAACCTTTCTTCTATTTTTGTGCTCATGTTGTAACTTATTTCGGTTATCTCTTCCGAAGCAAGGCACGATCGGTGTTCAGTTAATTATTATCGCGTAATCAAAAAATGTTTAACTTGTTTTTTTACATCATGAAATGAACACACGTAAAAAGAAGACAATCTGTTTGCATAACAAAAAAAGAACACATCTACATTGCAAATCTACGATGCATCAAAATGAACACATCTAAAGTAGTTACTTCTGAAATTCTTCTTGATGCTCTCGATTTTACATTGTCCCATTTGATAATAAATATTGCTGGTGCCTTTCAAAAACAAAATGCATGATAGATAGTAATTTTGTTGTGCCTGGTTTAGAACAAGAAATGATTAGTGAAAAACAGGGAAAATTTAAAAAATGACAGAAAAGTTCAAAAAACATAGCGACAAAATTCTGAAACTATACTATATTTATCAATAAAATAACAGCAGATAAGAAACCAACAAATATAGATAGAGCGAATTTTTTTATAATGCAATGTAATGAAAGTAATGATCAGAACGAGAATGTTCTGTGGTTGTTATGTTGAAGAACTACACTTTTCTTTATATTCATAAAACGTAGCAACTTGATATGAAAAATAAAAAAAAGAACATATTGATGTCCACACATTTACATGATATTGCAGATGGTCGATAAACAAAAAGACATAAATGTATGTTAACATGGTGAGACCACTGATACGTCTTCAACGTATCTATAATTTCTGATGCTCCATGATCATATTTTGCCAATTGCTACTTGTTTTCTCCCTTATTTATAGCATTTTTATACGTTTTTGGGACTAACGTATTAACAAGATGCCAAGTGCCAGTTCCTACTTTCTGCTGTTTTTGGTTTCAGAAAAGTTGTTCTGCAAACATTCTCGGAATTGGACCCCACAAAGCCCGAAGTTCCTATTTACCCCGGAAGCATCCAGAACACCGAAGAGGAGTCAAAGAGGGGCACCAAGGGGGCCACACCATATGGTGGAGCGACCCCCCTTGGCCACGCCAGCTATGGGTGTGGGGCCCCCTGGCCTCCACTGCCTTTGCCCTTGCACATATTTAAGATCCCCGGATGGAAAACCCTAAACACCTGATAAAAAATCCCCGAAAAGTTCCGCAGCCGCCGTCACCGTCAACCCTAGATCAGGGGGGTTCTTAAGCTTTTTCCGGCACCCTTCCGGAGAGGAGATCATCACCGGAGGCTTCTACATCACCATGCCTGCCTCCGGAGTGATGCGTGAGTACTTCATCCTTGGACTACGGGTTCGTAGCTGTAGCTAGATGGTTGTCTTCTCCTCATATGCCTCCATGTTTAGATCCCGTGAGTCGCCTATCATGATCGAGTTTGATATTATGTAATTCTCTATGCTGTGTTTGCTGGGACCCGATGAATATTGAACTTATGCCAAGTTGATTATAGTCTTTATTTGCATATGCTATTTGTGATCTTGCATGCTTTCTGTTGCTAGTGGTTACTATGGACAAGTAGTTGCCAGGGACTCCAACAGGGAGTATTTATGCTCGATAGTGGGTTCATGCTTCCTTTTCGCCTTGCTCGAGTGATAGAAACGTGAAGGGGGAGGATGTGATGTTGCCATTAGGGAGAAAACAGCGGTGAGAGTGGCCGCGTGCATAATCATTGCTTACATTACACACTTTGTTTAATGCAATTATCTCTTGCTTACAACTTAATACGTAAGGGAGTTCGGATGATAACCTGAGGGTGGATTATTAGTCATAGATGAAGATGGATGTCAGTCTATGTATCTTGTTGTAATGCCCGCACTAAATACCATAGTAATCTTCATGTTATATTGTGCACTACGGTGCAACCTCTATTTGTCAATTGCCTAGCTGTAATTTGTTCACCCAGCATGCTATCTTTTATGGAGAGACACCACTAGTGAAACTATGAACCCCGGTCCATTTTTCTTACACTGTTAAAACAAACCACAACTATTTTCTGATTTCTTTACTTACTGCAAGTATACACTGTTTTCCACACTATACGTCTAATATTTGTTTTCAGCAAGACCGATGAGATTGACAACCTCACTGTACCATTGGGGCAAATTATTTTGGTTGTGTTGTGTGCAGGTTCCACGTTGTTGCTGACACCGGTGAAGCGCCAGCACCACCATCAGTGACATCTACCTTCCGAAGGTCCTATTTCTCCTACTAGATTGATAACCTTGGTTCCTAACTAAGGGGAAATACCTACCGCTGTGCTCATCACACCCTCCTCTTGGGGTCTCCCAACAAACGTGTGTATCATGAGCATCAAGGATATTTTCTGGCGCCTTTGCCGGGGGGAAGGAAGTCTTCTGACAACGGGAGTCTCTCAGTCTCAACCTCTTTATTTTGTTTATTGTCTTTTTTTTTTATGTTTGCCTTGTTTTGCTTCTCTTTATTGAAAAAACAAAAAAATTAGTTCACTTCATAGTTGTTATTTTTGTCTCTACGTTGGTACTTATCATCATGTTGATCCCTAAGTTTAGCTTGAACGATTTGCCGGTAGAAATTGGTTCTATACTTGGAAAGGACACTATCGAAGAATTCTTTGATAATGTTAGTAAGCACGATAACTTTGAGAAAAAAAATCCATAGTAAAACTTACTCCCAGTTACGAGACTGCTGCAACTTCTTTAGTTCATATGCTAGAAGCTAGATTTGTTAACCTCCATCCCATAATGCAATATATGTTACTCAACTTGAATAACATTGAAGATCTTGAGAAAACAAACTTCATCTTATCAACTATGCTTAATTTTTTTGGAGATGTTGCTATAGAAGTTAGAAAGGTTTTCGATCGTTTTAATATGCTTGGCTCGTGTGTAGACATTGTTGGTACTCTAGAAAAAACTGAATCTAATCTTTACCTAATAATAATAATAATAATAATAATAATAATAATAATAAAGTCATTAAGCCTTCTTGCGAAATTTTCGTACGTTTTCTTTATACCCTGTTTTTTCATCCTAATTACATCAGTGCCACCGTTTTATGTAAGAAAAAAAACGTTTCGTGTGTTTTCGTCCAAGGCCTCTGTCCAGTTTTCGCATGTCACCTTATGCATGGTCGGGCTACCAGCATCAAGGATACCGCTGGGACGAGGCAAAAGGAAACAGCCAGGCCGGCGTTACGAGCCAACAAGATCGAGGTTAGCGAGGCGGCCGAGACTGGGAAAACAGGTCTTGAACTCACGCACTCGCGCCAACGGCGGTGGTCGCGGCCGCTGGAGGACAGTGGTGTGCCGGCGAGCAGTCGCTGCAGATGTGCACGCAGGATCGGCCGCCCCTTGCTCGTCATCATGTTTCGCTGCTGCCGGCGTGTTGCTGCGAGGCACAGACGAACGAAGAATTATGGCGGTTGACGTAGTAAGAATACGGTAATGGCTGTTCGCGGACCCGAGCCTGGTTGGTTCGTCGACGAGCATAGACAAATCAGCTCGGATGCCACCATGCGAAGGATACAAGGTCGGCATGGGCATCAGCAGTGTCCCAGCAGGGGACTCAGGGATCTGCAATTCCGCATACCACATGGGTACCTCGCTGATAGAGACATTCGATCGGAGGCTTTCAAATACATTCAAAGGTCGTCGGCTGCTGCTCATTCAGATTAAGTCCTGGGCAGTCTGCTGGTGCTTGACGTCTCGCCGGCCGGCTGGCCGGAACCGCGAAGGAACTATGCGTGGCCGCTAGCGACTGGGCGGAGGTTTCTCTCTTCCGCCACCTAGAGGATTTTGGGATCCATTAAATTTTAGTAAGGAGTAGAGTCGTTGCCCTGCCTTTTCTTACCTAATTTAATATACAAGTTTTAGGGTGATTGGCAATTTGAGGAACCGTCAATCCGCTCTAATCTAACGGTTGAGAATAGGAGATATTGGACTAAAAGTACTCGGAAGTACTAGAAAGTATCAACATTATTTATTTATTTTATTTAATAAAACGGTTCCTAATTAATTTAATCTAATTGCTCCACTCGTCACTCTCCCCGTGCGGTTCTCTCTCAGGTCATGCTCTGCCCGCACCACCGGGAGGATGCACGACGCTAGATGCGTAGAACAAGAAGCCAAGAAGATGGCTGCCGCCATCGTGGCGTATCCTCCCGTATCTCCCGCTTCGGCTTGCGTGCTATTGGGAGCACACCGCCGCCTCCTGCGTCTAGCCCGGGCTGATCCCCGCCCACTCCAATGTTTCTGATGGCACCACCATGTTATACGCCGCGGACAACAAGCTCGCGATGGCCGCCATTGGCGCAGGCGTAGCGGTCAACCGTAATGCCGCCGTCAGGCTTCATATTACGGCAGCTGCGCCATGTGGAGAGAGGTCCTTGACAGGTTTGGGAGCATGAGGTACGCGAGCACGTCCAGTAGTTATCAGTTGATGCGCTCAGCGGCGACGCAGCACCGTCCGCGGTGGGGCTCGCCCATCCTAGTCCGCAGCGGCGCGCCCGGCGGCGATTACCGCGGGGAAGAGAACCACACCGCTGCACATGGACATGCCGGCGACAGTGAGGAGGCTAGCGAGGAACGACATACATACACGGCGCTTTCACCAACCACCACGCGGTCAATATTAATTACCTTGTGCAGTTGTGCTCTCTGTCAACAGTGGCGAGGAGGCCCACTAGAATGGTGAGGAAAGCCACCGCCCAAAGCATGGCGGTGCGGCAGAGGAATGCTGAGAACAGGTGACGGCCATAGCAAGCTGCCTAAACGAGCAAGACGAAGAGGGCATGCGCGACGGAGGAGTTCTTAGCTCACCCACCATGCTCCTTTATCCACTTTCCACTAACTAGCCACCTCCTCTCACCGTCTGACCACACGGGTGAGAAACTGCTGCTTCGCCCAGACCGCGATAAGTGTTTTTCCAACTACCGGGTGGATTGACCAAAACACCACGAGTGGTTAAATTTAAATAATTGTAACTAAATGTTAAATCAACAGTTAGAATTAACCTTTGGGTGGAGGTACCCGAAGGTACCCGTGGTACCTCCCCAATCACCGTAGCAGAGCTCAATTTAATATTCATTCCATAAACTCCTGCAAGCAGAGAGCATATTTATGCTTCATGGACGAAAAACTGTTTTTTGTAAGTCAAATGCGCTTGCATAGCTAGAATAATTTTATACTTCTCTGTATTTTGTCAGTGTGGTTGCATCGACTCATGTCCAATTTGTGGTAAAGTAGGTCAAATTTTCCACATGCTTTATATGTTTTCATAGTCTTTTTATTTTCTACCTATCGTGAGACTCTGATAATAGGTTTTTAATTATCACCTTAGCTCTTAATCTGATAACGCTGATTTCGCTGCATAGGATAGCTTGGAGCATTCAGAGAAGGAAACCATCACCATTAATGATCATCCATACAAAGGTGTTTTTGATGCTATGAGCAGTCCAGAGTCAGCCACTGGCAAGTCTTGGTTGTTTCCTCTCATTAAGCAAGCAGTTCATGATACTAGCGGGAACTTGTCGGTCGAGTTATGATTCATCTAAGCTGGTTCTTGTCGATAGGAAAGAATCGCCTGTATGGATGATCAGTCTGAGGCATCAGTTTCTAACCACAAGAGGAGCCTACCGAATTTGGAGCATGAATTTTAAGGTACAGAAGGCCACTCGCAAGAACTATTTATTCTTGGTACAGAAGAAGCAGGTCGAGTTCCTGGTGATTATAAGGGAAGCCCTGAGCCTTCAAAGAAAGAATCCGTTAGCACAATGCCCGCGCGTTTCTGCGAAACAATGAATCAATGTTAATTCATCTGAGAATCATTTTATTTTGCAAACTGGCGATGCATAGATGGTTACACTCTACTCTACATCAGATTTCTTATCTCTCGGAACTTAATATAAATTTCTCTCATATGACTTATTGGTAGACATTAAAAGTAGATGTGCTATTTCATCGTGTGTGCCAATAATAAAACTACCATATCCAAATCAAGTATGCTAAATTTTGTGTGGTCAATTAATGAACATTGCAAGGCTTCATATGGTTTGACGGTAGTTACTCTAAAACCGAAAGAAAGTTGGTCTGCATGAGCATGTTTATCTTCTATTGGGCCTAACATACTCTTGTCGTCCGTGATCATTCCATATTGCTGATCATTTGTACCCAACTCTTGCTCTGAACGCTCTAGGATTCTATGATCGTTAGAACCTACTGCATATAACTACGTATTTGTGGGAAAATTGCTTTCCATATATCATAAGAAAACAATGATAAAATATCAATCCCTTTTAAATTAGTAGCACTACACGAAGAGCAAGAAAAGAATTTTAATTGGATTGTTTCTGAGAATTTATGTGATGAAGATAGTAAGACTAAAAGTACTCAGAGAGGAGCGTATGAAACTCACTTAGATAAAATACAACGCATTATTAAATAATTTCCAAATCTTGATTTGAATTCTTTACATGAAAACACTTGAGTTTCTTTTTTATGCCTAGCTGAAAGGCGTTAAAGAAAAGCGCTACCGGGAGACAAACCGTTTTATTTCCCTGTTTTCAACCTGTTTTCCTTTGTTTTCTTTGGTGTGCTTTGCACCTGGGTGTTTTCTATGTTCTTAGCAACCCCTCTGTATCTTTTCTTTTGAGTTTTTGTTGAGCCAAGTAAATCCTCTATTGGAAAGTTGAGCCTATATTTCGGATTTCTGCGCAGGAAACAGATTTCTGCCGTCCACTGTTAATTCTGTTAAAAATCACAGAAAAATCAAAATGGCCTAAGCTTTTTTGTGCTTAATACTGAGTTATATACGCAAGTTTTCTTAGAAGAGAACTTTTTGATTTGAGCAACACAAGATGTTTGAAAAAATCGATCTTTACCTGCTTTCCTGTTTTGACAGATTTATGCCATTTATCGCATTTGCATGTTAATCTCTTCCTTTTGCTGTTCTTTTGAGAAAAAGAGTTTTGAAAGAAGTTATGACAATAACTAATGTGTTTTTGAGTGTTATACTTGGGTTAAAACTGAACCATGTGAATTTATTATTTCAATTGCACTAACGTTGCTAATGAAGATTGTGAGAAATTTGATGTGAAGAAAGTTTTCAAGGGTCAAAAGAAGAGGATGATATGATGTGATCAAGAAGAGTGAAAATCCTAAACTTAGGGATGCCCCGGTGGTACATAAAAGAAAATTCCAAGAAGACTCAAGCGTCTAAGCTTGAGGATGCCCAAGGCACCCCCCTCTTCATCAACAAATTATCAGGTCACTTCTAGTGAAACTATATTTTTATTCGGTCGCATCTTATGTGCTTTACTTGGAGCGTCTTTTATTTTTGTTTTCAGTTTTCTTTTGCTTTTGCTTTCAGTTTGTTTTTACCTTTTCAATAATCTTGGTTGGACCCCAGTATTCTTTTATTGGAGAGTGACACGCTGCTGGATTTATTTAGCTCCTGTTTTGCATGCATCTCTTATTAGAGTTGTTAGTTTTAGTAGTGCTATGTGAGTACTCTCATGTTTTCTTGTTGTATCATAAAGAGTGTTTTTTCTAAAGCATGTTTTGTTGGTGCTTGTTGGGAGAAAGAAAATTGTTGCTTGAAGTAGAATTGGCAACAAAAGCATTGCACCTTTTTGGGACTCCCCTTGGCTCAATGGTAAACGCCCAAAAGGCGTTGCTCCTCTCATTTTTGAAGCCTCCGCTCACAAGAAATGGAAAGTAAAGCAAGCTTTGCATGGAAACGCTTGGATCTCGAAGATTTTTTTTTGTCCTTGGCTCACCTCCATGATTTTGTCCTCCTTTGGTCGGAGCAAAAGTGTGCGTCTTGTGGACGGTGTTGATGACTCCATTACTTGGAACCTCTCGTCAAATGGGGAATACTCCTCGAGTTCTGCCTACAAGGATCAGTTCTTTGGTTCCACCACCACACGTTTTGATAAGATGGTTTGGAAGGCTTGGGTGCCTCCAAAGATCAAATTCTTCTCTTGGTTGGCCATCAATAATAGGCTTTGGACCGCAGATCGCCTCGAGAAGAGGGGATGGACAAATTGCGGCCTTTTTGTCCACTTTGCAAGGAAACTCAAGAGACGGCAGCTCACATTTTCTTCCAATTCCGCTACGCCAAGAGAGTTTGGGGCATGGTCAAGGATTGGCTCAGGCTCCATTTTATTTCCATGACTGGTTGGGCGACGCTTCTCTCCACCAACTCTTGGTGGACCTACATGTCAAGTGCAAGCATGCCAAACCGCAAGGCCATGGTGTCGATCACTATGCTCACTTCTTGGAACATTTGGATTAAGAGGAATGCGAGAGTTTTCTGACAAAAGTCCGCCCCACAACTGTCCTCCTTAGCAACATCAAGACCGAAGAGGCAAAGCTTTTGAGTCATGTAATTTTGGGAGAGTTATCCCTTTGTTTCCCAATTTACTTTTCTTTATGAACGCTCTCGCTTATTTAATGAAAGAGGCAAAGCTTTTGCCTCACGTTTCAAAATATGGCAGGAAGATTCAGGGAACCTTCAGCCTTTTTTCTTCTCTGTTGCTACAGCTTTAGAGACACTCCATTCAGCTCCAGAATACCCTTAGTTAACTAGCTTTAGTTATTACTATTGGCTCATTCCTGGAACCTATATGTCCTTTGAGCCGCGAAGGAGAGCGATCTGTCCTGTACTCCCAGATTAACATGTGCAGGATCACACCACTAATGTTGGCGTTTGGGTGCATCGTTTTTTGTTTCTTCGTTCATTAGACAGGTTGCAGTATATACTACTACATAGTAAAGAAAAGAGACGGATCAAAAATCAATTATCAATTGAAGAGGGTAAAAAATTCACAAAGCTAATGTTGTTCCTGTAATCATAAAGAGGTCCTTGGAAGTGGTCCCCCTCTGTGGGCAGAGCAGGTGGTATTCTTGGGGGGGGGGGGGGACGAGAAAGGACATGTTTGATGTTTTGAATGTGATCACAGGTAGATTCTTGGTTAAAGTTACAATGTTTGATCAGAAAATTATGCAGAATTGGAACCTCGTTGTGGTCTATGGAGCTACACAAGAAGAAGATAAAGAGGGTTTTTTTGTCTGATCTAGGGGAGGTGTGTGTGGTGACACTTCTTTACCAATGTTGCTGGGGGAGACTTTAACAAATAAGTGGTGTGATATGTTTAGCTTCATTATTAACACTTATGAATTGAGGGAGATAGAGTTGTCTGGTGGTTTGTATACTTGGTCCAATAACCACCCTGATCCCACCTTGGAGAAATTGGATATATTCCTAATGAGCAAAACCTGGGAACAAATCTTTCCTTGAGTAATAGTGCACAAACTGAATAGAGAAATTTCATATCATAATCCTCTCCTATTAGATACTTTGGAAGACAGGGAGCAGAGGATCAGCAAGTTTAGATTCGAAAAGAAGTGGCTGAAGGATGATACTTTCCTATTGAGAGTGTCTATAGTTTGGCAGAAGCCTGTAATTGCTAGAGATAGTCTTGGTGTGGTGCAGGAGAAGCTGAGGGGTGTCAAGAAGTATCTGAAAGTTTGGGGAACTAATGAAAAAAGGGAGAGAAAGAAACAAAAAGAAGGATCTGTCAAACAAATTAGAAAGCCTCGAAAAGGAAGAAGAAGTTCAATCCCTTTCCACTAGGAAACAACAAAGAAAATGCCAGATACAACAGGAAATTATGAAGATGCTTGAAGGGGAATAAGAATACTAGAGAGAGAGAGAGCAAGTGAAACTTGGTTGTTACAAGGGGATAACAATACTGAATTCCTCCACAGAGTTGATAATGGTAGAAAGAGAAATAAGACTATGTTCTCACTCAAGGAAGGGGAACATTTGATCCAGAGGACTCAAGATCTCCTTTCCCATGCTACAACTTTTTATAAAAATCTCTTTGGCCCTGAAGATACTGGAGATATTTGGGTGTTGGAAGAGAAACTCAATGATGAAGATAAACAAACCCTAGATGGAGACTTCTCTGTAGAAAAAATTAAGGGAATAATTGATTCAGTGGAGAAAAACAAAGGTCCAGGGCCTGATGGCTTTTCCCATTGAGTTTTATCAGCATTTCTAGGAGATAATTAAGAATGACATGATGCAGATGTTCAATGACGTTTGACCTAAGTAGAATCAACTTGGTATCATCACTTTGATACCTAAAAATGATGAAGCTGATGTTATACAGAAGTATAGACCCATATGTCTTCTACAGGTCATTTTCAAGATTTTCACAAAAGCCCTGACAGCTAGAGTGGATTCTGTGATGGGTAAGTTGATACATAAATGTCAGAGTGCCATGTTGCTGCAAGAGGTCTTGAGGGAGGAGAAAGTTAGAAAAAGACAAGGGGTTATTTTGAAACTTGATTTTGAGAAGGCTTATGACAAAGTCAACTAGGCATTTTTGTTTACCTGTTGTGAACAAAAAGGTTTGAGTGATAGATGGCTGAGATAGAACAGAAATGCTATGACATAGGGGACTCTTAGTGTGAAGGTTAATGATAAAGTGGGACCTTATTTCTCCAGTTATAAAGGTGTGTGGCAGGGAGACCCTTTTTCTCCCTTCCTGATTAACATGGCTGGGAATTGTCTTTCCAAGATGGTCCACAGAGCTCAATAGAGTGAAAAAATAGTAGGGCTGGCTAGTAATCTCGTGGAGAAAAGATTGACTATTTTGCAATATGCTGATAACACAATCCTTTTCATAGAAGATGATGCAGAGATGGCCATGGAATTAAATCTTATATTGTATATCTTTGAAGCCATGTTAGGTCTAAAAATTAACTTTGATAAAAGTGAGATCTTGTTAATTCAAGAAGATGAGGAGAAAAGTCAATTCTAGGCTGAGTTATTCAATTGCAATAAAGGGGATTGGCCTATCAAGTATTTAGGGACTCCTATTAATCATAGGAGAGCTACAGTGACAGAACTGAACTTTGTGGAAGACAATATGAAGAAGAGTATGGGAGGCTGGATGGGAGGGGCTATGTCAATTGGTGGGAGGGTCAATAAGATTGACTCTTGTCTTTCAAGTATTGCTGTTGTCGTGGGAAAGTCACGGCAGATGATACCGGAGGTAACTTAAGTTGGGGTAATTTGACTCTGGTGTTTGGGAGAGGGTTTAGCTCAGGTTGGACACGAGCTGGAATCATACTAATTGGCGATCTAGAGGCTCGGGCTGCAATGTCACCGAGACTCCAATCTAGGATTACAAATACTTGCTCTCTTATAACTAGAATAACTCGAATTCATTTTATCTCTCTCGATCTGCCTCTACGCCCTAGAAGCCGGTTTATATATGATACCCGATTTCCTTGCTTTCCTTACAAGATACCCCAGAGTCCTACCCGGGGTCTACTCATAACCCTAAATTACTCTCCGTGACCCCCAAGTCTTTGGCTCCATGATTCGCACGGTCTTTCAGGTCTTCTAGAACCTCCCCTTCCTCGAGCCGGGTTACCAATACAACTGCCGGCCCATCGGTGGCACTCGGCCCATTATTATATTACAAGGTCTCGTGTAAACCTCTTCCAGCCGGGTATATGTTCCTCTTCATGGGCCTGCTGGGTTATCATCCCCCCAACAGTAGTCCCCAGAATAGCGTGAGCATCTTGGTTGGCGCGCTCTTCTTGTAGCTTCAAATTTTAAGCATAAGATAAACCTCCAACCACGAAGCGCATGCTATTCCCTGCAAAAAAAATAAACATTTACATATAATAATGCTATAGGTTAGATTGCTTTAACTATAGCCAGGCCGGCTCTTTCGGCGGTCCATATAATAACCCCGTCATCATACTAAGCCGAATATCATTTCTCAAATCAGCTCTTCATAACGACCATTTCGTAACCCAGCTTTCATACTCCTCATAAGCTAGTCCGAGTAACAATTTCGAGTCCAGCTCTTTTGGCGGTCATTTGTAACTCGGTTGCATGAAAATAACTCCCAAGATCTTGTTTCCGTAATCAACGGGCCGAGTATCGTATCCCGTGATTTGCTCCATTTTACCGTTGGCGTTCTAGGGTTTCCCTCGCGCCTATGAATACATGGCTCCACCAAACCTTAATCACAAAACGCCACCCCTATTCCTCTTCGTCTTCAACCTCCAGGCGTGCCATCAGAGCCCAAGACCCAAGCTCGAAGCTCGAACGCCGGACCCCACGCGCACGCCGCCGTTGCGCACCAGAACCGGCCCGCCGTTCCGCGCCTCCGCGCCGCGCTCTACGAGCCTCACTTCCGCCACCGATTTTCGGTAAGCTCCCCTAGATCTAAGTTTCCATTTCTAGATCTTGAGCTCATGTTCTTCGCGTTCATCGCAATCATCTTTTTCTTACTTTGTTTTTCCTTTTCGGTTTCCTCTAGATCTTTTTCGATGGCGCCCAATGCTGCTCCCAAGTCCAAGGCCAAGGCCACGGCTTTGAAGCAAAAGCCGAGTCAAACTATCACTGCCAACTGGACGAAGTCGACTGTCACCCAGGCCAAGCTAGAAGAGCTGGCCGAGTCTGGAGTCCTCCCCCCTCAGTCGGAGATCTCATGGAGGGCTCCCAAAGAGGAGAGCCGTCCTTCACCTGAAGTAGGTGAAGTTGTAGTTTTCCTCGAACATGTGATTCGGGGTTTCCGCCCCCGGGTCACCCTTTCTTTCGGGAAGTTCTTCATCACTACAAGCTCAGGGTCTTCGATATAGGCCCAAACTTGATTCTTAACATTTTCCACTTTATTGTTCTTTGTGAATCGTACCTTTGCATAGCCCCCAATCTTTCTTTATTCCTTGAGCTTTTCCAATGCAAATCTTACCGTGAGACTACGGATGGTCCCCTCCTTGTCTGTGGAGGTGTGGCCATCCAAAGGCGCAAAAAACTCTGATGCAGACTCTCAACCTTCACTCCCATGTGAAGCAGTGGCAAAAAACTTTTTTCTACTGCAAGGACACTTCTTCACCCGGCGAGAAGCCTCTGCCAGGTTTCTCCACTGAAACCCTTTCTCTTAGCGATAATCTGAGCGCTTTCGCTCCGGAGGCCGACAGACAGGCCATCCAACCCCTGCTTCCCAAACTATCCGTCCTAGAAGCCCACGGTCTTTGTGGGTTGAATTTGATCAAGACCTGGATCAGCTGCCGGATCCAGCCCAACAACATTCGCAATAAACTTCTTTGCGAATACTTGGGCCATCTGACCAACTCTCTCCGATACTCGGAGAAGTCATACCCGGCTGTCGACGTTAACAAGGCCATGAAGAATTTTCTGGCCGAGAAGGTGGATGTTATAAGGAGCATTTATGGGCTCTCCCCCTTCACTCACAATAACCCGGCTCCACCGGTAAGAACCGACTAATCTTTGTTGTACCCATTAATCTTTCAAATATGCGTATACTGATTTTTACCTTTGTTGTTCTTACTCAGGAATCTGATGATTGGTGGAAGATTGAATCTCCTCCTCCTTCAGGAAACTCGGACGACGAAGAACCGAGTGACAATGATGAAGGTGATTCCGAGTTACTAAACAACTTCTTTGTTGACTTACTAGATCAAGATTCTCCTTCTACCTTCATTCCTGACGAAAAAGCCGATTCTCAATCTGAAGGGAGCGAAGCCGAGCCTGATGCCGAGTTAGGCAAGAATAGGAAGGCCAGGGGCTTACATTCCAGGTAAAAAAAAAACTCCTTCATGACCTCAGAGTCATACTCATATGCTACTATGTGCAAAATTTAACAAATATCTAACTATTGTATTATCACAGAAGGCCGCATCTCCTCCGATTAAGCGACGGGCAACTCGGTCTTCACCGGGTGATGAGGGCCTCAACCCCGGGATTCCTCTTCAGTCGCCCGCTCGCCGAGCCGGTACTCCTTCAACTTATCCCGCTCCTCAAAAATATCCATCTCCGAGTCACCCTTTAGCCGGAAAACTCCGAGTCTCACTTTCCAATTCTCTATCAGTGTCTTCCGGGTCTAGCAACGATCTCCCCAGTGATTTTGTCGTGAATACCGGGTAATTTTCATAACTTGCTTGACTATACCCATATACCTTGCATGTTTCACTTTTATAAACCACTAAACACTTTGTTTTTCTTCCTTCAGAGCTAAGGTGACACTCAGCGATCCGGTTGAAACCCACGTCGAAGACCTGAAGGCAGATGACCCGGAAAGCGGCGCCAATCCCCTGCCCACTGAAGAGCCGGTTGATGAGGTAGACCCGACAGCCAAGTCTCCTTCTCCCGCCCCCCAAGCCGACTGATCCCGAGGCTGAATACCTTGGGACCAAAAAGGGTGACGCTGCTCCACAGACCGCCGCTGCCAGATTTGAAGCGGAGGAAAAGAAGGCAACAGCGCCGCCGACTGACCGGGACGCTAGGTGACTACACCGGTGTAACCCACATGCTCGAGGCATACTCGACAATCCCTGCCTGGATTGAGACCTGGAAGCGCTCAGCATGCCGGGTTGGAGTGATACGCGGCCTTGCACTGGCTAAGGCCTACTACCCCAAGATTAAGCCGACAATGCTTGTGAACGGGTTTCCCGAGTTTATGACGGATGGTTCTAAATTCACGGGAAAAGACCTCAAGGCCATCAACGCTCAGATTCGTCACTCGGCCATCTTGATCGCGGAAAACCTCGACGTGAACAAGCTTACCGCCCCATATGATGCTGAGGATAAGCATGTGCCCTTCCAAGATCCTGCGCCCTTTGATATTTTTTCTTGCTTCAAGGCGGAGCTTGCGAAGAAAAGAGCTGAGGCCGGTACTGCGCCAACTTCATCAACTCCGGTAGTTCCTCCTCCATCTCGTTCTACTTCCGCGGGTGACCAGGACATTGAAATGGAGAAGGCATCAGAGGAGAATACCGAAGACCCAGCCACCAAGACCACGCAGGATGACTCGGCTGCAGCAGCCGAGTAACGTACTCCTTTTTACCATTAAACAATCATTCGGCCAATAGGCATTGTAATATGCCTTTTACACACTTCCATTTGATAGTGCATCTCTGCACTTTTGATATTATTCCTAAGGTTTGTAATACGTTTAAACTTCTGTGGTTTCGATGACCCTTCTGGTTGTCGCTTTGATATGCACTTTACAAACTCATTCTGGCACAACTTTACTTGTTATATGCTTTGTGAGAAATATGCCGAGTTTTGGTCTTAGGATTGTGAAGAATTTCTCACAAGTCCCCAAGACCCGGATTCTGGGTCTGAGGATTCTTGGCTTGAGAGATTTTGTTTCTCAAGTCCCCAAGTCCCAAACTTTACTGTTATACACTTATACGTTTTGAAGTTATGCGCAATATGCAATGAGTTTCCGGATGTTGCCTTTGCTCTGCATAACTTATGGTTTAGATGACCCTTTTGACCCTTCTGGTTATAAGCCGGTTTTCACATGGATTTTCAATGTTGCTATAGCTCTAGTAAAAATAGGGTCAGGCAAGTCCCAGTGGGCATCATGACTGATTGGATTTATAGGTTAGCAAATACGCCATTTTGTTGCGAGTCACATCAAGCTTAAACAAAAGAGGTCAAGAAAAAATAATTTGGCTCTATTGTCCGGGTTACGAGATTGTAACTGTACTTATTGCAAGTAATCAGTCCTCACAACCGAGTGGCATCGTGGCCGGGTCTGAGTGTGCAACTGTGCTATTCAAGCAATCAGCCCCCAAGACATAGATATATGTACTACGCAACAGTAGGCTTTCTGCTCTACCGGCTTACAGATAGCTTGAATACTAAAAAGGAAAAGATGCGCAAATTTAAACCCACTAAATCATATGCCTTACTATTGGAAAACATATTTAACTGAAATAACTCACTAGTAAATGCAAAGCATGATCAACTACAGAAAAATATGCAAGAAATTGACAAAATTTAAAGAACATAATAACCATCATGATTTAACCATTTCTTTATTGATATGAAAAGGTTAGGTCAGCAGGACGCCTCATTAAAAACCCTCCAGTCCCCTTAGGTACCCTGGATAGGAAAAGAGTGCGTCTGAAACCTGCTGCCTGTTACATCGTGTAATACAATTTGTAAACCGAGTCTATGCTAAGTGTAGAAAGGGCGTAGCTGAGCCACGTTCCATGGTCATTCACGCTCTTGCATGGAGAAGGTGGAATGAGCAGTGTCATTCACATTGTCTGACTCTTTCCTTGCATCTACTAGGTAATAAGATCCGTTGTGTAGATTCCGGCTTATGATGAACGAACCCTGCCATGGGGGAGATAACTTGTGCTTTCCCTCTTTGGATTGCACCAGACGCAGCACCAGGTCTCCTTCTTGAAAAACGCGGGTTTTGACCCGGCGACTATGATATCGCCGTAAATCCTGCTGATATATTGCGGACCGTTCCAAAGCTTGCTCCCTGTGCTCTTATAGCATGTCCACAGCGTCCTGCCAAGTCTTCTCGTTTTCCACCTCAACATAGGCCGCCACTCGTGGCGAGTCATGGATGATATCACTTGGGAGGACCGCCTCTGCACCATAAACCATAAAAAACAGGGTCATTTGAGTAGACCTGATAGGTGTAGTATTGATTCGCCAAACCACAGACGGTAACTCTTCAACCCATGCTCCAGCAGCTCGGAGACACGGGACTCGTAACCGCGGTTTCAACCCACGAAGTAGCTCTTGGTTTGCTCTCTCCACCTGACCATTGGCTTGTGGATGGGCCACCGAGGCTACATCAAGTCGAATGCCATAGTTTCCACAAAACTTCTCCATCTCTCCTAAGGACATATTGGTTCCATTGTGTGTGATTTTTCTGTGGGGGTATCCAAATCGATATATGATCTTCTTCAAGAATTTCATAGTTGTGGCCGCTTCACAGTTCGTAACTGGCATGACCTCAACCCACTTTGTAAACTTGTCGACAGCCACTAGTAAATGAGTCTTTTTGCACGGAGACATGTGGAAAGGGCCTACCATATCCGTACCCCAAACAGCAAACGGCCAAGTCAATGGAATTGTCCGCAGCTCCATAGCCGGCACATGGGTTTGCCGAGCATACCTCTGACATCCATCACATCTTGCCACCAAGCGTTCTGCATCTGCTAAAGCCGTAAGCCAAAAGAAACCATGCCGATATGCCTTGGCCACACGGGATCTTGTGGAGGCATGGTGTCCACAATCACCTTCATGAATTTCCTTCAATATTTGTCGGCCTTCTTCTGGAGCTACGCAGCGTAAAAAGACACATGTAGCACTTCTCTTGTAAAGCTCTCCACCAATGATGGAGTAACCCTTTGCCCATCTCTGGATTTGTCGGGCTACAACTTCCTGCTGTGGTAACTCACCCCATAATAGAAACGCCAGTAACGGCCCAGTCCACTCTGGAATAGCGCGCACCGCGGCCACAAATTCCGAGTCTGGGTCTCGGTGGGCTATTTCTTCTTCTGACTCGGTTTTAACGGAAGGCTGCCACAATTCACCCAAGAAAAAATTAGGCGGGACCGGCTCTAGACGAGAGCCGAGTCTCGGCAGTGCGTCTGCGGCCTCGTTCTTATGCCGGTCAATGTTCTCCACCTGATACCTGGAAAAAGACCCGGCTACTTTGTCCACCTCTCTGCGGTATGCTGTCATTGTTGCATCCTTTCTGTCCCACGTTCCTGAGACCTGCTGTACCACAAGATCCGAGTCTCCGTAGCACCTTATACGCTTAATATTCATCTCCTTTGCTACACGCAGTCCATGCAAAAAGGCCTCATACTCGGCTACATTGTTAGATCAATCGAAATGAGTTTGTAAAACGTAGCGCAACTTATCTCCTTTTGGCGATGTGAGCACAACACCAGGTCCCGATCCTTCATACTGCTTGGAACCATTGAAACGCATAACCCAAGACTTGGAACTTGGCACCAACAAGGGCACGCTTGTCTGAGTCCAATAATTGACAAAATCAACCAGCGCCTGAGACTTGATCGCAGACCGGGGCTCATAATTGATATGATAATCGCCATCTCGATGGCCCACTTTGCTACCCTACGTGTAGCATCTGAATTTCTTATGATATCTGCCATGGGTATGGAACTTAACACCGTTATGGGGTTCTCTTGAAAATATGGTTTCAATTTCCGACTGGCCATGAATACCCCACAAACTAGCTTCTGCCAATGCGGATACCGCTGCTTTACTTCTGATAAGACCTAGCTCACATAATAAACAGGCCGTTGCACCGGTTAATCCTTTCCATCCTCTTTACGCTCAACCACGACTAATGCACTAACCGCTCGAGGCCCGGCCGCAACGTACAGCAACATGGTCTCTTTGGGACCCGGCGCTGCCAAAACCGGAGCTTCGGATAATTGCTTCTTCAGAGCTTCAAACGCCTCATCCGCCTCTTTATCCCATACGAAATTGTCTGTTTTCTTCAATAGTCGGTATAAGGGTATTGCCTTTTCTCCGAGCCGAGATATGAACCGGCTCAGCGCCGCCACGCATCCCGTAAGTTTCTGAACATGTTTCAGCTCCTCCGGCTTTTTCAGGATCTGAATAGCATTGATCTTCTCCGGTTTAGCCTCGATCCCTCGCTCAGAAATGATGAAACCAAGTAGTTTCCCCGCAGGAACTCCGAACACACATTTTGTTGGGTTGAGCTTCATTTTGTATCTCCTCAGGTTCTTGAAGGTCTCTTTTAGGTCATCAATGAATGTTTCTGCATTCCTTGTTTTGATCACTACGTCATCAACATAAGCATGGACGTTGCGCCCAATCTGATCCTCAAAGCACTTCAGAATGCACCGTTGGTACGTTGCACCGGAATTTTTCAATCCAAAGTTCATGGTTTTGTAACAAAAAGCTCCAAAGGGGGTTATGAACGACGTCTTCTCCCAATCCTCCTCTTTGAGCTTTATCTGATGATACCCGGAATAGGCATCCAGAAAGCATAACAAGTCACTTCCCGCCACTGCATCTATGATCTGGTCTATCCTTGGAAGGGCAAATGGATCTTTTAGAAAATGCTTGTTGAGACTCGTGTAATCTATGCACATTCTCCACTCATTATTCTTTTTCAACACTAACACCGGGTTTGCCAACCACTGGGGGTGGAAAACCTCCATGATAAAGCCGACTTCTAAGAGCCAGGCTACCTCTGCTCCTATAGCCTTTCTTCTTTCTTCATTCATTTTCCTCAAGCCCTGCTTCACCGGTCGGGACTTGGGGTCAACGTGTAAGCTGTGCTCAGAAAGTTCAGTCGGGATACCCGGCATGTCGCTAGGTGTCCAGGAAAAAACATTCTGATTTTCACGGATAAACTCAATGAGCGCACCCTCCTCCTTGTTATCCAGGTTGGACCCTATGGCAAACTGTTTGGAATAGTCGCCCTCAATGAAAGCCACCATCTTTGTGTCTTGGGCTGCTTTAAACTTAGCTCTCTCATCATCCGTATTTGGTTTTTCCAAAGCGGTTCGATCTTCCGGGTCTACCTGAGACCTGTAATATCTGAGATCTTCTTTTGCACAGGCTTGTTCTGCAAGTGCCGCATCTCCATCATCACACTCTGCTGCCACAACTCTTTTCCCATGAATAGTGATTGTCCGTTTAGGACCTGGAATTTTCAACTGTAGGTAAACATAACACGGTCTTGCCATGAACTTGGCGTAAGCCGGCCTTCCAAACAGTGCGTGATAAGGACTGCGCAATTTCACCACCTCGAATGTGAGCCACTCTACTTTGTAATTATCCTTGGATTCTCCAAAAGCAACCTCCAACGATATCTTTCCCTCAGGGCAGGCCGAATGTCCTCGTACAATTCCATGAAAAACTGTGGAGCTTTTCTACAGCTAAGACTCTTTGAGCCCCATACGCAAAAAGGTCTCCCAATATAGGATATTGATACTGCTACCACCATCCATCATGACCTTCTTTAACTCATTGCCATTGACCTGCGGCGCTACTACCAAAGATAGCAAACCCGGATGTTCTATTTCTTCCGGGTGATCCCTTCTACTCCATGTTACTTCCTGATCTGACCATCTCGGGTATCTTGGAACACCCGAAGAAACCGAGTTTACAGCTCTTTTGAGTATCTTCCTTTCCCTCTTGGTAGTCCCAGTGGTGTGAACATGATACTGTCCTAGCTGCTTTGGGTTACTCTGAAAACCCCCTGCACCACCTTGGTTATTACCCGTGTTACCAGCTCCTGCATTGCCTGCGGGGGTGGGCCGTTGCCCGGGTTTCCACCCAGACCTGGCCCTCCTCCCCGGCCTGCACCTTGCAGGGCCTTCTGTATTTCCTTATTTTTCCACCTCTGTAGATCCACACATTGTTCCAATGAATGGTTAGCCGGCCTGCCATTCCTACTATGGTGCGGGCAAGGCATCTTGAAGGCTTCTATGTGGTTAGTCGGCCGTGGAGGCCCTTGATAATTGCCTCCTCCGTTGAAGTTTCCTCCGTTAAAGTTTCCGTCCGCTCTAGGCCTTGCAAACCCGGCCTCAGTATTGGCGACTAACTCGGATCCCCCTCATATGGACGTTTATGCTGCTTCTTTCCATTGCCACCATTTTTACCCCCATTATTACCCGGTGCAACCCCATTACCGGTTCTTCCATTACTGTGCACACTAGCTTTTTCCTTCTTGTCCTCGATATCTTCTTCTGTGGTGTCGGTGGAGGCATGCTTGTTGCACGCGTCCATCAACTCCCCCATAGTAATTTCTGAAACATGCCTACTGGATTTCATGCGTACCAATTTTTGCACCAAAGGCGTATATCTTCATGTTTTCGCCATAGATTGTATCGCGTCCTTTGGCAGGATATCAGTGGAAGAGTGGAATATCTCCATGACTCGGCGCACCCAACTGCGTGCCGACTCTCCCTTTCTATGGACACACCGATCCAAGTCGTCAATCGTGTATAATTTCCTGCAAGTTCCATGAAAATGCTTGATGAAGGCCGATTTTAGCTCACTCCATGAATTGATAGACCTCCCAGACAGGTTATTGAACCATAGTTTTGCTGCTCCTTCAGACATCATAAGATACATAAATTTGGCTTGGAGCCTTTCTGAAACATTGCCAATAGACATGGCCATCTCATAACTGCTCAACCAGGTCTCAGGATCCACGGTTGGCTCATAGTTGACAACTTTACCCGGCTCTTTGAATTTGTCCGGGTAAGGTTCAGCCCTGATAGCATCTGATAAGCACTTGGGTCCGGCTAAGTTTGCCGGCACCGGCCTTATTCTTGAAACATGTGAAGCCTCGGCGGGTGCAGCGGGAGGCGCGCCACCTACTGTCCCTCGCACTACAGACTCGACCGCACGCCTTGCCCGAGAACTATCCACAATAGCCTGTGCCGCTGAGACCGCAGGAGTTGCTGGTCTATGAGGAGGAGGCCGCATTTGCTGCTGCTCTGCCCTCCGTCGTGCTGAATTTGGCTGAATGTTCCTCGTATTTCCATGCTGCCGACTGATATACGGCGTCCCGTGCATGCCGCTCCTGTTGTCCGGGTAATTGACTTGCTGAGCCACCGCGGTGCGTAACATCTCTATAGCCCGCCGGGTCTCTATCGCTTGAGGTGACTCTCCCAGTGGAATACGGTCGAGCGCTAAATTTGAGGCGTACACGTTGTCCATAGGGTTATTGAAGTGACCCGGTGGGGTGTGAAATCGTGATGGTGGCGGCACAGCATCGCCCCCGGCAGCCCCAGCGGGTAGCGCAGGTGACCCGACCGGCATATTAGTCGGTTGTCCCCCGAGCGCCGCACCTGCATACCCGGTTCCTTGATTCACGATCGGGATCTGCTGGTCTTGAGGCGTAATGAATAACGCGGCCGGCTGTAGGTCTCCGCCTATCGCTGGCAGTCTCGTATGATGCCTCTGATTATATGCTTTAGTTGTTTGTGCTTGTATAGGATCCTCTAACTCATCCAACTGACGTTGACGCACGGCCATCCCCTGTTTCTCAGCTTCTACATCTATCCTCTGGTGTTCCAACGCTCGGCGGGCCACATCCAGGTCTCTGGCCCGTGCCGCCACGTTTTCCGGGGTTATCACCGTTGCCAACACTGTGGGATCCAAGATCAGGTTGTTGCTAAACAGAGCCGGATTCGGTGGGTGTGATGCTCCCGCACCAGCTGTTCTGTTCATCCTAAATCCGAACATGTTCCTGAGATGAGCACTTTCCCCTATTTCGCTGGTAACAGACGCCGGCTCACCATCGAGCCGGGCTCCAGCCGGGTTTTCATTAATTGGAGTCTGTTGTTGGGCCAGCGCTTGCGCCGCACCAGCCGCGGCTACTGACACATCACCTTGATTAAGATTTATTGCAGGGGCAGTGTAGACCGCAACTCGGCGCGCAATGCCTGGTGAAGATTCATACTCTTCCTCCTCGTAGCTATCTTCTTCATACCGATCTTCGAGCAGGTGCAGGATAGATTCGGTGTCGTCATCTCTAATAACCCAGCCACGCGGGGTGCATGCCGGCTCCTCCGGCTGTTCCCTCTACGTGGTGGGCGCTTTCTCCGGTTCTGCCGTGCCTACCGACTCTTCCCCGTCATTGAACACAGGTGGCGGCCCCTGACACAGAATCATACTCATTATTGTCAAAAATCAAACCAGATGTACGTACCATACCCACGAAGACGTTGACTCGGCCGATTGTGACGACAGATCCGGTTTCCAGCTGATCCGACTCTGCCCCCCAGCCAAAATCGTCGATGATCTTCTCTCCTTCAGAATCGGTGATGATCTCGCAAATAATGAGGTTCTTCATGCTTTCCAGAGCTTCTCCCGTAATGTAAACACCTTTGGACGTAGGCCCCACGGTGGGGGCCAACTGTCGTGGGAAAGTCACGGCAGATGTTACCGGAGGTAACTTAAATTGGGGTAATTCAACTCTGGTGTTTGGGAGAGGGTTTAGCTCAGGTTGGACACGTGCTGGAATCATACTTATTGGCGATCTAGAGGCTCGGGCTGCAATGTCGCCGAGACTCCAATCTAGGATTACAAATACTTGCTCTCGTATAACCAGAATAACTCGAATTCTTTTCATCTCTCTCGATCTGCCTCTACGCCGTAGAAGCCGGTTTATATATAATACCTGGTTTCCTAGCTTTCCTTACAAGATACCCCTAGAGTCCTACTCGGGGTCTACTCATAACCCTAAATTACTCTCCGTGACCCCCAAGTCTTGGACTCTATGATTCGCACCGTCTTTCAGGTCTTCTAGAACTTCCCCTTCCTCGAACTGGGTTACCAATACAACTGCCGGCCCATCGGTGACACTCAGCCCAGTATTATATTACAAGGTCTCGCATAAACCCCTTCCAGCCGGGTCTCTGTTCCTCTTCATGGGCATGCGGGGTTATGATCCCCCCAACAGCTGTGTATCAAATGTCACTTAGGATTTTACAAAAATCAAATATAGCAGGTGTGGAGAAAATGATGAGATCCTTCTTGTGGTCCGGAGGAACAACCAGAAGAAGATACCATTTGGTAAAGTGGAGTCTAATTTGTAAACCAAAATGCAATGGAGGAATGGGGAAGAAGAATATGACAAAATTCAACCTGAGCCTAATGTGTAAGTGGTTGTGGAAATTGGAAATGAGAAGGGCCCTTGGCAAGATCTCATGAGGAAAAAATATCTAGGTGGGAAACACATTCATTTAGTGAAGAAAAACACGTTGACTCGGCCTTGTGGACGGACATGATGCTGGTAAGAGATATCTACTCTTGTGGTAGGAAGATAAAGGTGGGAAATGGAAAAAGGACTAGCTTCTGGCTTGATGCTTTGTTTCGTCACACTCCTTTCAAAGTGACATATCCAGAGTTGTTTGAATTATGTAATGAACATGACATTTCAGTAGAGGAAGCAACAAATGGGAGCTGGCAGTTCTCCTTTAGGAGATGGCTGGATGCAGCTCTACAAATGGAGTGGAGGGATCTACAAAATAAATTCACAGGGATGGCTCTGAATGGAGAAGATGATAAACCTATTTGGAAGTGGACAAAAAGTGGATTTTTTCTCTGTGAAATCAATGAATAAAAATCTCTTTAGCAGTGGGATAGATAGGTCCTTCAAGCACTTGTGGAAAGCTAAAATTCCATCGAAGATCAAGGTGTGGCTATGGCTCATCTGGTATAACGCTATTGCATCCAAAGATAATATGGTTAAAAGGAATTGCGTGGGTAATACCAAATGTCAGTTCTGTGAGGAAGAGGAGACGGTCATCCACATGTTCTTCACCTGCCCCTTGGCGAAATTTACCTGGAGCTTGGTAGCAAAAGTTGTGGGTGCAAAAGACAGACCTGGGTCATTTTCTTAGGTGTGCTGGTGGTTGCCTCGCTATATTCCAGTGGACAGAAACGTCCAGATTACATGTGTAGCTGCTATTTGCTGGGTGATTTGGAAGACAAGAAACAAAGCTTGTTTTGAGCACAAAATGTTGATCTCCCCAACCAAACTAATATGTTATATTTGTGTGTTTATAAAATACTGGGCATGGCTTCATAACTCGTAGGGTCAAGACCAGCTCAAAAAAGGAGCTGATGCACTGTTAGCTGCAGCGATGGAAGTGGAAGGAGAAGCAAGAAGGAATGATGCAAGAAATCAACTGCAAGCCTGGCCTGATACAGATCATGATGATGATGAAGATAGTGTTGAAGATGCTAGAAATTGCACTGGTGGAAATCAAGAAGATGACGGGCAAACATGAAGCTTGGTCTTTCGCCCCAAAAAGCCTTAGTCTGGTGCTTGTTGAGATTGTTAGAGTTGTTTCTATGTTGATGTTAACATGTTTTCTCTGGCCCACTGGTGGCTTTTGTGCCTCTCAAACTTGTTCCGGCTCTGTTGGTTGGTTGTTAGTGTTTTAGACCTAGTAGCACACCAACGGATAATAGAAACAAAATCAGAAAACAAAGGCCAACGACGATAATAGAAACAAAAGCAAAAAACAAAGGCCAACAATGAGCACACCGCTTACGGTTGTTTGTTTCTATTATCTGTTGATAATGGAAATCGATATCTCCTTTGAGGGTATTCGCCGTCAAATCATAAAGAGGCCTAGAATGAACATTTACTGTTGCTCAACCTACTTTGCTGGAAACACAGTGCATCGTCAAACAGTCAAAACGAAACAGCTTAGCCTTAGAGTAACGTGAGTGACATACTTAGGTCAAACATTCAAAACATAGTGCATTGACTCCGATGACTGAATGGCACACAAACAATTCAAAAGTTAAGCAAGAGCTCTGTAACATCCCAAGTATGAAAACAACCTTAGAATGCTTGCTCCTTGTTTAATTTCAGTTGCATCATTCCATCATTAGCATTGCATTTGTTCTCACTTGTTTTCTATTTGAAATTCAAACCAATTTTCAAAATTTGGTTCATACTTGGTATGTTCCAATGTTTTCAAAATAGTTTCCAAACAGCAACAATTCAATTGTTTCCAATAAACTTGAATTTTCATATAATTAACTTGCTTAATTTTCAATATTTTCAATTATTGCAAAATTCAATCAAATTCATTTAAATTTCAAACAGCAAAAAAAAAATTAAAATTTTGAAAAACAAAAGTTTGTACAACTGGGCTTTTGCAATAAAGAACCTATAAAAAATTATCACACAAATGTTTGAAGCCCCAAAACCCTTCTAATTTCTCTCCTTATTTCTTTTCTTTTCAGCAAAAAAAAAAGGGGAGCAACCAGGCCAGCCCAAGTGGGCCGGCCCAGTCGCCCCAGCCAGCGCGCGCGCGCGCAGCAGCCGGCCCGCGGCCCTTTCTTCCTCCTCCGTACGCTGCCGACGTCGCCCCTGACGCCAGCAGGAGCACCCCACGCACCCCACCTCCACCTGCTCCCTCTCCTCTCCCTTTTTCTACCCCGAGAGCCCCCAGAACCCTAGCCTCCCTCCTCTCCTACCTCCCTGCGCCGCCACCTCCATTTCCCCCTCTCGGATCCCTTCTTTTCCTCCTGTTTTTTTTCTGAATTTTCTGAACACCTCCATGGCCGGTGGTTGAGCTCTCCACCGCCGCCGCTACTCTCGCCGCCGAACCTCCGCGACCGCGGGAACGGAACCTCCTCGCTTCCCTCAACCTCCCCGCGCCCAAGTTCCTCCCCGAGCAGCTCCCTCGCGCCGTCGCCGTGTTCGTCAACTTCGCCATCCGCGCTGTCTGTACCTCGCCCGTCTCCGTCTCCGTCAGATAGCCGCGCATTTTCTTCCTCGACAACTCGAGGTGAGCCTCCCCTGCCTCCTCCTGTCCCTCTATATGCCGCGAGCACCCCGTGCGGCTGGTCCGTCCTTTCCCCGCGGAAGTGCCTCCGTCTGGCCTTCAATTTCACGGTGAGCACGTCTCTGACATTGGCGAACCGTGCAGCCGCTGTTCTTTCGGTGAACAGGGCCGTTCATCACCGCGATCCGCCCGGTCGTCCGTTTCCCCGCGCCGCTACGCCGCGCTGCCCTCCGTCTCTGCGCCTGGCGCCACCGTCAAAGCCACCGTGGGCGTTCCCCGTCGTCTTCCAGAACGAGGACGGGCACGCTCGCCTGCTTTCTTCTCTTCAGAAACGAACGAGCCGCAGTTCTAGCTTAACCTCCGTGCGTGGCCTCTTCCGTCACAGTTGTGGGCTTAGCCCAGTGGTGCTTCGCACTCTCGCGGTTCCGTTAGGTCCAGAGTTCGAATCTCCTGTGAGGCAAAAGCCTCCTATTTTGCCTCTTTCCACACACGCGCGGCCGGGCCCGCTTGTCGGCGCCAGTGGTTGCCACCTCGGCTTCCACACGCCCGCGTGGCGTCTCGCGTGGCACCTGGGGCCACCTGTAAGTGCCCCAGGGCTAGCTACTGCTGTGTGCACCCGAACCCCCTGGCCAGATCTGAAAAGATCTTCACAAACAGACCCCTCCGAATTTTCAACCAAGTCCCTGTAATTATTTTCTATGCCCCTGGTTATTTTAATAAACCATAAAAATGCTTAAAACTTTGTAATTTAATAACTTTTGCTAGGAAACTCAAAATGCAAAACTTTCAACATGAAAACCACTCCATTTTAAATGCTCTACACTAATATTAACTTTATTTCTGGTTTTGAATAATTTAAAATGCTGAAAATATTTATTACTTGTTAAATGCTTTAAACATTGCAAAAAATCATATCTTGGGCATACAAATTCCAATTGGAGCAAACTAAATATGTTTTCCAATCAGAATTAAATGCTCTATCCAAATATGCAATAATATAAATGTTTTGAGAAACTAAAATTTGCACTAATTTCAGTACTGATTTTTAACCATTTTAAATGCCAAAACTCATAACTTAATAACTATAACCCCAAATTTGACAAATAAAATATCTAGTTGAAGCTAAAACTATTTCCTTGCTATTTCCATCATCTCTCATGAATGTTTATCACTTCAACTTAATGTTTACTTGTAATTCATTTAATTCACTAATATTACATATGGGAAATTCCCAAATGCAATTTAAATTGTTATTGGGCCCATTTAAAATTGCTCTTATGTCCTTTATCATTAATTTGATGCATCAAATAAATTGTCAGGCATCAACCCATGTTTGCGCATTATGCCATGTTATTGATTGTCCGTCTCTCTTCGTTGTTTGTTTGCTTCTTCTCGAATAGACGACGACGTTGAGACAGACGAGGTTTACGACACTATTTCAGAGGAGTTAGCTCAGTACCAGGCTACTGAGTTTGCAGGAAAGTATTCACTCACATGAACCATTGTGTCTGTTCCACACTTGATACCGATACTTTCCGTTGTCTAATCTGCTAGCCTTATGATTCGTTGCTTGTGTTCCGATCCTATCACATGTCATCCTGCAGCCATGAGTATAGCCTCACCCCCACACCTACAACCTTGTTGTTTGTTAGCCCGTGTCGTAGTATCATGCTTAGGTTTGTGTGTGCTCGAGTCTTGTTGTCATTTATCTTATCACCTGTTTAGTTGATAGTTGGGTTTCAATTTAATCAACATCATGTTAATGTTTGGGGTAATAATAATTTGATGATAAGGCACCGACAGGAGGCCCGGGTTAGGGTTTTGAAGCCTGCTAGTGTCGACCCTAATTAGGAAAAGGGATGAATCTTCTCGAGAAGCCGTGTTGTCCGCGGTTATGTGACGACTTGGTGAAAGTGCTGGCTATCAAGTACTCAGACAACTTACACCTAATTAATAATAATTTGACTAGTAATAGGCATATTGTCACAATAACCCGAACCTTCATTAATCCAATTGTGTGGGTTATCCTCGGATTGCTTCTTTGGATAAGGGGCGAGATCCAGGATGGGTTTGTTTGAGGTTGTTGGTAGTTGGCCCCGATGCGCTATCTTATCCCTTTCTTTTAGCCGGATGTTGTAGCGTGTTTCTGTAGTTGGTTAGTGCAGCCGCTGCCGCACCTTTGTATCACCTATCTTCCGTTGAACCCAAAGCATCTGTACTTGGTCTTGTCGGGTACACTTTGGTATCTTGTGCGTCTTGCTTGCCAGTACTCGTCCGTACTGACCCCTTTGGGGCTGCTAGTTCTGCAGACTACGTTTCTGAGGATCCCCATGGTGGCTACTACGTGGAATATGACGAAGCTGTTGACGAGTAGATAGCGGACCCGGGCAGGATCCGAGACTTCGTGGATGGGCTCCGTTCTTTCGTTTCCGGCCTCTTAGGCCTATTTGGATTTTGTCTGTACTCAGACACTTTGGATGCTTCCGCTGTGATGTAATGATGACTTGTTAGGACATGTGTCCTCTGCATGACTGTATTTGCTATCTCTGCTCTAGTGAGAGCTTTTGCCACTTATTTCTATTTCTTCGTGCCTTAGAGATTTGTTGTGATATCACTTGTTCAAATGTCGTTGACGTACCATGTGTGTATGTTATGAAGTACGTCAATGGAAGTATTCGGATTCCTATTGGATGGTTTCACAGACGATGAATAGTAGAGGTTGGTTGTCACACGTTTACGTGTTGGCCTACTCGTAAGAGATGCAGGTGCAGGTAGGCCCCGTAATCCAATTGTCTACTGTTTAGCGGGCTGTGAGTATCCTCTAGAAGTCCGGGTGCGACAAATGGTACCAGATCCTGTCTGCCTGTAGGATCCCTTTTACTGGTCGCAGTTGAGTCTAGAAACTATTTTGTAGCTATATAGGAAAAATGAAACGTGAGAGTAGGAATTCTGTTCTTTTATTTCTTTCCCCACCCACCCTCCCTTTTCTGGTAAGGAAGTGCAACGTTGTTTTTCTCTTCTCACCTAAACTTTCAAGTTAGGATTTCACATATCCTGGTTTCTCGAGGATGGTTATATCTACTAGACCATAGGAATGGAGGTGGTTGTGACACGATTTTCGTGTTGCCTACTCACGATTGAGAACGGTGGCAAATAAGCCCCGGAAGCAGATCCTCTATTCCTTAAGCAGTAGATATTGATCCTCTAGAAGCCCGGATGGGTTTTTTATTCCGTAGTACCTCAGGTGTTTGTGGTCTCCTGTTTCCCAGTTGTTGCTTCGATATCGTCCTTCACAAATCGTCTCTTTCGTTGTAACAACTTATCTGTTGATTCGTTGTTAACCTCCATCCGTTTTGTTCCGGAGATTTCTTCTTCAACACGGCTATCCGTGTGGTACGCGAACCATTTATGGTGAACGTTGAAGGTAGTATATGTTTGCTCCATGCTACCTTCTTACCGTCTGAAGTAAGCCTTGTAAGCACTTATATTGGATTTTGTTTTCCGGTTAGTGTGTTAATCTTGGTATCCTCTTTAGGATGGAAAGTGGTGACGAAGAACCCACACTGCCACCCGAGATGGGGAAAGTGCTGTCTCAGATGACACAAGTTATAAGGCAGATGCAGCAGAACCAAGACCTTGGGAGTAATGGCAACACCCGGGTGTCTATTCGGGAGTTCCTTGAGCTCAATCCGCGCACGTTTGATACCTCCTCCGAGCCATTGGATGCTGATGACTGGCTCCGTGAAATGAACCGTACTCTTATGGTAGCTCATGTGGGTGACGAGGATCGTGTTCCTTACGTGACCTACCTTCTCCGTGGACAATCCATGTCTTGGTGGGAGAACTTCCAAGAAATGAGAGGTCCTAGTGTGGAAATCACATGGGAGGATTTCAAGCAAGCCTTCATGCGCCATCACATTCCAGATGGGCTCATGGAGAGAATGCGTGAGGAATTCTATTCTTTCACACAAGGCAATTTGGACGTTCTCGAATACCAAAGAGAGTTCAATCGCCAGGCTCGCTACGCCGGAGATGAAGTCTCCACGGAAGCGAAAAAGATGGCAAAGTTCCGCAGGGGTCTCAACCCGGAACTCAAGTATGTTCTCACCAACGTCAAGGCCAAGAATTTTGAGGACCTCATCAACATCGCTCTAAATGAAGAGCATGGGCACAAGTTGCTTGAGGAATCTCGTAAGCACTCTCGTGAACAGGCTAATCTCTCAAAAGCTATCATGCCTCCACAAAAACGAAGAGTTTGGGTTCCATATACCACTCCAACACCGCCCATCTGCTTGCCAAGCCCGGCAGGATTTCTTGCCCGCCCTCCCACCCCAGTGGTATCTTCAGGAGGTGCTCCATCTCAGCCAGGTCCAACAAATCCTCGTTCTGTTGTTACATGCTACAAGTGTGGACAGCCAGGCCACTATTCTGATAAGTGTCCGCAAAGGCACTTCTTTCCACCTCCACCTTGCCACAGGTCAACCCCGACAAGAATACATGGTCCTCCGTTGGGTTGCTACAACAGCAACGAGCTTGGCATGAGAACCGTCAAGGTGAACCATGTCAAGGCCCAGGGAGCAGAAGAATCTCCAGAGGTTGTAATGGGCACACTTCTTGTGAACTCGTTTCGTGCTAAAGTCTTGTTCGATTCTGGTGCTTCACACTCCTTCATCTCTCAAAACTTTGCAAACACCAGTAAAATCAACTTCGAACAGTTGTCTATCCCTCTCCTAGTGAAATCACCGGGATCTAGCTGGAAAAGCAATAAAGTTAGCCAGAACATCGAGATCACAATTGGAAACCTTCCATTCCAGGCATCTCTGATAGCTCTCCACTCTTCACATATTGATGTCATTCTTGGGATGGATTGGCTGGTAGCCAACAAAGCAGTCATTGATTGTCATGCTAAGTCTGTCAAAATCACACACCCTTCTGGCCAGATAGTCTACTTCCATGCTGAAAATCCAGTTGTTCAACTCTACACTCTCAATGCAAATCCCCTACCATCTATTGAAACTGTTCCGGTGGTTTGTGACTTCCCCGATGTCTTTCCAGAAGAATTGCCAGGAATGCCTCCTGACAGAGCTGTTGAGTTCTTCATCGAACTTGAACCAGGCACTGCTCCAATCTCCAAGTATCCATACAAGATAGCTCCTCCTGAACTGAAATTGTTAAAGGAGCAAATCGATATGTACATGGAAAAAGGTTACATTCAACCTAGTTCCTCGGCTTGGGGATGCCCAACTCTCTTTGTGGCAAAGAAGGATCAAACAAAGAGACTCGTTGTTGACTATCGTCCTCTTAACGAGAAAACCATCAAAAATAAGTATCCAATTCCTCGCATCGATGATCTCTTTGATCAACTTGCTGGAGCCTCTATATTCTCGAAGTTGGACTTGAGAATGGGTTACCATCAAATAAAGATCAGAAAAGAGGATGTTCCAAAGACAACCTTTGTCACTCGCTTCGGTCGCTATGAATACACCGTCATGTCCTTTGGTCTCACCAATGCACCGGCGACCTTCTCTCGACTCATGAATTCTGTCTTCCATGAATACCTCGACAAGTTCGTTGTGGTATATCTTGATGATATTCTTGTCTACTCCAAATCCGAGAAAGAGCATGAAGAACATCTTCGTCTCACTCTCATGAAGCTTCGCGAGCATCGCCTCTATGCCAAGTTTTCCAAATGTGAGTTCTGGATTTCCGAAGTCGTTTATCTTGGTCATGTCATCTCTGCCAAGGGCATAGCCATTGATCCAGAAAAGGTTAAAGCAATTGTAGATTGGAAACCTCCAAAGACGGTGAAGCAAGTCAGAAGCTTTCTTGGTTTGGCTAGCTATTGTCGTCGCTTTGTCCCAAACTTCTCCAAGATTGCCAAACCTCTCACTGACCTCACAAAGAAGGACAAGAAGTTTGTCTGGTCTCCACAATGTGACGAAAGCTTCAATCTCCTGAAGACTAAACTCACTTCTACACCAGTTCTGGTTGTCCCAGATCCTTCCAAACCTTTCCAAATATTCTGTGATGTATCTCTCCAAGGTCTAGGTGCAGTTCTCATGCAAGAACATCAAGTTGTGGCTTATGCTTCTCGCCAGTTGAACACACATGAGCTCAACTATCCTACTCATGACCTTGAGCTTGCAGCAGTTGTCTTTGCCCTCAAGAAATGGAGACAATACTTGTTGGATAATCGCACTGAGATCTTTTCTGACCACAACAGTCTAAAGTACATCTTCAGTCAGCCAGATCTTAAACTCAGACAAAGGAGATGGATTGAGAAGATCAAAGACTTCGATCTCACCATCTCTAACACTCCAGGCAAGGCTAATGTTATGGTCGATGATCTCAGTCGCAAGTCCTATTGCAACAATCTCATGATCATGAAAAGCCAACCTTCTCTTCATGAAGAATTCCAAAAGCTGAATCTTGGACTTGTTCCTCAAGGCTATCTTGCAAACTTGACAGCCAGTCCAACGCTTGAGGACAAGATCCGTTCTGAACAACTTCGTGATGCTGAGATCAAGAAGATCGCAAAGAACATCAAAGCAGGAAATGTGAAGTATGAGTGCTTCTCAATTGATGACAAGGGAACAGTGTTTTTCCAAGGACGCATTGCAGTTCCCGAAATCCAAAGCCTGAAAGATGTGATTCTCAAGGAGGCTCATGATACTCCTCTTTCCATACACCCTCGAAGTACAAAGATGTACCAGGATCTCAAAACAATGTATTGGTGGTCTGGCATGAAGCGTGAAATTGCTAAATATGTCTCTGAATGCGATGTTTGTCAACGCGTCAAAGCAGTTCATCAGAAATCAGCGGGTCTTCTCCAACCTCTGAAAATTCCTGAATGGAAGTGGGACATGATTGAAATGGACTTCGTCACTGGTTTTCCAAAGTCCAAGAGGGGCAACGATGCAATCTTCGTTGTCATTGATCGACTCACTAAAGTCGCTCATTTCTTCCCTGTTAAAGAGACAATCTCAGCTAGTCAATTGGCAGAACTCTATACAACAAAGATTGTTCCTCTTCATGGTGTTCCGCTAGAGATAAGCTCAGACCGTGGAAGCATCTTCACTTCTCATTTCTGGAAAAGCTTTCAAGAAGCCTTGGGCACCAAGCTTCTGTTCAGCACAGCCTATCATCCTCAGTCTCAAGGGCAAGTCGAAAGAGTCAATCAGATTCTCGAGGATATGCTCAGAGCATGTGGTCTCTCTTTTGGCATGAAATGGGAGGAATGTCTTCCATATGCTGAATTCTCCTACAACAACAGCTTTCAGGCAAGTCTAGGCATGGCACCTTTCGAGGCTCTCTATGGCCGCAGATGCAGGAGTCCAATCAATTGGTCTGGAGCTGGCGAACGTTCACTCTTAGGCCCTGACATTGTTAAGGAGGCCGAAGAAAAAGTTCGCATCATTCGTGACAATCTGAGGATTGCTCAATCTCGTCAGAAAAGCTACTATGGCAGCAAACACAGGGACATGGTCTATGCAGCTGGAGACAAAGCATATCTCCGTGTAACTCCCCTCAGAGGCACTCATCGTTTTGGTGTCAAAGGAAAGCTTGCACCAAGATACATTGGTCCTTTCAACATTCTCTCAAGGCGTGCATAAAATGCCTATCATCTTGAACTTCCAGAAAAGCTATCCAAGGTGCACGATGTCTTTCACGTGTCACAGCTCAAGAAATGCTTCAAAGATCCAGGTCGTGCAATTGATCATGATTCAATTGATCTGCAAGAAGACCTCTCTTATGAAGAGCATCCTGTTCGCATTCTCGATGAGACCGAGCGCAAAACTCGCAACAAGAGCACTAAGTTCTTCAAAGTGCAGTGGTCCCATCATTCCGATAAAGAGGCAACGTGGGAGACCGAAGAGGATCTTCGCAAGAAGTATCCGGACCTTTTCTCTTCTCAGTAGGAATCTCGGGGCGCGATTCCTTCAAGGGGGGGGGGGGGGGGGGGGCGTTTTGTAACATCCCAAGTATGAAAACAACCTTAGAATGCTTGCTCCTTGTTTAATTTCAGTTGCATCATTCCATCATTAGCATTGCATTTGTTCTCACTTGTTTTCTATTTGAAATTCAAACCAATTTTCAAAATTTGGTTCATACTTGGTATGTTCCAATGTTTTCAAAATAATTTCCAAACAGCAACAATTCAATTGTTTCCAATAAACTTGAATTTTCATATAATTAACTTGCTTAATTTTCAATACTTTCAATTATTGCAAAATTCAATCAAATTCATTTAAATTTCAAACAGCAACAAAAATTTAAAATTTTGAAAAACAAAAGTTTATACAACTGGGCTTTTGCAATAAAGAACCTATAAAAAATTATCACAAAAATGTTTGAAGCCCCAAAACCCTTCTAATTTATCTCCTTATTTCTTTTCTTTTCTTTTCAGCAAAAAAAAAAGAAAAGAAAAAGGGGGAGCAACCAGGCCAGCCCAAATGGGCCGGCCCAGTCGCCCCAGCCAGCGCGTGCGCGCAGCAGCCGGCCCGCGGCCCTTTCTTCATCCTCCGTACGCTGCCGACGTCGCCCCTGACGCCAGCAGGAGCACCCCACGCACCCCACCTCCACCTGCTCCCTCTCCTCTCCCTTTTTCTACCCCGAGAGCCCCCAGAACCCTAGCCTCCCTCCTCTCCTTCCTCCCTGCGCCGCCACCTCCATTTCTCCCTCTCGAATCCCTTCTTTTCCTCCTGTTTTTTTTCTGAATTTTCTGAACACCTCCATGGCCGGTGGTTGAGCTCTCCACCGCCGCCGCTACTCTCGCCGCCGAACCTCCGCGACCGCGGGAACGGAACCTCCTCGCTTCCCTCAACCTCCCCGCGCCCAAGGTCCTCCCCGAGCAGCTCCCTTGCGCCGTCGCCGTGCTCATCAACTTCGCCGTCCGCGCTGTCTGTACCTCGCCCGTCTCTGTCTCCGTCAGATAGCCGCGCGTTTTCTTCCTCGACAACTCGAGGTGAGCCTCCCCTGCCTCCTCCTGTCCCTCTATATGCCGCGAGCACCCCGTGCGGCTGGTCCGTCCTTTCCCCACGGAAGTGCCTCCGTCTGGCCTTCGATTTCACGGTGAGCACGTCTCTGACATTGGCGAACCGTGCAGCCGCTGTTCTTTCGGTGAACAGGGCCGTTCATCACCGCGATCCGCCCGGCCATCCGTTTCCCCGCGCTGCTACGCCGCGCTGCCCTCCGTCTCTGCGCCTGGCGCCACCGTCAAAGCCGCCGTGGGCGTTCCCCGTCGTCTGCCAGACGTTGACCCGGCCGATTGTGACGACAGATCCGGTTTCCAGCTGATCCGACTCTGGCCCCCAGCCAAAATCGTCGACGATCTTCTCTCCTTCAGGGTCGGTGATGATCTCGCAAATAACGAGGTTCTTCATGCTTTCTAGAGCTTCTCCCGTAATGTAAACACCTTTGGACGTAGGCCCCACGGTGGGCGCCAACTGTCGTGGGAAAGTCACAGCAGATGTTACCGGAGGTAACTTAAGTTGGGGTAATTCAACTCTGGTGTTTGGGAGAGGGCTTAGCTCAGGTTGGACACGTGCTGGAATCATACTTATTGGCGATCTAGAGGCTCGAGCTGCAATGTCGCCGAGACTCCAATCTAGGATTACAAATACTTGCTCTCGTATAACTAGAATAACTCGAATTCTTTTGATCTCTCTCGATCTGCCTCTACGCCGTAGAAGCCGGTTTATATATAATACCTGGTTTCCTAGCTTTCCTTACAAGATACCCCTAGAGTCCTACTCGGGGTCTACTCATAACCCTAAATTACTCTCCGTGACCCCCAAGTCTTGGACTCCATGATTCGCACCGTCTTTCAGGTCTTCTAGAACTTCCCCTTCCTCGAGCTGGGTTACCAATACAACTGCCGGCCCATCGGTGACACTCAGTCCAGTATTATATTACAAGGTCTCGCATAAACCCCTTCCAGCCGGGTCTCTGTTCCTCTTCATGGGCCTGCGGGGTTATGATCCCCCCAACAGCTGTGTATCAAATGTCACTTAGGATTTTACAAAAATCAAATATAGAAGGTGTGGAGAAAGTGATGAGATCCTTCTTGTGGTCCAGAGGAACAACCAGAAGAAGATACCATTTGGTAAAGTGGAGTCTAATTTGTAAACCAAAATGCAATGGAGGAATGGGGAAGAAGAATATGACAAAATTCAACCTGAGCCTAATGTGTAAGTGGTTGTGGAAATTGGAAATGAGAAGGGCCCTTGGCAAGATCTCATGAGGAAAAAATATCTAGGTGGGAAACACATTCATTTAGTGAAGAAAAACCACGTTGACTCGGCCTTGTGGACGGACATGATGCTGGTAAGAGATATCTACTCTTGTGGTAGGAAGATAAAGGTGGGAAATGGAAAAAGGACTAGCTTCTGGCTTGATGCTTTTTTTCGTCACACTCCTTTCAAAGTGACATATCCAGAGTTGTTTGAATTATGTAATGAACAAGACATTTCAGTAGAGGAAGCAACAAATGGGAGATGGCAGTTCTCCTTTAGGAGATTGCTGGATGCAGCTCTACAAATGGAGTGGAGGGATCTACAAAATAAATTCACAGGGATGGCTCTGAATGGAGAAGATGATAAACCTATTTGGAAGTGGACAAAAAGTGGATTTTTTCTCTGTGAAATCAATGAATAAAAATCTCTTTAGCAGTGGGATAGATAGGTCCTTCAAGCACTTGTGGAAAGCTAAAATTCCATCGAAGATCAAGGTGTGGCTATGGCTCATCTGGTATAACGCTATTGCATCCAAAGATAATATGGTTAAAAGGAATTGCGTGGGTAATACCAAATGTCAGTTTTGTGAGGAAGAGGAGACGATCATCCACATGTTCTTCACCTGCCCCTTGGCGAAATTTACCTGGAGCTTGGTAGCAAAAGTTGTGGGTGCAAAAGACAGACCTGGGTCATTTTCTTAGGTGTGCTGGTGGTTGCCTCGCTATATTCCAGTGGACAGAAACGTCCAGATTACATGTGTAGCTGCTATTTGCTGGGTGATTTGGAAGACAAGAAACAAAGCTTGTTTTGAGCTCAAAATGTTGATCTCCCCAACCGAACTAATATGTTATATTTGTGTGTTTATAAAATACTGGGCAGGGCTTCATAACTCGTAGGGTCAAGACCAGCTCAAAAAAGGAGCTGATGCACTGTTAGCTGCAGCGATGGAAGTGGAAGGAGAAGCAAGAAGGAATGATGCAAGAAATCAACTGCAAGCCTGGCCCGATACAGATCATGATGATGATGAAGATAGTGTTGAAGATGCTAGAAATTGCACTGGTGGAAATCAAGAAGATGACGGGCAATGATGAAGCTTGGTCTTTCGCCCCAAAAAGCCTTAGTCTGGTGCTTGTTGAGATTGTTAGAGTTGTTTCTATGTTGATGTTAACATGTTTTCTCTGGCCCACTGGTGGCTTTTGTGCCTCTCAAACTTGTTCCGGCTCTGTTGGTTGGTTGTCAGTGTTTTAGACCTAGTAGCACACCAACGGATAATAGAAACAAAATCAGAAAACAAAGGCCAACGACGATAATAGAAACAAAAGCAAAAAAACAAAGGCCAACAATGAGCACACCGCTTACGGTTGTTTGTTTCTATTATCTGTTGATAATGGAAATTGATATCTCCTTTGAGGGTATTCGCCGTCAAATCATAAAGAGGCCTAGAATGAACATTTACTGTTGCTCAGCCTACTTTGCTGGAAACACAGTGCATCGTCAAACAGTCAAAACGAAACAGCTTAGCCTTAGAGTAACGTGACTGACATACTTAGGTCAAACATTCAAATCATAGTGCATTGACTCCGATGACTGAATGGCACACAAACAATTCAAAAGTTAAGCAAGAGCTCTGTAACATCCCAAGTATGAAAACAACCTTAGAATGCTTGCTCCTTGTTTAATTTCAGTTGCATCATTCCATCATTAGCATTGCATTTGTTCTCACTTGTTTTCTATTTGAAATTCAAACCAATTTTAAAAATTTGGTTCATACTTGGTATGTTCCAATGTTTTTAAAATAGTTTCCAAACAACAACAATTCAATTGTTTCCAATAAACTTGAATTTTCAGATAATTAACTTGCTTAATTTTCAATATTTTCAATTATTGCAAAATTCAATCAAATTCATTTAAATTTCAAACAGCAACAAAAATTTAAAATTTTGAAAAACAAAAGTTTGTACAACTGGGCTTTTGCAATAAAGAACCTATAAAAAATTATCACAAAAATGTTTGAAGCCCCAAAACCCTTCTAATTTCTCTCCTTATTTCTTTTCTTTTCTTTTCAGCAAAAAAAAAGAAAAAAAAAAGAAAAAGGGGGAGCAACCAGGCCAGCCAAAGTGGGCCGGCCCAGTCGCCCCAGCCAGCGCGCGCGCGCAGCAGCCGGCCCGCGGCCCTTTATTCCTCCTCCGTACGCTGCCGACGTCGCCCCTGACGCCAGCAGGAGCACCCCACCTCCACCTGCTCCCTCTCCTCTCCCTTTTTCTACCCCGAGAGCCCCCAGAACCCTAGCCTCCCTCCTCTCCTTCCTCCCTGCGCCGCCACCTCCATTTCTCCCTCTCGGATCCCTTCTTTTCCTCCTGTTTTTTTTTCTGAATTTTCTGAACACCTCCATGGCTGGTGGTTGAGCTCTCCACCGCCGCCGCTACTCTCGCCGCCGAACCTCCGCGGCCGCGGGAACGGAACCTCCTCGCTTCCCTCAACCTCCCCGCGCCCAAGGTCCTCCCCGAGCAGCTTCCTCGCGCCGTCGCCGTGCTCGTCAACTTCGCCGTCCGCGCTGTCTGTACCTCACCCGTCTCCGTCTCCGTAAGATAGCCGCGCGTTTTCTTCCTCGACAACTCGAGGTGAGCCTCCCCTGCCTCCTCCTGTCCCTCTATATGCCGCGAGCACCCCGTGCGGCTGGTCCGTCCTTTCCCCGCGGAAGTGCCTCCGTCTGGCCTTCGATTTCACGGTGAGCACGTCTCTGACATTGGCGAACCGTGCAGCCGCTGTTCTTTCGGTGAACAGGGCCGTTCATCACCGCGATCCGCCCGGCCGTCCGTTTCCCCGCGCCGCTACGCCGCGCTGCCCTCCGTCTCTGCGCCTGGCGCCACCGTCAAAGCCGTCGTGGGCGTTCCCCGTCGTCTGCCAGAACGAGGACGGGCACGCTCGCCTGCTTTCTTCTCTTCAGAAACGAACGAGCCGCAGTTCTAGCTTAACCTCCGTGCGTGGCCTCTTCCGTCACAGTTGTGGGCTTAGCCCAGTGGTGCTTCACACTCTCGCGGTTCCGTTAGGTCCAGAGTTCGAATCTCCTGTGAGGCAAAAGCCTCCTATTTTGCCTCTTTCCACACACGCGCGGCCGGGCCCGCTTGTCGGCGCCAGTGGTTGCCACCTCGGCTTCCACACGCCCGCGTGGCGTCTCGCGTGGCACCTGGGGCCACCTGTAAGTGCCCCAGGGCTAGCTACTACTGTGTGCACCCGAACCCCCTGGCCAGATCTGAAAAGATCTTCACAAACAGACCCCTCCGAATTTTCAACCAAGTCCCTGTAATTATTTTCTATGCCCCTGGTTATTTTAATAAACCATAAAAATGCTTAAAACTTTGTAATTTAATAACTTTTGCTAGGAAACTCAAAATGCAAAACTTTCAACATGAAAACCACTCCATTTTAAATGCTCTACACTAATATCAACTTTATTTCTGGTTTTGAATAATTTAAAATGCTGAAAATATTTATTACTTGTTAAATGCTTTAAACATTGCAAAAAATCATATCTTGGGCATACAAATTCCAATTGGAGCAAACTAAATATGTTTTCCAATCAGAATTAAATGCTCTATCCAAATATGCAATAATATAAATGTTTTGAGAAACTAAAATTTGCACTAATTTCAGTACTGATTTTTAACCATTTTAAATGCCAAAACTCATAACTTAATAACTATAACCCAAATTTGACAAATAAAATATCTAGTTGAAGCTAAAACTATTTCCTTGCTATTTCCATCATCTCTCATGAATGTTAATCACTTCAACTTAATGTTTACTTGTAATTCATTTAATTCACTAATATTACATATGGGAAATTCCCAAATGCAATTTAAATTGTTATTGGGCCCATTTAAAATTGCTCTTGTGTCCTTTATCATTAATTTGATGCATCAAATAAATTGTCAGGCATCAACCCATGTTTGCGCATTATGCCATGTTATTGATTGTCCGTCTCTCTTCGTTGTTTGTTTGCTTCTTCTCGAATAGATGACGACGTTGAGACAGACGAGGTTTACGACACTATTTCAGAGGAGTTAGCTCAGTACCAGGCTACTGAGTTTGCAGGCAAGTATTCACTCACATGAACCATTGTGTCCGTTCCACACTTGATACCGATACTTTCCGTTGTCTAATCTGCTAGCCTTATGATTCGTTGCTTGTGTTCCGATCCTATCACATGTCATCCTGCATCCATGAGTATAGCCTCACCCCCACACCTACAACCTTGTTGTTTGTTAGCCTGTGTCGTAGTATCATGCTTAGGTTTGTGTGTGCTCGAGTCTTGTTGTCATTTATCTTATCACCTGTTTAGTTGATAGTTGGGTTTCAGTTTAATCAACATCATGTTAATGTTTGGGGTAATAATAATTTGATGATAAGGCACCGGCAGGAGGCCCGGGTTAGGGTTTTGAAGCCTGCTAGTGTCGACCCTAATTAGAAAAAGGGATGAATCTTCTCGAGAAGCCGTGTTGTCCGCGGTTATGTGACGACTTGGTGAAAGTGCTAGCTAACAAGTACTCAGACAACTTACACCTAATTAATAATAATTTGACTAGTAATAGGCATATTGTCACAATAAACTGAACCTTCATTAATCCAACTGTGTGGGTTATCCTCGGATTGCTTCTTTGGATAAGGGGCGAGATCCAGGATGGGTTTATTTGAGGTTGTTGGTAGTTGGCCCCGATGCGCTATCTTATCCCTTTCTTTTAGCCGGATGTTGTAGCGTGTTTCTGTAGTTGGTTAGTGCAGCCGCTGCCGCACCTTTGTATCACCTATCTTCCGTTGAACCCAAAGTATCTGTACTTGGTGTTGTCGGGTACACTTTGGTATCTTGTGCGTCTTGCTTGCCAGTACTCGTCCGTACTGACCCCTTTGGGGCTGCTGGTTCTGCAGACTACATTTCTGAGGATCCCCATGGTGGCTACTACGTGGAATATGACGAAGCTGTTGACGAGTAGATAGCGGACCCGGGCAGGATCCGAGACTTCGTGGATGGGCTCCGTTCTTTCGTTTTCGGCCTCTTAGGCCTATTTGGATTTTGTCTGTACTCAGACACTTTGGATGCTTCCGCTGTGATGTAATGGTGACTTGTTGGGACATGTGTCCTCTGCATGACTGTATTTGCTATCTCTGCTCTAGTGAGAGCTTTTGCCACTTATTTCTATTTCTTCGTGCCTTAGAGATTTGTTGTGATATCACTTGTTCAAATGTCGTTGACGTACCATGTGTGTATGTTATGAAGTACGTCAATGGAAGTATTCGGATTCCTATTGGATGGTTTCACATACGATGAATAGTAGAGGTTGGTTGTCACACGTTTACGTGTTGGCCTACTCGTAAGAGATGCGGGTGCAGGTAGGCCCCGTAATCCAATTATCTACTGTTTAGCGGGCTGTGAGTATCCTCTAGAAGTCCGGGTGCGACAAGCTCGCCACTTAGAGCCGTATCTGAAGCTACAATATACTGACAAAACAACTCCCCAGGGAATCGGTTGAAGAACCAACGTTGGTGGCTTCAACCGGGGCAAAAGACCCCCCACGATGCCCTCTGCTCACCCTAGCCCCACCCCTGCAACCTTTTACACCGGGTGGAGGCCGAGCCGGGACGAAAGGGGTGCTCACCACCGAGCAAAAGCCTCGTTCTCCACTAGTGAACGCAAAATCCACAGAGCTAAAGATGACGACGAACAATTTCAGCTGCCGTGCACTGATCCTGCAGAGGAGGCAATTCGAAACAATCTCTTGTCAGTATTGTTACGTGCAAACTCGAATCGTTCATTGTATGACATATTAGTTGTTGTTGGCAGATTTTAGCTAATAAAAGGGATACATATGCAACAAAGTCGAGACGTCATAATATGCATATCAATGCCACATAGAAGCCACCAAGAGAGTTTTGCACAACATAAAAATAACTAACAGATTGACATTAATTTTCGAGAAAACTTACGGGGATAAACCGTTATATCTTGACGCATCTAGAAGTATGCTAATCGAGCCTGCGGAATACATACTCATCGGACGTAGAATGGACATAGAATTCCTTGCTAGACCAAGCTCTGAAAATGTGGGATATTTTTCTGCGTCCAAAGCTACTCGACGAGGCCTCATCCGACAGTTTCACAACCATTCTTTTAAGAATTGGTGCGCATTTGAATATCACTTTCAAGAAAGCGACCTCATGTTCATCTCCTTCAAAGCCGTTGATCTCCACTTCTTCGAGAGCAGTCAACCATCTAGTTTGGGATCTCCAGCTCGTCGAGTCACAAGGACAATCTAGTGAGCATTCTTCTTCAGTCTAAACCAAAAAACGATCTGTGAATTAGTACACAGTGTATTATGAAGGTATATAACCAAAGCAGAGAATTACCGCTGATCTTTGTTGGACAACCTTAAGCCTTTGCATAGACCTGCGAATTCTATTCTTCCCAATTAGATGAGACACAAGTGGTCCAAAAACATGGCCCTTTGTTGTGAGATGTAGCTCCAAAACAGAGAACTCAACGATCATATGCTGCTCTATCTGCTGCGTGATGTTGGAATCTTCACCGTCTAAATTAATACGTGAGCCCTGAAAGAACCAGGAAAAAGATATAATTCACACAAAAAATTCGATTGTCATAGCTTGCATTGAAATAAGTAGGAGGGAGGAGAGGACACACGTGGTCGACATGAAGTTGTAGTGAGGTGTGTTGTCCTTGTCTCTCTTGTGTCTCTAGGATAACCTTCACGACTCTCCAACCAAAGTAAGTATAAGGATAGTTGAGTTGGCATTGCCACGAGATCATCTGCACCGTTGGTGCCAAGACGGAGATCCTATCATCATATACGCTTAAGGACACTTTCAATTTCTTGAGCATGGGGGCGACGATGTGGACGCCGTGTACCCTTACCCTATTTCCCTGGCAGTCCATGATAAGCTCCCGCAGCGACGCGGATTTGACACTTGGGGAGCGGAAGGGTGTGAATATCACATTTCTGAGCCGGAGCGTGCGCAAACACGGGCAGTCGGAGAGCAAGGATTCGACGTTGATGAAGCAGCCCGACAGGGACAGAGTCACGAGCGCAGGGAACTTGATGTCAGCAGGTATGCGGAAGATGTCCCCGGGAAGGATTAGCGTAATGGAGGTGGCACGGTGGAAGCAAGGCAGGTCGACGAGGAAGCAACCGTTCTGGGTGAAGTTAACGGGGCGTTCGAAGATGAGCTCCTCCGGCTCAAGCCGCGTGGCTGCACGGAAAATCGAGGCGACGCGGGTGTTGTCGACGAATTGCTGACCCGGGACGACGCGGATCTCGAGGAGGGAAACCGCCCGAGAGACGCGGCCGAGCGCAGCTTCGAGCGAGGGGACAGTGACGTCGTGGAAGACAAGTGCCCGTAGGCGGGTCCAGAGCTGGCCGTCGCCGCGCCAACGACGGGAGATGACGCTGGTGCGGGCGGCCGTGCGGACGCATCCGAGGCGGGCGAGGATGAGGAGGAGCAGGTCGTCGGGGTGGGGGCTGATGCGGTCCTCTCCGCCCCCGCTACGTGGGAAACCTAGCTGCCGCCGGGAGGAACGACGAGGACGCCGCGATCTGGACTCCATCCAAGCTTTCGCAAAACCCCTAGAATGGACGGATGGATGCCGCGGCGGATCGGCTAAGATTTCGCACCCTTCTAGCGATCCTTGTATATTTGGAATATTTCAACCGTATGTCATACGCCACCGGCGGTTTATTTGGAAGATTTCAACTGATTTCGTACCCACCGCCACCGGCAGATACGGGAGCAGCATACAGACACCGAGCTGACACTTGACAGTAAAACGAAAGGCACGCGTTACTGAATTTGTAGTACACACCTGCATATTGCAAAGGCATCAACAAATAATTAGCTACAGTGAAGAAAATCACATAAAAACTCCGAAAAAAATAAAATAAAATAGCCACCCAATAACTCTAGCACCATAAGACATCCTGGACTGTCAGGCTAGGATTCGCTTACACGAAAAAAATGATACATCTCGTTAGTGGCGGCGTACTAGCATGATATGCACATATGCATGTTCGGTAGTGCCTTCACTGTATCATTAGTGTTGAAACTCGAACATTGCTCTCCATACAAAATAGAGTACTACGGAGTACTCCTACTACTCCCTCCATTCAACAATAAATGACTTGCATTTGTCTACATATAGATGTATCTACAAACTAAAAAAATGTCTAGATAAGTGAAAGTCATCTATTGTTGAACGGAGGGAGTAAATAGGTACAGTTCAGAAAGAGACTCCTATGCTTGGGGCCATGAACACTGATTCTAACCCTAACCGTGCCCCTGGCCCTACTCCCCCGCCCGTGCTGCCGCCGGAGGAAACCGCCGGGCGAAGCCCGCGCGGCGGACAGTGGCGGCGGGCTCTCGCGCTCGCGCGCGCGTGGTCTGGCTCCTGGTGGCGCCGCCGATGATCTGGGGCGGCCCGGCCATGGTGCGGCCGGCGCGGAGACTTTGAAGGCTGTCCCGCTCGCCTCCCTCTCCCTCAAGGCTGCAGCGCCCCTCGAGCGGCTCCGTCGACGGCCTAGTCCGGGGCGCTACCGCAGGATGGTGGGCGCGGGGCTGGTGGCGGTTGGCGGCGGGGTGTCCGCGTGCTAGGCTCCGGTGGCGGCACGACCTGCTGCTAGGCGGCGGGGCTCGTGACTTGAGCTCGGCGGCGGACTACGCAGGCGACTCAGCGTCTTGGTGGCGGCGGCGCCTTCGGCTTGGCTCCCGGGCGGCGCGGCCTCCTCTGTCCTTGCGGCGGGAGGCGGTGGTGCTAGGGACCGTTGGCGGCAGGGCTCCCGGTGGCGGCGGATGCGGACCAGGAGATCTTTCCCCTCCCGCAAACGTCCCTGCTGGGAGTCGTTTCGCAGCGTCGGGGCTGCGAGACATCAGAATAAAGGAGGTGGTCCTAGGGTTTCCCATAGCGAGAGGACGAAGATCCGCCTGATGTAGGTCCTCTTTGATCAAGCCAGGGTGTCGACCCAAAAGGCTCCGCCGGCGAACTCCCTTGGGCGATGCCTGGAGATTGCTGGATAGGTGGAATTCGGGCGCAATGCATGGTCATCGAAGGCGAGATTGGAGGACTAGCAATGGTGTTAGGAGTCTTTGCATCGATGGGGAACTGGCTTGGCGTTACAAGATTCGTGGTAGCGGTATGTAAGAGGGGGCGACAGCATGCTTGGAGTACAAAATCCTATCTTTCAGGGTGAAAACCCAAGGTTTGGCCTTAATTGGTTGTGCCTGACACTGGTCTTGTTGGAGACATTGTTTTGAGAGCGAAGATTATTTTCAGGGTGAAAATCGAAGGTATGGCCTTAATTGGTTGTGCCCAAGCACCGTTCTTCTTGAAGACGTTGTTTTTGAAGAGCTGGACATCAGGTGTTGTTTAGGTGGTGGTTGTGCGGCTGTTACAAGGACTGTAACTCTGTAGCGGGAATTTTCTTTTTATTTCTTCTTTTATTGTCTTTCGGCTGTGTGCATCCGTAATGGCTATGGCTATTGCGTTGTTGCAGAGGCTGGATGTAATTTGTATCTCCGCGATATTGATATACTTCCATTTATCAAAAAGAAAATGGTTGGGGCCATAAGAGTGGTCCCGATGGTTATTCCGGATGTTTGAGTTCGAGCCCTTTCGTTTCACTGTGATGCCTCTCCCCTCCTCCCCCGGCCTTGTCCTGGCTGGTCTCGTTTTTTTTATTCCGGATGTTGTTGATGCACTTGTACACTCCGACAGCCTCGGGATTCGAACATGGTATCTCGGATGCGTAGAGATAGGTGCCCAGCCACTGGCCTATGACACTTTTCTTGTCCAATTGTCTTTTTTAACCTTATTGTCGTATTTCTGTTTTTATTTTTCTCATTTTCTTTTCTTTTTTTTGTTCTGAATTATTTTTGGTTCAAAATAAAAACTGTTCAAACTTTACAATGTTCAATTTTTAAAAAATATGCAAATTTTGTTCGGATAAAAAACTGTTCAAATGAAAAAATGTTCAAATTTGAGAATTATTCATACGTAATATTTTTGTTCATGTTTTGGAATCGTTCAAACTTAAAATTTATTCACCATTTAAAAATATTAATTTTAATTTTATGAATTTTTCTAACAATAGAAATTGTAAAAGAAAAAAATACAAATGGGCCAGCCAGGAGCATACCCCTCGCAAGGAGCGAGTCAACTGCGCAGGCGAGTTGGAGCATACCCCTCGCAAGCAGCGGTACATAGGGGAACCCCTCTAGTAAGTCTTGCTCTATCCGCACTAAACGGCGGCGTCCCGCTCCTCTCTCGATCTGGACATGTTGCGTCTCTTTCGCTGTGCGCGACGGCTATTCCTCTCCATTTTTTGCATTGGCATTGGCAGCAGTAGCGGCAGGTCCATCGATCGAATGAAACACGTCACGCAGGTTGCTGAGGTGGGACCTAGACGCATCAAGGGTTTGGTGACCTCGACGGCGATTCCATCACCGACGAGGGTTGACGATCCCACTCCACCTTACGAGTTGATTCCTCTCTACTCCCGATCAGGAGTTGGCCGGGGGGATCTCACCTGTGGCTTGGCGGCGTTTCGCTAATGGCGGCGGAGGGATCAGGAGTTTCGACGGGTGGTGCGGATGTGGAGGATTTGCTACGCAAGTTGCACCTGCGTGAGGCGGAAAAAGAAGGGGTTTTTCTGTCCAAGAAGGATCGGGAAAGATTACCAACGGTGAAGTGGATGGCCGTGGGCAAGGTGCTGACGAGGAAGGGCTTTAGTGATGATTCTCTGAAGAAGACAATGCATGCTGCGTGGAACACGACAAGGGAGGTGTCTTTCAATTCCATTGGAAAGAACCTGGTCTTGATCCAAGCTTTTTGCGTGGGAGATTGGAGACGCATACCGGAGGAGGGTCCCTGGCTTTTCCGCGATTGCGCACTGATGATTGAAGAGTACGATGGATTGACGACAGTTCCATCGGTGATACCATACATAGTACAGGCTTGGGTACAAATCCATAAAATCCCACCTCTGTATAGGACGGAAGCAATACTAAAACAATTGGCTGCGAAGATTGAAGATGTGGACAAAGTGGAGACGAGTGTTGTATCCTTCGGTAATGGGGAGTTTCACAGAGCGAGAGTGAAGCTACTCGCTGACCAGCACCTGCCTAGAATTGTAAGTCTGAACCCGGAGGTCTGTAAGAGCATCTACATGTAGGTCAAGTACGAAAAACTACCGAAGTTCTGTGATTACTGTGGCCTGATGGGACATGTGATGTTGGAGTGTGGAACCGGGGAGTACTGATCAGAGGAACAGAAGCAATTCGGGGACTGGATGTTGGCACCGATGAGTACTTGGCACCCCGATACACCAAAGGTCCGTACTGCATTTAGCAGGGAGAGGGAATGGACAGGAGGAGCCCGGGAATCAGGAGGCCGGACAGCTGGAAGAGGAGAGGGTCGTGCTGGTCGAGGTCGAGGAGCACGATTCGGTGCACGAGAGGGCACGTGGAAAGCAAAAGAAGTGGACACAGCTATGGAAGTGGCAGCAGAAAATTCGGGGGAAGCTTTTTCACGCAAGAGGAACTCGGCAGAAGCTGGCCTTGAATTAGCAAAGGGGGGTGAACTCGACGACACGGCAAGCAGTCCTATGAAAGCGGTGCAGGAGAACAAGGCGCAAAGCAATAAACCAAAAGCACAAAAACAACTATTGTTAGAGTATAAGGAGGATCAGGTGGGACGCAAGGAGATACCTTCCCCCCTCCGGCCTATGTTCCTCCTCGTGACCTTAAGAAACAAAAGAAATTTTTAAAGGGAGGTGAGCAAGTTAGGAAGCAACAGAACAATGGGGCAGGCTCCGATATGGAGTACCGCCAAGCGCAATGAGTTGTGCAAGCTGGAACGGTCGCGGTTTGGGCAGCGCCGCGACCGTAAATGAGCTTCGTAGTTTTGCGAGGCTCTATGCTCCTACCGTGCTTTGTGTTCTCGAAACTCAAGTCCACAAAGTTCGGGTTGAAGGCCTATGTAGAACCCTAGGCTATGATAAATCATTCGCTGTAAGCAGTGTGGGTCGCAAAGGAGGAATTGGGATTTTTTGGAGTAATGAAATACAGGTTGAAATTTTACCGTACTCACAATATCATATAGATGCCATAATTACTGAGAAAGAGGGTGAGCCGTGGAGACTCACCTGTGTGTACGGGGAAGCAAAACCTCACCTACGGTCTCGGACGTGGGATATGCTCAAATTCATAAAATCATCATGTCCTCATCCGTGGATGTGCATTGGTGATTTTAATGAGGTGTTACATCGATCAGAACACGTAGGAGTGCAAGAGAGAAGTCTAGCACAGATGGCGGGGTTCCGTGAGAGGGTGGATGTATGCGGATTTCGTGATCTTGGATACGAAGGACGCAGTTGGACGTTTGAGAAAAAAGTGACCGGGGGGTCGTTTTGTCGGGTAAGGTTGGACAGGGCACTGGCTACCTCAGATTGGTGCACTCGGTTCCCCTATGCAAGAGTAGAAAACCTGGCAGCTGCAACATCTGATCATGGCCCTATTTTACTGAGATGGACGCCGCCGGTTTTGGTGAATAAATCAAGGAGGACCGGAAGCACATTCAGGTACGAGCTTATGTGGGAGACACATAATGAATTCTCACCATCATTGCGGCAGTACTGGCAGGATGGTAGTATGGCTAACACGGCTCCGGAGTTGCAAAGGAAACTAAACAGAGTGTCGGGCCAGCTACAAGACTGGGGCAAGAACACCTTTGGTCATGTGAAATTAGAGCTCAATCAATTAAAGGGTGAGCTGGACAGATTACAACAAAGCCCAGGGAGAATCGGACGTTCTCATGCAGAGATTAAGGTTACTGATCGAATTGTGGAGTTGAGCCATAGGGAAGAGGTCATGTGGCAGCAGCGATCACGTGTCCAGTGGCTTTCGGCAGGAGATAAAAATACAAAAAAATTCATATGAGAGCAAACCAGAGGAAAAGGAAAAATAGAATAGAGAAGTTGAAAAAACAAGATGGGTCTATGACTGTGGACCAGCAAGAGCTGGGTGCTATGACTACTGATTTCTACAAATCTTTGTATAAATCGGAAGGAACAAGTAATATGGATGTGGTACTCAATACGGTTCCAAGAAAGGTAACTCAGGCGATGAATGATGATCTGATCAGACCGTATGGTGAAAACGAGGTCAAGGAAGCACTTTTCCAAATGTTCCCGACAAAGGCACCTGGCCCCCGATGGATTCTCGGCACATTTTTTCCAGCGCCATTGGGAAGTTTGTGGAACGGAAGTGAGCTCGGTAGTGTTGCGGATATTAAGAGGGGAGGACAGCCCCGAGATGATCAATAACACCTTTATTGTGATGATACCAAAGGTGGCGAAACCAGAAGAATTGGGGCAGTTTAGACCCATAAGCCTATGTAATGTGCTCTACAAGATCACATCCAAAGTGGTTGCTAATAGGCTAAAGGGGATTTTACCCGAGATCATCTCGGAGGAGCAATCTGCGTTTGTTCCAGGAAGGCTCATAACGGACAACATTATATCCGCTTATGAGTGTTTGCATTTCATGAAGAGGAAGAGAGCAAGAGATTATCGATGTTGTGCGCTCAAACTCGACATGAAGAAGGCGTATGATCGAGTGGAATGGGACTACCTTCGAGCCATAATGCTTCGTCTCGGCTTTCAGCGAGTATGGGTGGAGTCAGTCATGCGATTGGTAACTACTGTCTCTTTCTCAGTTTTATTTAACGGAATTCCTTTGGAAAAATTCACTCCAACAAGGGGGATCCGGCAGGGTGATCCTATTTCTCCATATTTGTTCCTTATAGCAGCAGAGGGCCTCTCGTGCCTCATAAAATCTAGAATTGAGTCATCAAACTTAAGTGGTCTAAAGGTGGCACCGTCAGCTCCGATGGTTAGCCATTTACTCTTTGCAGATGACATCATGCTGTTTTTTAGAGCAAACAGGGAGAATGCGGAGGAAATAAATGAGATTATGCAGCTCTATTGCGGTGCCTCGGGCCAACAGGTGAATATGGATAAATCTTCGATTCATTTTGCTCAAGGCTGCTTGGAAACTGTTAAGAGTAACATCATGGGTATTCTAAATGTTCATAATGTCACTCTTAGTGAAAAGTATTTGGGGATGCCAACGGAGGTTGGAGTTTCGGTTAACGGGGCCTTCAAATATTTAAAGGACCGGGTTTGGAAGAAAATACAAGGATGGTTGGACTTGCTACTGTCAGCAGCGGGCAAGGAGGTTTTGATCAAATCCGTAGCACAAGTAATACCCACTTATTCCATGTCCTGCTTCAGATTGCCGAAGGGATTATGTAATCATATTAATGGTCTTATTCGGAAGTTTTGGTGGGGGAGCAGAGAGGGGAAGCGAAGAACATGTTGGGTAGCATGGGATCAGATGACGAGACCTAAGTATTTAGGTGGACTCGGTTTCCGAGATATCGAGCTCTTCAACCTGTCACTTTTGGCAAAACAGGCATGGAGGGTTTTGGAAGAACCGCAATCTTTGAGCGCAAGGATTATCAGGGCTGTTTAGTTTCCAAATGGTGAGTTCCTGGATGCGGCATTGGGAACTAACCCATCGAAAATTTGGAGATCAATTCTAGATGGAAGGGAAGTACGAAAACATGGACTTATTAAGAGGATTGGAACCGGTTTGAATACGAACATTTGGAATTCAAATTGGCTGCCAAGAAGTGGACCTTTGCGTCCTATCACTTGTACCACAGAGGAACCACCGATGTTGGTAAGTGAATTGATTGATCGTAACAATGGAGTATGGCTGAGAGAGAAGGTACAACAGACCTTCTTACCTATGGATGCGGATGTTATTCTTAGCATCCCCCTGACTACTCGGAGATACACGGACTTCTGGGCATGGCACCATGAGAAGACATGGATTTTCTCGGTAAGATCCGCATATCGAATGCTGATTCAAACTAGAGAATCACGGACAGCCTGGTTAGAAGGGGACACGGCTAACTCAAATACGGAAGAGGTTGAGAAGAGCTGGACTTTGTTATGGAAGGTAAAAGTCCCATCAAAGATCAAAGTATTTTTATGGCGTTTGGCCCGACAATCCCTACCTACAGCAGATGTGGCACACCACAGGCATATGGCTCCCACTGATAAATGTGTTGTTTGTGGAGAATTAGACTCGTGGATGCACTCACTCATCGAGTGTCACCAAGCGAGGAGCGTCTGGGCGTTGGGGTGTGAAGAAATTTTGGATTTCGTCAATCTGAGGGAACCCCATGCTAGAGGATGGTTAAAAGCATTTTTTGAGGCGTTATCGCATGAAGAGGCAACAAAAGTTATCGTCACCTTGTGGGCTTTGTGGCATGCGAGAAGAAAGATAGTTCACGAGGGGATTTACCAAAGCCCTCTGTCGACTCACCTGTTCATAGACAGGTTAATCAATGATCTGGCAATTCTGCAGAAATCGCCGGACCAAGTGCGGCCCAGGATGGTAGTGCCGCGATGGATACCTCCTCCAGCAGGGTATGACAAAGTGAATGTTGATGCTGCTGTATCCAAAAATACTTCGACGGCAGCTATAGCGGCAGTGGCCAGAGGAGGGGATGGAAACTTCTTGGGAGCATCTGCTGTTGTCATCGACGGCTTGACCGACCCTGAGACGCTAGAATCACTAGCATGTAGGGAGGGGCTAGCTCTTGCTGCTGATCTTTACCTCAGCAATATAGTTCTGTCATCGGACTGTTTAAATGTGGTGAAGAGCTTGAAGGAAGGAGGAAGGGGATCTTATGGACACATTGTTATGGAGATTAGGGAGTCTGCAAGGGCGTTTTTGGCTGCAGACTTCAAGCACGAGGGGCGATCATCGAACGGTGATGCCCATAATTTAGCTAAAGGTTCTGTTAATCTAGCATTTGGTAGACATGTGTGGCTTCAAAACCCACCTGTTGGTGTAATTCAACTTTGTGATATCTGAATAAAGGGGTGGAATTTCTCAAAAAAAACGCAGGTTGCTGAGGTGAGCAGGCGGCGCACCGGCATGCATACGAAACGATCACCTGCCTCTGCCTATGAAATTGAAACGATCGCTGCTCTTTTTTGTTGAGAAATTTCGCTGCTAATCGATTCCGTATCGCGTCACAGTAGACGCGCCGCACCTAATCAATCCGTTGACGCCATGTACGTGATTTGTTTTGTCCCACATCGGCAATTCGTGTACTTCGACGCATGCATATAATGGGCATCGCTGCTCCATGCCTCGCCGGGTCTGGTGGCGCGGCCCTGTGACCCCACGCTCCGGGGGGCAGGAGCTGGCAAGCCGTGATGATGTCCATGCGTCGAGTAGATGCGGAGATTTATCTCACCAGGATTCGGTCGGTATTGGCACACCAACCAGTACGGTACGGGGACAAGTGTATATATCGCAGACGTGCGATTGATCCTTGAGCTAGGCACGGCCTATGTGTCTGCCTGTTCCCCTAGGATAACACAAGATCGAAACGCTCAACCCGTGTTGATTCTCGCCCCTTTGCCAACTCCTTTTTATCAAACACGTATGTTCATCAGCTCACGATAAAATCGAATTCGGTCCTCTCGTGCAGAAACATAGCGGCATTCTTTGGATGCCATGTTGTGAAAGATGATTAGCGTCACCCCGTCCTCCACTTCACTATTTCCAGATGTGCTTGGGTCTAGACCGATGGAGTTGTCTGAACAGTTGAATGTAAAGAAATTCCATGACGCCCAAGAAGATGGTTTTCTTCTAATCAGGTCACTTCTTCATGAGGGATTCGTCAAAGTCATCGTCACTCTCAGGGCCATGCATGTGATCATCTCGGCACAAAGCCATTTATGAGCAGATTTTCTAGATCCCCGTGTCCACACGACTTTGTGTCAAGTATACCTTGGAGCATCATATGGCGACTAATCTTGTTGATCAACGGAAGCAGGTAGGGGTCGATCTCACTAGAAGTCTCTTCTTGCTGGTCATATTATGAATATAAATGTTGATGGACTAGTTTCCAATTCAACATAAGGGACTAGCAACACAATACATCAAGATGAACACGGTATGTTCATTAGGGCATCTTCAACGATATTTCACGATATTGTCGATCAGAGGAGCTTGGAGGCACTAGCATGCGGTGAATTACTATACCTCGCCACTGATGTGGATGTGCATTAATTTTGTATATCCTCGTATTGCTCAGAGGTGGTGATGGGTATATACCATAGAGAAGCAATGGCATATATACAATAAAATGCTTAATGAGATTGGCAGTCGTCGACACTCTGTTGGTCATCCATGATAAGGGATCATCAAAACGTACCCATCATGTTTTGTTCTTGAACTCACATTAAACAAACTATTGTACCTCTTATGCTTATTACTTTATTAGTATGTAATAAATAGTTATGTTCTCTAGGAAAGACGAAAATGAACTATGTGATCTTGAGCACTCTATTGGTCATCGTAGCATCTTCCAACTCCATATACGTCAACTCCTCTCGTGTCCGACGGCCTTCTAGATACTAGAAGGTGTTTGTTTACATGGTCCATAGTTTTGGTCTCTTCATGTTGCACCTCGTCGGTAGAGGTGGTATTGTGTGGAATAATGGTCTCCCAGGTCCATCCCCGCCAATATGTGACCGTCACAATAGATTTAAAAGAGCTAGTGGTGGCTTTTTTTTTGTCCCGTTTCATCCTATAGTTATCATGGTCATCAACTTTGGCAATATAAACAGATATTTGAACAATGTGCCTTGCGAGGTGAGTGTTCCCTGATGTGGTTGTTCAAGGTTGTAATACTTTTACTCTTGTGGTTGAAATCTCACATGATTTTTAAAATCTTCGAGCTTAGTCAAGGTTGTGTAGCCATGGTTTTTAAAAATTATTCACCGGGCACATGAAAAAACATCGAGATGCGTTTGACAGAGCTAGCGATGGGGTCTTCGGGATGCTTTGACACAACTTCATAGATTATGTGTTTTGCGTCGCTTCTCGTCTGGTTTATTTGGTGTGATACATCATTTTCTTATTAATTAATGAAGCGAGATCATTGGTCTACAAAATATTAGTTTAATAAATTTTACTTGGATTTTTTTTACAAAAAAAACTTTAGCTATTCATTAGTTACCATTGGAATTTTTACAGTTTTCCTAGTTTTGAATTGAAGTTGTGATGTGGTATGCTAATAGAAAGCAGACGATGATTTTACTAGTCATTTGTTTTCCCACCTTTTGAATTATGTGCTTGTCAAATCAACAACATTTGTTTCCCACTAGTTCAAGAGCTAGTCAAATCCAAACTTTGTTTTAACATTACATATAGCAGGAAGTACACAAATGTATAATATAAAATTAGTAGTATTATTAGAATCATTATATACATTTTATATGATAGATGTTGATTTTTTCTCCTGAATAGTTGGTCAAATATTAGAAAGTTTGATTTTGACTGAACTTAGAATGGTGGGTAAATAAAAAAAGAAAAAATGCACTGCAGAATTGGAAAACAACAACAATAACACTCCACAAAAGGGAAAATTTTGGAGCTTAACTCTAGCACAATAAGATATATTTTACCTTCCTACCATGATTTGTTTGCTTGAAAAAATGGCAGGACTTATGCTTCTCTTATATTTTTGATGATGTAATGGTGGTTTTCTAAAATTCGGTAGTTCTAGGACAAGTAGGGAGAAAGTATGCGGTGAAAACTAATTTTTAGTGAAAACGGTAAAAACAACGAAAAATCATGTTTAATTTTTTTAAAACTCTCAACAAAAATGTAGTACATTGGGAAGGTAGAGTTCTATATACATGCAAATTTGCAAGTTGAAACTCGAATTGCATTGAATATTTATAGAATTTCTATCTTCTCGATGTAATGCATTTTTGTTGAGATTCTTTTACAACTTTAAACATGTTTTTTTCGTGGTTTTCATTGAAAGTTGGTTTTCACCGGATACTTTCTCTACCCGTAGGAGGTACAAGTTCTATATTAATTCGATCATATTATCCCCAATATATAAGAGCATCTCCACCGGCGCCCCCCAAACGGCCTCCAAAGGCCCAATGGGGGTTCGAACCAAAAAAAACGCCGCAACGGCACCCCCAAAAGTGTCCACGCGCCAATTTTGTGTCCCGCCCCCAAGCTGACCTGCCAAACTTGGGGGCCTGCCTGGGGGCGCCGGACATTGTCCGGTCACCCCACCTGACAGGCGGCCCCCGCCAGTCAGTGACACAAATAAAATTTGAAAACTTTGTTAATAAACTAAAGGTAGAGGCATATGCCCATTTTTTGCATGTAAATATAACGAAATTTGAAAAACACGCTAATCGTCGTCCGATGGTGGCGACGGCGGAGTGCCCTCCTGCTCCGGCGTTGGTAGTGGGGGTGTTCCGGGAAGCGGCACCGCAGGAGCCACGGGAGCTGCCGGTGGTGGTGCAAAGAACCGCGGGTCTGCACCTCGTCGGGAGTCCTCCCATGACGGTCAAGGGTCCCAACAGGCTTCAGCCGCCGCCGGCCACGGTTCCTGATCCGCCTCCGCCATGTCGTCGTCCTCCGGAACCGGCTCCTCCTCCTCCTCCAGCGGCAGCGGCTCCTTCGGCAACACATTCTCTCGAAGTGCCATTGTTGTGGACGTGCAACCGACGTGGCAGATCGTGGGTGTGGAACCGCCGTGGTTGATCATGGGCGCTTATAAAGAGGTCTTGGCGCCATATCCGGAGGCGAGGAGACCCGACGGGACGCGAGGCGGCTGCAGGCAGGCGAGGCAGCAGCGACAGGACGCGAGGCGGCTGCAGACATGTGAGGCGACGCGACGCGGCTCGAGGCGCGCCTTCCCAGTGCACACGTCCCCACTCCGGCCTCCACTTCCCCCACTACGTGCATGTCCACACGACCGAGGGGCCTGCCAACGGCAGCTATAAAATCCCCTCTCGCCGGAGAAGGGATCATTCCTGCCCCTTCCCCCATCTCTCCGGCGATCATCCGCCACTTCTCCGGCGATGGTGAGAGCTTCAAGAGCTGGAAACATGGACCGTGTAGGGCGAGGAGGCCACGGTGGCCATGGAGGGCGACGAGGCCGCGGAGGCCGTGGAGGGCACGTGGTCGCGTGGCCCGTGGAGATCGAGCAGGAGGCCACCAGCGACAGCGGCAGCGACAATGAAGAAGGAGTTGCCCTCCCCGAGTTCTTCATTACACTGTGGCAGCCATTGGGCAACTCCTTGAGGCTGCCAGATAGGATCGGCGTCCTGCTCGAAGGCAGGGAGCCGGACTCCTTGACCCTCCAGCTGGAAGGGTGCCCTCAACGCTGCAAGGCCGTCGTGTTCAGGCATCACGACCACATGTTCACCGGCAACGACTGGGCTGCATTCACCCGCATGCACCAGTTGCAGAAGGGTTGGATGCTCACTTTCCGCTGCGCCGGGGCAGGCAAGTTGCGCATCAAGATGTATGGTGGAACTTGCGTCTGCCACCCATGTTACACGGACGGCGAGGCCCCGCACGGCGCAGAGGAGGGCCACTCCGACGGCGACGAGTAGGGGCGCTACGTCGCCAGACTTTTTTTTTTGTTTAAACCTTGTTCTAGACGAATGTGTTTGGCACCATGTCGTTCGTCCGGCATGCCCACAATGTGTTTGACTTAACGACTCTGCAAATGACGGGCCATGTTTGAAGTGTGCCGCTGCAGCACACGCCCACCAAATTCTCGGACATGTGTCCGACGCCCCGCAAAGGAGGACCAATTGGGGTGCCGGACACATATTTGATGGGTACCCGTGGAGATGCTCTAATCGGCTATTTGTCCGTCACAGGTCCATCCCCAAGTGGTTTATCTTCAGGTTGCGTTAGATTGATTCCGCTAAAACTAGAATATGCTTCCAAGAAAGATAAAAAGAAACGGCTGATGTTTGGAGGGTGGTCATCGGACAAGACCTCTACTGTGATTTTTGGTACGCAAGATCATTTTCTCTTAGGTATAGTTGGTTACTAGGTTAGCAACCAAAGCACTATGTGCATTTGAAATATGAGGAAAGAGATGGAGCTATCGAATCCCGCTGCTTGGACCGGAGCAGGTATGTACGTCAGCGTTAGAGGAAGATGGCCACAATCGTGGGAAAATCATCGAATTTAAAGGTGATGTTGGGTCGCTGACATGTGGGCCGGCCGGCCATGGGACCCACATGTCAGTAAGCCCACGTCAGGGTGCGTTTGGTTCTGTAACGGAGGGGAATATAATGTCATGGTTTGATTCCTGAAGAATGGGTCGGTTCCATTCTTGTGTTTGGTAGGTGCAAAAAACTGGAATGGGTTAAATGGAAAGAATGTTGGTTCAGCTCACCATGGTGAGATTACCTCCTATATACGCATGATCTAAAATATACAAAGATGCAGCTCAATTCATTATTACAATATAAAATTGGGAAATTCGGCAGCACTTCCTTTGTATTTTGAACGCAAACAATTAATATAATACGTAAACAAGCATATACATATATATATGAGATCACATACAACACAATTTTGAACAAAAATATCACAAGGTAGCAATAATATCAATTATTTAATGGGTTCAGTTTAATTGTGTAGGTGGTCAGTGGGTTCTGCTCGACCATACTATAGATTCAATTCAGTGAGTAGTGCTCAAACAAACCATATTTGCAAAGAAGTTCTCACTTTTTTATCGGTTCAACTGAACCCAATGCATAGAGGCAGTCCCTGCACTGACTTCACCTATCTCTCACAGCTCACGGGAAGAGTTGAGGGGATTTCGTATGCATCCCACATAGATCGATTTGAGGAGGTGAGGGGACGACAGAGGAAGAGCTGGGGGAATCATTACGCCGGGAACAGCCGGCCTGCTCCTGCTGCTGGTAACTCGCCGCCGCTGACCGGAGTACCGCTGGGAACCGCCGCTGACCGGAGTACCGCTGGGAACCGCCAACGCCGACCGTGCTCCTGCTGCTGGTAGCTCCTCCCGCCGAAGAGACCTGCTCGCTGCGCTCCCGCGGAACCTGCTCGATGCACCGGGACGAGGGATGCTGCTGGGGAAGGGAAGAGAGATGCGCCGCTGGGGATGAGGGGTGAGACGATTAGGGGCGAGCGGTGAGGGTTTCTGGGGCGTGTGGGTCTGGGTCGGGGATTTGTTTTTTTTTTCTTCCCTATTCGGTTCGGAACGTGGTGATTCCTTCCAATCGGCGGGACGACTTGCTTCCGCATCTGAGCGAATATTCCATTCGCGAGAGCGAGTAGGTTCCGGTTCTATTACCCAACCAAACACGAGAATCACCTCTGGGAACGGGTTGGACCCGTTCTATCCTACTTCATGACACGAACCAAACACACCCTAAGAGTATCTCCACTCGTTCGGCCACCGGGCCGCTTTTTCGGTCGCAAAAACCGCCGTTTGGGGGCGTGCCGACGCAATTTTCGGCATGGGGGACGATCGGTCGTCTGCCCTAGACGCGCTAAAACAAGTTCCCCAAAATTCGATAAATTTAGACGGAATTTAGCAAATTTAGAGAGAACATAGACGATTACATTAATATTTAGGCTAAAATACCTAAAACATAGCTGTATTCGGCCCAGTTCAAACTAAAAAACATAGGTACGGCCAGTTGATCCATGGGGTGTTGCCCGCCTCCATGTGGTCGAGGACGGACGAGAGGGTGCGTCCGGGTATACCCCACCGAACTCGGCGGCCGCCGGAGTTCTGGTGACCAGCGTCGATCCCCGCGCCATTCATGGACTCCACTTGCTGGCGGTGGCACTGCTCTAAATACGCCGTTCAGACGGGCGTGTTGGTGGCCACCCAACATGGGTCAAGCTGCGCGTCCGCCGGGCATGGCCGCCCTAATGGCATGTATCTCGGCCCTAACGGGGACGATGCCGTTGCTGAGGCGCCATGTACCCGGCACGCGCATGTCCGGCGGAGCCGGGTATACCGTGCCCATGAGGAGGTAGGTTTCGTCCTCGCGTAGCCAGCGGCGGCTGAAACCGTCCGCCGCTGCGCCGTCACCGGTGAAATGTTCTGCCATTGAAGGACGAGGAGGGGAGGGGGGGCGAGTTTGACGGATGAGGTGGGCGAGCAAAGCTATGCGTGTTCGATGGCGAACTGGATGCCGTTTTATAGTGATGGACGAGGGCGGGAGCGGTGTAGAAGCGGCGGGAAATATCGAAAGCGGACGACCATGGCTCGTCAGTGTGCCACCGCGTGGGCGAATCGGCTGACAAAAGGCTGCCGGTGAATTGATTCTCACGGGGAACGATGCGAGACGATGAGGACGAAATACTACGGCGCTCCTCTGCTCGCAGCTGCACTGACGATTATTCTCGCTCTGCGTACGAAATACTCGAACTAGGCTTTCGCCCCGCTTTATAAATAAAGCAACCACAACATCCATACAAAGTAGCAGTTACAACCATAACCAACGCAGGTACCACATGCTGGGGCAGCAGCACAGACAATGCCCAAAGGAGAAAAAAGGACGAGAAAGGGCAAAAAAAGCAAGAAGAGGGCGGCGGGGGGGGGGGGGGGGGGTGATGTGGGTAGAACAAGCTAGAGAGCCTCCTGGAGGGGGGAAATACTACGGCGCTTCTCTGCTCGCAGCTGCACTGATGATTATTCTCAGCGGCTACACAGAATATCAGCAGCTGCACTGATGTTAACTTAACCATTGGTTAAATGGTTACCCAAATCTCAACGTGATATTATTCTGAATGTAGTAGATGCACTTGCACAGCAGCACTGCTGGTCGGATGCATGCAACCTGAATTCATGGAAAAAAAATTCGACAGCCAAGCTGAATTCACGGATTAATACAGGTCGCGTTTCTGAATCAACAGGTACAGACACTCATTCTTTGGCAAAAATAAAAAAGGGCCCAGCAATAACTGCTATGCTATATGGATCATGGCCATACAACAAACATTAGGCCCGTCATCGATTCATTGATTGGGCCTTGACTAGTGGAATTATGATAGTCACTCTCCAGTCCATCTAGCCAGCTCGATGCAAAGCCATTTACAAGAAAAATTTCTCGAGCCATGTGTCTACGTATATTACCTTCGAGCTTCAGATGCCGACTACTGTTGTTGATAAATGGAAACACGTAGCCCCCAAGTTGAGCGTCTCAATACAAATCTCTTCTAGCTGGTCACGTGAAAAAAATAAATAAATGTTGGAGTAGTCGCCAAGTCGTCATAGAAAGGACCATCGGTTGAATAGCTTATTTCCCATTTTACCTCTCTATCTTGGAAATCTGTGAGTAGTGGCGGTTACCCGTCGCCTACCTCCCTCCCGACCCCTAACCCTAGCCCGCCGCCCCATCCCTCCTTCCCTCCCTCCCCCCTCCTCTCCACCCCGTCGCCTCCCCCTCGTCGCCTCCCCGCGCGTGGCGGCCGGAGGGGCTCCTCCCCCTCTCGTAGCAGGCCCTCATCGGCCGTCCTTCCTTTCCGCCGCCGCCGGCGGGCGTTGCCCGTGCGAGGCCGACGGCGGCGGCCACTTCTCTTCCCCGCGCGTAGGCGGCTCAGCCGGGCGAGCGCGGCCGGCGGCGGTGCGGCTCGGCTTCCGGCGATTGGGTCCGTGGTGCCCAGAGGATGGCTTCTCGGCGGCGTTGTCGTTGGCAACGGGCGGCGCGGTGTGAGGCGGGCGGCCGGCGGAGCACGATCGGCCCAGATCTGGGCCCTTGGGCCCGATCTGGGTTGGGGTGGCCCGGCTAGCCCCGTACGGAGGCGGTGCACCTTGGAGGCTGAGATGGGGTGATGGTGGATCTGGGGTGGGGCGCTGCTGCCAGCCGGCCTGCGGCAGCGTGGCGGCGAGGGCTTTGCGGGCCTGTTTGGGCCCGGTCGGGCCAGAGGGCCTGGTATGACCCTGCTGCCACGTCCGGTCGGCTACCGCGAAGGTGGTGGAGGCGGTCTCTCCCGCGCGGCTGCGGTGCTGCTGGCCCCGGACCTACCGTGTGCTCGTTCTCCGTCCTCTAGGCCTCGAGGCGGTGACCTCAGTGAGACGACTTGGGATGGTACCACGACCGTGGTGGCGCATGCTGGTGGGCGGCAAAGTTGGAGAGAGTGTTGTGATTCGTCCCGGGGAGTGGTGGTGGTGGTGGGGGGGGGGGGGGGGTTGGGAGAAATCCCTCCCGGCTTGTCTGGCGGTGACGCCTGCGGGCATCGCCAGTCCTTCCTGAAGGGCGTCGGTGCACCCCTTCCCCACTCCCCTTTGCGTATCGGGGGAAACCCTAGGCTTGGTCCGGGCAACAGCGTCGTCGTCGTCGCTTTCCTTCCTGAAGGGGTTGCTTGTTACGCGGCGATTCGGAATGCCGGGAGCGCTGTGGAAAACTTCGGTGGGCGCATCGGTTGTGGTTCATTCCTAGTTGTTCGATCTGTTGTCGTTGGCATTTGTTTCTTTTGCTTTTTCTCCTCTTGTCTCTTGGGCATGTTTGTGCTGCTGCCCCAGCATTCCAGTGGTTGTATCGTGTGGTTGCTATATTAATATAGCGGGGCGCAATCCTATTTCGGAAAGGACCATCAACGTGATCTACCAGCATGAACACAATATGTTCCTTTGGGCATCTGCGATGGTGTTTGACGATATTACGGATATTACTGGTGCACGTTGCAGAAATTAATATATTTGCACCCAACGTGACCATTAAGAACTGCTATGAAAATAACAAGGCATGTCTATACATGCGATGATACAGTACTTATGATTATCGGCAGCGGAAGAACGGTGTAGTCCTAGTAGATTCTGAACAATCGTAAATCCTCACAGCTAAGACTAGGCGCAAGATTGTCGCTAGCTCCCTCGTTAAGGATTGCACGTGCAATCTCTCTTATAGTATCCACGCATCCACTTGCGTCAACTCGCCAGCGTTCCGACGTCCAGGACTCCACGCTAACAAATAGAGAACACTCTTTTGGTGCGGCTTTGGTGATATATCTAATCAATTTTATTAGAGCTATATGAGACTTGTGTTCTCAACACATAAGAGATATATAGATGAGTGCTACATCTAATTGGAAGAGGACACCTCAAAACCCTAATTAGAAGATGCTCTAATCAATTATAGAGAAATAAATAATAGGCACGAAAGTCAATTGGTGTGTTTGATCCCATAGGGGTGGGGTCCTTTATATAGTGGGTTGCATGGGGCACGTGTCATAGGGGGAGGTCGGTTTGGGAGCGGCCAAGTTTGGCCGCCCCCTAGCTCCAATCTGATTGGACTCCCAATTGGGAGTCTAATTGGGAGTCCTCTCCCCTTCCCTTTATTTCTTTCTTCCTTTTACTTTGGTCTTTTCCTATTCTCTCCAAAACCAAATATGGAATATACCTGGTAGGGGTAATGCGCCCTTTTATATGGCCCTCGGGCCCACTTTGCAGCCACCCAATAATGGGGTGCGGCCATGGGGCAATTCTGCCCCCATTCCAGTAGTTACCCCTTCTCGAGTTTTCTCCAAAACTCTTTCGGAACCCTTTATACTTTTAGATAAAATCATCGACCTTATCCACTGATGTCAGAGAGATCTTTATCACATCCTGGGGCATCTCATGTCCTGCGTATCTCTCCGAAATAATTGGTGCCCTCTCTCGGCATTACTTCTCTCTCACAATAACTTCACCGGAACACCTCTGAATGAATCCAGAATACTTCCTGTGACAAAGGAATGACACATTCTCAAAACCACTTATACTACTTAAACACTATCAATCAAAGACTGACACAGCTTAAGCGTGTGTCTCGTAAAATTTTGGCAACACAAAGAAATGTACAGAAACTTACCAAATAACAATCAATAGTGGATCCATGGACGTCCATGATGGCTCCTATGTGTTCACGAAAGACGAGGGAACCTTCAAATTACTCATTGTATCTATCCACTTAAATACGTGATACCAACGGTATCACGAGATGAGACAATGTGCTCTAGTCTGATTAAACTTTTTGATCATAACACATACAAAACTTGTACCAATAACGTTTTCTTTTCTCATACATATCCCCGATATCCGTGTGATAAATCAGACTGTGTCTGGCTAGATTATTAGTTGACATCGGTGATACTGAGAGGGTCTAGAGAATGAATCTCTCTGTCGTTTGGAGAAGTGAATTAATATTCTTGAACGGTCTCAATTCCATTACACACTTTAGGTCATACCCAAATGTCAAAGTTATAATCTCCTGTTACAGTAGATGGTTGAAGACATTCACAATGTTAATGTGCGGTCACTACATATTCTCATAGTATTGGAATCATAACCAATGAAAACTTCATATTCACTTTTCTAAATCATTACAATCGTTTTATTTTTAGCAAGATCATATACCTAGATCGATTAAGTACTATTGTTACTTTAACAATAAACCCTCGTGGTTGCTAGGCTTATAAAAGTTCATGGTCAGGAAAACGTGATCATCTCACAGCACACAAACTAATCTAAGAGACAAGATTATGAACACATGTTTGTTCATATCTTCACACCTGCACATAAATTTTTCTTGGAATACTCACTATTCCATTAGCATAGCGTTTATAGAACGAGGATATAAATTTAATAATAAACTTGAAGATAGAATAATAACTAAATATTATTGTTTGTAGTATATATCTCCAACATATATGACGAGCTAAGAAGCACTAGCATGACATGAAGCACTATAAATTGTTGCTGATATGAGACTGCATTCAATTGTTATATCCTCTAATTGCTTAGAGGTGGTGATAGGTATACTAGAGGGAAGCATGAGCGGATAGAGTGTGATGCTCCATGAGATCACCAGTCCATGGCAAAACTTCGATACTACGTTGGTCATCCATCATAAGAGATCATATTATGTCCATGTCCATAATCTTGCTAAGAGTGTTTTAGCATTCTTGTCATATTTGGATCCTAAACTCAGAACAAACTATTGTACCTATTATGCTTATCTATATCCAATAGATAGTTATATTCCCTAGAACACCTAGATTGATTACTTGTTCTCAAACAGTCTATTGTCCGTGAGTAGCATACTCCAATTACATATCCCTCTTGTATTTGGCGACCTTTTAGACAGTAGAAGGTGTGTATTTTTACATGGACCATGGTTTTGGTCTCTACATGTGCGTTTTATGTGTCTTTGGCGGCGGAGTCTCGGCGGTAGAGGTTGTGTCGTGTGGAATAAGGGTCTCCAGCTTCATCCCCATCCCGACGCGAGCATTGCGACAAATGTCTAGGAGAATGTCCTATTTGGTTTCCTATTATTATCGCAGTCTTCAACTTTTGCGATGATAAACCAACATTTGAAAAAATTAATGTGTCGTGTGACCCCCCCCACATACTTGTGTTTAAGGTTGTAATATTTTTACCAGGGTCGTGAAAATCTCATACGATAATTTCGAAACCTTCGAAATTAGCCAAGCATGTGTAGCTATGGTTTTCGAAAACTATTTACCGTGTGTTTGGAGAAACATCGGAGTCAGAGATGGGGATTTGAGGATGCTTTGATGCAACTTTAGGAATATTTGTTCTTTTTTAGTCGCTTCTGAATAATGCGCCAGTCAAATCAACAACATCCATTCGTTCTAATGCTAATCAAACTAGTACTCTCTCTGTTTTAGTTACCATGTGTGTTACGTGTTTAGTCAAAGTTAAAATTCATGAAGTTTGACTATATATAGCAAAAAATATCAACATGTGTAATTCAAAATTAGTACTATTAGTGCTGTTTTATGGTGATCCAAATTCATATGAAGATAAAGGAAAGTTCGGCCTCCGCTACGCGAGGCCCGTCGCCGGAGGCTTAGGGCCGAAGTTGTTACCGATTCGGAGTTGGATTCACCGTTACCGACCTTGTTAGGTCAGGACCGCCTTTATATACCTCTTGTAAGCCGCCGCACGGGATAAGCCACACATTGTAAATCCCGGCGCGTTTGTAACCTCACCCAAAATAGTGAAGTATTGCTGGCTGACGCCCGTGGTTTTTTCTCTTCCTTGTTGGAAGGGTTTTGCACGTTAAAATCTCGTGTCCCCGTTGGTTTGATCTTGCTTAATTTCATCGTTGTTTTTCTATTGCGTGCAACAAGTGGTATCAGAGCCCTGTTTTAGATTAGGGATTTGCGATGGCATCGATGAAGTTTGATCTACCGTTGCTGGACTACAAGACGAGGTTTTCTCTGTGGCAAGTAAAGATGCGTGCGGTTTCGTCGCAAGCATCGGATCTTGATGAGGCGCTGGATTCTTTCGGGAATAAGGAAGCGAGGGAGTGGACTCCTGAGGAGAAGCGCAAAGATCGTAAGCCTTTGTCGTTGATTCAACTTCATCTATCTAATGATATCTTGCAAGAGGTTCTGCAGGAGAAATCCGCGGCAGCGTTGTGGCTCAAGCTGGAATCGATCTGTATGTCAAAGGATCTAACCAGCAAGATGCACGTTAAGATGAAGTTGTTCTCACTCAAGATGCAAGATGGTGGTTCTGTGATGAATCACTTGTCGATCTTTAAGGAGATCGTGTCCGACCTAGTGTCGATGGAGGTAAAATATGAGGATGAAGATTTAGCTCTTCTGTTGTTATGTTCGCTGCCTAGTTCTTTTACAAACCTGCGGGATACCATACTATTAAGCCGCGATGAACTAACCCTCGCAGAAGTTTGTGAGGCCCTGCAGACCAGGGAAAAGATGAAAATTATGGTGCAGTCTAACGCATCGTCCTCCAAAGGCGATGCATTGCAGGTTCGAGGAAGACCTGAGCAGCGAGATAACAACTACAACAGCAACAACAGAGATAAGAGCAGGGAGCGTTCAAAGTTCAAAGGACGAGACAAGTTCTGTAGGTACTGTAAGAAAACCAATCACACCATTGAGGATTGCTGGAAGGTGCAGAACAAGGAGAAAAGGAACGGCACATACCAACCGAAAAATAAATCTGACGGTAATGGTAATGGTACTGGTAAGGCTGGTGTTGTTGCTGGTGATAATAGTTTGGATGGTGAATGTTTAGCTGTTATTGCTGCATGTGTTACCCGTGATGATGAGTAGATTCTTGATACTGCTTGTTCGTTCATATTTTGTTGTAACAAAGATTGGTTCAGTTCTTATGAGGCTGTGCAGACTGGAGATTTTGTGCGTGTGGGGAACGAAAACAAATGTCACATTGTTGGCGTTGGATCTGTTCAGATCAAGACCCATTGTGGGATGACACGTACATTGACGGGAGTGAAACACATACCATCCATGGCGAGAAATTTGATCTCGTTGAGTACCCTTGAGTGTGACGGGTACAAGTACGCCAGAGGGGATAAACGCCTGAAGGTATCAAAAGGTTCTCTCATTTTTATGTTTGGTGATATGAATTCTGCCAAGTTATATATCCTTAGAGGGAGCACTTTGTCTGGTACTACTGCTGTTATTACTAATGATGATCCAAGTACAACTAACCTCTGGCATAAGCGACTTGGACACATGAGTGAACATGGTATGGCAGAATTGGTGAAGAGAGAACTTCTGAAGAACTGCAATATGAGTAAGTTGCCGTTCTGTGAACACTGCGTGTTTGGTAAGGATAAGAGAGTTAAGTTTAATGCTTCCGTTCATACCACTAAAGGTACATTGGATTATGTACATGATGATTTGTGGGGGCCTTCACGTAAACCCTCTTATGGTGGTGCTCGTTATATGCTTACTATCATTGATGATTACTCTAGAAGAGTTTGGCCTCATTTCCTGAAAACTAAGGATGATACTTTTGCTGCTTTTAAAGAGTGGAAAGTTATGATTGAAAAGCAAACTGAGAGAAAGGTGAAGTTGTTTCGTACTGACAATGGTGGCGAATTTTGTTCGCATGCTTTCGATGATTATTGTGTGCAGGAAGGCATTGTCAGTCATCACACCATCCCGTACACACCTCAGCAGAATGGTGTAGCCGAGCGGATGAACAGGACGATCATCTCCAAAGCTCGCTGCATGTTGTCTAACGCCCGCATGAATAGGCGTTTTTGGGCTGAGGCTGCCAATACTGCTTGCTACTTTATCAACATGTCACCATCCATCCCTCTTGACAACAAAACTCCTATTGAGGTATGGTCTGGTGAGTCAGCTGATTATTCACAACTGAAAGTTTTTGGTTGCACTGCCTATGCTCATGTTGATAATGTAAAGTTAGAGCCTAGAGCTGTTAAGTGCTTATTTCTTGGTTATGGTTCTGGAGTAAAAGGATATAAGTTGTGGAACCCGGAAACCAAAAAGACTTTCTTTAGTAGGAGTGTTGTGTTTAATGAATCTGTTATGTATGAGGACAGTTTGTCGATTGATGTTGTGCCAGATTCTTCTGATGAGGACGAACCACGAGTTCGTTTGCAGGTGGAGCTAGAACACCTGGATGAGGAGAAAACTGAAATTGATGGGGAGGATATTGTGCCACCCTCACCTCCTATTGTGCAGGAAGAAAATTTGTCTATTGCAGAGCGCAGAGAAAAGAGGAATAAAGGACCTCGTACTCGTTTAATTGAGAAATGTGATGTTGTTTATTTTGCTCTAAGTTGTGCAGAACAGGTGGAGAATGATGCTGAACCGGCTACATACAATGAAGCTATTGCTTCGGTTGATCGTGACAAGTGGATTGGTGCAATGCACGAGGAGATGCTATCACTTGAGAAAAATGGCACGTGGGATGTCGTGCGCTTGCCTAAACAAAAGAAGGCCGTACGCTGTAAGTGGATCTTCAAGAGAAAGAAGGGTTTATCTGCAAGTGAGCCTCCAAGGTTTAAGGCAAGGTTAGTAGCAAAAGGTTTCAGCCAGATTCAAGGAGTGGATTATAATGATGTGTTCTCCCCAGTTGTCAAGCATAGTTCTATTCGTACTTTCTTTAGTATTGTTGCTATGCATGATCTTGAGCTTGAGCCGTTAGATGTGAAGACTGCGTTTTTGCATGGAGAACTTGAGGAGGAAATATACATGGACCAACCTGATGGGTTCATAGTGTCTGGTAAAGAGGATTTCATGTGCAAGCTAAAGAAGTCTCTTTACGGTTTGAAACAGTCTCCTCGACAGTGGTATAAAAGGTTTGATTCTTTTATGATGTCATATGGCTTTAAGAGGTCTGAATATGATAGCTGTGTGTACATTAAATTTGTTGATGAATCGCCTATATACTTGTTGCTATATGTTGATGATATGTTAATTGCTGCCAAGAGCATGAAATAAATCACTACATTGAAGAAACAATTGAGTAGTGAGTTTGAGATGAATGATCTTGGTCCTGCTAAAAAAAATCTAGGTATGGAAATTTCAAGAGACAGAAAATCTAGATTGCTATTTCTTAGTCAGGAGAATTACATTAAAAAGTCCTTCATCGTTTTAATATGCATGATGCAAAGTCTTTTAGTACTCCAATTGCTTCACACTTTAAGTTGTCAGCATTGGAATGTCTTACTACTGACAAAGATATCGAGTACATATCACGAGTTCCCTATGCTAGTGTTGTTGGTTCCTTAATGTATGTCATGGTGTGTTCTCGGCCCGATTTATCTTATGCTATAAGTTTGGTCAGTCGATACATGGCTAATCCTGTTAAAGAACATTGGAAACCTGTTCAGTGGATTTTCAGGTACCTACGCGCCACATCCAAAGCTTGCTTGAAGTTTGGCAAGACTGGTGAGGGACTCGCAGACTATATGGATTCAGATTATGCTGCCGACTTTGATAAGAGGAGATTCCTCACAGGTTATGTGTTTACAGTTAGTGGATGTGCTGTTAGCTGGAAGGCTACCTTACAGCGTGTTGTTGCACAATCTACTACTGAGGCTGAGTATATGGCTATTGCTGAAGCATGCAAAGAGTCAGTTTGATTGAAAGGTCTGTTTGCTGAGCTTTGTGGAGATGATACTTGCATTAACCTATTTTATGACAGTCAGAGTGCTATTTACCTTACTAAGAATCAGATGTTCCATGAGAGAACAAAGCATATTGATGTCAAATACCATTACGTGCGTGATGTTGTTGCACAAGGTAAGCTGAATGTATGCAACATTAGTACTCATGATAATCCTGCTGATATGATGACAAAGTCAGTTCCTGTTGCTAAGTTTGAGCTTTGCTCAAACTTAGTTGGTATCACTGCTTAGACCAAGAGGCTATTTGGCGCCGAAGGTGTTTTCTTTGTTTGTTTCAGCGTGAATGTCTCGTTTATGCTACATGAAGGAATTTGTCTCAAGGTGGAGTGTTGTTTTATGGTGATCCAAATTCATATGAAGATAAAGGAAAGTTCGGCCTCCGCTACGCGAGGCCCATCGCCGGAGGCTTAGAGCCGAGTTGTTACCGAGTCGGAGTTGGATTCACCGTTACCGACCTTGTTAGGTCAAGACCGCCTTTATATACCTCTTGTAAGCTGCCGCACGGGATAAACCACACATTGTAAATCCCGGCGCGTTTGTAACCTCACCCGAAATAGTGAAGTATTGCTGGCTGGCGCCCGTAGTTTTTTCTCTTCCTTGTTGGAAGGGTTTTCCACGTTAAAATTTCGTGTCCCCGTTGGTTCGATCTTGTTTAATTTTATCGTTGTTTTGCTATTGCGTGTAAAAATTAGAGTCGTCACAAAATACATTACTGTATTATATGTATTTTGTATTATAGATTTTGATGTCTTTACCTGCATACTTATAGTCAAACATTACAATTTTTTTACTTTGACTATAGCTTGAACGTACGGTAATAAAAAAGGTACTGTACTTATGTAACTTAACTGAATAACAACAACAGTAGTAATACACCGCAAAAAGGAAAAAAACTAGCACGATAACTCTAGCACCACAAGATATCCTGGGACTGCCCAGATTAGCACCAATATATAATCGGCTATATGTGGTTCGCCGCAAGCCCTCTAATCTAGGTATGCGCCATGCCGAAGTGGTTGAGCTGCACGTTGCATTCGATAGATTCCGCTAAAACTAGAATCAGCTTGCAAGACAGACAAAAAGAAACGACTGCTGTTTGGAGAGGGTGATCATCGTGCAAGAGCAACCAACCACTCTGAGAATCTGACATAAGAGGCAAGAAATGGAGCCATCAAATCCGGCTGCTTGGATCGGAGCAGGTACGTACGTCAGAATTAGAGCCAAGATCAAAACTGACGTGGGAAAAATCAATGGATTTGCGACTGAAAACTCAGCCAGGTTTGGCAGTTAGTACCCACTGGGGGAACACGGGAGGGATTGCCGTCTTACGTTAGTGGCGGCATATATACTGTACACTACGTTAGCTGTTCCGTCGTGCGACTAGGAACGGATCTGAATTCACCAACTAATTCATGGATGATTGGTATATGTACAGGTCGCGTTTCTGAATCAACACTTACAGATACACCAAAAAAGGCCATTTATATATCAACACAAAGAGTAGATGTGCGGCGAAGACAGATACTGCAGCATCAGCAGGCCGCGGATCAGTCAGTCTGCTCATCAAAAGAATTCAGCATGGCTTGGTAGCTTTCTGTTAAGCCTTCCCTAAGTTAGTTAGTTCCCCTTTTCGGTTCTCTGACAATCCTCTTGTACATTTTATACTCTTGAACCTGAACATAAAAATACATCCAGCAGTATTGTGCTACTGTGTTCCTTACAAAAAGTCTGCTGTTTCGCGCCAACGAACACGTCGCTCCTTTCTACCGGAGCTAATGACCTGATTAAGCATGCATGCCTGCTTGAGCGAGGTTCAGTGTACTGCAAGGTGGCGTTCGTCGTATTATACACTTGTTTATTGTGCTGTTTGGCCTGTTTGGTCGATGCTTGCGCCGGTGCCGGCTGCATGTAGGCGCGCGGCTGATATATCTATACCGTCATACCAATAATACCATCTTTCCCCATCCTACCATATCTAGATGTTTGTGTACATAGGTATGCGAAGCTCTGCTATAACTAATCACCACTTGTTGCTCACATGATGCCTCTACCGCCGTATACTACTACAGTTTAGCACAAGAATTCAGGAGGGATTGATTAGGCTCATGTGTGATTCCTCATCCCTGGTAACTTAAGTATTTGCTTGATTTTTCGCTTGCTAAATCAGTTCTGTACTTTGGCTGAATGCGAGAGAGACCGGTCCCTACTTGACCTTTTTGAGTGCAGTGCAGAGAATATGCAAGGGCATGTGTACACCATCGCAGATCTTCCATTTTCTAGAGTGAAAAACCTAAGAGCAGTTCAGAGCAAAGAAAGGATGCGCATGGTCCCGGATCGACGGCAATTAATTACGTTTTTTTTTTTTTTTTTGAAAAGGAGGCAAAGCCCCAGCCTGCAATTAATTACGTACGCTTGTCTTATACTAATTCAACAAAGCCTTGATTGGTTCCTAAGCAAAGCATTTAAAAAGAAGATGAGCATGTAGTCTACTTTACCACATCAATAAGAGCAAATCAAGGTGCACCAAGAGTTAAACAAACAAAATGGCAGCTGTACTTTCCACACGATAGTCTACTTTACTTTGGGACTCGGTCGCACGTTGGTACTCAAGTACAGTTTATAGACAACGACCCACCTAACTATGCCACGCCGCGCGCACACTCAACTAAGACGTACTCACTCCTTGCAAAATTGTACTCCCTCCGATCCATATTAATGGACGCGAGTTATAAAGAAATTTGTACTTGGTTAGTTCATTCATCACGACCATTAATACGGATCGGAGGGAGTACTATGTATGTAAACAGTAAAACATTTTTTTTTCTATATACATGCATATTTGGATAAATGGAAGTCATCTAGTATTTCGAAACGGAGTGAGTATATGTAGGTACCGCTACAAGTATCTTATTCGTTTTGCCAGTTGCTTAACATAGTTAATAAAAAACTAACATGTATGCCATAGTGCTCCTAGCACCTACCTTCATTCATTTCGAGACATCATTGTCAAGAATATACAAATCTAACGCAAGCACAACTGAAACTGCAGTTCAACGTTGATCCGTCGAATGCCCTGATCTTCGGGTGGCAAAGGCATCTCTAGCAGAACCCTCAAAATTGGTTAGTGGAGTATAAATTTCGTTTACTACCTAGCCGAACCCTTATATGGTTTGAAGGAGTAAGATTTTCTCTAGCAGACGGCCAACTCTAAAAAATATTTGACCGTGGCCGCCTCGGGAAAAACTTCTCCCTCCCCCCCGCTTGGTCCCCACTGTCGTCGGCGTTGCCTCTGACGGCAACCCGTAACCTCAACCGCCACCCTGCGACCTGCGATGCCCGCCTAACCCACCCTGATCCGCTTGCCGGTTGGTCCCAGCCGCCAAAATATTTGTATAACATCCCTGATTTTTGGAAAAATAAAAAAATCTCAAAAATTTAAAACTTTTTTTTTCATGTTAATGCAAGCCACCAAAACCAACTAAAATTCAAACACAAAACAAATATAATATATTATTCCAATGTTCTTGGAATTGAAAATCCAATATACCTCTATTCCAAAAACCCTAAAGTCTATTCAAAATAAATTTCCTCACATAAAGTAATTATTTTATCTTTATCAAACCGAGAGTGGATTTTGTACATGCACGCATGGGTACGAGGCCTATCATGTCCGTTGGTTACATTTTGAGATTTGTGCTGCCTTATACTGTTTGATTTGTCAGTCGCATTATGTTTCGTCCTCCACCGGACAAATTGTCCCATCATCATGTACCTTTTGCAGTAGCCTGTTCCTGCCTAGCGGCGTGTAACCTTTGTAGGCCGTGTGCGTGCAGGCGGAATCCCGGAGAGAGCTGTTTCTTCTCTCCTGTCACATCGTCTCTCTCATCTTCCCTCCACATGTTTTTTCTTCTACTATCTCGTTCAAACAGAATGTGGACGGAAGAAGTTCACATGTGGCGCCGCGCAGTGCCTAGGAGCACGCTCGCCTCCATGGTCGATTTGGTTTGGTAGTGATCTGTTCACTCCATGCATGTGCATGCCTGTAAGGTCTGACCCTCTCTTATTTGTTGAACAAATTAGGAAAAGGGCGACGTGTCCGCAAGATCCCGCGTGACTTGACGTTGGCTCCTCGAGCTCTTCGCGTGGATGCTGGAAAGGGCAGGAGCGACGGCGACGGTACCGGCTCCCGGACACCAGCGAGGAGGCGGCAGGGACCCAGCGGAGGCGTCTTGAGTGGGGAGCAGGGTCTGCACGCCTGCGCGTCGGAGAGGAAAGGGGGAGGAGCGACGGCGAGGGGCGTGGGATTCCCCGTCAGGAGCTCGCGGCCACAATGGCCTGGTCCATGGCGCGAGGGTGAATATGACACGGCTGTACGTCTTGAATGTCTGGAAGATGGTGTTGCTGGGCAGCGCGTCGGCGAGGCAAGGGGGAGGCGCGCGTGCGAGGGGCGAGACCGACGTACGCTGCCCCGTCAGCAGCTCGCATCGGCGATGGCCTGGTCCATGGCGCGTGGGTGCGCATGGCACGGCTCTACGTCTTGAGCGCCTATAAGCTGGTGTTGCTGGGGCAGACTTGACCCGCCGGCCGCCGCTAAGCTTCTCGGCCTCGGCGTGCACGGTGCACCCGCAACGCGGGCACGGCAGCTCCAGTCGAAGCAGCTGGTCAACGGCCCGCGCTTCTACGCCGACTGCGTGTGGCGGATGGCTTGATGAGCGCCAGGCTGCCGGGATGCCGGCACGCAGTCCAAGGGAGGTGGCGTGCTGCTACGAGAGCATCTTGAGCACATGCTCGAACGAGTCTTGATATTTTTGGGGTAAATAATTGGGGTGAGAGAGGGGACTGGATCAACAAGTCAGCAGTGAGAAGCTATGGAAGGAGAAGAAGATTTGGAGAAGACGATGAGTGGGTGTGCTTGAGGAAGGCTACGGCCATGATGTCTTGCAGACAAAAAGCTACTCGTGCATGTCTCCCGAGAATCTAGGACATCGTGGCCTCGTGGTGGCCTGTCAACTTTAAGTCTAAGTCTCCCGATAATTTCGCGCACAACGTGGGTCCTCTGTAGCTTTCAGTCCAATCGCAACAGTAGCAGAAATTCTGAAACACACAGAAAAGTCGAGCTCCAAAAAGAACGATTTACGAATCTCAAAGCACAGTTCAGCCACTGTGTGGACAAGATAGCTCTTATACCCATGCGTGCATGTACATTAGCATTTCCGTATCAAACCTTAATAAATATAAAATGGTTTTACCAACAATATGTGTTCCCAAATGTTTGTTTCAACTTCTATCCATTCATAATAATTCATCTTGCAATTATTTCATTGATAAAAATATTTTCAAAGCCAAAATTAACTATATCATTTTTCAATTACTATATCAAGTATTTAATACCATAAAATAAGTTTCACAAGATTATCTTAGTGTGAAAGTGAGTAAATAACTTAGGAAAACAATATTTTCAAATATATTATGTCTCTGATTTTTATTTGACCAATTATTCAATTATTTCTTTTCTATTTTGGAAATAACAATAAATAACTATTAGTCAATTATTCAAATTTTGAAAGTATAATATTTTATATGTGTTTAAAACAACACATGAAAGTTCCCATTGCAAAGCGTTTGATTTTACAAAATTTTAGAGAAATTTGGGGCCATTTGAAGTTGTATTTAAAAAGATATGATTTGTTGATTTAAAACAGGAAAAAGAAAGTTAAGAAAAAGAGCAACGCTGCCAGCCCAATTAGCCGGCCCACGACTTTTCTCCCCGCATGCACAGAGCCCACGGGCCCGGAAACCAGCCCGCTCCGTCTCCCCTCGTCCCCGACAGATGGACCCCGCACGGCGCATGTGTGAAGTCAGCACGCATCGACGTCCGTGCTAGGCACGGAGACGCCGCCGCCTCGCCCCTGCCCTCTTGCGCATGCCTCCTCCTCCTTATAAAGGGTTGGGCTCGACGTCCGTGCCTCCTCTCTAAACCCTAGCTTCCGCCGCCACCACTTTATCTTGGCGAGATCCAAGTCATCCATCGCCGCCGCCATTGTTGCCGAGCCTCGGGAGCTCACGCCGCCACCGTTCCGCGCCTCGGAGGGAGACACCGAGCACACGAGGAGGACCCCCGTGAGCAGTGCCATCATTTGTCGTCGTCTCCGCGTCAAAAGGGGCATCGAAGCATCGCCCTTGTCCACACCCAAGCCTGCGCCGCCGTCATCGTCATCTCCGGCGAAGATCCTCCTCCCGCGGAGAGCCTCCTTTCCCCTGCACTGTCCAATCTAAACGAGCGTCCGAGATTCAATTGCGAAGAAGTACGCGCTGCCAGCAGTTAGATCTAGATCTAACGATCTATATCCAATTGATTTACCTACTAGGCAGCCCCGTCAGCATGCCACGCTAGCGCACAGATAGCAGGGTCAACCAAACAGGAATTGCCATGTAGCCAGCCTTTTCATGATTTAATTCAAATAGAAAACCAATTGGCAGTTCTGCAGAAACACGCCTGGATATTAGAACCATCATAACTTTTTAGCCACAACTCCAATTTTAGCAAACTTGAACTTTTTGAAAATCTCTGAACATGTAGAATCTTTTAGCATCGGCCAAATTTAAATTTGACTATTTAAAATTTGTTCAAATTCAATTATGCTTGTTTGATGATTTTTTACATAATTTAAGTTATCCAATATTGACAAACCAAATTGTTTTCGAGACCTTAGGATGTGTGATAACAAAATCCTCTGCTCAAAAAAAATTGTGGTAATTTAGATTTGTTTTAGAATTTTGATGCTCCTTTGGCTATTTTTTTTACTTAGTTCAAATTCTATAAATATTTTCAATATGTTTTCTTTAGCAAAATTGTTCTAAGTACTAACCTTAGACCAGACCAGAACCTAAACTTTTGGACTTCTTGAACCATGCCCATGTAAATTGTTGGCCCTCTAAGTTGAAACCACCAAGTCGGAATTTGTGAAAATCCATGATGTGCAAGGAAGATGCTTCATTTGTCAACTTGCGATTTTTCAACATGAAGCTACAACATGGAAGACCAATAAAGGACTTAGCAAAGGAAATAGATTTCAGAAGCACCCCCAAAAAGTACAAGAAGTAGAAGAAAATCAAGAGGATCTTCAAGAAGACCAACCACATCTCTCTCTAATCTTTTCTAGCCTCCCTTTATTTTCTTTCCCTTAGACTTTGTGGTATGGCCAAGTTAGATCAAAACCAGTCCCTGGTCTGTACCAAAAGCATCAAGTGTTGCAAAGTTCAGTAAAGTCACCATACGAAGGAGGAAGCTACAAGGGAGGCTAAAGATGATCCTTAAGAAGACCAACCATGTGAAGACTTAGAGCTACAATCTATACAAGACAATTAGTATCAAGTTTGTTTTTGTCCAAGACTTAGAATTAGTTTTACAAGTGAGATGAGAGCTTTTTGACCTAGTCCTTTTTATGGGAACTCTAGCAATCTCATCTACTTCTCTTATTCTATATGATCAAGTCCCTAAAATCCTAGATAAGTACTTCAGATGATTTTATCAAATCAATAAGAAGGACTACAAGCAAGGCCTTTGAAGGACATGCATAAAAGACTTAGACATCAGAAGCGACTCAAGGAAGCAAAAAAAGAACTTGAAGAAACTCATGGGAGAAATAAATGAGGCCCACCTTGACCAAAAGGGAAAAATTAGCCCAAAACACTTTGATTCCTTTTGTGAATTAAGTTAAATGTTAAAAATTGTCATGTGTTCTTTTGGATTAATAAAGTGGTGTGATAACCCTTAGGTGAACCCTTGGAACTTCCTTGACAAATATGGATTCCTTAGAGAATGGATCGTTCAAAACTCAAGTTTTCAGCAACCCATGCCCTAGTGCCTAACAATAGACCATTTCACACTAATTATTTTCACAAGTTGAGTTATTGTGAACAACCTTGACTTTTTATTAACTAACTTGTTTAAGACATTTTGCTTTTTTTTTTTTGCTTTGTATGTTTTGTTCATTTGTTTGTATGTTTGTTAGCATGCTTGTTTATTATGTTATTGTGTTTTCAATGTATAGATTGTATGGAGAGCAACGTTCTTTTTGTGAAGAAAGTTGGTGAATCGATACCAACTTCAAAGGCAAGTAACATACCATGAACTAACCATTATTTTTTATATGCACAGTTAGAGTGTTGAGTAGTATGTATGATAGGAAGTTTTACTAACTTATATTCTATGATATTATCCTAGTAGTGTGTAACCATCCCTTTTACCTTGTTAATTTGTAGCCGTAAATCTTGGTAGATGCCATGCAATGCTCCTAAACTGTTTTACTTGATGTTGAGATAAAATTCGAAGAATAAAGTTTAACGAACCACCTAGGTGGAAATGGAAAGGCTTGGTTTATGTTGAGTGGCTCCCTAGGGCCATGTCTATGGTGTTTTTCACTGAAGGAGTACACTTCTGGATGGATACCCGGGAAGAAATAGATTACTATGTCCTTCTAAGTTTTGATGCTTCCAGTGAAACCTTTATTCATATGGGTTATGTCTTGATCAACTAAGTTGAATGAACTCACCATGATTGACAAGAAGATGTAGAGGGTGTAGGTGAAAGTGGTCAAGCCAAATGGTGGTGAAAATCTTCTAAAAGATCTCATCTCAATCTTCTCATTTCCTTAACACATTCTGAATGTATAGGATGTTTGGGCTGATTGAGTCTATAGGTGAAAGTGCACACACTCTATAGAGTTTAACAAACTAAGAACTTAAATGTGGCCCCAGTTATGGACAACTATGAGCAGCTAGACAAGAAAAATACGGAAGAATCACATCATGCCAATTTATTAATAAAAAAATTATGGATGAAAAGAGATAGGATAAAACTTGCTTTATACAAACTTAGCCAAAGCTCCACTGAGACAAATATGCATGTAGTTATAGTCTTGCCATTTATGTCCACCATAGTGTTACTTGTCAATACATTAAATTTTATTGACCACTTGTGGCTGCATATTCCATATTACAGATGAATCTGATGATGATTAAGGCTTTCGTTCAGGATCTCGAGTCTACAACCAACATCTTTTTGCCTGTGGCACATGAAGAAGATGAGGCTCAATGTTGTACTATGTATTCCGTTGTAATTCTATGTTTCCTGCTAGTCTTGTGAGACTATGCAAGATATAATGTCATTTTTGTATAGACTCGATCATGTGATGTAATAGATTTTGACGCATTTGCATGATATTTCATTTTGTACTATGGTGCTAGCAACTGATCCAGGGACTAGCATAGTGACACTGGTGTTCTTGAATTATATAAATATCGGAACGCTACAATCTGGCTTTGATGGGTCCATTGTTGTCATAATCTCGGTCATCACCTTGTCCATTGCAGGCTTAGTTTTCAGCGAAAACGGAGCCACCAGAGCACGAGGAGGACATAGAATGCCCTCCGCTGAACTTTATGGCGCCGAAATCAAGGCAAGATGGCAAACTTCAGACCAGTGATGGAGCCAGGACTTCAACTCTATGTAGTCATTGTGAAGTTTTGTAGTCAGATGCACTTATTTCTATTGTTTTTTATTAATTTTTGTATGATTACTACATGTATAAGCCAATAAACTGTGTAGTCAGCTGACTACACAGCTCATGTGTGGCTCCGTTGTTGCTTCCGACCTAATATATTCGGCCACCGAGCTTGGGGTGCGGCTGAAGGCCAAGGCTCGAGCTCCTTTGAGCCTCTTTGTCGACTGTCATCTATCTCTCTGCCCGGATGCTCTTTCAAATATTTGGCATCGACTCAATGTCGTCAGCCGAGCTTCTCACCTCCTCCGCCCTTCAAGTGTTCGATGAAATGACCAAGCGAACTTTTTGTAGATGAAGAGGTTGAGGGACATGATCTTGAACGGATCTTCGTCGGAGGAGGAAAAAGACGTTGATGACTTCGAAATGGATGTTACTGTGATATGGAATGACGATTTTTAGCGGCCGAGACTAGGGTCAAAGTTCGGATGTATGTACATCAATCAAGATAGAGCGGAAATGCATGTCAAACTTATGAAGTATTACTTCAACCACAATCCAACCTACCCGGAGAAGTTTTTTTTATGGCTATTTCAGATGCACACAAGTCTCTTTCTTACCGTTACAAAATCCATGGAGAAGCATGATGATTGGTTTAAACTTGGGAGGAGTGCATCGGGGGAGATTAGTGCAATCCCATGATGTGCGTGTAACACACATTCGTGGAACACGCATCGGGGGAGATTGAAGTGGTTGTATTATCAGTATGAGGAAAATGGACCGGGGTCCACAGCTCACTAGAGGTGTCTCTCCAAGACAGATAGATAGCAAGTGTGGTAAAAAAAAATACAGCTGGGCAATTGACAGATATAAAGGCTGCACCGTAGTGCATATGCATGACATGATAATTACTGTGTGATTCATGCGGGCATTGCAACAACATACATAGACCGTCATCCAACTGCATCAATGACTAATAATCCATCCTCAGAATGTCATCCGAGCAAACCTTGGGTATTAAGTTGCAAGCAACAGATAATCGTAGTAAGCAAAGTGTGTAATTTAAACAATGTAAACATTGTTATTTTCTCCCTAATGGCAATAGCACATCCTCCATCCGTCATGTTTTTGTCACTCGAGCACAAATTCAAAGGAGGCATGAACCCACTATCGAGCATAATTACTCCCTCTTGGAGTCACTAGCATCTACTTGGCCAGAGAATCTACTAACAACGGAGAGCATGCAAGATTATAAATAACATACACGTGAAAAGAACATGAGGCATTACAATAAGATGATCAAGAGACATAGCATTCAATATTCATCGGATCCCAGCAAACAAAACATGAGGCATTACAATAAGATGATCTTGATCATGTAGGGTAGCTCACAAGATCTAAACATGAGGCATAAAAGGAGAGAACAACCATCTGGATACTGCTATGAACCCGTAGTCCAAGGATGAACTACTCACGCATCGTTCCGGAGGTGGGCATGATGGTGTAGAGCCCTCCGGTGATGATTCCCCCTCCCTACAGGGTGCCGGAGAGAGCTCTAGAACCCTCCCGAACTAGGTTTGACGATGACGGCGGTTGCAGATGTGTTTCATGGAAAAGGCTCTCCTCTTTAGGGGTAACCCTTCGAGGAAACTAAATAGGCGAGAGGGTGATGCTGGAAAATCGTGCTGGGAACCCAAGAGGAGGGTGTGATGAGCACATCGGTAGGAATTTCCCCTTAGTTAAAAACCAAGGTTATCAATCCAGTAGGAGAAAAAGGATCTTCGGAAGGTTGATGCCACTGACGGTGGTGATGGCGCCTCACCGGTGTCAGCAACAACGCGGAACCTGCACACAACACAACCAAAATACTTTGTCCCAACGGTACAGTGAGGTTGTCAATCTCACCGGTCTTGCTAAAAATAAAGATTAGACGTATAGTGTGGAAAATAGTGTATGCTTTCAGTAAGTAAAGAAAAGCAGGAAATGGTAGAGGTTTGTTTAACAGTGTAGGAAAATGGACCGGGGTTTATAGGTTCACTAGTGGTGTCTCTTCATAAAAGATAGCATGCTGGGTGAACAAATTACAGCTAGGCAATTGACAAATAAAGGTTGCACCGTAGTGCACATTCATGACATGAAGACTACTATGATATTTAGTGCGGGCATTACAACAATATACATAGACCGTAATCCAACTGCATCTATGACTAATAATCCACCCTTAGGTTATCATACGAACCCCCGTATGTATTAAGTTGCAAGCAACAGATAATCGCATTAAGAAATGTGTGTAATGTAAGCAATGATTGTACACACGGGCACTCACACCGTTGTTTTCTCCCTAGTGGCAACAACACATCCTCCCCCGTCTTGTTTCTGTCACTCGAGCACAGGCGAAAAGGGCGCATGAACCCACTATTGAGCATAAATACTCCCTCTTGGAGTCACTAGCAACTACTTGGCCAGAGCAACCACTAGCAACGGAAAGCATGCAAGATCACAAATAACATATGCAATAAAGACAATAATCAACTTGGCATAAGTTCAATATTAATCGGATCCCAGCAAATACAGCACATAGAATTACATAAGAACAATCTCGATCATGTTAGGTGGCTCACGAGATAAAAAAAATTGAGGCATAGGAGGAGAAGACAACCATCTAGCCACTGCTATGGACCCGTAGTCCAAGGATGAACTACTCACACGTCACTCCGGAGGCAGGCATGGTGATGAAGAGGCCTCCCGTGATGATCTCCTTTCCGCAGGGTGCCGGGAGACACCTTCAGAACCCCCCTGGTCTAGGGTTGACGACGACGGCGGTTGTGGAACTTTTCGGGGATATTTGATCAAGTGTTTAGGGTTTTCCATCGGAGGGGATTAAATAGGCGAAAGGGCAAAGGCGGTGGAGCCCTGGGGGCCCGACACCACACCCCGACGCGGCCAAGGGGGCGCGCCACCCCATGGTGTGGGCCCCCTGTGGCCCCTCTCCGGGTCTCTTCGGGACTCCGTGGAACCTTTGGGAATTCGAAGACTTCCGGGCTTCGAATTTTCCAATTCCGAGAATATTTCCAGAAGAACTTTTCTGAAACTAAAAACAACAGAAAATATTGAACTGGCTCTGTGGCATCTTGTCAATAGGTTAGTCCGGAAAATCGATAAAAATGACATAAAGAAGGGAGAAAACATGTAGCAATTGGCATAATATAATCATGGAGCATAAAAAATTATAGATACGTTGGAGACGTATCAAGCATCCCCAAGCTTAGTTCCTACTCGTCCTCGAGTAGGTTAACGATAAAACACAATAATTTCTAAGGTGACATGCTACTAACATAAACTTGATCATAAAAATGTAAAAACATATGTAAGCTAAGATTATAGAACTTTAAACACAAACATGATAAATATAACTTTAATAATAAAGCATAGCAATCACTTTGCATCATGAGAAGTATATCAAATAAAAGGTAATGAAGAACAATGCAAATAAAGATATATGTTTGTTTCAAGTATAGAGAAAGCATGGCAAAGTGATATTTCGCTAGTGCTTAAGAGTGGGGCAAAACATAAATGCCAGGACACCTTCAAAGTTCATGAGGAAGACTAGAACAAATAATTTGAGAACAAGCAATAACACATCAGGAATCCATTAATAACGTTTCTGGGACAAATGCACATAAAACTCAGAATGGCAAAAATGCTCTCTCAACTTTTCATAAAGTTAGAAGATGGAGACTCAACATAAAATCAAAAGAAAGGCCCTTCGCAGAGGGAAGCAGGGATCACTCATGTGCTAGAGCTTTTTATTAAGTTTGACACCGAGTGTCTATATTTTGGGAGATGTATGCTAATGTAAACGAATGGTAAGCAGAAAATACAGTAAGTCACAAGCCAACTGGATTCACAAGAGCGGCTCCCATATGAAGGACGCAACTGATATAGAAGGTCATTCCTCTTTCTCTTTTGTTTACACAATTATGCTTTGACTGATAAATCAGGGGGGGAAATAGTGAAGATATTTTGTGTGTATTAATTTGGGCCTGGGCACCCCACTGCCAGCTCTTCTATCATTTCGATAAGCGGATGAAGCCACTAGTCCAGGGTATGAAATCCAATGAACAAGTGAGATAAAGATTCTATATTTACGTCCTCATGAGCAAAAACAGGAACATAAAGCATTAGTAATTTTGAAGGTTTTAAAGGTAACACATGAGCAATTTACTTGGAGTGGCAGTTAAATACCACATGTAGGTAGGTATGGTGGACACAATGGGAAAATTTTGGTTTTAGGGAGTTGGATACACGAGTAGAGCTCATACTCAGTACATGTGGAGACTAGCAAAAGACTGGGAGCGACAAATCAAGAGATCATAGGAGCCATAATCATGCATAGCGACATAAACATCATTAATTAAAGCATAAGTGTATCACAAGTTCAAAAAAATAAATGATCATAGAGGCTATTAGTGACTGGTTCATAGTCATAAACATGGTGTGAGCATGCGCCAAGTCAATTAAATAAAACATTCGAAAGAGAATACCATAAATTTATGCTTCAATATGACAAGAAAAACTCATGAATCTTTCAATGGCACATTAAACAATCTCATCTATTTGATCCTAATGATGCTAATCAATAACCACAAGGATTTAAAACTAAAATAACATCTAGCATGATACGAAGAAGTTCTAGCCACAGTCTATACAAGCTTCTACTTGCACCACAAAAATTCTACTTTAAGCAGTTGTTTCTTCTCCCAACAAGCACCATACAAGATATGTTTTAACAAAAAATACTCTTCATGATAGAGAAAGCAAACATGAGAGCACTCACATAAAACTACTAAAACTAACAGCTCTTAGAAGAGATGCATGCAAAACAGAAGCTAAATAAATACAACAGCCAGACAAAGATTAAGAATACAAAGTATTCCCATGAAAAAGCGGGGCGTGTCACTCTCCAATAAAATAATGCTGGGGTCCAACCAAGTTTATTTCAAAAAAAAACTGAAATAAAAAATAAAATACGCTCCAAGTAAAGCACATAAGATGTGACCGAATAAAAATATAGTTTCACTAGAAGTGACCTGATAATTTGTTGATGAAGAAGGGGATGCCTTGGGCATCCCCAAGCTTAGACACTTGAGTCTTCTTGGAATTTGCTGGGATGTACCACCGGGGCATCTCGAAGATTAGGCTGTTCACTCTTCTTGGTCATGTTATATCATCCTCTTTTCTTGACCCTTGAAAACTTCCTTCACACCAAACTTCTCACAATCTTCATTAGCAACGTTGGTGCAATCGAAATAATAAATTCACATGGTTCAGTTTCAAAACAAGCCTAACACTCAAAAACACATTAGCTACTGTCACAATTTCTTTTAAAACTCTTGTTCTCAAAAGAACACCAAAAGAAAGAGATTAAGATGCAAATGCAATTATTGGCAGAAAACTGTCAAAACAGAACAACATGTAAAGATGATTTTTTACGAAAATCTTCTATTACTCAAATCAAAACGTGGTCAACTAAGAAAAGTTGCGTTTATATCCCAGGATTACGCATAAACAAACTCAGGTCATTTTGAGTTTTTTGTGATTTTATACGAATTTAACAGTGGACAGCAGAAATCTGTTTTCTGCGCAACAATTCGAAATATAGCCTCAACTTTCCACTAGAGGCTTTACTTGGCTCAACAAAAACACAAAAGAAAAGATACGGAGGGGTTGCTAAGGAAATATACAACACCCAGGTGCAAAGAAAAAAAGGAAAACGAAGGAAAACAGGTTGAAAACAGAGAAATAAAACGGGTTGTCTCCCGGTAGCGCTTTTTTTAACGCCTTTCAGCTAGGCATAGAAAGCAACTCAAGTATTTTTGAGAGAAACATTCAAATCAATACCAAGAACTGTACTTTTACTCCTATTACTCTTCTTCTTGGGTTTGGGGAATATGTGGCCACAACCTGGTGCGAAGGCAAAATTTAACGTACCTTTCCCCACATCTATTACTGCCCCCTGGAGTTTCAGCAAGGACCTTCCAAGTGTAATTTGTCCTTCTCCTACACATTCAATAACAAGATAATCAGTGGATATTGTCCTTCCCATGATTTTTGTAAACACTCCCTCAGCTATCCCAATGGGCAAAACAACGGTATTATTGATAAGAGGTATTTCTTCTCCCCCTTCAGAAAGTTTCCAAAGATTCAAAGACTCATAAATATTTTTAGGCATAAGACAAAATTCAGTCATAATGTCGCAATGAGCATAAAAAGTTTCACTATTTATAACAACTTTTACTATAGGGATCCACATTGAAGATTCATAGTTTATTGGCACATAATCATGATAAGCACGAATCTGGTTATAGGCTTATTTTAAACAGGATATATTTGTCTCAACAGTATTTAATCTAGCCTGAAAGCTCACAAGGGATGAATCAAATTTACTAGTTGAGCTAGAAGTTGCAATCAACTCTTTAATGGCATTAAGAGCTTGATCCCCATGACAAGACAAGAAGTACCCTCCTACCGCAGAGTCTAAAGCATATCTATAGCAAAGAACAAGACCAAAGTAAAAACTATTGTCGGATATATACCAATTAGGGGTATATCAGATAGTGTCCTAAAGTGCCGGATTACCAAGGTGGCCTGAGTGGTAATGGATTATGGTCCATTAGGCGGCCAAGTAAGTTGACGCGCGGAAGCCGGATTCTAGAAGAACCCGGACCACGGTCCACGTGGCACGGCTTGGAGTAGAAGGCGGATTCTTGCCTTCCAAGTTAGAACTTACCATAGTCTTCTAGGTTTCCTTTTCTGTAAGCCCTAACCCGGCTATTATATAAAGCCGTACGGGAGAGAAGAACAGGAAGACGAGATAAGCTAGAGGCTAACTCGCCGAGAGGTTGATCCTCGCCGAGTAGCTAAATCAACTCACATTGTACTTTGTATACTTCAGGCTTCAGCCCTGATTTAGTGAGATTGCAGGAGTAGGAACGCCGCCTAATTGCGACATACCGAACCTGGGTAAAACTTTGGTGTCCTTGATCATCATACTATCACGATCCCCCCACGTCTCTATCAGTAGTCTCATGGCACCCCCGTCTATGAATTTTACTACGATCTCTCGACAGTTGGCGCCCATCGTGGGGCCAGTGACGTCAGGCGTTATGTTTTGATCGGAGATACTCGGCGGAATTGGCAGTACCATAACTGTCGGAAGCCTGGAATTCGACAACGACGTCGGGCGCTTCCTCGACAACGGATCATACATGCCAGCACGGAATCATCTGGTAAGTACCTGCGTTTTACCGAGTGGATCTGCAAACATCTTTATCGGATTAACTACAGAAGCAATGGGATTATGTGGTGGAAGCAAATTTATCCTACCCGCCCTATACCCAGTCGAAGAATACTATGACGCCGGATTTTGCTAACATCGCTGATATTATGCTGAATTGCACTTTATCGGTATGGAGCAATCCGAGATCGCCAAAAACACGGATGAAAGAAATCCCGTGGAAGAGGCAGAAGACAACATTCCCACAATAGAGGTGGAATATCCGACATCCGTCAATATGACGACAAACTCGGAAGCCGACTTCGTATTAGCCACCATTGAGGCGAGATTAGAATCAGAACCCGGATCAGACGAATTCGACTCCGAAGATGAAGACGAAGATGCTTTCGAAAGAAAGGTCAAATCTCTTCAAGAGGGATTCCACAAAGTGCTAATGGCAAAACCGGCTGAAAACACGGATGCTGAAAGTCAGGAAATCCCTAAAACACCTCCGCCAGATGAGGAAAGAGAGGATGGCGAAAACCACTCCAACGTACCCGGATGTCAAGGAATTGACAGAATATGAAGCTGGTAAAAAACCTCCCTCTTCCAAGAAAGGACACAAAGATTCCAAGAAAATCCAGTACAAACTCCAGAAGAAAAAACTGGCTGATCCAGCCAGCGAAAACCTGGAAGCAGGAGGAGAGAGTGGAGTTAAGCCTGCAGAGAAGAAATCGAAGGAAATCTCTGTTCTGCCAATGTCAGAACAAGACAAACATGATCTACTTCAAACACCAGTGGGACCCCACGAACCCCCTGAAGTGCTGGAAGCCAGAAGACAAGCTCTCCAAAGGCAACAACAACATCTTTTCAGAACTCGAGAACATCTCCAAAAAACCCAAGCTGACATTAAGTTACAGTAGGAAGAAATCGAGGAGTACGAGAGAAGGAATAGATCTGGCATTAAACCTACACGGTTACCCGGAATCGCAAGACCGGAAGTACTGCCGCCAAAGGAACGGTTTCAAAACCCGGCCTAGCAAAAGCAAGTAAATGGTACGGACGCTAGGGGCGAACCTATATACAAAACCGCAGCAGAAAACGCGGAAGCCGCGTTCGCCATCCTCAACAATGATATGTACTCCAACGGCAAAAAACTTCACGGGGTGTATGCTTTCTTAGGAAAGGCATTGCAACAGCAATAGCAAGGACAAGCAAGATCAGGTAAGTTGCACGATGACTCGGCCCTATGCAAAAGAAGCTACATACGCCGCTAGAGCACCTGGACCTGAAGAACCTGGAGATTCAAGCAATTCAAAAGAGAAGAAAGGAGATCTGAGAAAGGACAAGAAAAAGCATGATAATAAGGATGCAGCGTACAGAACCGGATCCCATCTGCCGAAATATGGAATTAATCCTCGAGATCGGGAAGAACAAAACCGGAAGGACAGAAAAGCAATGCCGCCTCCGAGACGCCCTGCTGAAAAATCCGGAAGACATGACATTCCTCACAGGCGTGAGAGATGTCGTACGCCCCCTAGGAATAAGGAAAGACACAGGAGTAGAACTCAACCTTATCCAAAGGGCAAGATAACGGAGGAAATAGAGACAACCCCGGAAAAGCGCGTTCGCGAAACAATGGAAAAGAAAGGAGCATATCCCCTTCTATCCATTCAGCCGGTAGATACTCCGCACACGCCGATAGAGCGGAAAGAGATGATCTATACTTCGGACCTAAGTGTTTCACTGACAGGATCCGAAAAAATAACTCTACATTCTGGCTTCGCCAAAGTTGGTCCAACATATCAAAAATATACCGGTAGTACAAACTCGAATACCTGGCTCTCAAACTATTACATAGCCGTCCAGATCAACAATGGGACAGACTTAGAGGCAGTAAAATTCCTCCCCCTTATGTTACTGGATGGAGCCAGAGATTGGATCAACGGGCTTCCGTCAAGAACCGTCGATAGCTGGGATGATATGGCTAGAGTTTTCAGTCAGCATTTTCGGGGAACTTACAAATGCCCCAACAACATCAACCAGTTAAACCGCTGCACCTAGTTTGAAAATGAGCCATACGTGGCGGTTATCTCAAGGTGGACTGCAATGAAGAACAACTGCTCTAGAGTAACTGACGTACAAGCAATGCATGCTTTTGTCAATGGCTTAAAACCCGGACTCGTACCATTCATGATTGGTTCAAAAAAGCACAAAGATCTTGGATCTATGCTTACAACCGCAAATGAGCACGCAGCGGCCGAAGACGACATCAGAGCGAGAGGTGGAAATATTGACGCTTTAATTCAAGCTAAAAAGACCCCTCGTCCTGAGAAAAAAGCAACTCCAGAAGCACAGCAAAATCCCAAAGAAGTTAACATAGCCTTTAGAAGAGAAAACGGAAGCAAATGGAAAGGACAAAGCACAGAACCGATCGCCTACACAAAAGAAGAGCGGGAAAGAATTAAGTCGGAAAACTGTGTCCACCATTCGCAGTTTGGGAAACCCACCCATACTAATGCACAATACCGGATCAACAAGCATATGAAAGGCAGTGCATGATCCGAAAGCAAAGGGAAGAGTTCCAAGAGGAAATTCTCCAAGCAAAAGTCTGAAGCTGAAAAAGAAGACAGTGAATCGGACACTGATGAAAAAATCCAAGAACAACAGCGAAAAGGCGAGCCTAAGTTTCCGAGAGTTGACGGAGAATGCAACCTAAGTTTCCTGGAAACTCCCTCAGCAAAGGTGGCAAAGAGAACACTTCGAGAAATAAACGCGGTTGTCCCGCCAACCCCGAAATTCTTGAAGTACTCAAATACACCAATTGCCTCGGATCAGTCTGATCATCCCGGAAATATCCCAGAACCCGGCTTACAAGCTTTAGTTGTAAGTCCTATTGTTCAAAACACTAGGCTAAAAAGAGTGCTGATGGACGGAGGATCCAGTATCAACATAATGTATCTGGATACACTGAAGCATCTGCGAATCTCCGAGACCCAGATCAATCATAGCAACATACGTTTTCACGGCATTGTCCCTGGCAGGCAAGCACGATCCCTAGGAAAAGTTTCCTTAGATGTAACCTTTGGAGATAAATACCATTTCCGTCAGGAAAAAGTTTCTTTCGAGGTTGTGTCGTTCGAAAGTGTGTATCACGCAATACTCGGACGTCCAGCTTTCGCCAAGTTCATGGCAAGATCATGTTATATCTATAACAAGCTGAAGATGCCAGGACCAAAAGGAGGAGTAATCACCATAAAGGGAGACTTCAAATTGGCAAACGAACTGGAAAAAGAAAACGCCCTCTGCGCAGAAAAAGTGATAGCAAAGGAGGAACTGAAAGAGTTGGCAAAAGAAGTATCGCCGACAGAAATGCCGGCAGGAAAAAAAAGCCGAAGCCGGCAGACAGCTTCAAATTTTCCGAGAATACAAGACAGGTTATCCTAGATCCCAAAGATACGACAAAGTTTGTTGTAGCGGTAACTGGAATGACCGACAAATAGGAAAGCGAGCTCATCAAGTTCCTCCGTGAGAACTGTGATATTTTTGCGTGGTGTCCAGCTGACTTGCCAGGCGTACCCAGGGAACTTGCTGAGCACCAACTCAAGGTGATTCCAGGATCTAAACCCGTCAAACAAGGTCTCCGTCGATTTGACGGAAGAAAACAGAAGGCTGTTGGCAAAGAGATTATCCGGCTATTGGCAGCTGATTTCATCCGGGAAGTTATACATACTGAATGGTCTGCAAACCCAGTATTAGTCCCGAAGAAATATAGTACTGTTCTTAGGATGTGTACAGATTTCACGGGCCTGAACAAATTGTGTCCAAAAGATATATTTGCGTTACCGCGAATCGATCAAATAATACATGCCACTGCTGGCTCCGAGATTTTATGCTTTTTGGACGCTTATTTTGGGTACCATCAAATACGTATGAAGGAAGAAGACCAAATCAAAACCCTCTTCATAACCCCATATGGAACGTACTACTACATAACCATGCCGTTTGGCCTGAAGAATGCAGGTGCAACCTACCAGCGTTGCATGCAACGATGTTTGCATAGTCAGATTGGCAAAAATGTTCACGTTTACGTGGACGACATTGCCGTCGTTTCCAAGGAAAAAGATACGCTCCGTGAAGATTTGCGAGAAACCTTCAAAAATCTGCGCGCTTATAAAATGAAGTTGAATCCATTGAAGTGCGTATTCGGGGTTCCCTCAGGAAAACTTTTGGGTTTTATCGTTTCTCACAGAGGAATAGAAGTAAACCCGGAAAAGATCAAGGAAATCCTAAACATATCAAGGCCTACGTGCTTAAAAGATGTAAAAAGATTGACGGGTTCTGCAGCTGTCAGCAGATTTATAAGCCGGCTAGGAGATAAAGCTCTGCCATTATACAAATTGTTGAAGAAATCCGAAAAATTTGCGTGGACAGAAGAGGCAGATGCGGCATTAACCCAGTTAAAAGAAACCTTGATGAAAGCTCCGATTTTGGCATCACCAAAAGACGAAGAACCCATGTTATTGTACCTCACAGCAACAAACAGGGTTATCACCGCAGTGATAGTTGTGGAAAGGCGGAAGGACGAGCAAAGCATACCAGATCAACATCCGGTGTACTATGTAAGTGAAGTTTTTTCCGAGTCCAAGCAAAAATACCCACATTATCAAAAACTGGCATACGGCGTATTTTTCGCATCTCGAAAACTCCGTTATCATTTCCAAGGACATTCCGTAACAGTGGTATGCAAAGCACCACTAGGGGATATAATCAACAATTCGGATGCAACTGGCCGAGTAGCCAAATGGGGTATCGAGTTGGCTGCGTTCGACATTAAGTACCAACCCCGGACGGCAATAAAATCCCAGGTGTGGGCAGATTTCGTCGCTGATTGGACGGGAGCAATGGAAAACACACCAATGCCGGAGTCGGAATACTGGGTTATGCACTTTGATGGATCCAAGATGAAGGAAGGCGCTGGAGCCGGTGTAATCCTAAAATCCCCTAAGGGAGACACTATGGAGTATGTATTACAAATACACTTCAACGCCAACAATAATGTGGCAGAATATGAAGCTTTGCTTCATGGCTTGCACATTGCAAAAGAAATAGGTGTCAAGCGCATATTATGCTATGGTGACTCAGATTTGGTACAACATCAGCTCAACCAAACATGGGATGCTAAAAGCCCCATCATGGCCGAATATCGGAGAACGGTGGATGAGTTTGCAATTTGTTTCCTGAGATTTGAAGTGCTTCATGTTAAAAGGGAAGAAAACTGGAACGCGGACGAATTAGCCCGCATGGGCTCGGAAAGAGTGAAAACCCTACCACCAGGTGTGTTTGTCCAACATTTGCACGAACCATCTATAAAAGGTGGAGATGTCGACTATCCTCTCGTTTCCGAGTCAATTGAAGTCCTGCTCGTTAACCCAGATTGGACAATTCCATATCTAAACTTCTTAGTAGATCAGAAGTACTCGGATGAAGCAGACGAGGTGTTTCAAAGACAAATAAAACGTCGATCCAAAGGATACACGGTAATCAATGGTTGCCTGTATAAACGCAGCATTACCGGAATTTTTCTGTGATATATTTCGCCAGAAGATCATCGAGAAATTCTGCAAGAAATCCATGCTGGAGATTGCGGACATCATGCTCAATCAAAAATCATAGTTAAGAAAGCATTACGTGCAGGGTTTTTCTGCCTAACAGCCAAGACAGACGCCAAACACATAGTCAATACATGTGCCGGATGTCAGTATTACGCCAAGCAGACGAATATGCCAGCCCAAGCACTCAAAAATATCCCTATCACATGTCCGTTTGCGGTCTGGGGGCTAGATATGATGGGACCATTCAAAACTGCAAGAGGTGGACTTACACATCTACTCGTTGCAGTAGATAAGTATACCAAGTGGGTGGAGGCAAAACCCATCAAAAAACTTGACGGTGTAAGTGGCAGAAATTTCATCATTGACGTAGTCATGAGATACGGTGTTCCGCACAGCATAATTACCGACAACGGGACAAATTTCTCTATTGGAGAGTTGGCAAAATATTGCCGACAAACGGGAATACGCCTAGATCTTGCATCTGTAGCACACCGGCAATCCAATGGACAGGTTGAAAGAATGAATAGTTCCATCCTGCAAGGAATACGCCCAAGACTCGAATATCCTCTACATAGAGCAGCTGGAGCATGGGTGGAAGAGTTACCCTCTGTGCTTTGGAGTATTCGAACGACGCCAAACAGGTCAACAGGGCAAACCCCGTTTTTCCTAGTTTACGGCGCGGAAGCAGTGCTTCCAACGGACATGATCCATGATAGCCCAAGAGTGCAGGATTTCGATGACTCGGATGCCGAAAGCGCACAACAGGATGCCGTCGATCTCCTAGAAGAAGAACGAGAACTTGTGCTTCAAAGATCTACCATTTATCAACAAGGTTTACGATGTTACCATAGTCTGAAAATCAGGCATCGTTCTTTTAAAGAAGGTGACTTAGTGCTAAGATTGGTACAACAAAGAAAGCCCAAATTAGCCCCAATTTGGGAAGGACCATTCGTCATCAGCAAGGCTATGAAAAATGAATCATACTATCTTGTAGATATTCAAGACACAGAAGATGATCCCGAAAGGCCTAATCGCAAAAGAAAGAGAAATATAGATGACGAACTAGGGGAGACCAAAAGACCCTGGAGCATCCAGCAGTTACGTCACTTCTATACTTAGTTCAATTTCTATGTAAACATCTTTGAGATCATGAAATAAAGTTGTCGGAATTCGTACATCTATGTTTTTTACATGTTTATTATAGTATAAAGCATAATTCCATCTTATCTATTTCCCAATGATCTTTCAAAATGCTCAATGTTAACCCGAATTGTGCCTGCGTGCTCGGTGTTACAAAACTCAATGATTTTCAGCCTAAAATGGCTTATGGAAACCCAGATTGTGCCTGCGTGCCTGAGTTTCATTCAAAAAATTCCTTACTGTTCTCTAAGTATTATCTGATTGTTTTTATATTGGGTCACTGGAGCTAGTAAGTAAAAAATGCCTTTACACTAGTGGAAACAAGGCCTTTTGTCCCGGGTCGTAAGGGCCAGTTGTCCCGGTTGTGCAACCGGGATGGGCTAGCCGGGACAAATGGCCCTCCCCCATTGGTCCCGGTTGTGCCAGGACCCGGGATGGTAAGGATGGCCCACGTGGCGAACCTGGGCCAGGGACGGCCAGGGAGTTCGTCCCGGTTCGTTTTAGGAACCGGGATGGATAACTTGTTCACAAAAAAATATTCCGCCCACTTTTTCCTGCCGCAACAGGGTTTTTTTTCCGTTTCGTTTTTTTTTGGCTCCTGTCTCGCAATCCCCAACCGGCCTCCCCTTCCCCAACCGCGTCCAGGCCCACTGGCCACATTTTTGGTCAAAAGGGCCCACTGGCCCGCGTCTTTTATTATGTTCGGTCAACGTTTCACAGGGGTCGAAAGGGGCCACTGGCCAGCGGCCTAGCGGCTGGCTGGCCCGGTCCCTTAAATTAAGACCACAGGGACGGTCAAAGGGCCCACTGTCGCCTCGTCTTCCCGCCCCGCCTCGTCTTCCCGCCCCCCTCCACTTCCCCACGCGCGCGTGCCCAGCTGCAACCGCCGCCACGCCTCGGCTCCCGCCCCGCATTCATGGCCGCCTGCAACCGCCGCCACGTTCAGGCCGCCGGTTGGCATGCCAGCCTCCCCCGGGTCCTTTATAAAGGGCCCCCGCCGCCCGTACAGCCCATCCACCCCGGCCGTGCCCCAGGCAAAGCAAACCTAGCCACCATGTCCCGCTGGTTCTCGAGCGGCAAGCGCCCCCGGAACGACCACGAGGCCGGGTCCTCGAGCGGCGCGCGCTCCGCCGTTCCACCGCCGCCGGCGGAGGCCTTCGGCTTCGGCCCGGGAGGCATCCGCATCGGCGGCCAGCCGCGCGTCGCCGCCCCGCCTCCGGCGTCAGTCGCGCCGCCCCGCGGCGCGCCCAAGGGCAAGCGCTTCCGCCGGTACGTCCGGAAGGAGGAGGCGGAGTGGCATTAGGAGCGCTGCACGCCGGTGTTCTGGCCGGACGTCCACCTCCCGGAGGGCTGGCACCTCAACCCCCAGAGGATCCCGGTGCCGCCGGCCCCGTCCAGCAGAGAGGCCCTGGGCGAGGAGATCGACCGCCGGCGCCGTCTCCTGCCGGCCCGCCTCCTCAGGGACCGCGCGTACGCGCGGAGCTCCCCCTACTGGGCCACCTGGCTCCAGCAGGAGCACGAGCAGCGCCACCGCTCCTACATCCCTACAGCCGAGGAGGTGAGCACCGAGGACTACCCCGCGCCACCGCCGGGGAGGGAGCCGGAGCTTTGGCTCCTGGTGGACGACGCCGACGCCCATGTCGACGAGGACGACGACCAGGAGCTCCGGGACAACATGGAGGAGGCCGTAGAGGCCTCCTGCCGCTCCCTCGTCGAGGACGAGGTCAAGCGGTGGGAGGCGGTCCTGGCCGCCGCTGCCGCCGACGCCAACGCCATGCCGCACCCGCCCCCTTCGGCGCCTGCCCCTTGGTGGCAGGTGATGAACGCCGAGCTGGAGGCGTCCGAGGACCAGCCGCCGCCGCAGCCGCTCCCCCCGGCCTGGAGTACGGGATGAGCTGGGCCTGGACCGGCGGCGTGTGGTCGCCGGAGTAGGAGGAGCTGCCCCCGCCACCGCCGCCGCCGCAGGAGGTGCTGCCCCCACCACCGCCGTACGCGCCCCCGATGCCTCCGCAGCCCCGGCGGGCCCGCCCCAGCCGCCTGCCCACCTGTGGCAGCCACCCCCCCTACCAGTGCATCTCCTCCGATGAGGAGGAGTAGATCGGCTCCGGTGCGCCCCCCCTAGGCTAAGCTACCCACCCCCCCAAGAAAACGGCCGGCCGCCTGTGGCCGCGCCGCCCCCCTATGTAAGCACGGCCCCCGGGCCTTTTTAATATATGTTTGTGTCGACAAAAACGCGTCCCTAGTCCAACCCCGCCGGCAGGGCTTCGCCAAGCCATGTCTGTTGTCCTGGGTGGTCGCTCGGCCTGGAGAGAGGGCCGAGATATTTATACAACCGGGCCTCTAGTCCCGGCCCGTGCCACCAACCGGGACTAGAGCCCCTTTGGTCCCGGTTGGTACCACGGGCCGGGACCAAAAATATATTTCGAATTTTGGGGGTGGCACCCTGCGCGCCCAAAAGTTTTTAGCGCCAAAATTTGAAAATTGTTAAGTTTGCACATTAAAAACTTCTATATACTTTCGAATTTTACAAAAATTCCAACATGAAAAATACTAGAATTTGCATAACTAATTTAAATCCATTTTTCGTTTAACTAAATAATTTTTCTAACTATTGAAACTATTAATTATTTTACCATTTGTATATAATTTGAATATAAAAATGTTACAATTTTTGTTTTCTCTCGTGATCTTCCGAGTTAGTCCAGAGCATACAAGGCATCATGGGTGATTTATATAAAGTTCGACAAAGCGAGTTGTACCTTATTGACACGGTGAATTTGAGATCTTTGTCTACAACAGAAAAACCATAGTTTTCCTTCGAAGGTTTACTCTGCGCATCCACGCGTATTTTCACTTTATCCCGACCCCCGCTTGAAAACATAGTAACTTCCGTGTACGCGGCAAGCCTCAGCGGGAGCATCAGACTTAAAGCAGAGACGGGCGGTCGGGCGGGGGAGACCGCGCCATTGCTGTCGCGCTTTCCTCTCCTCTGCTCGTCCGCCGTCGCCGTCGCGCTCCCCTCCGCCTTCAACATTTGGGATCTTCGTTGTTCAGTTAGACGTTTCTCCTCCAAAAATTTATCATATCTGTTAAAGAAGTACCGAAGCTCTATTTCTGTTTTAAGGATATATGTCAGAATGGTATCCCTGCTATCACTTCGAAGTGTGCCTGCAATATCTGCGCAGAATATATGACACCCATAAGGCAAAGCCCATTTTTCTCTATCGATGTAAAGCAGTCAGTCAAAACTGTTTTCGGCTGTTTATGCTGGTTAACTCCAATGAATAACAATAGAGGCTTACGATAATCACTTGTTCTATACCGTGTGTCAACACATACTACATCTCCAAAGTAGTTATAATCCTGCAATATCTGTCAGGATGGTATCCGTACTATCACTTCGAAGTGTTCCTGCAATATCTGCCTACACATCACCAACAGACGGAGGAGAGAGAAACAGAAAAGTGGGTGGGTGTGCCGCTGGTTGGAATAATAATGAAGTCAGGCTGGTCATAGTTGTCAAGCACTCAATGCTTGCCAGCTTTTGACCGATCAATACAAATTATTGGTCAAACTTGCACCTACTCTGATGGGGGGATAATAACCCGGCAGGCCAACTCCAGGGTATAACCCGGCCCAAAGGACGCTGCGCAGGATCCGGCTAAGGATAAAGAAACTTCTAGAAGGCCCAAGGTTTATAGGCCTCGTAACCCGGATTGTGGGTTGCTGTAAGGAAAGCTAGGGTTTGTAGGCGGTGTTCGGGTAGGACTCAAGATGCGCCTTGGAGGGCAAGCCAAGTAGGGGGACGGGTGCTTTATAAACCGGCCCTATGCTTAGCTTTGGAGAGATCCAAGTAGTAATCATATCACCGAATATCGGGTATCCATTGTACACAAAGAGATCGAGTTAATAAAGCGAGATCGGAGACTCGGCGACTTCATCGCCGGCTACCAGATTGAATTCCATCATGTTTTCCTCTGAGCTAAATCCTCTCCCAAACGCCTGTGTCGACTTGCCACAGGATCAGTTACCCCTGGTAACATCTGCCGTGATCATCCCACGACATACTCCATTCATAATCACAGAATATGTATAAATATCATTTTGGCTCACAAAATCTCGTTCATACTGCGTTATAAGAACTATGATCATGTATTCCACGTTTATTATTACACATCACCAACAACATCCCTATCTAGTCTTCCGAATTTTCTTCGTGTCCCTTACTTATGATCGCTTCGGCCGTAACCATGGAGCATCTTCATTATTTAACGGGATGGTGGGGTCAGCTTTCACTGTGAAGGGTGGAATTTCAACAAACTTATTATAATCTTCTGACATGTCTGTCGTGTCCTCGATTCCCACGATGTTTCTTTTCCCTGAGAGAACTATGTGACGCTTCGGCTCATCGTATGATGAATTTGTTTCCTTATTTTTTCTTTTCTTCGGTCTGGAAGACATGTCCTTCACATAGAAGACCTGAGCCACATCATTGGCTAGGACGAATGGTTCGTCATTGTAACCAATATTGTTGAGATCCACTGTTGTCATTCCATAAAGCGGGTCTACCTTTACCCCTTCTCCATTCAGGTTGACCCATTTGCACTTGAACAAAGGGACCTTAAAAGAAGGTCCATAGTCAAGTTCCCATATCTCCTCTATGTAACCATAGTATGTGTCATTTTTTCCATTCTCGTTTGTTGTATCAAAGCGGACACCACTGTTTTGGTTGGTGCTCTTCTTATCTTGGGAGCTCGTGTAAAATGTATTCCCATTTATCTCGTACCCTTGAAAACTCCCAATAGTCGAAGATGGTGACCCTGCCAACATGTATAGCTGATCTTCAACAGTGGTGTCATTTATAAGACGTGTTTGCAACCAACTTCCGAAAGTCTCCATGTGTTCGCGTTTAATCCATGAGTCATCCTTCCCCGGGTTTGCAGACCGTACAATATTCTTGTGTTCCTCGAGATACGTAGCCATGAACATAGAATTTTGTAGAACTGTGTAGTGTGCTTTGGTCAAAGAATGCCCGTCCCTAGGTATCATTGTTTTCTTTCCCAGCGTTCCTTTTCCCCTCAGTCTCCCCTCATGCCGCGATTCAGGAACACCAATTGTCTTAAGGTCAGGAATAAAGTCAACACAGAACCCAATGACCTCCTCTGTTCCATAGCCCTTCGAGATGCTTCCTTCTGGCCTAGCACGGTTATGAACATATTTCTTCAAGACTCCCATGAACCTCTCAAAGGGGAACATATTGTGTAGAAATACCGGACCAAGAATATGAATCTCTTCACATAGGTGAACCAGGAGATGAGCCATAATGTTGAAGAAGGATGGTGGGAACACCAACTCAAAACTAACAAGAAACTGGACCACATCCCTCTGTAATCTTGTCAGACTTTCTGGATCGATTACCTTCTGAGATATTGCATTCATGAATGCACATAGCTTCACAATGGGTACTCGAACATTTTCCGGTAGAAGCCCCCTCAATGCAATCGGAAGCAACTGCGTCATAATCACGTGGCAGTCATGAGACTTCAGATTTTGGAATTTTTTCTCTGCCATGTTTATTATCCCCTTTATATTCGACGAGAAGCCAGACGGAACCTTGATACTGTAAAGGACTTCAAAGAATATTTCCTTCTCTGCTTTAGTAAGAGTGTAGCTGCTTAAGTAATGGCGTCTATCTGTGTGCTTGTTGCTTGGGTCTTTCATACGTTGCTGGTCCTCCCGTGCTTCTGGCGTATCTTTGGACTTCCCATACACGCCCAGGAAGCATAGAAGATTGACACAAAGATTCTTTGTCACGTGCATCACGTCGATCGAAGACCGGACCTCTAAAACTTTCCAATAGGGTAGCTCCCAAAATATAGATTTCTTCTTCCACATGGGTGCGCGCTTATCAGGGCCGTACGGAACTGGTTGGCTGCCAGCAGCCTTACCAAAGATTACTTCTAGGTCCTTGACCATATCGAATATATCATTACCACTACGCAGCTCAGGCTTCTTCCGGTTATCTGCCTCACCTCTGAAATGCTTCCCTCCTTTCTTTCTTACGGGATGCTTGATCGGAAGAAATCTACGATGCCCCAGGTATACAACCTTTTTACATTTATCCAAAAAAACACTGTCAGTATTATCTAAACAGTGTGTGCATGCATTGTATCCCTTGTTTGTATGTCCGGAAATGTTACTAAGAGCAGGCCAATCATTGATGGTTACGAAAAGCAACGCCCGTAGGTCAAATGGCTTTTGTTCGTTCTCATCCCACACACGTACACCTGGTTTGCCCCACAATTGTAAGAGTTCCTCCACTAATGGCCTTAGATACACATCAATGTCGTTGCCAGGCTGCCTCGGGCCTTTGATGAGAACTGGCATCATAATGAACTTGCGCTTCATGCACAACCAAGGAGGAAGATTGTACATACATAGAGTTACAGGCCAAGTGCTATGACTGGAGCTCTGCTCCCCAAAAGGATTAAAGCCATCTGTACTTAGACCAAACCATAAGTTTCTCACCTCTCCTGCAAAGTCTGGGAAGTCTCTCTCGATCTTTCTCCACTGCGATCCATCGGCGGGGTGCCTTAACTTTCTGTCTTTCTTACGGTCTTCTTTGTGCCATCGCAACAACCTAGCATCACTAGTAGGGAATTGACATTCTATGGAATGGATTTTGTGGCGCACCTCTATCTGGTGCGCCACAGAAATATTATTCTGTGGCGCATGGCTCCGGGTGCGCCACAGAAAAAACTATTTTTGTGGCGCATGTGGTGGACGTGCGCCACAGAAAGCGTGCGGGGCCCACACCAATCATTGGGCTGGGTGTCAGAGGCCATATTTTTATGGCGCACCCTGACGCGTGCGCCACAGAAAGGGAAACTTCTGTGGCGCACCGCACTGGTGCGCCACAGAAACACCATATTCTGTGGCGCATCCTGCCCAATGCGCCACAGAATATGTTGTTTCTGTGGCGCACCAGCCCAGTGCGCCACAGAATAGCATACTGGTGCGCCACAGAAATGTGCGCACTGTGCACATAAAGGTGGCAGCCCCCTCTCTCCCCCCCCCCCCCACTCACTTCATTGCAAGTGGATGTTGCTCACTCGCCCCCCCCCCCTCTCTCCACTCTATTTTTACACATTTAGTTCTCCTTTTTAGGTAGGTGAACCTATTTATTCGATGTATAATTGTTGGTGAAGTTTGTTGTTGTTGGGGGGGCCTAATTACCTTGCATCTATACTCCGGTCCCTCCCTCTCCCTCGCTCTTTTCGCGTGTCGTATCGAATCTACTCGGTGAGTATAGTTGGAGGTGCATATGTCTTGTGTGGCCATCGATCGATGTGTATGGGTGTTTGTCATGCATGTGCAGGTGGACCGATCGATTGTCGCGCGTGCGGGCGCGGTGGTGCATGGATGTTTGCCGAAATGTTGATTCACTTCCATTTCGGCAAACTTTTGCACCCCATATGTCCTACTTATAGGAGAGGTCATGCCGAATTTTTCCGGCGACTATGCATGCACGTTGTGGTTCTAATTTTCTGCTCTCTATGTGTCTGTGCAGGCAACCATGGTACTAGAAATGAGCTCTGCTCGAATCGCTAGATACAAAAAAGACGCGAAGGCGGACATGATTCGGTGCAACAGGCGGCAGATAAGATGCCCGTGTCGATCATGCAAACTCGTGCGCTGGATTGACCCTGATTCAGGACAATTGGAGGAGCACCTTCTCAGAGGCGGTTTCTTTGACGACCGCAACCACGTGGCACCGCCGCCGGCAGCAAAGTTGTGCACGAAGAGGAGGGCGAGCGAGGATATGACGGCGAACAAGATCATCATGAAGAAGGATATGTCGGCGGAGAAGATCGACATGACGATGAAGGCGAGAACACGGAGACCCCGCTAATTTCGGCCTTGCGGGACTCTCATGTTCAGGATCTGCTGCTTAAGGAGACGAGCAACGACATAGCTGCAGCTAGGGAGAAAGCCAAACTGGCGCAAATGGAGATAGACGGGGTGACTCCGTTGTTTCCTGGGTGCCGCCCCGAGGATACGCGGTTGCATGTAACGCTTGCTGCTCTGAAGATGAAGACGCAAAACAAATGGACCGACTCGAGCTTCAACAAGAACTTGAAATTCTGGCACGATCGCCTTCCCGAGGGGAACACATTGCCAAGCAGTATCAACGAGGCTAAGAAAGTCGTGTGCCCTCTTGACCTACCTCACAAAAAATTTCACACCTGCATCAATGATTGTGTAATTTATCGGGGGGAGTACAAGGACACAATCACATGTCCGAAGTGCGGCCACGGACGATACAAGTGTGGAACCAACAACAAGAAAATTCCCCGAAAAGTGGTATGGTACTTTCCTATCACTCCCCGTCTTCAACGGTACTACGTGGACCCTAAGGAAGCAAAGCTCATGCAATGGCACGCAAAAAGGGAGAAGCCGGAAGAAGATCCGGAGAAGGGCTATATCATGACACATCCTGCAGACGCTGCCCAGTGGGAAGCATTGGACATAGCTTTCCCGAGTTTTGGGGGCGACGCGAGGAACGTCAGGCTGGGTATGAGCACCGATGGACTCAATCCGTTCGGCAACCAGAGTAGCACACATAGCAGCTGGCCCGTGTTTGTATGGCCTTACAACCTACCCCCGTGGCTGTGCACCAAGCAAAAGTACATACACTTGAGTATTCTCATCCAGGGGCCAAAACAACCAGGTGTCGACATGCATTTGTATCTCGGGCTGCTGAAAGACGAGTTAGACACGTTGTGGAAGACGCCACCCCGTACGTGGGACGCGTACACTAGAGATTATTTCCATATGAGAGCCGCGTTGCTGACGACGGTCACAGACTATCCTGGTTACGCGTATGTATCTGCCCAGGTCGGCCACGGATTCTGCGGCTGCGTGAAGTGCATGGACGGGACCCCCGCATCTCCAGCTACCAAGGGATCCTGGGTCTTCGATAACCGTGTACCCAGGGGCTCGAAGGTGGCTTCGCCTGGATCACTCGTGGAGAAAACGCGGTGAGTTGTTCAATGGTAAAGACGAGCCCGATGGAGCCCCGCGCACTAGGAGCGGCGAAGAAATCGACGAGCTTCTGAAAAATATGGGACGAGTGCCCTTCGCCGGGAAAGAAACGACCCAAGCCAGAGCCGCTGCTGGGTGTATGGAAAGCGAGGTCTGTTTTCCACGACTTGGAGTACTGGCCGGTCCTCCACGCGCCTCATAGCCTTGATGTGATGCACATTACGAAGAACGTTACGGAGAGTCTGCTTGGCACTATTTGCAATTCGGAGAAGTCCAAGGATGGGCCGAAAGCAAGATACGATCTAAAACATTTTGGCATTAGGAAAAATCTACAGGTCCCCGCCGATAGTGATGATGATGATGACGATGAGGATAAGACGGAAGGGACTCAACGTCCTCCCCGCAAAAAGGCTAAGAAGAACACCGTGGTGCTTCCCGCTGCCTGCTTCACATTGAGTCCGCCGGAGCTTGAGCAGTTTTTCAGGTGCCTCGTAGAAGTCAGAGTTCCTCACGGATACTCAGGGAGTATAAGAAGATATCTGGACTTAGCGAAGAAGAGGTTCACCGGGATGAAGTCTCACGATTTTCATGTGCTCATGACGCAGATACTTCCTGTTGCGATCCGAGGGATAATGGACGAGCATGTCCGTGATACGTTGTTTGGCCTTTGCAACTTTTTCGACGTTATCACCCGGAAATCGATCGGCGTGAGGCAGCTCAAGATGCTACAGGATGAGATCGTGGTGATACTATGCGAGCTCGAGATTTACTTCCCGCCGGCATTCTGTGATATATGTGTACATCTCCTTCTCCATGTCGTTGATGACATCAGGCATCTCGGCCCGACGTTTCTGCACTACATGATGCCGATGGAAAGGCAGAATGGTGTCCTGAAAGGATACGTTCGCAATAGGGCCCGTCCAGACGCAAGCATGGCCAAAGGATTTCTAACCAACGAGTGCATCTCTTTCTGCGACAATTACCTAAGCACCGAAGACGATCAGGATGTCGGTTTGTCCACCAGGACGCACCGTGGCAGACTCAACGGAGTCGGTCACCACGAGGGCTGCCGCGACGTCCATGTCGGCATTCAAAAACGACGCGACGACTTTGATAGGGCTCACCGGGTCGCGCTACAACACTTAAAGTTGATCGAGCCTTTCGTGGAAGAGCACAAAAGCTTAATCAATCAGAATTATATTGAAATGGGCGGGCCGAGGAAGATGGGAGACGTAACCAAAGAGCACAACTCCGGCTTCACGCGTTGGTTCAAGCAAAGTCAACTGACTGAAGCACGGAGAAAAATGCCTTCTACGGAAGATGAAAAACTCATGTACATCTTATCACAGGGCCCCGGGCAGAACGTAAGGACCTATCAGGGGTACAACATCTCCGGTTACAGATTCTCCACCGAGGACAAGGACATGAGTAGCGAAAATCAAAACTCAGGAGTAACTATGCTATCATATGGCGATGCCGAGACTAATGTGGAAGAAAGATACTTTGGAAAGATCGAGGAGATATGGGAGCTCAACTACTGCGGAGAGACGGTGGTGCCAATGTTCCGTGTGAGATGGGCCAAGAATGTCAAGAAAGAAGGACGGTATTTCACCACAATGGTTATACCCGATGCCAAATCGAAGAACGCATCCGCGAAAAATGAGCCATGGGTACTCGCTAGCCAAGTTGACCAATGCTTCTTCATCACCGACCCGTCAAGGCCTAGCCGTGTTGTCGTGAGGAGGGGCAAGAGGAGCATCATCGGAATGGAAGGAGACGCCAACGAGGAAGACTTCAACAAGAACGGTGATCCGAAGATCGAGGAGGAGTTCGACAAGCACTTCGACATGCCTACTACTGGTAAAGTAAGAAGGAAGACATCCCTACCTACACACGGTTGTCCGTTCACGCGAAGAAATCTCAAGGTGGCCGGTATAAAGTATCCAGTCGCCAACAAAAAGGGAAAGAGACGCTAATTAAGCTAGATCGGAACCGAGACGAAGAAGAATTTTTTGTGTACATATGCTCATGTGTATGTTAGACAACCATATGTGTGTGTCATAAAAGATTGCGAAGAGACGTTATATTAAAATATATTCTAATATAAAATGTGTGTTTTATTTTTTTAATTGTAATTTACTGTTTTCTTTTTTTAATTATAATTAAATAAAATATTAAAAAACTGGGGCAATATCAAGATTCGAACCTGGGTGTTAATCATTCACTCATAGCAAACCACTAGACTAGTAACACACATTTGTCACAGTACAACCGTTCGAATTTTTTATTATCTATCCACACAATTCTGTGGCGCATCTCCAAAGTGATGTGCCATAGAATCGCTTTCCTAGTCAATGACATGTGGCCCCGCCAATCTGCCCACACAGCATGCCCACATATTTCTGTGGCGCACCACGGTGCACGGTGCGCCACAGAATTCGCACAATTCTATGGCGCATCTCTGCCTGGATGCGCCACAGAATTCTCTTACAGCCAATGACATGTGGCCCCGCTCCCTCGTCCCCAATCGATTCTCTCTCGCGAGCACTTAGCGAAAAAATCCCCTCGTTCTCTCTCGCGCACGACGAACCCTAGCTAGCAGCCGGCCGTGGAGGAGCACCAGGCGTGGAGGAGCACCAGGCCGTGGAGGAGGAGCAGGCGTGGATCGAGGAGCAGGCGTGAACCAGCGCCCGTGTGGAGGAGCAGGCGTGAACCAGCGCCCGTGGAGGAGGAGCGCCCGTGGAGGAGGAGCAGGCGTGGATCGAGGAGCAGGTCTTCGTCTTCATCACCTCGATCGCCATCGCCACTGCATCTCGACTCGAGGAGCAGGAGAAGGTACACTGCCCTCGATCTCTCTCCGTAGCAAAGAATTGCCCTGTGCTTGCCTCTGTTCTGTGGATATGAATTGGGATATCTGAAATTCAGTTAGATATCTGGAATTGAAAGGACAACCATGTGATGAAATTTGGTGGAACTGTGGTTTGCAGGTTAAAGCATTTTTGTGCTCTCCTTTGCTGGGCTTGATAGAATTCTAGCTGTGTTTTGTGCTCTCCATTTTCTTTTCTGTAACCCCTAGTATGTGCCAATGTGGAACCATCTGTTCTTGGTTTGGGACAGGTAGTAGAAAACATGGGTGAAGTAACCTGTGAACCCTGGAATGCAATGTGAATAAGGCACTAGATTGAGGGGATTGGATGGTTTTTGTGCAGGTACACATTGAGAGTTGCCAATGTTTCGCCGGAACGTCGATTCATTTCCGTTCCGGCGAATTTCTGGCACTCCGGCATGGCCTTTTTTAGCAAAGGTCATGCCGAAATTTTTTGTCGAACTAGCTATAGTGTTTCCTTTTGCTCATATACAAAGATTGTAAAAAGAATAATATGGCATAGGTTTTAAGATTCTATGTACAAAGTTGTTTCATGAAAAAAAAAAACGATATCTTTGTGGTTTGTAGAAAGAAATCCTCATTCAAGTTGTTCAGTGTTGCTAGACCAACATAGCTAAAACTTACCATTCTAATTTTCTAAACATCCTCCGAATGCATATATGTAGCGGCATCCTTATTGTCACACCGGAAGCATGAAAATATATGGATGGGATGGTTTTGGTTACCCAAGGCCGCCGCCCCTCAGAAGGAAACAGTACTCGTCGCCACCACCACCCAGAAGGAACCGGCGGTTGTTGCCACCACCACCCAGAAGGAACCGGCGGTTGTTGCCACCACAACAAGGCACAAAGTGTTGTTGGGAAATATGCCGCAACGACCGCCCAAAAGATCATCAAAAGCAGTTGTGCCTCAACCGCCGGCATCACAGCCGCCGGCATCACAGCCGCCGGCACCACCAAAGGACGTGGACAACCAGTTTGCTGGAGCCGCCGGTGTCGAAGACTATCATTACGATGACAATGTCGACATCAATGCCTACCTCAACACGGGCTACAGCCAAGATAGGTACATGCCTGATATGAATCGTGACGACGAAGCCTTCCGCAGTCACGACGATCAACCTAGACGTACTGAAGTCACGCAGCGTCTGACCTACCCGGAGGGTACAGTATTCAGCCCTGGCACACTGCATAAGACAATCGAAGGGTCGTCCCGAGCACCCGCACCCCCAGCTCCCTCACCCCCAGCTCCCGCAGCAGATCAAGCCACCGACAGCAAGAAGATTAGGAAGAGACCTGCTAAAAAGGTCCAGCATACTAAGATCTTGGCCGACGCCGTGATACGACCCCCTAAGGATGGCTTGACCCGCTTGCATGAAGCTGGGAAACCGATACTGGGTCCGGACGAGATACATGGGGCAACTGGACCAATGCTCACATTGCAGAACATTATCGTGATGCTAGAGGGTCTCCTTCTTCAAGACAAGTGTCCAAATTACCCTGTGTTCACGGTCAAGGTGCCAGAGGGCCCGGACTTCGTCAACGAAGACCCCGCGGGACTGTTCTTCATAGCGTATGAGGATATCTTCAGTCTGTTTCACTCGAGACGGCTGGACTATAACTTGGTCCGCCTATACGCGCTAAATGCTCAGCTGCAGATCCAGCGAGAGTTACCCCCTCACGTTATGGTAGCGGATCCCTACTACATGCGTGATAGCCAGCTGGAGGAAGGATCAAGTACACGGACCAAGGCAGTGAAGTACCTCGAGAGCTTCATGTTGAGAAACGGTCAGAACAAGACGAACATTCTTTTGCCTGTCTTCCCCGAGTAAGTCTCGCGATCGTCTTAGCTAATGTTTTTTTTCTAGGTTTCATCCATTGCTTATCCTCGATTCAATTGCATGTGTTGAGCAGGGACACATACTGCACACTCATCGTGCTTTGCCCACAATATTCACTTGCCCAATACTTCGACTCGTCGAATGTGACGAAGAGGAAAGACTACACCAGAATAAGGGGTGTTCTCGATGAGGCTATCAATGGCTACGCCCAAAATGGAGGCACATTCGAAAAGAAACAAGAATGTATCAGGCCGGCTACTGGCAAATACGGGTTCAGGCACGTGACCGATTTCCCCTGCATCAAGCAGCCGGCTTGGAGCACGAAAGAGGCCTTCTATGCCCTCCATCACCTCAAAGGGATTGTCCGCGATGCAAACAATTTGAATCATCCTTCTAGACTCCGAGACTGGTCTAACAAAATGGCGGGGGAAATCTCACAGGAAGATCTTATACAAGATTTTCATCGCATCAAAGTCAAGTTGTCGGAGATAATCATTGAAGATGTCAACAAAAAGGGAGGGCCCTTGCACCAACCCATAGGGTTATGCCAGAGGGATATCCAGGAACGCCTAGAGCGGCAGGCTGATCGTAGGTCGTGGATGACGAAGGAGCTATATAAGCCGTTTCCGGCGCCGCTCCAGTTGAGGTATCGTTGATCGAGGTGTGCGTAGCTAGCTACTATTAGTTTGTTTAACAAAATTTGCTTAACTTATATAAGCCTAGCTACTATATTAGTTTAGCTCTAAACTTAGGCATAGCTAGCTACTATTAGTTTGCTCTAAACTTAGGCCTAGCTAGCTACTATTAGTTAGCTCTAAACTCCTAGCTAGCTACTATTAGTTTGCTCTAAATTAACTTAGGCCTAGCTAGCTTTATGTTTGTATATCTTTGATGTTTATTTTTTGTTTCCTTAGTTGTTTTTTGTGAACTTATATGACTTAGTTGTTTTTTGCATTATACTTACTAATATGCTTTGTGTCTATCTATATAGATGACGTACTACGTGGTGTTCGAGGGTCGGGTTCCAGGAGTCTATGACGAGTGGAAGGACTGCAAAGCACAGGTTGACAAGTTCAGCGGCAACTGCTATAAAGGATACAAGACTAGACACGAGGCGGTTGCGAAGTGGAGGGACCACCAGTCGAAACAGATGAACAAGATGAACAAGATGGAGGCCTCCTACAAGCTACCGTTCTTGCTCACCATCGTCGCCGTGCTTGTAGTCTATTTCATCTTAGCTTAGGCATTTGTAACTTGACAACTCGAGTAACTATGTGGTGACAATTATTGTTCGATGATGTGTTTGACAACTCGAGTAACTATGTGATCACTTTGAGACAAATTCGATACTTTGCACTATGTATCACTATTGTGATTAAGTAACTTTGTAAAATATCAGTAATATGTTATATGTTGTCAAATATCACTGCTGTGAATAATTCCTGTATAATTCCTGTATATTCAAACTGTATACAGCAGAAACAATTTAAATTTCGAAATATTGCAGATGTTTCTGTGGCGCACCATTGGAGAATTCTGTGGCGCACCATTAAGGGATGCGCCACAGAATCGACCATTTCTGTGGCGCACGGGCTAGGTGCGCCACAGAATCCACTATTTCTGTGGCGCACGGGTTTGGTGCGCCACAGAAATTATTTTTGTGGCGTGTGTTCTGTGGCGCACCCCTGTGGCCCCAGGGTGCGCCACAGAATAGGATTTTGGTGCGCCACAGAAGAGGGTTTTCCTACTAGTGCATGCTCTTTGTTTCTAAACAGACGTTTCAGCCGTGGTATTATAGGAGCATACCACATCACCTTAGCAGGAACCCTCTTACGCGGGGGCTCGCCGTCAACATCACCAGGGTCATCTGCTCTGATCTTATACCGAAGTGCAGTGCATATCGGACATTCATCCAAATTCTCGTACTTCTCACCGCGGAAGAGGATGCAGTCATTAATGCATGCATGTATCTTCTGCACATCTAATCCTAGAGGACAGAGAGATTTCTTTGCTTCGTACGTACTCTCAGGCAATTCGTTATCCTTTGGAAGTTTTGGCTTCATTAGTTGAAGTAAACTCTCATATGCCTTGTCAGTCACACCGTTCTGTGCCTTCCATTTCAGCAACTCCAGTGTGGTACCGAGCTTTGTGCTACCATCTTCGCAATTTGGGTACAACAATTTTTTGTGATCCTGTAACATGTTGTCCAGCTTCAACCTCTCCAATTTGTTTTCACAGTCTTCCCTTGCATCAGCAATAACTCGGCCAAGATCATCATCGGGCTCTTCTGATGCCTGTTCTTGATCACCTCCTTCTTCTCCATTCTCTTCCATTGCAGTATCGTCGTATTCAGGGAACAAAGGATCTTCTTCTTATTCTTCATCGTCTTCCATCACAACCCCTCTTTCTCCATGCTTCGTCCAGCAATTATAGCTGGGCATGAAACCTCTCCGAAGTAGATGGCCGTGAATGATTCTTTCGAAAGAGTGCTCTCTGACGTTCCGACAATCAACACATGGGCAACACATGAAGCCATTATCTTTGTTCGCCTGAGCTACAGCAAGAAATGCATTCAGGCCTGCCATATACTCGGAAGTGCGCCGGTCACCATACATCCATCGCTGACGTGCATCCAGCTGCATCGTATAATTAAGTTTATCAAAATACATTACAATAACATATTAATACGACAAATACTACTTTTTTATGTATCAGTTACAGATGAAAAAGATAAGTTTGTTAACCTCGGTCGAAGATACCATTTTCAGTGAGCTTATGTGCGGCTCGGGAATTTCGTCGAACACCTCGTGTGCATAGTAAAATAAAACACACTAACACCACACTCTCTCACACCTCCAAGCAAAAAAAAAGATGGAAGGGGGGAGGGGCTGGGGCAGTATATATAGGGGAAGGGGGGCATTGGTCCCGGTTCGTGGACTGAATCGGGACAAATGTTCATGCGCGTGCCACGTGGCATGTGGCTAGGCATTGGTCCCGGTCCGTGGCACGAGACGGGACCGATATGTCCCCCACGAACCGGGACCAATGCCCCCAGGCGATTCCTGTTGCCCCGGGCGCACGAACCGGGACCAAAGCATGGCATTTGTCCCGGATTCGGTTGCAACCGGGACAGCTGCCCCCTGGCCCCCTGGACGAGAGGGGTTGTTTCCACTAGTGTTAGTATAATCCATGTTTCCGAGTTTCGACTGATTGGTTATACCCAGTCACTTGGCATGAAGATTAAAATACTATCGAGCCATTTCAAACACTAAGGACAGTTAAAGCATATAACCAGAGAACTTAGAAGATAAAGGAATAAAAACCCGGAAAAACTTGCAAAAGACTTAATAATATTACTGCAAAGGCGGAGTACTTGTTTATACAAATGAATAGAAAGCATTACAATAAGTTTACATTGTAAGAGCAGTAATGCTTCTATTTTCTATTTCTACCCAGGACCAGGAAACATCCTTCACGCATCCGATTCTTCTTCGCTGCTGGATTCCTCGGGAGTTTCCGGAATAGCTTCTTCCGGGTAGAGGGTGGAGACGTTCACCATGGTGGAAATCTTGGTGGCGTGACCTTTGATTTCTTCAAAGATGCTGGCCCGTTGCGCCTCCGTGTATCCTTGAGGGATGCCGGATGCCACACGCCAAGATTTGGCAGTTGGGTAGTGCATGCGCATGAGCCCTAGAGCCATGCGCGCACCACCGCGTGCCGCGGAGCGAAGGATGGACTCTCTGGACTCCGCCACCTCCACGATGGCTCCTGGAAGTTTTTCAACTTCCAAGAATTTCCCAGTCTTGGAAGGAAGACATTTGTTGACCAGCAACTTCCCCGCAGCCTTGATTGCGGTGAATACCTTCCCGAAAGCTCGGATTTTTTCAATCCGAGTAAGCTGGGGGCTATCTCCTATTTCAGTAAAACACACAAGTGTTAGAGAAAACAGAGAAAGATGTAAACATGGAATATCCGGTAAAAGAAAAAGTACTTACCGAGAATCTTGTCCATCTCGGTGCCTTCTTCCAGGCGCTGGTTCAAGGCGTTCTCCAGATCCAGGATAGTGGCCTTGTCCTTGGCAACCTGGTTGGAGGCCTTAGATTCGGCGATTCCAACAGCTAGTTGGCTGGCCTCCAGGTCCTGATGTAACTTCACAGTAAGCTTGTGAAGGTCCAGGTTCTCGCAGCGGAGGTTTTCGACGTTGCCGGCATCTTCAGCAATTTGTTTGGCTTTCGCCAAAGAAGCTGAAAAGCAAGTAAAAAAAGACGAGTTAGATAACTCGGAAAACTACTTAGAAAAATTACACAATTGAAAGCAGAGAAATATTTTACCTGCTGAATCCTTCAGCTGCTGCTGGGTGGATGCCAGTTCCGCCTCCTTAACATCAAGAATAGAAAGAAGGTTTTCCACCTCCTTGTTCTTGATGGTAAGTTTGTTGAAAACTTCCAAGTTGATGTTCTCAGCGGTAAGCTAAAACACGGAAAAGAGACAAAAAAATGCTTAAGTTAAAAACAAGCATAAAAGTGAAAAAAGCATTAAGGCAAAAGCATTCATTTGACTTATTGCTTGGGGGCTAGAGATTACCTGGCTCATCCGCTGCAAACCTGACAAGTTTTCGTTAAACTCTTTTGCATACTCTGCAAAAAGAGTCCCGATATGGCTAAGGCCTGGATGACCTTGAAATATTTATCAAAACTTGGAATGGGATCCTCCTCAGCTGTACAAGAAGGACCTCCCATTTCCGGGGCCACCCTTTCCCTCGTGTCTGTTTCCGGCACAATGGGATGGCTGGTCTGCTGGGTTTCTTCGTTCATGGCAGCAGTATGCTCTTCTGTGGCAGCAACCGGAGTATCTGGGGCAGTTGCAGGAGAAGGATGTGGCCCTCTTTTGCCCATAGATTTAAGCCTTTTTAGATTTTTTGGCTTCAAGGTCGTTGGAGCCAGGCTAAAAAGAGAAGTACCGGGAAATTAAAATTCCGAGACAAAGGAAGAAAGTTTCGACAAAAAGAGCGAACCCGGATGTCAAACCTGGAGGTAGTGACGGGAACCCAGTCAAGGTCGATTATCTCCTAGGAAACGGAAACCTTCTTGCGTTTCCGTCCACCTGCAAAGTTGGCACGTAGCACGTCCAACTCGGCGTCAGACGCGAGGTCTGTCTCAGTAAGATCGAAAATCTATCAAAACAGACAATGTCCGGGTTAAGACAATTATCCGAGAAAAAAGAACGCAAAACCCAAAATGTAAAAGATGTACCTTTGGATCCGGGTTTGTCGCCGTGTACATCGGCCGGCTTTCCTCATATTGGTCGCGTGCTGCGACCAACTGGTTCACGCGCTTTCGCAAATCCTTTGACGTCAAGGATTTGTTCGTCGTTCGCATGGCGTCCGCGGTTCCCGTGTAATCGCATAAGAGCCGGGGACCATGGTGAGCCAAAGGTTGAATTCGCCTCTCTAGCCAGCATAGAACTGTATCCATGCCGGTCAGAGGTGGATCGGAAGTGACGAGTTTAGCGATGCGTTGCTTAATCCTAAGCAGATCTGGCGGCAGGGTCTACACTGCTTCTGTTGCCCAGTTTTTCTGGGGAGTGGCGGAAGTGTTGGCGAAAGGTGGAATCCCTGTTTCCTTTCCAGGAAACGGGACGTCTGGGTGGTAGAAGAAAGAACCCGTCCAGAATTTGACGGATTCCGAAGTTTTTATCTTGGGGAACCAATCTTCCCTGAATCTACGCAGGGTAAAAGATATGGTCCCGCAAGTTGGGAGTGCGCCCTCAGAGGGGTTTCGCTTAACCCCAAAACAGTACATCCAGAAATCTAACCTAGGGGCTAAACCTAGATACCCTTTGAAGAGGGCCTAGAACCTGGCTAAGTATAGAATAGAGTTGGGTGGCAAATTGTGGGGCTGGATGTTGTAGTGGTTGAGTATTTGGAGGAAGAAGGCGGATGGTGGAAATCCCATACCTCGTGAGATGTGCGAGGTGAGGAGAACCCGCTCTCCGGCCCTGGGTGAAGGCTCAGACTCTTCTTCCTCGTCCCGCCATTCCCCCTTTACAATCAACCCCTCCTTCTCCATTGTCGGAAGAACGGAGGGGGTGATATTACACCGGCTCCAATTGCCGGAAGTCGCGCCCTCGTCTTCGGCTCCGGCGGCGGCGGCCGCGGTGGTGAGTTCCTCCCCAACGAGGAGGATTTTCTCTTCTGCCGTTTCGGGGACGAGCGGCGGAGGTGGCGCAGAGGAAGAGGCGGCCAGATTTTCGGCCGGGAGATGTAGATCCTCGCAAGCCTGGCCGTCGAAAATGTTCTCTGATGCGCTGGCGGTGGCGTGGCTCGGCGAATCGAGCTGTGGGTCCATCGTGTTGATGATTTCGTCGATATCTGCAGCGAGGGAGTGCTCCTCGGAGGCGCGCGGTGAGTCCATGAACTAGCGGCGTAGTGAAGACTTCGAACTCCCGATGAGAAATTCCGGGAACGGTGTTAAGATGAGCACGGGCTCTGCTCTACTCTCGCTGGAACTATGGCTCGAGGGCTATGGCGCTTGGACGCTAGAAGGTAAGAGGAGAGCGGAAGGATCGCCGAAGGGCACGAAGGAGGCTATTTATAGCCGTAAAACCTTTACGATATGCGCTAACGGCTCTTTAGACCGTTGGATTTTCAACGCGTGTCACTTGCCGGGAAATCCGGGAAACGAGGCGGCGAATTCTATCTCCTCGTTTCCCGCGAGAATCTGTCAGAGATACGTTTCAGGGTTTCACACTCGAAACCCAAACGTCCCTGACGTCAGCATGGTTTCATCGCTGACGTAGGAAGTTCCTTCTCCACGAAGGTCCGTGGAAGAAAAAGCCGGATTTCTCGAAATCTGAGTTTCGCGCTAAAGCGTGATTTGAAGGAAAAGGAGAATCGAGACGAAGAGCCGACATTTCACGGAAAGAATGCAAAATTGACGAAAGACGGCGAAATGAAGTTTCAATCCTTCTTGGGGGCTACTGTCGGATATATACCAATTAGGGGTATATCAGATAGTGCCCTAAAGTGCCGGATTACCAGGGTGACCTGAGTGGTAATGGGTTATGGTCCATTAGGCGGCCCAGTAAGTTGACGTGCAGAAGCCGGATTCTAGAAGAATCCGGACCACGATCCACGTGGCACGGCTTGGAGTAGAAGGCGGATTCTTGCCTTCAAAGTTAGAACTTACCGTAGTCTTATAGGTTTCCTTTTCTGTAAGCCCTAAACCGGCTATTATATAAAGCCGGACGGGAGAGAAGAATAGGGAGACGAGATAAGCTAGAGGCTAACTCGCCGAGAGGTTTATCCTCGCCGAGTAGCTAAATCAACTCACATTATAATTTGTATACTTCAGGCTTCAGCCCTGAACCTGGGTAGAACTTTGGTGTCCTTGATCGTCATACTATCACGTTCCCCCCACGTCTCTATCAGTAGTCTCATGGCACCCTCGTCTATGAATTCTACTACGATGTCTCGACAACTACTAAGAACTAAATTCTGGGTCATCATGGGTTCTGTTTGACTATAAGAATCAAAAATCCTAGACCAAGCTTCCTTGAAACTCTCCTCGCTCCCTTGCTTGAAAGTGAAGATTGTTTCTTCCGGTGACATAGTGACAGAAACAAAACTAGACATAAAAGAAAGCAAATAAATAACAACTATAAAGTAAACTAATTTTATTTTTTTTGTTTTTATATTGACGTGGGAATGACTTCCGGACATGTCGGGAGGGCCTACCTGGTCTAAGGACCAGCACTGAAGCCCAGTACGGAGGACTACCCCATGGTTCTAGAAGGCCCAGCTACAGCCCACTCGAAGGCCCATCCGGGTCCGAGAGGCCATAGTCGTATTCTTGAAGCATAAGACAAGAACTCCTATACGTAGTCTATTAGGACTCGTGTAAACCCCTCCTGGCTGCATATATAAAGTCAGCAGGGAGGAGATAAAAAGGGGATCCAATCTAGACAAGAGAAAAAGAAGATACAAGCCACAACTAGACTAGACAATACATGGGATACCCCGTACACACCGACATGGCATCGTCATTGTAACAGCTCGATTATCTCGCCATAATACATATCAGACAAGTAGGAGTAAGGGTTTTACCTCTACGAGGGCCTCGAACCTAGGTAAATCTTGCCTCCTTGTTAGCTGTCGAGATCACCAGCGCGTATATCGTTCCTCTACTCGAAACACTACCGGATCACCCGAGGGATTTGTCGACACGACTCATCGACAATTGGCGTCGTCTGTGGGAAAGACACGCGCTGGATCTACGGTCTCGCCAGCCTAATCTACATCAAGCTTATGGTAGTCGACCCCATGGATTCGATCTACTTCGGGTCCTTCAACTTCATCAAGCACTCGCCGGCATCGCGCACGGCTTTCATCATCTACATCAACATCGTTCTTCACGCGCAGTCTGCAGGACAACATCAACATACATATTGCAAACGCCATCAACGGCGACCCGGAACTCATCTGGAAAATTCCGTCGGTGTAAATATGCGAAATCAAATTATCTACCGGCTCCAAAAAGAATTGGCGAATTCCAACGGTTAGATCACCGTGGATGACCCGATTACTGAAACCCTGTCAGAATCCAACGGAACTCCGCACGACTTGGGGAAAACAATTTTCACAGTCGACTCGGATATCAATTCGAAAATCACACCATTGAAAAGCTGCGGAATACAATCCCGCAGCACTCCGTCTTTTTTGATCCAATTCCAACAGTTAGATCTCCATCAACGGCTCGCGCACTGCGACACGTTTTGGATCTCTGCGAGTCCGCGAATCCAAATCGTGGATCCGAATCCTATTTCGTCAATTTGCAAGTCGACACAAAGGCCAAGCAAGGTTAACAAAACATGACGACTCGCCATACTAGTGCCCGAGGGCTCGACATCAATATTTCCCTCCGTATACACACAACAAACATCGCGACTCCGCCGCGTCGAGTCATTCAGGTAAACATCGCGGCTCCGTCGCGTCGAGTCCTTCGGACAAACATCGCGACTCCGCCGCGTCGAGTCCTTTGGGCAAACATCGCGACCCCGCCACGTCGACTCGGTCCACCGCATCGAGTCCTTCGGGTAAACATCGTGACTCCGCAGCGTCGACTCGGTCCGCCGCATCGAGTCCTTCGAGTAAACATCGCGACTCCGCCGCGTCGAGTCCTTCGGACAAACATCGCGACTCCGCCGAGTCGACTCGGTCTGTAGCATCGAGTCATTCGGAAAAACATCGCGACTCCGCCGCGTCGACTCGGTCCGCTGCGTCGAGTCCTTCGGGAAGCATCGCGACTCCGCCGCGTCGACTCGGTCCGCCGCATCAAGTCCTTCGGACAAACACTTCGGGAAGCATCGCGACTCCGCCGCGTCGACTCGATCCACCGCGTCGAGTCCTTCGGACTAACATAATGACACCGCCGCGTTGAATCGGTCCGCCGCATCGAGTCCTTCGGGAAAATATCGTGACTCCGCCGCGTCGACTCGGTCCGTCGCGCCGAGTCCTTCGGACAAACATCGCTACTCCGCCGCGTCAACTCGGTCCACCTCGTCGAGTCCTTCGGGAAAACATCGCGACTCCGTTCAGAAAACATCGCGACTCCTCCGCACAACTCCGCTGCATCGAATCCTCTCGACTAAGCGTCTCCAGGGCTGTCCTTCGCCGCAGCCACACTCGTTGCTCGGTGGTTGTGCTGCAAATTAGACACACTCGAGAATTCGCTGCAGCCGCACTCGACACTCGGGGGCTGAAGCGTGAAGCAGCCGCACTCGACACACGAGTCCGGTTTATCGATTCCGGCGATATTTGTCGACTCCGTCACTCGGCACCGCCTCGTCGACTACGGCAGTGTCATACAAAGATAAGTTCCTCTCATACGATTCGACAAATTTATCTTTTTATGTTTATAATCTGTTGTGAAGCTACACCTGACACTCGGGGGCTGTGCCCCACAAACTACATGAATAATCGAGACCCGTCATGCTACGCGTTACACTACCGCATTTACACGCTACAACCCGAGTAGCTGATACCGCCTGACGTCGAACCTTGACTCCGACCCGGTTTGCAGCAGCAACTGACAGGTCGGCAAGGAGCATAGACAATGGTTGTCAGGCTAACGAAAGGGCACAACATACGATGCAAAAGTGTCGCGCAGGGTCAAATCATTTCCTACCAACAGGCCATACTCGACTCTGCGAGTCGATAGATTAACCCGAGCAACAATTTGTTCTGTACATTTCGCTAGACACAACACTAATGTTACATTATTTAACCACATCCGATTATATGGCTGCAACTGCAACGCAGGAACCACAACATCGGCTGCAACTTCGACAGTCGACACACATCCTCCTCTTGGAGACGACAATCGACACAATCCTCTGCTCGGAGTCGACAATCGACACAATCCTCCGCTCGGAGTCGACACATATCTTCCGCTCGGAGTCGACAATCGACACAATCCTCCGCTCCGAGTCGAGAGATATCCTCCGCTCGGAGTCGATATTCGACAGTTGACACAAATGCTCCGCTCGGAGTCGACAAATACCCTCCTCCGAGAATCGATGCATGCCCTCCTCCGCGAGCCAACAGAAGACAAGCACACGGGGTTAGTTTCAGAACAACCTGAGCCTATGCCCGATTCTGCGAGTCGAACATAGCCTCGGAGGCTACTCCCATCGGGAGCACTGTCGTGCACCTGATAAATCGAAGAAGCGGCGTTAGAAGATCTTTGAGTCTATGCCCGATTACAAATAATCGCACATAGACTCGGGGGCTACTCCCATCGGGAGCGCTGGCCACGTACCCAATGAGTGTTGGTCGCGCAACCGACGAGCGCTACACGCGCACTCAACGTACTACCGCATCGGAAGCATCTAACACGCTGGCCGCGTACCTGAGGAGCTCTGTCAGATTTTTTCGTCCAGGTCCTTATTGTGGTCGTACAAACCGCATATTAATTCGGATGAAGAAAAGAAAAACATCAAACTTGTCCATCTCGACGAAACGCATACGACAACGTGGGCCAATTCGAGAAATCAGAACATCTTGAAGACTTTTCGGGTCCATCTTCTTTTGTGGACTCGGTGGCTGAGCGTCCGCGTCAACTACACGACTTCCACGTCGTCGTGCGACTCCGCCACGTCCGCGTCGACTCCGTCCACCATGTCGAGTACATATCTACTGCATCGACTCCGTCCGCCGTGTAGAGTACATCTCCACCACGTCGACGCCGTCCGCCTCGTCGACTACACGACTTTCGCGTCGACTCCGTCCACCATGTCGAGTATATCTCCACCGCATGGACTCCGTCTGCTGTGTCGAGTACATCTCCACCGTATTGACACCGTCCGCCTCGTCAACATCACAACTTCCGCGTCGACTCCATCCGCCATGTCGAGTACACCTCCGGCTCGACGACTCCGTCGACCGTGTCGAGTACACCTCCACCGCGTCGACTCCGACACGTCTAGTCTCTCACACTTCTCGCCATGTCCCATCGGCCGAAGAAGTGCTCAGTGCACCACGACATCACGCGAGCATCAGTCAGCAGATGTAATTTTCTTCGGAATATTCAAACAAAAGGCCACTCGCCACAATCATCACCGAAAATATCGCGGCTCCACTACACAAAAAGGCACTCGCCACGCAGCAAGGAAAAGATTGTGAGTATGCGGCTCCCGCAAAAACCACGACTCCGCATTACGATGTACATACACATCATTCGGAACAAAAGAAAATACTTGTTGCGCATCCTCACAACACGAAATCTTTTTTGTATAAGCCTCAAGACGCGAAATTTATTTCGCATGAGCATCCTGACACGAAATATCTTTCGTATGGGAATTTCAACACGAAATATCTTTCGTGCAACTACATTGACACGAAAACTTCTTTCGTATAAGATTCAGAAATGCGAAATGTCTTTCGCACAAGATCAAGAAAAAGGAAGATTTCTTCACCCGAAAGATCGCAGAAATGCGACCAAGTTAAAATCGCGAGTATGCGGCTCCCGCAACTCTACCTTACGATGTACTTACACATCTTTCTTATCCTGGATCGTTCGGCCGACTAGGCACATCTGGATACCATATTCTTTCGAGTACGAAGGTAATACCCAAGGATCTCTCCCGTGGGCATGGAATCGCACTCAAGATGCGTCCTCCAGTAAACTTTCTGTGTCAACAACACGAAGAAAATCCTAACGGACGCGCCGGGTACCCCTTTAGGTTAAGTTCGACTCGGTAAGACCTCCGCGGCCTAGTCGCAACGATCACCTCACCGGATTCGAGTCGGAGGTCTCGAATTCGTGTAGGCCAGAACTGTTTTTGCCCTAGATGCAACTAATTGGCCCTGAACTTTCGGGAGAGCCAAGAGAATGAGCCACATCCTTCTGCGAAAACCGCCAACACAAGGCACATTTATCACTAGATGCTCGAGTACACGAGCGCGTCGCGCCCAGGGTATACACCCTCAAAACCAGGCAATTGAATGACCAGTCGAAGAAACCAAGAACGAACTTTGAGTGCTTACCCGACTATTCTCAATCGAATAAACACTCGGGGGCTACTAACGTGGGAATGACTTCCGGACCTATCGGGAGGGCCTACCTGGTCTAAGGACCAGCACTGAAACCCAGTACTGAGGACTACCCCATGGATCTAGAAGGCCCAGCTACAGCCCACTCGAAGGCCCATCCGGATCCAAGAGGCCATAGTCGATTTCTTGAAGCACAAGACAAGAACTCCTATACGTAGACTACTAGGACTCGTGTAAACCCCTTCTGGATGCATATATAAAGCCAGGAGGGAGGAGAGAAAAAGGGGATCCAATCTAGACAAGAGAAGAGTAAGATACAAGCCACAACTAGACTAGACAATACACGGGATACCCCGTACACACCACCATGGCATCGCTATTGTAACAGCTCGACTATCTCGCCATAATACAGATCAGACAAGCAGGAGTAAGGGTTTTACCTCTACGAGGGCCCCGAACCTGGGTAAATATTGCCTCCTTGTTAGCCGTCGAGATCACCAGCGCGTACATAGTGTCTCTACTCGAAAATCTACCGGATCCCCCGAGGGATTTGTCGACACGACTCATCGACAGATATAAAGAAGCAAAAAAAGAAAAAAAAGAAAAACAAGACAATAAACAAAATAAAGAGGTTAAGAGTGAGAGACTCCCCTTTCCAGAAGACTTCTTTCTCCCCGGCAACGGCGCCAGAAAAAGTCCTTGATGCTGGCAAAGCGTGTTGGGAACCCCAAGAGGAGGGTGTGATGAGCACAGCGGTAGGAATTTCCCCTTAGTTAAGAACCAAGGTTATAAATCCAGTAGGAGAAATAGGATCTTCGGAAGGTTGATGCCACTGACGGTGGTCATGGCGTCTCACCGGTGTCAGCACCAACGCGGAACCTTCACACAACACAACCAAAATACGTTGTCCCAACGGTACAGTGAGGTTGTCAATCTCATCGGTCTTGCTGAAAACAAAGATTAGACGTATAGTGTGAAAAATGGTGTATGCTTGCAGTAAGTAAAGAAAAGCAGGAAATTGTAGAGGTTTGTTTAACAATGTAGGAAAATGGACTGGCGTTTATAGGTTCACTAGTGGTGTCTCTCCATAAAAGATAGCATGCTGGGTGAACAAATTACAGCTAGGCAATTGACAAATAAAGGTTGCACCGTACTGCACATTCATGACATGAAGACTACTATGATATTTAGTGCGGGCATTACAACAATATACATAGACCGTAATCCAACTACATCTATGACTAATAATCCACCCTCGGGTTATCATCCGAACCCCCGTAGGTATTAAGTTGCAAGCAACAGATAATCGCATTAAGAAATGTGTGTAATGTAAGCAATGATTGTACACGCGACACTCACACCGCTGTTTTCTCCCTAGTGGCAACATCACATCCTCCCCCGGCACGTTTCTGTCACTCGAGCACAGGCGAAAAGGAGGCGTGAACCCACTATCGAGCATAAATACTTCCTCTTGGAGTCACTAGCAACTACTTGGCCAGAACAACCACTAGGAATGGAAAGCATGAAACATCACAAATAACATATGCAATAAAGACTATAATCAACTTGACATAAGTTCAATATTCATCGGATCCCAGCAAACACAGCACATAGAATTACATAAGAACATCTCGATCATGCTAGGCAGCTCACGAGATCTAAACATTGAGGCATAGGAGGAGAAGACAACCATCTAGCTACTGGTATGGACCCGTAGTCCAAGGATGAACTACTCACGCATCACTCCGGAGGCAGGCATGGTGATCAAGAGGCCTCCGGTGCTGATCTCCTCTCCGGCAGGGTGCCGGGAGACAGCTTCAGAACCCCCCTGATCTAGGGTTGACGACGACGGCGGCTGTTGAACTTTTTGGGGATATTTGATCAGGTTTTTAGGGTTTTCCATCAGAAGGGATTAAATAGGCGAAAGGGCAAAGGCGGTGGAGCCCTAGGGGCCCACACCACCCCCGGGCGGCTAGGGGGCGCGCCACCCCATGGTGTGGGCCTCCTGTGGCCCCTCTCCGGGTCTCTTCGGGACTCCGTGGAACCTTTGGGAATTCTAAGACTTCCGGGCTTGGAATTTTCCAATTCCGTTAATATTTCCAGAACAACTTTTCTGAAACTAAAAACAGCAGAAAACAGGGAACTGGCTCTCTGGCATCTTGTCAATAGGTTAGTCCGGAAAATCTATAAAAATGACATAAAGAAGGGAGAAAACATGTACAATTGGCAACGCCGATGGGCGAGCAGGGGGCCACACCACCCCTAGGCGCGACCAGGGGGACCCGCGCCCACCCATGGTGTGAGCTCCCTTCCGACCCTCTACGGTTCTCTTTTGGACTCCGTGGATCCTCCCAAAATTCTAAGACTTCTGGGCTTCGAATCATCCAATTCTTAGAATATTTCCATAACAACTTTTCTGAAACTAAAAACAACAGAAAACTAGAACTAGCTCTGTGGCATCTGCTCAATAGGTTAGTCCTAGGAAATCGATAAAAATGGCATAAAGGGTAAAGAAAACATGTAGCATATGGCATGAAAACAACATGGAACATTATAAATTATGGATACGTTTATGAAGTATCAAAATCCCCAAGCTTAGTTCCTACTCGTCCTCGAGTAGGTAGATGATTAAAACAAAATCTGAGGTGACATGCTACCAACATAAACTTGATCATCTAAATTGTAAAAGCATAAGTATAGCTGAGATCATAGTACTTTAAACACACGCATGATAGATATAATTTTAACAATGAAACTTAGCAATCACCTTGCATCATATAAAGTAACACAAATAAAAGATCATGAATAATAATGCACTCGAAAGTTATACGTTTGTTTCAAGCATAGAGAAAACATGGCGAAGTGATATTTCGCTTGTCCCTAAGAGTAGGGAAAAACATAAATGACAGGACACCTTGAAAGTTCAAGTGGATGACTGGAACAAATAATTTGAGAGCAAATAATAACACAATATGAATCAATTAATAATGTTTCTGGGACAAATGCACATTAAACTCAGAATGGCAACTATGCTCTCTCAACTATGCATAAAGTTAGAAGATGGAGACTCAACATAAAAGTAAAAGAAAGGCCCTTCGCAGAGGGAAGCAGGTATTAACTCATGTGCTAGAGCTTTTTATTTTATTAAATAGAGGTATTGAAAACATTTTTAGAGATGTGTATGCTTATGTCAACGAATAGTTAACAGAAAATACAGTACGTCACAAGCCAACTAGACTTCACAAGAGCGACTCCCATTGAAGGACGCAACTGGGGTCAGGCGGTCATCCCTCTTTATCTTTTGTTTACACAATTATGCTTTGACTGATAAATCAGAGTAAAAAATAGTGAAGATAATTTAATAGTAACCAATTTTGGGGTTGGGCACCCGGCTGCCAGCTCTTCTATCATTTGGATAAGCGGATGAAGCCACTAGTCCAGGTGTGTAAAGTCCAATCAGCAAGTGAGATAAAGATTCTCTATTTACGTCCTCATGAGCTAAAACATGGGCACAAAACAGGAATAATTTTGAAAGTTTTAAAGGTAGCACATGTGAAATTTACTTGGAGTGGCGGTTAAATACCACATGTAGGTAGGTATGATGGACACATTTGGCAAACTTTGGTTTTTTAGAGTTGGATGCGCGAGTAGAGCTCATACTCGGTACAGGTGGAGGCTAGCAAAATACTGGGAGCGAGAAATCAAGAGAACAATAATGGTCATAATCATGCATAGAGACAAACACATTATTAATCAAAGCATAAAGGGTATTACAAGTTCAAAAACTAAATGATCATAGAAACTATAAGTTACTGGTTTGTAGTCATAAACATGGTGTAAGCATGCGCCAAGTCAACCAAATAAAGCATTCAAAGGACAACACCACAAATTCATGCTTCAATATGACAACAACAACTCATGATTCTTTCAATGGAACATTAAGCACTCTCAGCTATTTGATACAAGTCATGCTAAAATAGCAACTACTAAGCATAGAATTAAAATAACATATAGTATGACATGAAAAAATCTAGCCACAGTCTATACTAGGTTCTATTGCACCGTTATAAGCATGAAAAATGTACTACTGCTTTCCAACACCAAACATTTTATACTGAACAAAAACTCTCCAAGAGATATAGCAATGAAACAAGAGGTTTATAACACAACTCTAATAAAACTAACAGCTCTGAATAAGAGATGCATGAAAAATAGGAGATAAAGGGGAATTTTGCAGCAACTAGAAGAAAAACTAAGAATACGAGCATAACAAGTATTCGTATGAAAAAGCGGAGCATGTGTCTCTCCCACACAAAGAATGATAGGTTCCAAAAATATTATTGCAGCAAGGAAAACAAAAGAAAACAAACAGACGCTCCAAGTAAAAAAATTCATATGATGTGACCGAATAAAAATATAGGTTCACTAGAAGTGGCCTGATAAATTGTTGATGAAGAAGGGGATGCCTTGGGAATCCCCAGGCTTAGACGTTTGAGTCTTCTTATAATTTTTGGGATGAACCACGGGGGCATCCCCAAGCTTTGACCTTGCACTCTTCTTGATCACATTATATCACCCTCTTCTCTTGACCGTTGAAAACTTCCTTCACACCACACTCAAAGTAATTCGCAATAGAGGGTTAGTGCACAATAAAAAATTCACATGTTATGCAAGTACACAAGAATTTTTGATACTTTTAAACATTAGCTACATCCACTGATGTTTTGTGGAGCAAAAAAATCCACTCGACATAGTAAAAGAGAGAATGCAAGTAAAAAGGCAGAATCTGTCAAAACCAGAACAGTCTGTAAAGATGATTTTTTCGGAGCACTTAAGTTTCTCAGATAGAAAAATGTAAAAAAAACAAAAAAGTCGGAATTATCTGAGGAATAAGCAAAAAACTTTTCAGGTAATTTTGATCTTTCTGTGAATTATACGATTTTTTACGGTGGACAGCAGAAATCTGTTTCCTGGGCAGAAATCCAAAACCAACTCCAACTTTCGCTAGAAACTTTACTTGGCACAACTAATACATGCAAATAATGATACAAAGGAGTTTCTACAAAAGTATACAATACCTTGACTCAAAGAAAACAGGACAAACAAAGCAAAAATAAAACCATGGGTTATCTCCTAAGAAGTGTTTTTCTTTAAGCCTTTTAGCTAGGCCCAGAAATATGGAATCAGGTGTTTTCGAAAGGACAGGCATTTAAATCAAGATAAGGCAATTCCTTAATAATGCATTGTATTTTATCTAAATGATTTTAAGATGTTTATCTCTTAGAACTTTTAGGTTTACTACTCTCATCAAATATATTTTCGGAACAATCCAATCAAATTTCTTTTCTTGGACTTCATGCAGTGCTACTAATTAAAAGGGGGTTGGTATTTTCTACTCCTTTTCACTTTTAGGTTCAGCTTTTTCAAGAGCACCAACAACGTTTACACATGAGCCTACCATATTAAAATAGTCAAAAACTTTTCTAGCTTCTATAGCAACATCTCCAAATTCCTTAAGGATGGTTTCTAAGATAATTTTTTTTCTATATCTTCAATATTATTGAAGTTGATGAACATTTGCTGCAGTATGGGGTGAAGGTTACCAAACCTAGCTTCTAACATGTGAATTAAAGAAGTTGCAGCAGTTTCATAATTTGGAGCAAGCTCTACTATGGATTTTCCTCAAAAATTTCATGATTACTAACATGATCAAAGAATTCTGTAATGGTATCCTTTCCAAGTATAGAACCACTACCTACTGGTAGATCTTTCATGGTGAACTTAGGGAGCAACATGATGAAGAATAACAACGGGAAAACAAGAATAACAACTAGAATAAGAACTATTTTTTTGTGTTTTTGATAAAGAGAAGCAAACAAGACTAAATAAAATAAACTAAGCAAAACTAAAAAAAGTAATGAGATTGAAAGTGAGAGACTCCCCTTGCAAAAATACTTTTTCTCCCCGACAACGGCGCCAGAAATTTAGCTTGATTCGCATGTAACACACGTTCGTTGGGAGACCCCAAGAGGAAGGTATGAAGAGCACAATAGTAAGTTTCCCTCAGAAAGAAACCAAGGTTGAATCGACCAGTACGAGAAAGAAATCACTTCCGAAGGTTGATGCAGCTGAGGTGGCAGGGAGCACTACCGGTTCAGAAGCAACGTGGAACCTACACAACACAATCAAATCACTTTGCCCAATAAAGCAGTGAGGTTGTCAATCTCACCGGTTTTGCTGAACACAGATAGGTTAAACGTACCGTGTGGAAAATAATATTTGTTTACAATAGATGAAAGAGAACAGTGATGGTAGTAGTTAAACAGTAGCAGCAGTATGAAACCAGAGATTGAAGTGGCTGTATTATCAGTATGAGGAAAATGGACCGGGGTCCACAGTTCACTAGAGGTGTCTCTCCAAGACAGATAGATAGCAAGTGTGGTAAAAAAAATACAGCTGGGCAATTGACAGATATAAAGGCTGCACCGTAGTGCATATGCATGACTTGATGATTACTATGTGATTCATGCGGGCATTATAACAAGATACATAGACCATCATCCAACTGCATCTATGACTAATAATCCACCCTCAGAATGTCATCCGAGCAAACCTTGGGTATTAAGTTGCAAGCAAAACATATCGCAGTAAGCAAAGTGTGTAATGTAAACAATGTAAACATCGTTGTTTTCTCCCTAATGGAAACAACACATCCTCCATTCGTCGCGTTTCTGTCACTTGAGCACAGATGCAAAGGAGTCATGAACCCACTATCGAGCATAAATACTCCCTCTTGGAGTCACTAGAATCTACTTGGCCAGAGCATCTACTAACAACGGAGATCATGCAAGATCGTAAATAACATATACATGAAAAGAACATCATAGATTGATAATAAAGAGACATAGCATTCAATATTCATCGGATCCCAGCAATAAAGAGGCATTACAATAACATGATCTTGATCATGTAGGGAAGCTCACAAGATCTAAACATGATGCATAAAGAGGAGAGAACAACCATCTAGCTACTGCTATGAACCCATAGTCCAAGGATGAACTACTCACGCATCATTCCCGAGGTGGGCATGGTGGTTTAGAGCCCTCCGGTGATGATTCCCCCTCCCAGCAAGGTGTTGACGATGACGGCGGCTGCGAATGTTTTTCGTCGAAAAGGCTCTCCTCTTTAGGGTTAACCCTTCGAGGAAACTAAATAGGCGGGAGGGAAACGTCGGTGGGCGAGAAGGGGGGGCACACCACCCCTGCGCGCGACTAGGGGGGACCTGCGCCCACCCATGGTGTGGGATCTCCTCTGCCCCTCTCCGGTTCTCTTTTGGACTGTGTGGACCTCCAGGAATTCTAAGACTTCTGGGCTTCGAATCGTCCAATTCCGAGAATATTTTCAGAACAACTTTTCTGAAACTAAAAACAGCAGAAAACAGGAACTGGCTCTATGGCATCTTGTCAATAGGTTAGTCCCAGAAAATCAATAAAAATGGCATAAAGTATAAATAAAACATGGAGCATATGACATGAAAACAACATGGAACATCAGAAATTGTTGATACGTTTATGACGTATCAGCCCACTTATGAAGTGTGTCGCAACAGATCATGTGAAGACTATGGGTGTTCGTCCGACCCCATATACAAAACCTGTGATTAAGATCTGTTGCCCGACGTACTCGAGGGCACCGAGAGACTCTTAGGATGTTTGGATCAGTTGATTGCATGCAATGGAAATGAAAGAATTGTCCTGTAGTATGGAAAGGTAATTACAAAGGCCATTGCAAAATTCCAACCATCATTCTTGGGGATGTTGCATCATCATATCTATAGATTTGGCATTTAGTCTTTGGATTGCCTGGCTCTCATAATGATCTGAATGTGTTGTCGATATCATCACTGTTTACAAGGCTTGTATCCATAGAGGCTCCTCCTTGCAACTATGTTGTCAATGGACGTTAGTATTCAATGGGTTACTCTCTTGCAGATGTCATCTATCCTTCATGGGATACATTTGTGAAGACAATCCCACGTCATCAAGAAAACAAGATATCTCACTTTGCAAAGTATTAGGAATCGAAAAGGAGACATGTGTTGAGAGCTTTCAGTGTGCTTTAGAAATGCTTTTCCATTGTTCATCGCCTTGACGAGTATTGGAAACAAGAGGTCCTAGGGCAAATAATGACATGTTGCATCGTCTTGCATAACATGATCATTAAATATGAGCGCGAGATGTCGGAGAACTAGAGGTGCATCTCCAATGGTGATCCGATTGAGCCCGAACACGATGCAAACATGATACAAAGATTTCTTGCAACACATTGACGCATTGAGAACCAAGATTCATACTCAGCTTCAACATGATCTTGTTGAGCATCTTTGGCTACTTCACAACACTTCATAGTTGATCTTTACTTCATTTCAACCCTTCCGTGTGTTTGGATTTGAATAACTTGGTTTTTAAACTTTAAATTTGTAATATTCATGAATTGTTTGAATCTTAGTTATTATGTTTGGATTTAATATGTGTGCAAATTAGTTGAACTGTAGTATGTTAAAGTAAAACAAGAAAAACTTTACAACCAAAATTCTTAGCGAGTTAAGTTTAGGGGATCGGCTAAGAACTGGTATTTTATTGCGGATCAAATATAAAGAGTTAAACGATATGGAGACGTTTTAGGGGCTAATTTATAAGAGGTCGGGTAGATATTCCCTAAGAGGGAGCCGGAGAAATTATTTGTTTTGCAGCACCCATGGATTCCCCTAGTCCATCCAGTTCAACACTCCGATTAGATTTTGTCAAGTCTCTAACGTAGTTGTCGTGGTGTGTTTTGCATATGGCAACCGGCAACTCTTTTTAGTCTAACCATGGTCTAAAATTTTGGATTTGTGCCAATTTCGGAGATGAGTAGACGACACTTTCAGGTGAGTGTTCTTAACTGCCTTTCTGGTGGCTCTGATTTCACTTGGTATTGTCTCCAATCGTGTGGTAGTTCCGGGGGCGTTCTAGTCGGGGTCAAAACAAATTCCCTGGATGTGTTAAGACGGTTGGGATGTTGAGTTTCATATTAAACTCCATGCACGGAATAAGGTTGATCATTTTTCGTGGAGTATGGTTTCTATGTATGCAGTGGGCCCGAGAAGATCATAAACATGTATTTCTTCATGAATTGGTTAATCTGGCAAAAGATAGTCCATATCATATTCTTATAGACGGTGATTTAAATTTGCTTGGACTCCAACATGAGAAAAGTCCGCTTGCTAGTCATTGTCCATTCTTATAGAATATTGTTATAGACGGTTTGGATTTAAGAGGTGTAATAATTCCTAGAAGGCACATCAGGTGGGCGAACAACCTACCAGAACCAACATACGAGATATTAGACCACATATTTATGGATACCAGCTGGGAAAATAAATATCCAATGGTAATTGTATAGGTATTAGTTCCATCCACCTTTAAAATCATTTTATTTTGCGAATGGTAGAAGTCATATACTTCCTCCGTTCCATATTAGATAACTCCCATATGGATGTATCTAGACATATTTTAATGCTAGATACATCTATTTGAGAGTCATCTAATATGGAACGGAGGGTGTATTAAACAAGTTCGACCTTACAAGAACAACCAAACAAAAAGAAAAAATTACCAACATATCCATGGAAAATTCTTCACCTTTCTCCACACGGGGCAAGTCGATTACGCGACATGAACCTAGGTCGACCCCACACCTTCTTTGGTTAGCCGGAATCATGAAGTGTTGTAACCGTGAAGGGAAAGTCACATCACGTTGCCAAACAACGATATGAAGCGTTGATCGACCTGGAGAAGAGACCAGAAGACCTAAACCATCGTGGATTTTTTTTTAGAAATAGAGATTCTGCCCCCGGCCTCTGCATCAAAATGAGGCACACATCCAGTTATTTTATTAATCTTAAAAACGAACCATGAAGCCTTACAAGGGTTTACAAGGATCAACCAAAAGCCACCTGTCGGACGAACATCATCACACCTACAAACTCTTGATGAAGGGGTGATCATAATCGGGGCCACATTCCCTGAACTAACATACCAACACACATCATTTGATCTGGTTGCTTACACTAAGCCGCCCGGTGACGAACTGGGAGCACATAACCGATTCAGCAGGCCCGCGGTATACACCGATATGCACACTCGGAAGCCGCTGCCGCTGACATCCGCAAAACTATCTTTTGGAGAGATCAATGCAGAAACCTTGCCAGGCCTGCCATCGACGCCGCCATGGCGCCAAACCACACCACCTTCCTACGCGCGTCCATCAACTGCCTCCATCGCCGCACCACGCCGTCAAGACACGCCGTCTTTGACGAAGATGAAACACCGCACCACCAGCAGACCCCCTCGAGGCAGCCCGTTATCAAAAAACAAAGCCCCGCAGGGGGTAAACAACACCGAAGGTGCCGCCTTCGTCCGAGCCCTCGTAACACGTGCAGTAGACGAGTGATTAGCAGTAACAACTCCTTCAACAAGGTGGCGACACCCACCGGCGTCGCAGTCCGGCTAGAGCCCGGATTTCACCGTCCGCCGTCTTCACATTCTAGATCCGCCAGGATCCAATCCTCGCACCGAAGCCTTAGGGGCCGATTCATGGTAGAGGGAAATCACCGCCCCTCCGATCTGCCTAGAGGAGGCCGAAAGCCTTCCGTCACGCCGCCGCATGAGCATACATGCCGTGCCGCCGGCTGTAGCGCCATGCCCAACCTAGGAGACCAACCCGCGCCGACATCCTTGGGCGAGGGAACGGGAGAAATCCCCGCCGCCGCCGATCGGCCATGCTTTGCCTGGTCGATCTCTTCTGGCGGCGGCGAGGGAGGAGGGGAAGGAGGAGAGGGGCTGGCGGCGGTGAAGTTTTTTAGGGTTCCCTTCGGCCGCCGTGTGAGGGCGGACGCGAGAGGAAAGGGAAGCGAGAGATTTTTGGTTTGCCCCCAAACCATCGTGGATGCTGCAAGCGCAGCTCAAGGATCTTACCAACGAGACCTTCTGAATCATCGCTTCTCAAATTAACATCTCTCGGCTAACTAAAGTAATAACTTTAGCACCATATAAGATATTTTTTAACTCTGAGGCAAGAAAAAAAAAACGGATGTCAGACGTGATGCATCTCTTTGATTTATGGTGATGGTTGGATCGCGTTTTTCTATTTTTTGTAGCCTATAGGGCCTAAAGAAGGTATGCCAAATTTGATTCTTTATTCGATTAGATTAGCCATAATATATAAAATCGGCTAATTGCATTCGTCACAAGCCATCTAATCATGGTAGACCATACCGCAAGTGGTTCACCTACATGTTGCGTATCTAGACTCTGCTTATTTTCTCGAAGTCGCGCCTATGTCAGGGTTGCAGCGCCATGTAAGGTTTGCTGAGCGCAAGAGGAATGGCTCAGCAAGGCGGGAGACACTCAAAATTGACGTCAGGGAAATCGCCGAATCTGCAAGTCAAATCTCGATCGGACTTGGCAGTTGGTATCGATCGGGTGAACGGAACGGAGCGGTGTGTAAACCGCCGTACGCTCGCAATGTCTGTAGCCCATGCAATACATATTACCCTGAAGAATATCAGTACTCCCTCCGATCCGAAATAAGGGGCGCAGGTCCTGACCTATGCATGCATAAATTTGTGAAGCAGTTACGCTCATTAATTAGGATCGGAGGGAGTACAAGTTTTGCTAGATTATACTAGTAGGTGATATGCAGGAGATGCGAGCAGGTTAGATGTTCTCATAACAAACCCTGCCTTCTCAGTACTTACCATGCGTGTTAGCTAGATGTTCACTTTCAGAGCGCACTTTCACCAGCCTTACATTTGACAAGGCCTATCTGCCTCACCAGTTATAACGGATTGACAATGATGTCACCGTTAGCGGAGTCTCTGTAATCGTTCATACCGGTGGTCTAAAGCCAATAACAAACACCTTGCCCGTGAGCCAGTGACCAAAGCTTCGATCGATGCTTGACAGCTTGAGTGAGCTGCAGCGTATCTTTTGTGTGTCCAAGGCTGCATCAGCTGATCAAATTCGTATCTTTTCTATAGTATCGCAACACAACCGAGACTGATATAGTATCGCAACTTGAACCCCGGCAACTGATTCCCGTGCCCTGCTGACTAGTCAGTAATATCGCAACTTGTTGATCATATGATGCTCATACATTTTTTTCTATTCTGAATCGTCCTATGTATGCTGATCGATTCGATCTTCTGGCACGCCACGTACGCAAACCGTACAAGATGTCAAGATGTGCATGGCCAGTTGCACAGAAGGGAACAATTTAGACGCTATTAGGAGAAAATTCAACACCGCCCTGTTGGTACTATTTTAAGACGGATTCTGTGACTACTCAACTGCTTTTCATCACTTGGTAAAGTTATTTTTTGCTCCTATTGCATACTAGATTCAGAGGTCCCAAGAATAATATTTTTTTCTTCCATATTTTAATTGCTTTTGAGTTGCTAAATCATTTTTGTACTTCCTTTTATGGCTGATCGCAGTCTTACCTAAAGCCATGATTGCCAGAGAAAATGCGGGGCATTTTTGCTTTCATATGGGCGGTAAGCAAGATATACAACTTCTCACGAGAGGAGCGAGGTCCGTGGCCCATCCCATTGCCCCCATCATTTCAGGTCCTTTTTCATACCTCCCGTAAGTAGCCGGTTTAGAATTAGTCAAAAGTCACAATTTGTAAATCTCCAGCGTTTGTAATCTGACCCGATTATAGTGAAATATATGCTTGCGTTTTTTTTTCTCTTTCAAAGGATTTTCTTCGTCAAAATCTCATGTTTCCTTATCGTTATTTTCCTTTTGTTCGTCGTTTATATTGCCTATGGCATATAACCTTCAATCCTGAGAGTAATGTTTTTTTCTTTCATATTTTAATTCATGGACATTTTAATTGCTTTTCAGTTGCTAAAGCATTTTTGTACTTCCTTTTATGGCTCAATGTGAAAGACCGCGGTCTTACCTTAAGCCATGATTGGTAGAGAATATGCGTGCCATTTTTTGCTTTCATCCTATGAGTAGTAGCAGTGAGTGCAGTAGTTCCATTTCGCGGTTAACTCCATGCGTGATGCCCATTACTCATATATATCCTGGACAAAGGAGGCTGGTCCCGGATCTACAAGCAATTGATTAAGCCTGTCTTGGTTCAGCAAAGCCGTGATTCGTAAGCAAGAAAACAGAAGGGAAGCGCGCTGTACTTTCCTCACGTTAACCTAGCCATGGCACATTACTTTAGGTATCGAACTCACGTTAACAGTACCAATCAAGTACTGATCCGTACTAATCTAAGTATATAATGCTAGCTAAATTATAGAACTTGGAGACAAATAAGAAACAATTGCCCTGATTAATTAACTGAACTTCCCTAGATTTATATATATATATATACTTTCATACTCATGTACTTGAACGAATATATAAATCTAGTTCAGCTTTGTCAGTAACGGAGCATATGACCGTCGTCAATGGTCCTAACTTGAACCTACGTTAATTAGTGTCTGTGTGAGTCATAGGTTGCCGGCGCGCGGACCACATAGCCGTACTAGATAATACTAGCAAGATAGAAGAAAGTATCAAGGGTTCAATAAATAATTAGCTACGAACGTTAATTGGACCACACATACGGGCCGGTGCGCATGGTACAACCCTGAACCACACTAAACTAAGCCGGTTTGGTAGTTCAACGACATGAATTTAGTACCACCACAGCATTATGCTAAGCTACAAAGGTTTGGTCAAACTCCAACTGCAACCGGCCGGCATGCAAACTCCGCACGCAAAACGCAACGAGACTGCACCATGCACCTACACACGCGAGTTTAACTTTTTTCGTGTGAAATCACACAGCTAGAAAGTACCGATTAATTAGCTTTTTCGTTACTGTTCCAGGGAGCAATGTAGGACTGGAACCTACACGAGCATATGGCAAATTTTCACAGTGCAGCGTTTTCGAGGCTGAGCTCTAGTAAGCTTGTATATTGAAAACTAACAATACTTGAAAGTTTTAAAAAAATTGGGAAGAAAAACATAGATACAGATAATGATGAACTCCACTGGTATGCAAACACCAAACCGAAATTCATTTTATAGGTTTTTCAAGAATACGCCCTAGGAGACATATTAATCTCATAGAAGAAAGGCCGGCGGCCTGTACAACGCCATCACGCTACAATCCAGATACACATCAAGCGGATTACAATGCACCCTCCACGTCGACCAGGTGAACAAAACACTCCCGAACTTGAAACCTACCCCAAGAGGTACGGAATCAAGGTACCAAACTTCAGGACCACGTCACGATCAAGGCGAGACCCATCGCACGACGATACCGAATCCAGGCCCTTCGGATCAACGTGCCTCTCCTCATACGCCTAGAGGGAGTCGGCGAGAAGAAGGCAGAATCCAATCGGTCTTGGGAAAGGTGAAGATTTTGGCACACCCGCCATGATGCACATTGCGCCCATGAGGCCTTTGCTCCGAGTCAGCAGCCAATACCGGGCAATGCATCAACACCTAACCGCGCCGATGAGAGAACACCTCTGGTAGCCAAGGCGACGTCTTCGAGAAGAGAGCGACAACCGATGAACCGGACCTAGGGTTTCCCCCGGCACTCGAGGAGCGGGACACGGTCTGGGCCTTGGCTCCAATGTGCAGGATTTTCACCTGTCCATGGACCGTGGCCCCCTAATTTTTGCTCGACCGGAGACGGTGGGAGACGAAGCACACACGGGCACGAGCCTCCACCTCACAGAAGGAGAGGAGAGACACCCGTCTCACCGAAAAGAAGAAGGCCGCCGATCCCCATTGGCTCCACCGTCGGACAACATGGGCTCGGGGGAGGAGGCCCCCCATGTCGGCCAACCACCACCGCTGCTGCTGAGGCCATGACACAATGAAACATGGCTTGTGCACTCCGCCACCACGCCCTGCCGCCGTGGCCTGCAAAGGCCCGGATAGGCCCATATCGATCCCAGCCACCATGCGCGACCATGGTGATAAAATGTATACGTGTAGTTGAAAGATCATCGTCCGTTTTGGTAATCATATGACAACATAACCATTTGATCTAATGTTTGTTCAATGGATGAAAATGCCCAGGTTATTAGGTTCACTAAGTTTATGGGGCACATGCTCGTTCTATATGAAAAGTGTTAGGTGAAAGGGAGCCAGGGAACCAAATATGCAGGAGCGGAGGCTCCGGTGAATCCACCGGAGGCTCCGCTCAGGCTCCGGTGGAGGTCCGGTGGTTGCTCCGCCAAACCACCCCTCTGTTGGAGCAGAACGGAACCTACAGCGGAACCTCCGGTGGATCTCCGGTGGGCGGAACCTCCGCCAATTCCACCGGAGGCTCCGCCATCCGCCAAACACTTGGCTCACGCGCAAGCAGGGTCCGGTGCGCCTCCGGTGGCACCTCCGCCAAAATGCCCTTCTGTTACCGCAGGGCGGAGGTACCACCGGAGCCTCCGGTGGACGTCCGGTGGACCCCATGGCCCAGTGCAAATGGGCTCCGGTGGAGGGTCCGGTGGTTGTTCCGCCAAACCACCCTTCTGTTATCGCAGGACGGAGGTTCCACCGGAACCTCCGGTGCGCCTCCGGTGGGCGGAACCTCCGCAGTTTCCACCGGAGCCTCCGGGCCGTTCTCCACCGCGTGCAAGCTAGGGCACTGCGCAACTGCGCAGTGAACAGGAGACCACCGGAGCCTCCGGTGGAACTGGACTGCAACGGCCACTTAAATGCAAGGGGTATAAATACCCCTTCCCCTACCTCTTAAATGCCAAGCTTTTCCCATTCTCTCTCCTAGCCATTAATGAAAGCTTCAACCACCTAGATCTCCCACTCCGTCCACCCAAACACTCCCAAACTTGGTGGAGAGCTAGAGGAGACCTAGATCCACACTTCCACCAAAGGAATCTCAAATCCATCCACCACAACCTAGTAGATCTAGAATCCTACTTGAGGCCTAGAAACCTTAGTAGATCTCGTGCTTGTAGTTTCCACCTTGTTGCAAGAAGCTACGGATTGCTTGAGAGCCTCCATCCATCTTGTGGAGTGATCTCAAGTCCTTGTAAGGGTTTTGTCAACGCCTTCAAGTCGACCTCATAGTGGAAACGAGCATCTCCCTCACCGGAAAAGCTCAAGGAGAACAAGGTGTGCACAACCGTGCTATTGAGGAGCGCCTAGGTGGCTCCCCACCTCTCCAATGTAGACGTACTTCTCTTTGAGAAGGAACTACGGTGAATCATATCCTTGTCTCCTTGTTTACACTTGTTGTTTGCTTTACTACCTTACGCTTTACTTCCGTTGCGCATATCGTTTTGTTCACATAGGTTGCTCACCTAGTTGCACATCTAGAGAACCTTACTTGATCTTGCTAAGCCCCACTAAAAAGAAAAGAAAAGAAAAATTGGTAGTCAACCTATTCACCCCCCCCCTCTAGTTGACCATAGTGCACTTTCAATTGGTATCAGAGCCTCGGCTCTTACTAAGGGCTTAACCGCCCAAGAGTACAATGGTCGATGAAAATGCCCCCGGAAGTTCTAGTGCGGAAATATCCAAAATGGCCGACACTATATCTAACCTACAAGATACGGTTGGAATTCTCCAAACCGAACTATCTAAGGTTAGCTCTAGTGTTAGCTCGGATGTGTCTAGCATGAAGAAAATGATGGAGGCACTGATGGGGAAAACCAAGGAGTCCACGGAACCACCTCTCACTACCGACGATGTTAGCTCGGACGAAGATTCCATTCCGGATATCGACGAGATGGAAGCTAACATCGCTTTAGCTAAGGCGAAAGCCAAAGCAAAAGCCGATAAAAAGGCTAAGGGTGGTGTGAGCTCCGAGGGCTCCAAGTCTCAATCGGCTAACGGTTCGGGGTCTCAATCTAAAGTTCCACCACCTCCCAATTACGACTCTATTCACCCTATTGCCACTATGCCACACATGGTTAATGTTGGAGTTCCTCCCATGCTTAACACTAACGAATTTTCTTCTTGGAAGTTCGATATGGAGTCTCACATTTCAGGATCTTGCACCGCATTGTGGAGAAGCATTCTATATGGATTTCACCCTCATGATCCGAACAACTTGACTCCAAGAGAGGATGTGGAATTTCAACTCAACAAGACCTCTCTTGTGACTATCCAAAAGGCCCTCCCAAGAGAACATCTTGAACACATTCGCGGTATCAAGACCGCCAAGGAAGCTTGGGATAAGCTTGACTCCTTGTTCCAAGGCAATGCAAGCATCCAATCATCAAAATACGATGTTGCTCTTGACAAGTCCGAGAACTTTGTCATGCATGAAGATGAGAGTCCCGAGGAGCTATATAGAAGAGTGGTCACCCTTGGCAATCAATTAAGGGACTTTGGAAAGGAGGAAATCTCCGATGAGTGGATCAAGAGGAAATTTGTCAAGGTCATAACTCCTTTTGAGAAGAATCTCTCCACTAGCATTCGAACAAGATCCGACTACAACTCACTCAACTCCATTGGTGTCCTTAGTGAGTTCATAGCCATATCTTTGTCTCACAAGAGCGCGGATGATGCTCTTGCTCGCTCAAGAGGCCATGGGAAGTCTCCTAACCTTGCCTTAAAATCTAAGGCCATGGCCAAGATAGAAGAAGTGGATGATGATGATGATGATGATGATGATGATGATGATGATGATGAGGACTATGAGGATACATACAAGGGTGCCCACAAATGTATTGCTCTTGCCATGCAAGGGTATTGGAAGAGATGGGAGGCTCACAAGGCCGGTGCCCCTAAACCCTCAAGGAACAAGACCTTTAGGAAGAAAGGGGAGCGGCCAAGGACTTGTTACAATTGTGGAAGTGCAAACCACTTCGTCAAGGAGTGTCCTTTTGAGCCACGAGAAGAGAATGAAGGGAAGCTTGTTCGCAAGGACAAGAACAAGTCTCCACAAAACAAGAACCTCGCTAGAAGAGTCCCAAGGGCTCTATATGTTCAAGAGGGCCCAACATTGGAAACATACTACTCCGGAGATGAAGGAGAAGATGAAGTCGTAGGTGTCGCCCACGTCGCCATAGCTACGACTTCCTCTTCATCGGTCTCTCTATTCGAATCTCCCAATGAGAAGGCATCGATCCGACCTACATGTCTCATGGCAAAAGCCACCGCGGTAATATCTTCCACCTCCAAGTCTACTATCACTAGCTCTCCCTCATTATTGGATTGTGTTGAAAACATTGTTGATGATGAGGAGGCCAAGAACCTAGGATCTTGGTTGTGTAGTCTTGAAGGTGAAACTAAAGAAAAAGTAAAAGCTCTCCTAAGGCAACTTGATGACGCCAACTCTCTCATTGATGAGAAGGAGGAGATCATCACGACCTTGGAGAACCATGGCGGTAGCCATGAGAATCATGATGACGAACTCGTCAAGGCTCTCGAAAAGGAGAGATCCATGAGAGCTTCTCTTGAAGAGAAACTATCAAGTCTACAAGAGACTTATGCTATTAGTGTTTCTAAGCTTAGAAAAGATAACGAAAAATCTCTTGCCAAGCTTAAGAAAGAACATGCCAAATATCTTGTTTTACTTAAAGAATTTGAAGAGGAAGAGTTGAAGCTAGGAATAGCTCACCAAAAACTTGACGAGGAGCATGACAAACTAAAAGAGGAGTTTAAATCTCTTAAAGAAATCCATGACAAACTTGCTAAGTCTCGAATCAAGCTTCTAGCTCAACAATCTAATAAGCATGTTGCATCTTCATCAAATATCATTGTTATTGTGCCTACCCCTTCTTCTACAACTAACATTGTAGGGAAGGAAAGAATTCTCAATGATGCAATAAGCTCTCAAGGTGCCAAGAAAGGAAAAGAGGGACTTGGCTTTGTTTCCAAGTCAAAGAAGAAATCCAAGAGTGTCACCTCCCTCTCCAATAATGTTATCTTTGTGAAAGAGGGCGAGGTGCCCAAAGAAAAGGAGACCAACGCCATTATGAGTGGTGATACCTCTAGGGGGAGCATCACTCATAATGATTTTGCCGGAAAATATAACTCATCTTATGTTCTTATGAAATCTAGAGATGGACATGTTTATGCTAAATACGTTGGTACTTCTTATGGTGATGATTATCATTGGACTATTTGGGTTCCTAAGACCCTTGTGATTAACAAAAGAGGACCCATTGAAGGATGGGTACCTAAATCAAGAAATTGATCTCTTGTAGGGAAACGCTTCCAGAGCACATAGATTGACAGTGGATAGTGGTGCATCCCAACACATGACCGGAAGCCATGACGCAATAAGTAATATTGAACCTCCTCTACCACATCTCAATTGTGTTACAATTGGTGACAAGTCCGAGCTTAAGGTATTGGGACGAGGCAAGGTAGCTATCTCAAATGATTTATCAATTGAGAATGTTCTCCTTGTTGAGTCCCTTGGCTATAACTTGATGTCCGTTCTTCAACTTGCGAAGTGTGGTTTTACCTCGTTCTTTAATAAAGAGAGTGTGATTGTCACTTGGGAGACTTCTCTTAAAGTAGCCTTTGTTGGGTTTGTCGAGAACGGCATGTATGTAGTGGACTTCTCTAAAGAAGACACGTGTGCCGCGACATGCCTAATGGCTAAAGTTGATGTGGGATGGCTTTGGCATCGCCGACTAGCCCACACCAATATGAGAATGTTACATGACCTCCAAAGTGGCAATCACGTTCTAGGACTAACCAAATCTAAGTTTGCTAAAGATCGTGTGTGTAGCTCTTGTACCTTTGGGAAGCAACATGGAGAACAACACCCAACCAAGACAACCATCTCCACCACAAGAATTCTCGAGCTCATTCACTTAGATCTCTTTGGCCCACTATCTTATGATAGCCTCGGAGGAAAGAAGTATTGCTTGGTGATTGTGGATGATTATTCAAGATATTGTTGGGTGTATTTCTTCAAGAGGAAAAGTGAGACTCAAAATAGGGTCATCGAGTTCATCACTCTAGTGGAGCGCCAACACAATGCTACCGTCTTGGCCATTCGGAGTGATAATGGCTCGGAGTTCAAGAACTACACCGTTGAGGGTTTTCTTAGCGAAGAAGGCATTGCTCATCAATATTCCACTCCCTATACCCCTCAACAAAATGGTGTTGCGGAGAGAAAGAACCGGACTTTGATGGATGCGGCTAGGACTATGATTGCGGAGTTCTCTTCTCCTTATAACTTTTGGGCCGAAGCCGTCTCCACCGCTTGTCATGCTACCAATCGGCTCTATCTTCGCAAGATCTTGAACAAGACCCCCTATGAGATTCTCACGGGCAAGAAACTGGATGTATCTTATTTCAAGGTCTTCGGTTGCAAGTGCTTCATTCGCAAGAAAGGAAAACGGTTGTCAAAATTTGAGACTAGATCTTATGAGGGTATCTTTGTTGGCTATGCCACGAATGCTCACGCCTATAGAGTCTACAACAAGTCCACCGGGCAAGTAGAAGAAGCTATAGACGTAGTGTTTGATGAGGACAACGGCTCCCAAGGGGGGCGTATAGATCATGGTGTTGTAGGAGATGCAATTCCTCCCATCATCATAAGAAGAATGGGGATTGGTGAAATTATTCCCATTGAGGGTTACCGGATGACGGAGGGAGAAGGACTATGCCCCACACAAGTGGAGCCATTGACTACACCCATTGATGATCAAGCTATCCAACAAGATGCACCAAGCCCTCAAGCTAACTATCAAGGCCAAGCTAATGAACAAGGCCAAGCAACACATCTAAATCATGATCAAGATTCTATTATTGTTGAGAATGCTCAACCTAGTGGTGATTCATCACCCATCTTTGATCAAGTACGAAATGAAGATGGACATGTCTCCGATGAAGAAGGTGATTCTCAATCAATATCCAAGGAATCTTTGGAGGAGATACTAGCTCGTAGAGCAAAGAGAAGGCTATAGAATCTTGAACGAGCGGGTCATACGGAGGACATGATTCTTGGACAAGTTCGTGGAAGAGTGGTCACTAGAAGGCAATTGGCGGATTTTAGCAAGGCTCATGCTTTTGTCTCCTTAATTGAACCCAAGAAGGTATATGAAGCTCTCGAAGATCAAGATTGGCTTGAAGCCATGCATGATGAACTCAATAACTTCGAGCGCAACAAAGTGTGGAAATTAGTGCCAAGACCCAAGGATTGCAAAAATGTCATTGGCACCAAATGGGTGTTCAAGAACAAGCAAGACAAAGATGGCATTGTCATTCGCAACAAGGCAAGATTGGTGGCCCAAGGTTTTTCTCAAGTCGAAGGTATCGATTTCGGTGAAACTTTTGCCCCCGTAGCTCGCCTTGAATCCATTCGTATCTTACTTGCTTATGCATCTCATCATAACTTCAAGTTACAACAAATGGATGTCAAAAGTGCTTTCCTTAATTGCCCCATTAATGAGTTAGTATATGTCAAGCAACCTCCGGGTTTCGAGGATCCCAACCACCCCGATCATGTCTATAAACTTGATAAGGCGCTCTATGGACTTAAACAAGCTCCACGTGCGTGGTATGAGCACCTTAAAGAGTTTCTAGTAGATCGCGGGTTTAATGTTGGTTTAATCGATCCCACCCTCTTTACCAAGACGGTTGGAGGTGACTTGTTCATATGCCAACTCTATGTGGATGACATCATTTTTGGGTCTACTAACACCTTGTTCAATGAGGAGTTTTGCAAGCTTATGACCGATAGGTTTGAGATGTCTATGATGGGAGAGTTGGAGTTCTTTCTTGGCTTTGAGGTCAATCAATATTATGAAGGGACTTTTATCAAACAAGCCAAATACACTCAAGACATGATCAAGAGGTTTAATATGAATGATGCCAAACCTATGAAGACTCCTATGTCCACAACCACCGACTTGAAACCCGACCCCGACGGTAAAGAGGTAGATCAAAAGTTATACCGCTCCATGATTGGCTCTTTGCTCTACCTTTGTGCATCTAGACCCGATATCATGTATAGCGTAGGTAAATGTGCAAGGTTTCAAGCCTCCCCAAGGCAAAGTCATTTGGAAGCTGTGAAAAGAATCTTTCGATATCTAGTTCATACCCCAAACTTCGGTCTTTGGTACCCCAAGGGTTCAAGCTTTCAGCTCATTGGATACTCGGATGCGGATTATGCGGGAGAGAAGACGGATAGGAAGTCCACATCCGGGGGTTGTCAATTCCTTGGCCGCTCCTTGGTATGTTGGTCTTCTAAGAAGCAAAATTGCATTGCTCTCTCTACCACCGAGGCCGAGTATATCTCCGCGGCAAGTTGTTGTGCCCAATTGCTATAGATGAGGCAAACCTTGAAGGATTATGGTGTTCATTTTGACAAGGTGCCTCTTCTTTGTGATAATGAGAGTGCTATCAAGATCGCCTACAACCCGGTTCTTCATTCCAAGACGAAGCACATTGAGATCCGTCATCATTTCATTCGGGATCATGTTGAGAAAGGTGATATTGATCTCTCATATGTCTCCACAACGGATCAACTTGCCGATATCTTCACGAAGGCCCTTGATGAACCAAGATTTCGAGCTTTGAGGAATGAACTAAATGTCATAGATTCCTCCAACTTCACTTGAAACCTTGCATATCTACCCTCATTATGCATGCTATTAGGCTTAGATGTAGGCATGGACATAGGGGGAGCACTACTCAACTCATGAATATGCGCTCCTCCTATTATGCGAAAAATAAATCATCATTGCATATCTAGTCATTTGTGACTTATTGTGCTTAAATGTGAGTAGTAATTTTGGACCCAAGATATATCTTCGCGGTGCCAAGTTACACACTCAAACATGGTGGCCTCGGCCACCGACCATTGTGTGCTTTGGATCTTTCACGCCTATCATATCTCCGTCTTGACAACTCGTGCGGGTCCGGTCTTCTATCTTTTTATTGCTTCTTGCGGATCCCGTCGAGTAATGTCTCTCGTATATCAGTAACGTTTTTCCAACCCAAGCCCCACTTGCCCAAACCCTTGTTTCTATAGTATTGCTCGTGATTTTCCAATCTTGGCGTGCCAAAACTCAAGTTGGGCGGAACCTCCGGTGAAACCACCGGAGGCTCCGCTGGGCCTGTCCACCGGAACCCCACCGGAGGCTCCGCTGGGTCCCTGTGGCTCAGCGGGCCAAAACCTACTGTTTGGGGACAGGGAGCGGAGGCTCCGGTGCGAACCACCGGAGACTCCGCTGGCGGGAGCGGAGGCTCCGGTGAAACCACCGGAGGCTCCGCCGGCGGAAAATTTCTGTGGATAAGTTGCGGGCGCGCGGGGGTAAGTGAGATCCAATCTCATTTTCCCCCACCCGCCCCCATCTTCTTCCTCACGAACCGCCGCCGCCCCCAAGCTCTCCGCCGCCGGATTTGGGCGCTCCACCGCGGGGAGGCCTTCTCCTTGCCACGGGACGCCCCGGGATCCTTCCCTCCTTCATTTTTCACCATGGATGCAGCCGGTACATGCTCTCTCTCTCTCTCATCTAGTTGATAGATGAGATGCATAGGAGTTCATGTTCTAGCCTTCTAGATTTGTGGATTTGGAGTTTTAGGAGTGGAATTTCCCTAGTACAAACCGTAGAAACCTAGAAAATGCATGTTAGGTTTGAATCGTTGTGGTTGTAGGGGAACTCATTTGCCCTAACCCTAGATTATTCATCCCTAACACCATGAGTATATCGGTTTCTTGGTTTTGTGTGTGCTTTATCGTCTCGAGCTTTACTCGTTCTTCATGTTCTTCTTGCTTCCTCTCTTAGATGCTTCCGGTTCCAAGGGAAAAGGGCAACGGTACAAGACCACCGGCCGCCGCAAGCCTCCACCCGTGGATGAGGTTCAAGCCGAACTTGACAGCTCTCAAGGCAAGCGCAAGCGCTTCCCGGCCCCCGAGAAGACTTTGCCAAGAAGGAACACCACACCAACCGCCTCCAAGATGTCCGAGGCTATGTTCTTGAAGGAAAGGGGTGCGAACCCATATGTGATTGCCCGGGATCGTTTGATGCCCCAATTCCGGGGTAAGGATCCTCGTTTTCACACCATCTTCCAAGCTCAGATTTACAATGAGATTTTGATGAGGAAGCCGAAGGAAAATGTCGTCCCTCAACACGCCATCAATATTGGACACATGGAAAGGAATCACAAGTACTTTGGAGAGGCTCTTGAGATCATTCAAAAGTTTGGTCTTGGTCCTGTTATCACTCTTCAACAAGATTTCGACGAAGAGCTTGTTTGTCAGTTTCTTGCCACGGTTCATCTCTCCAATGAGACCGAGCGTAATATGATTTGGATGACTAAGGATAAGCAGCTTGACATCACATGGAAAGATGTTGGTGTCATTCTTGGTGGCTTCCCAGATTTTGGTCCATTTGCTGAGGGAGAAGCATTTGCAAACGGATGGTTTCGAGTTCATGTCATTAACACCTCCTCACTTCCCAAGGATGGACTCACTCCTCTCTATCATTGGAAGAAATACGCCGTTGGGTTTGTGAAGGGCCTCTATCCCACATATGACATCATGTTGCGCATCTATCGCGAGACCATCAACCCAAAGGCGGGCAATGTGGATGAGATTCAAGGCTTCTTGAAGAACCTTATGCTCCTTACTCACCAACACCGGATGGATGACCCTCCACGCAAGCTTGATGTGTTGGATTATATTTGGAATGAGTTGTGGTATGCCATTGCCAACCGGAAGAATGCTTGTTTTGGGCCATTTATCATGAGGATTATCCTTGACGTATGGAATAAGAAGTTTCCGAATGAACCTCTTGATGATGCAAATTGGATCTCTCACACGGAAAAGAGGCTTCTCATAAAAGATCACACCGAACCCGTTGTGCATCCCACTCCCGCCGTCCGCAAGCACAAGGCTAGGCCTCGCATCATTGTTGATGAGGAAGAAGCCGAGGGTCCATCTCAACCTCCTCCCTCTAGCAATGCCTTCAAATGGATGGCACGGGCTCTCAAGAAAGTGTTTCGGTTGAACAAGAAAATAGAGCAACATCAATGGGAAGCACATTATGATCAGGAACTCAAGGACCGCAAAAAGGCTCAAGCATCTCGTGAACGTCTCCGTGAAGAGGGTCTCTCCATTGAATCCCCGGCTCTTGATAGCATCACAGATTGGGATGCATGGCAAGCAAAGGACTCCAAGGGCAAGCTCATTGAATGGTCCGAGGAAGAAGGAGATGAAGCCACTAGCTCTCACCACCGTGATCCCTCCCCGTCTCCGGAAGCCTCTTCCTCCTCCGAGTGATTTGGGAAGTTTGCATCTTGGTCTCTCTCTCTTTTTGGTATCTTGATGCCAAAGGGGGAGAGATTTACATTAGGAACGGGCATTTGCATGGGTCTCCCTCAAGCTCTCTCGATTTGCATCTTTCTCTTGAGGGAGTTTATTTGAACTATTTGGAACTTCGTTTGTTTCCATTATTCGTATCTATCGTGAACCTCGTTATGTTATGTTCGTGTGTGAACCTCGTGATATTATTTATGTGTTATGTGCTATCATTGTCATATTACTATTTGTGCTATCATTGTCATATTACTATTTTATATCATGCCTTAGATGATCTCAATATGAAAGGAGCACATCTTTAGGGGGAGCTCCGTTCATATTGTGTCCATAATCATGCAAATTGTTATGTTGTCATCAATTACCAAAAAGGGGGAGAATGAAAGATCATCGTCCGTTTTGGTAATCATATGACAACATAACCATTTGATCTAATGTTTGTTCAATGGATGAAAATGCCCAGGTTATTAGGTTCACTAAGTTTATGGGGCACATGCTCGTTCTATATGAAAAGTGCTAGGTGAAAGGGAGCCAGGGAACCAAACATGCAGGAGCGGAGGCTCCGGTCGAGGTCCGGTGGTTGCTCCGCCAAACCACCCCTCTGTTGGAGCAGAACGGAACCTACAGCGGAACCTCCGGTGGATCTCCGGTGGGCGGAACCTCCGCCAATTCCACCGGAGGCTCCGCCATCCGCCAAACACTTGGCTCACGCGCAAGCAGGGTCCGGTGCGCCTCCGGTGGCACCTCCGCCAAAATGCCCTTCTGTTACCGCAGGGCGGAGGTACCACCGGAGCCTCCGGTGGACCCCATGGCCCAGTGCAAATGGGCTCCGGTGGAGGGTCCGGTGGTTGTTCCGCCAAACCACCCTTTTGTTACCGCAGGACGGAGGTTCCACCGGAACCTCCGGTGCGCCTCCGGTGGGCGGAACCTCCGCAGTTTCCACCGGAGCCTCCGGGCCGTTCTCCACCGCGTGCAAGCTAGGGCACTGCGCAACTGCGCAGTGAACAGGAGACCACCGGAGCCTCCAGTGAAACCACCGGAGCCTCCGGTGGAACTGGACTGCAACGGCCACTTAAATGCAAGGGGTATAAATACCCCTTCCCCTACCTCTTAAATGCCAAGCTTTTCCCATTCTCTCTCCTAGCCATTAATGAAAGCTTCAACCACCTAGATCTCCCACTCCGTCCACCCAAACACTTCCAAACTTGGTGGAGAGCTAGAGGAGACCTAGATCCACACTTCCACCAAAGGAATCTCAAATCCATCCACCACAACCTAGTAGATCTAGAATCCTACTTGAGGCCTAGAAACCTTAGTAGATCTCGTGCTTGTAGTTTCCACCTTGTTGCAAGAAGCTACGGATTGCTTGAGAGCCTCCATCCATCTTGTGGAGTGACCTCAAGTCCTTGTAAGGGTTTGGTCAACGCCTTCAAGTCGACCTCATAGTGGAAACGAGCATCTCCCTCACCGGAGAAGCTCAAGGAGAACAAGGTGTGCACAACCGTGCTATTGAGGAGCGCCTAGGTGGCTCCCCACCTCTCCAACGTAGACGTACTTCTCTTTGAGAAGGAACTACGGTGAATCATATCCCTGTCTCCTTGTTTACACTTGTTGTTTGCTTTACTACCTTACGCTTTACTTCCGTTGCGCATATCGTTTTGTTCACATAGGTTGCTCACCTAGTTGCACATCTAGAGAACCTTACTTTATCTTGCTAAGCCCCACTAAAAAGAAAAGAAAAGAAAAATTGGTAGTCAACCTATTCAAACCCCCCCCCCTCTAGTTGACCATAGTGCACTTTCAGTAGTATACGTGTGTATCAAGTCTAGGACGTGTGTATCAAGTCTAGGATGGTTAGCTTCCTTGTATAGCTAGCCTATCTCTAACCGTACATTTAGATAGATTGATTCTAGTCTGATTTGGTTGTTGTAACCCTAAACGTCCTTTGGACTCCTATATATAAAGAACGTAAGCCGCCTGCCAGGGCAGTGAGCTGTGCGCTACAATCTCTCTCTCATATTCTTTTCACACGGGAAGCAGGCGCTCACCACATGAATCAATGATCATCGCTGCCCTAAGCACCGCCACCATGGGCCCTCCCTGCACTGCCACACGCAGTCCTGGACCACCGCCGTCTAGACCGATGGCCCAACAACGAGGCGCCGCGAGCAGAGAGATCCCGCCGCCGACGATCTAAGCTCGACCGCGTCCTCCGGTGGAGGCGGAGGGGAGAGGAGGACGGGAGCGGCCCGAAGCGGCGGCTAGGGTTTGGCCTCCGGTGCCGCTCGGGGCGGGGGCGACACGGGAGGGAGGGGAACACATGCTACAACTTGAAGGTTGGAGCGGTATCAAGCATGCACAGTTATCATCTTCATTTTATTGTAAGCTGATAAAAACAAATGTGTGGATTTGGGTGCTTTGAACGGTGTGCATTTTGAAAACTTGAATTTTTTTAGATTTATCGTTTCTATGTAGCCTAGAATACCAAAAAAAAAAAACCACACCTGTAGAATTCAACATTATTTACACATACGGTTTTTGTTCTGAATTTTTTTGAACTTACAATTGTCCTATCTTGATTTTCGTTTAAAAAAAAGTGCTCCCTAGAGCTCGGGCTCCATTTATTGGGGTTTTGGAATATTTTGGTACATCCCATACATGTACAACTTATACTTTCATATGTATCGGTTAACCATAATGATAAAATTTATAAAATGAAAGTGTGTCTCTGAACTAAAATGTTTGCATTGTACCTTCACAAAGGTGCCATCCTCACAAAGGACAGTTTGAAGTGCAGTTTTCTCATCACGACGAGACAGTTAAACACATGTTCTTCCCGTGCAAGTTTGCTTGTTCAATATGATCAGTCATCCGTGTGGCTTTGAACTTTTATGTTGTAATTGGAAATTGGTTGTATGACATTGATCGTGAGTACATAAACCTTATTGGAATGGGAATGGTTGCCTTAATATGGTCTCTATACTTATGTAGAAATGATAAGATCTTTAATTTTAAAGTACACAATGACTCAATCTGTGGTCTAGTCTTCAGCGTACGGAGCACCGTGAGCAGTTTACGGCAGTGCATACACGATTCTAGAAGGTAACCAGATATATACTTACCCCACATGATGATGATATAGTATTTGGACCGTCCCTCTACCAACGAGAAAGTATCCGGTGAAAACCACATCACATGAAAACTTCGTGGAAACCATACTTAGGTGTTCCAAAGAAATTATGTGAAAACACATTCATGTTGGGAGGGGGATGTTATACAAACATTCAAATTTGTAAGTTCTAACTCATATTCATTTCAAAGTTATGTAAAAGACCAATTCATCAATGAATAGTCACATTTACTGTTTGCTACTAATCATTGCGCAATTTGGTATTTTCATGGCTCATAAACAATTTTGAGTTTCAACTTGAACTTTTACGTGTCTATAGAACTCTATCTTCCCAACGTAATCTTATTTTAGAAAATTTTAGAACTTCCAAACATGATTTTTACGTGGTTTTCACCGTTTTCCATTGAAAGTTGGTTTCCACCGGTTATGAGTCATGCATGAGCTTGTATGTTCGTGTTTTACATCTTTTTATCTTTATTCTTACGGTTATATGCATCATGGATATGCAAAGGTCGGGTTGGGCTGTAAACTCTTGTTGGCTCTATCCACTCGATATTAAGTGTTTGAGTTTAATACAAATATATCCTTTAACGGAGAAATATAGGGTTGAAAGGCTATTTGCGTACGCATAATAAACCGTGTGGTTCCACATATTTTTTCTCGTGAAACAAGACAAAAGATTTTTCATTTTTATTAATTAAGAAAGAAGTATTAGAGGTTTTACCAGCCGGGGTCATGAACACGGTCACATCCTAAAAACAGAAATCTACTCTCACGGCATTATAATCTTAAGTTTTTTGCCCCAACAAGGCACCAAAGCACCATTTCCTCTTGATCTTCGAAAAAAACATGCTTGCGGTGGATGGTTTCGGAATTCCACCATTCTTTTCTTTCTTCAATTTTCTATGTTCTGTTTCTACAAAAGAAAAAGGGGGGGAAAAGCTAAGTTCTAATACCGATTCCAAGAAAGAAAAAGTGAAGTTGATTCTAAAGTTTTAAAATAGAAAAGTGGGGGCTTTCACTTACAAATTAAGGCAAGCTGTGGTCCCATGCAGATGCATGCAGCTGTTCAGACGGGCTAATTGCACGTTGCATTGGTCTTAGTTAAGCTAATTAACAATCAGAAGCTGCGTAGTTAAGCTCGTAGATACGTACTAGCTGGTCTATCACTGTACTGTCTGTCCCTCTCGTGCCAATGAAGCCATATATGTATATGCTGGCTTTAAGCTTCCACTAACTAGTCACGTTCGCACTCTAGCTCTTCCTTTTAATGTCCTAGCCCTAGCTAGAGAGACCACCAAAAGCTAATTAGTAAACGAAAGGTTGATTAGTTCGTGCACGCATGTCGGCCTTTGCTCCCCGTGGATCAAGGGACCATTTTGATCACAAGGAAATACTTAACTATGCAAGCATCTTAACCAACCAATGATCGCTAAGTTTTGGCACATTCTTTCTCCAGTGATGCACTAAATAAAACTACGTACCTTTACCTCCCATGCAGCTAGCTAGCTTAGCTAGCACCCTTGAATCAATTGCAGATGCCGTTCTTGAGGAGGAGGAGAAGGTGTTGATCAAATCTGGATAGTGATCCGCTTCTTTTTGACAAATACTAGCCCCCTTTTTGTTTTGTAAAGTGCCCTTTTAGTAAAGAAAGATTATATTAGCTTTTTTTTTAATCTGAAAGATTATACTAGCTAGTACTAGTACACAAGTTATAGTATTACATATGTATGCCTAGATTAGCTCAAACAAGTCACTTGGCCAATAATGATGTTGGAGCTAGAGGGAGGGTATAGCTAACCGGCGGATCGCTTACGGCCGGGCATCCTCTTTATTTTAAAATGTGGCAGGTTGGATTCTCATGCTATGCTTTTCCAAACATGCATGATCAAGGTTATGGGTAATAATTGGCCATGTGGTACTTTTCTGTCAACAAGTACCAAATACACAGTATACACTGGCCACATATGGTTATTGTTGGTGCTTTTGCAGTAGTAGCACATGCACATCAGACCTCCAAATCTACCATATCCGGTAAGATGGTACAACTGGCAATGCACTATCCCGCTAATTAAGCATCACTAAACCAGATTTGAACCAGAGAGCTAATTAACACATACTTGTAGTGCAAAAATTAGACTGTTTTTCGGCGTAGTTTTATCAGCGGTTTTGGGACGTCATTAAGAATGACTTGATGGCGATGTTTGCACAATTGCATTTAGGTGACCTACAATTGTTCAAACTAAACTTTGGTGTGATCACTCTGCTGCCCAAAAAGAAGGATGCGAGTAGGATAGAGCAGTATAGCATATTTTCCTTTTAAATATCAGCTTTAAGATCTTTACGAAGGTGGGAACGAACATGGTTACCTCTATTGCTCCGAGGGTGATTCGGCCCTGTCAGTCGGCTTTCCTCCGTGGAAGGAATATTATGGAGGGTGTAGTTGTCCAACATGAGACCCTTCATGAATTAAAAAGGAAAAAAGTTGGATGGAGTACTTTTCAAAATTGATTTGAAAAGGCATACGACAAGGTCAACTGGTCTTTCCTTCAGCAAACCTTACGTATGCAAGGTTTTTCTCCGCATTGGTGTGACTGGGTTGCCAGGTTTGTTCAGGGAGAGAGTGTAGGAACCCGTGTGAATGATGACATTGGTCATTTCTTCCAAACTCTTAAAGGGTTACGTCAGGGAGATCCGTTATCTCATATTCTCTTTAATCTAGTTGATAATATGTTGGCAGTTCTCATTGCTCGGGCAAAAGAGGATGGCCAAGTAGGTGGTCTAGTGCGGCATCTTCTTGATGGGGGAGTATCTATCCTACAGCATGTTGACGATACGATTTTGTTTCTTGAGCACGATTTAGAGAAGGTCGTGAACATGAAACTTACACTAGTGGAAACAACCCCTTTCGTCCAGGGGGGCAGGGGGCATCTGTCCCGGTTGCACCAAAAACCGGGACAAGTGCCATGCATTGGTCCCGGTTCGTGTGCCCGAGGCAGCAGAAACCACCTGGGGGCATCTGTCCCGGTTCGTGGGGAGCCAATGGTCCCGGTTCGTGGCACGACCCGGGACGAATCCCTAGCCACAGGCCACGTGGCGCGCGCATGGGCATTGGTCCCGGATCATACCCCTAACCGGGACCAATGTCCCTTCCCCTACAAATGCGGCCACAGCCCCGTCCCTTTTTTTTAAGCAAGGGTTGTATTGTCTGTCCGCGTGGCGCATGGGTGGTATTGTCTGTCCGCGTGGCGCGGGAGTTGTAACGCGTGGCCATGAATGCGCGTTATAAACTGCCGCACCTCCACTCCACGCACCGTCGTGCCACCACCATGCCTCCGAGGAGGAACAACACTACCGGTTTCCGCGGAGTTCGATCGCGGCAGAACGGAATGTTCACCGCGACTATCCGCTTCGGGGACGACCGCATCCCCCTCGGCTCCTTTGCGACGGCCTCGGAGGCCGCCCGCGCTTGGGACGCGGCGGCCTGGCGCCTCGGCCGCCCGCGGTCGTTGATGAATTTTAGCGACTGCCACACCCTCTGGGAAGCGGAGGCCAGGGCGCCGACGCCGCAGATCGTCACTGCCGCCGACCACCGCCACCTCAGGCACCGCGCGTTTCAGGGCCTAGTCGACGCCAGGGACGACCGCGTGGTCCGCGAGTACTACCGGAACAATCCGGGTGAGGAGAGCGCCGACGAGGAGCTATGGCAGACCCGCGCGGCTGAGCGGGCGGAGCGGCGCCTCGAACGCCACCTCGAGTTAGATGCCGCTCGGGAGGCGAGGACGAAGGCGCTGCAAGCGCTCCGTCGGGCCGACCACGCCGGCGAAGTCTGGGCCTCCGACGATCCGAGGTGGGGGCCTATCTCGGAAATACCATCATGCACCTCCTCCGACGACGAGGAGGTCACCGACGACGACGAGGACGAAGAGTAGCGCGCTAGCGCGTCTGTTTTCTGTTGGCTGTTTAATAAAATAATTTGTTGTATTCCGGCAAACAGTGGCCCTCTAGCTCGTCTGTTTTCTGTTTTCCGTGTGGTTTTTCCTGATTTGTTGGATTCAGATCTAATGGCATTTCGATAGACGTTAAAAAGAGGGGGACATGTATTTCAATAGATAAACAAGGCACGGTACACATAATGGCAAGATTGGATCTAAATCTAAACGGAGAGCATAGATCTAAATAAACAAAGCAGTACATAATGGCAAAAGTGCATCGATCTACTAGTCATACTCCTGCCTAGGCCTATAGTACATGTACTCGTAGTCGTCGTAGTCGCCGCCGCCGTCGTCGTCACTATCGTCTGACGGTGCTCTGCACTCCCTCGGAGGATCACGACTCCAGGACTGGGCCTTAGGGTAGCGCAGGCGGGGGATATCGCCGGCCCTGATGTAGTCCATGACGCTCTGTAGAGTCCGGCCGGACCACCATAGCCGACGACCGGCCTCGTGAAAGTTCCCAGGAGGCAGACCGTCCTCCTCATACCTGGCGAGCGCCCTCTCACGCCGATTGATGAAGAAGGCATCCCAAGTATGCTGGTTATCGGGATGCCAACTGGGATTCCTCCGCTGCTCCGGCGTGAGCTCGTGGTAGTAGTGGTTCGTGATGGCCGCCCGACGCGCCACACCTTGAGGAAGAGGAGGGACCGGCACTCCTCCGGCGCTCAGCATCCAACCGGCGGGAACGTTGTAGCCGCACGGGCAGGGGTAGTTCGAGGCGGAAAGTGCCTCCGCCTGGATGAATGTTAGAGTGGGTACGGTAGAAGCCATGAGAGAGTGGTGAGTTTGTATGTGTTTATGCCAATGGTGTGGCAATGCATACATATATATAGCGAGAAGAAAACATCGATCCCTTTAGTCCCGGTTGGGGACACCAACCGGGACTGAATGGGTTAGGGTTTCATTGGGAAACGGATCATCCCTTTAGTCCCGGTTGGGGAAACCAACCGGGACTAAATGGGAATTAGGGTTTCGTTTGGACCAATCAGATAGAATCACACGGATCGTGTGTTTCTTTCAAGCGCTCGTGAGTCGTTGGATCCGGGTGTGTTTTTTTCGAGCTGTTGTGAGCCGTTCGATCAGGGCTACGGTGTGTTTCTTTCGAGCTGCTGTGAGCCGTTGGATGAGGTGTTTCTTAACCGTTGGATCAAAACCCTAGCTCAACACTTTTTGAGCCAGAGGACCCTATATATAGCCCAGCTTCATACACCCCGGTCAGTTCATCTCTCAAATACAAAACATCCGGATTCGCCATCATACGTCCAACCGTGCATTTGGTATGCATATATATATGCACCCAGTAGCCACGGTTGGGCTGTGTGATGGCGATACCGTTTGTTTTGTTCTACACCCACTTTATTATTCATCTGCTAGATAAAACAACTTCCATATTTGCCAATAACCACTTTTTTTTTTGGAGTAGACTTCTATATATACATTCAGATTTTCGTTTGATCGGACTGGTTCTCCGTCAGGTAGTGAGAAGTAATGAAGCTCGATCTTTTTCCATTGCCCAGCGCCATATTTCTCAACACCCTTGGCTAGCTTAATCACTTCGTCCTATGTCCAGTGCTTGTCATCTTTCCTATTATTACCAGCATAAGGGAGATAGTTGATCAAGAAAGAAAAATGGTAATAGTTTTATATTTCTTATTATTACCTGGCTAGGAAGAGGAATAGTAGATGGAGGCCAATCAAGAGGATCAGCCAGTATGTTTGCCCAAATCTGAGCTTCATCCGCTGGCTTCATTGTATGCTTGGCTCAGTGAGGAGCTACCACCTGTTCAATGAATGTGCAAAACTGAGTGCAGGGCTAAAATAAGTGTTCCGTATTCATTCGACAATACACACGACAGTACATGGTAAATCTTAAATATATGTGCAGAACAGAATGCTTACCGCATCCCCCTCGGTATTCGTTTGTTTTCTCTTTTTAATAAAAGAATTTGTATTCCGGCGACACTGCTTTTAATGTAATTATTACTAATTTTAAAACAATATAAGATATTTATATTTAAATTAAGTGTAAATAGTGAAATAGTTAATAGTTAGAACAGTTAGAATAATTATTTAGGAAAACAGAAAACGGATTTGAATTATTTACGCAATTTCAAACAATTTTAATGTTGTAATTTTTTCGTAATTTGAAAGTATGTAGAAGTTATTCACTTACATATTTAAGATATTCAAAATTTGGCGCTAAAACAATTGGCGCGCCGGCCAGCTGGTTCTGGCGCGGGCGACCAGCCGGGCCCTTCCGTCCCGGTTGGTGCCACCAACCGGGACGAAGGGTCTTTCGTCCCGGTTGGTGGCACCAACCGGGACGGAAGGGTCTTTCGTCCCGGGTGTTGCCACCAACCGGGACGAAAGGGTCATAGGATATAAACACGTCCCCGCTCCTTTCAGTTCCAGACCGCGCGCAGGGACCAAATCGACGCCGCCAGGCTGCCCAATTTTTCCGTCCCCCCGCGCCGCCCCCTCGCCCCGTCGGCATCCGCGCCGCGCCCCTCGCCCCGCCGGCATCCTCCTCTGTGGCGCCGCTCCCGACTCCGTCGAGCGCATCCACCCCCCCTAGCGCCCTCTCCCGTTCGCCTCGGCCGCGCGCCGCCCCACTAGGTCCCGTCGCTGCCCCGCGCCGCTGCCCCGCGCCGCCCCTCGATCCCGTCGCTGCCCCGCGCCGCCCCTCGATCCCCGTCGCTGCCCCGCGCCGCCCCTCGATCCCGTCGCTGCCCCGCGCCGCCGCTGCCCCGCGCCGCCGCTGCCCCGCGCCGCCGGCCGCCGCTGCCCCAAGAGGAGGTAAAAGGCCTGCCTCCATCTCGCCCTAATCTGGGGCCTTTTTTGTTTTTCTTTCTTTTTTTTACTTAATTACTGTTTTTTATTATTGTTAGAATTATTAGTTTACAAATGTTAGAAATTTTAGTTTATGAATGTTAGAAATTTTATATTAGACTTATTTACTTTAAATTTGTTTAGAATTGATATAAAAAATTTAAGAATGTTAGAGCATGTCTAACAGACCCCTATATATATGGCCCAAAACCCGTATAATAACCGCTGATATACGGGTTTGGGCTATACCCGGCCATCTAGCAGACCCCGTAAATGGACCACCCCGAACGATTTTTTACAAGTTTGGGTAGGGGGCGGCCCGTCGACCCCTACATGTGCGGGTCGGGAGGGGATATAGAGGGCCAACCCTCTAGCTCGTGCGAGCTAGGGCGCGCTGAAGATCTTTTGAGAGTATGGACAGAGTTTAGTTTGTCTAGAAATAACAACATCAATTAAAATTCAGATATGAAGAGGCATCCCTGATGCCCCTGTTAGAAGAGAGCAAATCAACACTAAAATGAAGAAAACAGATATTGCTGTTGTATGAATGTGTTGAAGAAGCAAAGACAGGACCAAAGGTTACCAAATTTGCTGGTAACCTTTGGTCCCGTCTTTGCTTCTTCAACACATTCATACAGCAGCAATATCTGTTTTCTTCGTTTTAGTGTTGCTTTGCTCTCCTCTAACACGGGCATTAGTCTGGTGAGTTACTAAAAAATCTTCTTTTTTGGGGTTTCCTCAAGTTTGTCCGAGTATTTTCACTGCCTCATTCTCTTTTGTTTTTCGCATGTTCCTGCCTGCTATACAGGTCATACCAGAGTGGTTTCTGAACTATTTTGGAGGAAAGATACCAGGAACTGTCAAATTACAAGCCCCTAATGGTATTGCATTTGATGTTGGAGAGTTATGGAGAACATGAACAGAATAATCCTCAAGTATGGGTTCCGCCCACCCATACTTGAGGATTGTTCTGTTCATGTTCTCCATAACTCCAACATCAAATGCAATACCATTAGGGGCTTGTAATTTGACAGTTCCTGGTATCTTTCCTCCAAAATAGTTCAGAAACCACTCTGGTATGACCTGTAGCACGCAGGAACAGGTGAAAAACAAAAGAGAATGAGGCAGTGAAAATACTCGGACAAACTTGAGGAAACCCCAAAAAAGAAGATTTTATAGTAACTCACCAGGCTATGCATGAAAATGTCCAAAACCTTGTACACGCGTTTTAGGGGGCGAAAACATAAGGGGTCTGTTAGACATGCTCTTAGGGGGCGAAAACATATAAGGGGTCCGTTAGACATGCTCTTAGAAATTTAAGAATGCTAGAAATGTTATCGTATGTTTAAATATTATTATGCATGTGCAATTTTAATGAATTGGATCTGAAATATATACTTACTCTTTTTGTATAGTATGGAGCCAAGAGACGAAGATGCCGAAAATATGATCGAGGGTTTAATCCGCGGGCCCGACGTAGAGCCCGATGTGAGCCAGTGGATGAACGACTCCGGTGAGGGAGATCCGGTGCTCACCCAGGGAGACGACTCCGATGAGGGAGAAGCCGACGGCTCCGATATGGGAGCAGCCGACGGCTCCGGTGGAACCATACAAATTACAAACACCGGCTCCGAGGTGCATATATATATATGTTAATTAATGAAGCATCCGTTGTCTATATACATGTATTAACAGTCTTTATATTTTTAGCCATCCGGTTCAAATATATCAACCGGAAAAAAGACTAAACGAGGCGCAACAAAGAAGTTGAAAGATACAGAAAGATACAGGATCGACACGATCACAGCAGACGGCGCACCCGAGCTTCCCGCTGATGTTGCCCAAAAATTTGTGAAGCAATGCGGAGTGCTAGTTAGAGATCACATCCCGATCACTGTTAATGAGTGGAATGAGCCAAAAGATCCGCGGAAACAAGGAATTTCATATGTCGGCAAAATAGCCAAAGATCATCTTTTCTCAAAGATTTTGGCTAATTTCAACTTACCCGTGCCGGAGGTGGACGAGAATGAAGCGGATGTGACTGAGGCCGATGTTACTAGAATGAAACATGAGATACGGGAAAAGGTCAAAGCGTGGACCCTAAAAAAGATGGCCGAGCAATTCAAAAACTGGAAGAAAAGATTGAACCTTGATTATGTTAAGAAGGACAAGACTCCTGATTTCACTCAAGGGTATGAGAAAATAAAACCCGTATGGGCAGACTTCGTGAAGTACAAGCTGGCAGAGAATGAACTGGAAAGGACGAAAACAAATGAGAAAAACGCCGGCAAAAAGGTATATCACCATGTTATGGGGCAAGGTGGCTACAAGGGTTCTAGTCCCAAGTGGGAGACATGGGAGAACAACCTGATTCAGCAGGGGATCACTCCCGAGCCGTTCTTGTGGGTCGAGCGGACAAGGTCATGGTTCTACGGGCATGGGGGCAGGTTGGACGCCGAAGGAAAAGCAATATATAACCTAAGGCATAAAAAGAGTCATCCTCTACCCATAGAGAAGCTGAGAGACGCAATAAAGGACGTTAAAGATGGGAAGTTCGTGCCAGATAGAGAGAACGACGAGCTCACACGAGCCCTAGGGAATAAGGAACACGGAGGGCGTACACGAGGCACAAAAGGCACTCCTCCGTGGAGTGTTGCGTTCGACTCCACCAAAAAGTTATACCCAGATAGAAGCCGTCAACGTAAAAAGGACAAGGAGGCAGCTGAAGCAGAGAATCAGGCAAACTGGAGGCGTCAACTTGAAGAAATGGTAAAGCTGACACAGGATGTAGCAAAGAAGCAGCAAGACCAAATTAACACACTTAGCCAGCAGATAGTGTCTACCGGCGCATCAGTACACATGCTAGAAGTTGAAGCTGAGGCTCCCGACGCCGCACATTCTCATCGCAAAAGCAGCGTTGCGTCCACGCAGCTACCGGATGATGATGCACCACCGATGATTTACCCGGTGGACGAGATCACGGAAATGACATCCTGTGAGCTCCACGTGAAGGTCGTCAATATAACCATCAAGGCGGCGGCCGGATATGTCTTACCGATTGGCAACGAACCAACTCACCATTGTCTCCCGGTTCCACGGGGCTACGCTGTTGTTGGGGTCGATGAAGTTGCCAACGGATTCGAGCGGGTAAAGCTTGATTTTCCTGAAGGTGAAGACGAAGAGTTGACTGAACTCGGAGAAGCCAAGAACTCGACCGTTCTATGGCTAAAGGAATGCATTGTGCTCACAAATCAGACGGCAAAGCCATCGAATTCTCGCATTTCTCCAGCGCAAAAGTCTCCAGCGCGGTCGTCTTCGCAACGCATGCCGTCTCCGGCGCGGTCGCCTACGCCGTGCACGTCTCCAGCGCGGTCGCCTACGCCGCCGCGTCAGCCCTCTCCGCCCACTAAGTTTCTGCCGAAACGTAAAAAATCACCGAAACGTCAACGGTCACCCCTCCCGAAGGTACCAAAAGAGGTACCCAAGTTACCTTACGACTATACTCCCGAGGAAACCCAGAAAATCGCAAAGGACGAATACGATGCGTGGAAATCAAAGCGGAAGGAGAAGCAAAAGCCAGATTTCCCTGAGACCGAAGAAGAGATAGAACGAGCTTGGAAAATGGTGAAGACTCTTCATCAACCCGAGCCGAGTCTGTCATCTGACTATGACCGCTCTATTCTGAAGTCACACCAGGAAATGGTGCGGTCAACGAAGAGTAGTAGCGCAAGCGGGAAAAAGGGGAAATCAGTTGCTCAACTCGGAGAGCAGAAAAAACAATCCACGTCCCCGCTCAAAGTGATTTCCAATACCCAGGTGGGGCCGAGCACTAATATTGCTGATGAGGATATTGATCCGGAGTTTATAACACTGTACGCAGACAAGGCAGCTGATGCGGGTTTGTCCATTGCTGAGTATATGCAAACAGTGAACTACTTCCCCGCAGCTGAATGTGCGTACAAATACGAGTCCGGGCAGCCTCTTGTCAAACCCGAGGAGATAAAGAATCTACCAACGAAAATGCGAAGAGTGCATAATTGGTATATGCAAGCCGCTAATGAATCTGAGGACTGGCTATGTCTCAGCGTTAAGGACGAGCACTATGGAACTGGAAATGGAATGGTTATGATTCAATTTGAGGAATTGTTTCAGTTATACCAGCAGCAGGCCCTCGACAAATCTATCCTTAGTGCCTATTGTCTGTAAGCACTTATTTCTCTAGCTCACCTCATTCAATTGCATATATATTCATATATATATATATATATATATATATAGTACACTCATATATTATAATTGCAGAATGAAGATTCTCGAATGCAAAAGAGATGGAATCTATGATATTGGGTTCATTGATCCAAATATTATTTATGAAAAGATTCTTCGGCAATCTCCCAAGGATACAGAAAATAATATTCTGAGGGCAATAATATTTAACCAACACCGACGGGAAATACTATTTCCTTACAACTTCAAGTAAGTATGTTACTCTGTTGTAAACATTCTGTTTTCCTTACTCGATGTTCATTGTATAATTGATGAGTTCTGCGTGCGCAGCTTCCACTATATTCTGCTAATCTTCCAAATTGACAAAGGAAAAGTAATTGTAATGGACTCAAAACGTAAACCCCTCTCAATGTGGGCTGACATGCAGGAAATGATCCAGCGGTAATTTCAATCTTTATTAATTTCAGTATTTATATATTGCAATATATCGACTACTTTGTTTCATTTTCGGATATCAAGTAATTACTAACTCTTTTTATTCTTTTTCTTTCTCGGGTAGGGTTTGGAAGAGGTTCATAAGGAAGTCTCCCGGTGAATGGGAAAAACAACTTACATTTGATGTTGTGCAAGTAAGTACTATCTAGATTCGTGCCCATCTCCATTATCATGCCTGGTTGATTATTATTTTGATTGAAACAATCTTCTCGTATAGTGCCTGCAACAAGGAGACGGGAATAACTTGTGTGGATACTACGTTTGCGAGTTCATTCGTCAGACCACATCTCCCAAGGGCAGAAATTTAAAACAACTTCATGTACGTTAATCGTCAATTCTTCTTATTACTATCTATTTTAGTTACTTAGCTTCATATATTTTAGTGACCACTCTTCTTTATATTAGATCGAACGGCTTCGGGACGGTCTTCTACCTAGGGACCGCATACGAGCAATTCAGGAGGAAATTGCGGGCTTCTTAGATGCAGAGGTCATAAACGTAGATGGAGAGTACCATGCCTCCGGTTGGAACTAAGTTTGATTTTGTAATACACTCCATCGGTCATGTAATATGATCGATATACTTTGCTTCTGTAATATAAGTGTTTCTTATTCTGCTTTATATACTTATTCACTCGTGCGATCCGGGGGCTCGGTGGAGGGTACTCTTCTCGAGGTCCGGGGAGGGGCCGCCAGGAGGTCTCGGGGACCAAAAAAACGGAAATTGTAAAGCCCTGCCGCGGCAGAGAAAAGGGCAAAAGCCCTGCCGCGGCAGAAGGGGCATGCATCCCGGGTCGTATTCAGAACCGGGACTAATAGCCCTGGCCAGGTTCCAGCGCTCGGGCCACGTGGTCAGCCCCATTTGTCCCGGGTCCTGCCACAACCGGGACCAATGGGGAGGGGTATTTGTCCCGGATGCCCCGTCCCGGTTGCACAACCGGGACAAAAGGGGGCCTACGAACCGGGACTAAAGCCCCTGTTTCCACTAGTGTTATTCTCTCAATTTTCGAACAACTTTCAGGGCTTAAAATTAATTTCCATAAGAGCGAGATCTTTTGTTTAGGAAAGGCTAAGGATTGCCAAGATGACTACAGACACATCTTCAGATGTGAGCTTGGGGAATTGCCTTTTATATACATGGGGATTCTCATTCATCATCGTAAATTATTGAATAGGGAGTGAAAGCCCGTGGAGGATAGATTTGAACAAAAATTAAGTTCATGGATAGGGAAATTTCTCTCATATGGAGATCGTCTAGTCCTGATTAACTCGGTGCTTTCTAGCCTTCCGATGTTTTTGTTGTCTTTTTTTGAGATACCTGTTGGGGTAAAGAAAAGACTGGACTTTTTTAGATCTTGCTTCTTTTGGCAGAGTGATCAAACCAAAAAGAAATATCACCTTACCAAGTGAAATATTGTTTCTCGTCCTAAGGACCAAGGGGGCCTTGGGATTGAGGTTCTAGGTGTTAAGAACAAGTTTCTGCTCAGCAAATAGCTTTTTAGTTGTTAATCGAGCAGGGTGTGTGGCAATATTTGATTCACAACAAATATATTGGGGATAAATCTTTGTCTCAAATTTAACCTAAACCAATAGACTCTCCCATATGGAAGGGAATTATGGGGGTTAAATCGGAGTTCTTTAAACGCGTATCCTTTACACTTGGTAATGATCATTCTATTATGTTCTGGGAGGACAACTGGCTTACTGGCACCCCGTTATCTTTACAATACCCATCATTATATAGTATCGTGTTCTATAAAAATGTTACAGTTGCACATGCATTGGATCATGACCATCCTAATATCCAATTCCGGCGATCGCGTATAGGAGGGACGTGGAATGCATTGATGAATATGGTTAAGAGGTTAATGGAGGTTAATCTGAATGATGACCATGACGCCTTTTCTTGGAAGTTAACACCATCGGGTGTGTTTTCAGTGAAATCTTATTATACTGATCTCATGAGTGGAAATATTGTTTTCTACGTAAATATCTGTGGAAGCTCAAAGTTTCACTAAAGATTAAGATCTTTATGCGGTTTCTATATAGTAGAAGTTGTTGACCAAGGATAATCTTGCTAAACGTATTTGGACGGGGTGTTAAAAATGTGTTTTCTGTGGTAATATGAAACGGTAGATCATCTATTTATATCTTGTGATTTTTCTCGCAAAGTATGGAGGCTTATTCATTTCACGTTCAGCATTACCCCATCGTTGAGTGTTGCTAACATGTTTGGTACATGGTTAAACGGGATGGATAAATCGACTAAAACTAGTATACACATTGGTGTATGTGTTTTTCTTTGCGTAATTTGGAATTGCAAGAATGATGTTATCTTTAACCATTTGAATGTGTGTCATTTTTTGCAGGTTGTTCATCGAGGCACACATTGGATTCGCATGTGTTCTATGCTACTCCCCGTAGACCAGCGTGGTCGTTCCAATGCAGGATGCTCTCGAATGATGGCGGTCGTACGGGTTATTTTCAGCAGGGGTGGATGGTTGCACACTAGACAAAATGAGTAGGGTGTTAAAACTAGTGTAATTTCGGTGGTAATGTTTAATAGCCATCCTCTTTGATCGTTGAGATGTTTTTGTTGGAATGTTTCATCTAGGAGTGATGAACGGGAGTCTCTCTCGTTTGTTTATCTAGGAGTACGTAGGATTGAGTGATGGACGGGAGGCATTGCGAAGTGATGAACGAACAGCGTTGATGGACTGCGATCTTGTCTATCTGCTCCAGCAACAAGTATCCGCACGCGCTCCTCTGTGCTCGCCCGTCATTCTTTACCGTGATCATTTTGTACCTCAAAACGTGGGCGACGCACGAGTCGAACTGTTGCAACGTGTACAGAATTTTCCTTTGTATTCTGGATTGCATGATGTAGACTCGCCTTAATAGTCGACTTGGGTGGGTACGGTCCAGTCGATTTAGAACCTATTCGTAGTCGACTAATTAATCATAGTATCAATTAGTCGTCTGACTCAACTCTTCAGCACTTGTACATACTTATGAATTTCGATATGTAGCTAGATTAAACGAGCGATGGTCCAGGAAGTGCAAAATGCGATAAACTACGTACAGTGCGCGGGTCGGTCGGCGGTCTAGCATCAGCAGTAGTTGGCTGATCTTGTCTGAGATGCTTTCCCGTAGCCTCAGAGTGCGCGCCAACAACAGTACGTGGTACCAGCCACTAGGAGCTGAGATCCGGCCGGTGCTTGACGTGTTGGTCATCCTCTTGGAATGGAAGCGCAGAGACACGACACATGCATATGCATGACTGCGGCGGGCACTGTCCTCTTCGCCGGCGTGTCGTCGCCGGCCGGCCGGGACCAGTCTGCAGCGCTTGCATGCATGCATGCACGCATATGTGCGGTCGGCTCATGCATGACCGACCGACCGACTTGGCATTTGGCAAGTCGTTGCACTGCATGGCGTCCGGCCGCGCACATACGACGTGGCGCGGAGACCATGGGCGACTGGGCGTGCCGTCCTGTACCGCTGCCTTGCGTGTGGGGACTGTGGTGGACGTGCGCGCATGCCGGTCGCCGGTGGTGGCAGCTGCGTGCACGTCTCAACCAGGAGACGGAGTTGACGGCCCACTGGCCGGTGAGCGTATGGATCTAGTCTTCGTAGTACTACTCCTGTTCCCGGATACTCGAGAAATTAACCGCTGCTATCACGTACTGCATGGCGTGTGCCGTGTTGCCCCCTCGCTAGATCTCACTCTTTGGTCTGGCTCAGACCGGTATCTACGACCTGAATCTTCAAAGTTCAAACGAACTACCGGTGAGATCACATCTCGACTACGGCTAGCCCAAACGAACTACCGGTGAGATCACGTCTGGTCCATTAATTTAGGCACGCATCGACCCGATGGCGTGCGTGTCAGCGGCAGCATGGGCACGCCCGCCACGTACTCCGTTGGCCCCGAGACCCACCACCGGTGGCTGCATGCATGGTCCAGCACATGGGACGTTGTGGGGGAGCGGAGACGCGGCCGTTTGAATCCCGCGGAATGACAAGTTTTTCTTCGGAGGCGCGCACGCGCGGCAGCCTGTCGTGCGGAGTGAATCTGTGATCTTGCCGGCCGGACGCGGGCCGGTGCATGCATCCGACCGCCCAGTCGCGACACTGCGTGTTGGCGCCTGGCGGTCGACGGCAAATCGCGCTACACTTGCCACGCCCTGCCTCGGCATGTCGCATTATTTGTTCGTTTAAATAGCTGTTGGGGTGTGGTCAGCAGAATCTAACCTGCAGGGAATCTTTAGATCGATCTCGCGCGCATGAACCTATTAGATTATTGTTATAAACGAATAGCACAAAAATAATGGGCAAAATAGATCTAGCACAAAAGAGGACACACGATTTTTAAACGTGGAAAACTCTTTCAACAAGCAAGAGTAAAAACCACGGACGTTAGCCAGCAGAAGTTCACTATATCGGGTGCGGTTACAAACGGATTTTGGAACTTGCGACTTACCCCAACAGCGGCATACATGACGTGTATAAAGGGTAAAACACTAGACAAGGTAAAATCGTAGGTACCTCGAGGACTGCCGCCCCCGCATCCTCCCCCTCCCCCTCCTCCCCGCGTACGAGCCACATTGGCCGACGCAACGTAAATAGTCTTATTCACAGTTGAAAGTTTTTGGCTCAAACCTCCCGACGACGGGCCTCGCGGCGCTACGTCCGAAATTTCCTTTATCTTCATATCTTTGTATGAATTTAGATCACACTAAAATAACAATTATCCTACAAATATTGTATGAAGTTCATACATTCCAAATACTTAGAGCGTCTCTATCGATCTGCATGTATATATGGCTGTTAGTGTCCGCTATCAGGGTACCGGACACATGTCTGGTCCGTCGGGACAAATCGTCCAGCGAAACAAAATTCACAAATTCACAAATTTAAACAAACACCTAAATTTTATTTAAACTTAGACATATCATAAAATCTAAACTAAAAATCTAAATCCTAATCTAGGTCTATGTCGCCGGGCCAGGCGGGCAGCATAGTCGTTATTTGCTGACATATCGACTTTACGAGAGGGCGTCGATGGCGTGCCCTCCTCTCCCCTGTTGTTTCAAGAGCTAGTCGGTGCCTCTCCACCGCAGCAACGTGTCGGCTTACCCTTGAGCGCGAAGTCTCCACCCGTCGGCACCTTTTCTATGCCTCCACCTCCTCCCACATGCAATTTCTTCCCCGTCGTTGTGTCGCGCGACCGACGGCATCTGTCTCCCTTTAGGCTTCCAACGCTACTAAAGTCAGCCGCTCGGCGACCATCAGCCTTCAGCTAACCTTGTCCCTCTCCGAAGTGGCGTGGGAAATCTTCATCACGCTCTCTCAAAGGCCGTGTTCTTCTACTTGAGGGTCGCCACCCTCAGCTCCGAGTTGCGGTATTCCAACGAGCGGTTTCGTAGGAGGCGAGTATGGACACCTGCTCTCGGAATCGTTGATAGCTCATTCTTCTCCTCTCCCCCTCTCATTCCCCTTACCGTCCAGATGCGGAGTAGGAAGAGGTAACAAGTGTGTGCTGCCTGCATGAGGGTGGTGTCATGAGGTTGAAACGACACTAGTCATCGAAAGATGACTTGTGAGCTCGTAGGACTTGTGCGACTTGAGAGTCGTCGAGATCGGAGTAGATACGAGCAAACCTGATGTACCTAGGTCCGGCCCCTCGATATGAGGTAAATACCTACTCCTTCCTGGCTTCTCTCTTTCTATTACCAATAGGGTGTCGAATACAATTATGCTCTAGACGAGTTGTCTGTCGAGATCTAAGTTGGTCCCTCGAGTCCCCTTACATACTTGGGCGACTCGCTGGGCCTCTTACAAGGCTCCTATCTGGACTCAAAGTCCATACAACAGACGTTTCCTAATTACAAATTGATATACTCCTCTATAAGGTTTTCCTATACTTCAACCCAAACTATTGGACTGTCTCTTACGAGTCGTTCCTAACCCGCGGGCACATGTACTAGATATCCTCCCGACATTAGCCCCCGAGTTCAGTTTGGGCGCAGCCGCGACTTCGGTTCCATTTTTGTTCCTTCTTCCATAGGGAGTCGCGTGCAACTCACCCATAGTGAACTATCACCTCTTTCTTCTAAGTGCGCCCTGCGATAGCTCATCATGAACCTTCTCACCCTCATAGTCTTTAGCAAATATAGTCGTTAATCCTCCGCAAAGTCTGTAAGTGCCGCTGCTTATATTGGGGAGAGTCAACACGTGTTGGATACATGTCCCCTTCATATCTTTTGAAAATCATCGTCCCTTTTTATCTCCCTTAAGAGCCATCATGCCCAGTCCATCAACCCCTTCTTTTTCAGAGGTCAAATCCATGGCAGGGCCTTCGAAGAAACCTATCTCTTGAAGTTGGTCCTCTTCCAGTGTCTACGAAGAGACTTTAGAAGCTCTGGTAGCAGAGGGACGACTCCCATGTAAAGTGGTGTGTCACTGGAGGGCTCCCTTGGGCGAGACGGACCCACTCCTCGAGGTGACGAAGCACTGATATTTCTTGATGCCATTGACCGTGGTTTTTGTCCTCCCGGGTCGATGTTTTGGCACGAGCTTACGGATTATTACGATCTTTGCCCCCACGATATTGGTCCTTTCTCCTATCTTCTTGTAAGCAATTTTGAAACCCTCTGCGAAGATTATCTTCAAATTGAACTTGATCTAGATCTTTGACTCTCTTTATTCCACTGCCATAATCAAACTGAGGGGAAAACTGTTCGAATCTTCAATGCCATTTGATTCAACACTTTTATAATAGTGTATTATTATCCTTGTTACTAGTATGATACATTTTCTCGTTCCCGTATTCCAGTATTCCCATGATTAGTATCATGCCTTGTTTGCGCAAACATATTATGGATACCTTCGTACCGAGTGGGCTCTGCATGTATCTCTCTAGTTCTAGAGGATAAATTCCCATGAACATTCTCATGGTCTAAGGATATACCCAAATTAACCTTGCTGTGATAATATTATTAAATGTAAATACATGATCTCATAGTAAATAAAATGGTTAGGTATGTCCAGCCACTATTTTTCTGCCAACAATGTTCACCCATTGTTGTTGGTATACACCATACCCATGACCAGGAAAACATGGCCACGAAAAACATTGATTTATTCTATATAAGCAAGATTAGGACTTTTGTCACTTGTTCACGTTCTACATGTGTGTATGGATTTTTCTCTGAATCTCACGTTCAGAAACCACAATAATTGTAGTCTATAATATGGACATTAATTATGAAATAGATATTGATAATAATGATTATTATTGTCTCTAGGGCATACCTCCAAGGCTCCAACACTATGTTGGGTTGGCTTGATAAAATACATGACTCCCATTGCAAGGTATGTCGACAAGGTTTCAATAATCTCAAAATTCCTGATTAGAACAAATTTAACTTGGATCTGAAATCCCCTCTACTTCGAGAATGAGTAGTATGGAACCCTAAATAAGGTTGTGGTGAAATATGTTGACAGTCATATATGTGATTCTTTTGATTTTGAAAACATTTTTTGGACGATGTTAATTAGTTCATGGTATTATCTGTATAGGTTGTATGATTTTGTTAATTCACATGTTTTCATTGTAAAATCATAGATTATTATATTCTATGGGAAGTTGAATTTTTGTAAATAGTCGGATCTCTTAAACAAAATTATTCCACGTGGAACAAATTTCTCTTATTTGAAATCCAACATTTTTTACATGAGAACTTGGTGAATAGTTCTATATTTTACCATTACGTTCGACATCAAAGAGGGATAGAATGGTCACAACGTGTTGAACCAAAATGGAATGGAAGAAACAATAGCAAGGGTCCGGACTTTTTTTTTTCTTTGCTCCACTATTATTGTAGCCATGGTCGTGCTGCATCTCTGATATACTAAAAGAAAGACACAGCATAAAAGAAAGTGGCACGAGCAATTCACACACAAAAAGGCAAAACATACAACATGATATGGTGGACCATCTATTTAATAGTATATGACAATCCTTGGATCTTGGTAGCCGTACATGAACATGTAACATCCACTCGATCTTGCTAATTATGCCTAAATATAGCACATCGATTATATCTTCATACTTTTTACGTAAAACATATATGTTAGATGTATGTCATGGTACCAAAGTAGACCGCGTCGTTATATCTACATAACCACGAAAAAATCAGCAATTTAAACATGTTAGTCCTCAACAGAAACACCAATGCTAATATACTGCAATGAGAATATACCAACATGGTTGGCCTCTATAATAAAAATTATAACCAATGAGAGTATTATTTTGCGGTCCTCTGCTCGATAGACAGCTAGTTCTATTGGCAACACAAAAAATTACTTTTGGGCGACATTCTAAAAAATGGCTAAGGACTAACTTAGCACCAACATGTACAACAAAGGTTTGAGGGTGTTTGGTCATTTATAAATATGTTCATTTTTTTATATAAAGATTATTCCCATGCATTGTATATACAAGCACTAATCTCAACCAAACCTACTTTTTTGCCAATGAAGATATAGTAACAAGTAAATCAGACTACTCAGCATAGGCATGAGGAAATAAGAGAGATACATATAGTCTATTTGAATTAATGCTAGCAAGTACTCACCAATTAATGGAGAGTCCATTTTTTTAAACGGGTAACCCAGCCTCTTCATATAGAAGATGCATAAGGCTTTTAATATTAATAAAAAGGTGTCAATGTCTGCTTCTCTCGTAAAAGAAATACAATTCAACGATGCCGAAGCGTGGCAACAAAGACCATCCAGCGGAAAATCAACGACATAAGGCAACTACGCATGCTAAATTCTTCTAGGGTGCAACCAGCCACCCTGGTTGAATATAGCCCAACCTACCACCATCAAACTGGTGCATCCAGAGACCAAACGTCTGCGTTGTCCCTTGATACGTCATAAACGTATCCTTAATTTATGATGTTCAATGTTATTTTCATGTTATTTCCTAAATGTTTTCTATACACTTTATGTCATTTTTATCGATTTTTTGGACTAACCTATTGACAAGATGCCACAGAGCCAGTTCCCTGTTTTTTGCTGTTTTTAGTTTCAGAAAAGTTGTTCTGGGAATATTCTCGAAATTGGAAAATTTAAAACCCGGAAGTCTTAGAAATCCCGAAGGTTCCACGGAGTCCCGAAGAGGCCCGGAGGGGGGCCACACTATAGGGCGGCGTGCCCCCTCTAGCGGCGCCTGGGAGTGGTGTGGGCCCCTTGGGCGTCCACCGCAATCGCCCTTTCGCCTATTTATTCCCCCCGATACATCAACCCTAAAAATATACCACTTCGTCTCGAGAAACACCCGAGGCCGCCGTGATCGTCATCCCGAGATCTGGAGGGTTCTGGAGCTATCCCCGGCACCCTGTCGGGAGGGGAATTCATCACCAGAGGGGTCACCACCATGCCCTCCTCCGAAGTGATGCGTGAGTAGTTCATCCCTGGACTACAGGTCCATGGTAGTAGCTAGATGGTTGTCTTCTCCGCTTTATGCCTCGTGTTTAGATCTCGTGAGCTGCCCTACATGATCGAGATCATCTTTATGTAATGCTACATGTTGTGTTTGGTGGGATCCGATGAATGTTGAATGATATGTCTTCTGATTATCAATCTATCATGTTATCTTCATGCATATGTTATTTATGATCTTGCATGCTCTCCGTTATTAGTGGATGCTCTGGCCAAGTAGATACTAGTAAGTCCAAGAGGGGGTATTTATGCTCGATAGTGGATCCATGCCTCCTTTGCATCTGTGCTCGAGTGACAGAAACGTGACGGATGGAGGATGCGATGTTGCCATTAGAGAGAAAACAACGGTGTTTACTTAGTTTACATTGTTTACATTACACACTTTGCTTACTGCGATTATCTGTTGTTTGCAACTTAATACCCAACGTTTGTTCGGATGATATTTGGAGGGTGGATTATTTCTCATAGATGCAGTTTGATTTCGGTCTATGTATATTGTTGTAATGCCGGCATGAATCACATAGTACTCTTTATGTCTTGCATATGCACTACGGTGCAGCCTTCATTTCTGTCAATTGCCCAGCTGTAATTTGTTCACCACACATGTTATTTTCTTTTTATGGAGAGACACCACTAGTAAACTGTGGATCCCAGTCCATTTTCTCATACTGATAATATACACACGGTTTTACTGCTTTCACACTGCTTTCACTTTTTTCATATTGTTCTCATATTGTTTTCCACACCATACGTTTAACCTCTTTGTGTTCAGCAGAGATTGACAACCTCACTGCTTCGTTGGGGCAAAGTCTTTTGATTGTGTTGTGTAGATTCCACGTTGATGCTGAACTGGTAGTGCGTCCTGACATCTCAGCTGCATCAACCTTCTGAAATTACTTCTTTCTCCTACTAGTCGATTCAACCTTGGTTTCTTTCTGAGTGAAAACTTGCCGCTGCACTCTTCATACCTTTCTCTTGGGGTCTCCCAACGAACGTGTGTTACACGCGCATCAACCCTCTGGTAACAGGAAAGACCACATGTGTATCCAATGAACAACACGATGAATGACCTGCAAAAAATGTCCAGCTTTGAAGTTGTTAAAATCACATCATTACGGCAATTCCAAATTGCCCATAAGAAAGTACATACACCAATGCGTATATGTCGGGGGGTTACCCCCGAGTAGGGTAAAGGCAAGTGGTAAAGGCAACAGTCAGAAGAGAAGTTTGGTCGAGTAGCCGTTTACCCGGTACTTGTTACCCGGTCGACTGCTACTCGGTCTTACGAAAAGATGACCAGAAGGAGATATCAAGCAAGTTACATCTGTTCGAGTAAAAGAGTTGGTCCGAGTAAGATTGGCGGGAATCTACTCGGGCCAGAAGTCAAAGGAGCCGTTCTGACACGGATCCCGCGTATCCCGGGTCCGTACTTGGCACTATTCACAACACTGTTCATCTGGGGACGGCGTGCCTGACAGCGACAGTCTGTCAGCAGGGCGTCGCAGGATAGGGGGGACCTACTCTGTGTTCGCACAGTGATAACAGACTGGTTACTTGGTTTTGCCCAACGACTTTCTGCATCAGGACAAGCTTAGAAGCCAAAGCTGTCAGCAGGAACTCGGAAGAAGGACGATGTGCACACAATGTCGACACTTGTTGTATTTGGCTGTATCCGGCAGGGCACCGGGTATATAAGGTGCCCAGCCGCCTCCTGCGCGAGGGACAAAAAACACGCATGCTTCACACGTTCACAAGGGAGGTAGAGATTCTTGACCTAATCCTACCCGGAGAGAGAAGAGTGGCTACTCGGTAGCAAGAACACTTGTAGTGTGGCTACTCGGTGATACACCAGAATACATAGAGAAAGGCAGGAGTAGGGGTTTTACCTCCTCACGAGGGCCCTGAACCTGGGTAGATCGTGTTGTTTGCAGTGTTTGATCTTCACCTCACGCGTCTACTCGTCGCGTGATCCCTCCCCGAGCACCTCCAGCGTCCTTCATCCCCACATCTTTAGCCATCCTATGGCATCTGCCGTGACACCACCACGACAGTTGGCGCCCACCGTGGGGCAACCAGCGGCGCTGGTTGGAGTTTCTGTTCGAACGGGATCTTCTTCAGCGGAGCGCGTAGTCTGCGGCCTTGTCCACAGATTCGGCTCCTTCGACTTTGTCACCGACAACGCAGGCGACTTCGGCGGCAAGGCCATGCCGGAGGGCGGCACGGTGATCTCCTTCGGCGCGCACCTCGTCTACGTCGCCACCATCATCGACCGCGACTACCCCGAGCTGGTGCATGACGCGGAGGATCCTCCTGCTGTGATCACTGCTCGCGGAAGGCCTGCGCGCCGTTCTGCGGACCGCGCTGAGGTGATGGTGACCGGCTTGGCGGCAAACGCCGGCGCAGCTGCCGCTGGCGCCGCGGTCGTCGTCGAGGATCTTGCTGCCTCGAGCGCTGGTGGCAGGACCCACAGGCCTTACGAGAAGGACTGCAACCTCCCCCCCTCGACCACTCCGACCATTCCCGCGTCGGCTGGGCGGAATGGCATGCCGCCTCCCACCGACCTCGAGCTCCTGAGCATGAAGGAGCAGCTCGAGCGGCAACGCCAGGAGCTGCTCGCCGAGCAGGCGGAGTTGGACAAGATCAGGCTAGAGCTTAGCTTAGATCAGCTTGAGTACAACAAGGCTCACGGCTTCACGCCAGTCACTAGGAGAGCTAGCAGAGTAGGCGCCACGCGGCGCAACCTTGGTGCCGAGATGGCGACAGTTGTAGAGGTTCCCGCTCAGTCCGCCACCGCAAACACTTCCACTAGGCCTAGATACAGCACACCTGCCAAGACACTTAGAGCTGCAGAGGCCGTGGCCGCCGAGTTGCCTTATCTCGACGGCGACGCGCGTTAGGCAGCAGGAAAGGCTCAATGAGTTGGTGTTGGAGGCTGCTAGGCAGAATGAGGAGTTCCGGAAAGCCAACCCGGGTGCTGGAGCTTCGCAGGTGGTGCACTCGCACGCGGCTAGATCTAACGATCAGGCCTCATCTCCGCACCTCAGCCGCGAGAAGAGCCGCAGCGGACGTTCTGGCAGAGATAGGCAAATGCAGGTGTATGACCCGGCTGCTGCCGCGAAACAGCTCGCTGTGCCGCAGCAGCCCGGGCAGGAACACAACGCTGCAAGAGCAGGCTCCCAAGCCCATCAAGCTCAAAGCCAGGCCCGAGGTGGAGCGCGCCCAGGTCCTTCTCAGCGTCCCGCTGCTCAGCCTACTCGGCAGAGGCAGCAGCCGCGCGCAGTGGCGCCAGTCGCCAACCCGGTGGAGCAGCCTGCAGCTGTGCAGGTGGACAGATATGATGACGGCTACTCGGCCATGGAGATGGCTGGCTATGATATTCTGGACCGTGTTGGCGAGGGCGTGTTGGCGCCTGGAGATGCGAGGCATCAGCTGGACCGGATCAACTTGTCAGCTCGGCTGGAGAACACGGGTCCTCCTGGCCCCGAGTGCTTTGGCCCGCGCATCATGAACGAGCCATCCGTGAAGAACTTCCAGCTCGCAAGGGGCACCAAGAGCTACAACGGCAGCACCAAGCCGGAAGATTGGCTCAATGACTATGTCACCGCGGTTCATATCGCGAACGGCAACAGGAGATGGGCGGTGCGCTATGTCCCGCAGATGCTAGAGGGTCCAGCTCGCACTTGGCTCAACAACTTGCCCAAGAACAGCATCAATTGCTGGCTGGATTTCTCGGACGCCTTCATCAGCAACTTCACGAGCACTTACAAGAGGCCGAATAGGCCACAGCAACTGTCCGCTTGCAGGCAGCGAGAAGACGAGACAGATCGCGAGTACCTTACTCGGTGGAGCACATTGAGGAACACCTGTGAAGGTGTGAACGAGGCCTAGGCCATCACTTGGTTTGCGCAGGGGTGCAGACATGGCAGTATGCTGTGGCAGAGGTTGCAGAGGGAGATGCCAAACACTCTGGCGGAGACCATCAAGATTGCGGATCAGTACGCACTCGGTGATCCTACTCAGCCTCTGATGGACTCCTCTGAGCCGAGAAGAAACTTCAGCAACAGCAAGCGCAACGAGTTCCGCAACAAGCGTAGGGGTGACCGAATAGATACTCGGTATGACCCTGAAGAGGTGAATGCAGTGGCTGTTGGAGCTGGGGGTAGCCAGAGGCAGAAACCTGCTGGAGCCTACGGGCAGAACCAGAACGAGGGCCAAGGCAACAAGAAACCATTCCGTGCTCCTCAGTCGGGTAGCGGCAACTCCGAGCAGCCGAGGAAGTTCGTCTTTGACGACATGAAGGATGGCCCATGCAGTTTTCACACTCACCACCCCTCAAGGCCTACTAACCACACTACTCGGCAGTGCGAGTGGTGGGATGTGATCAAGAATGATGGCTTGCCTCCTCCTCCTCCTCTGCCAGCGGCCAATGCCAACGTGCAGCCTACTCGCGCACCCGCAGCTCGGCCGCCAGTGTTCCCGAGAAGAGAAAATGTGAACCAAGTGGCTTTAGGAGCCAACCGACACTTCAACAATGAGAGCTACCGCAACAACAACAACAACAACTACAACCGCAACAACAACAGAGGCAACAACAACAACTACCAGGGCAACAACAACAACGGCAACAATGGGGGCGGAGGCTCCAACCAGTACCAAGAGCACCATGAGAGCTATATGATCTTCACTTCTGAGCCAGTCGACAAGCAATCACAGCACAGGCGTGCCATGGAGGTCAATGCAGTGATTCCTGCTGTCCCTCACTACATGTATTGGTGTGACCAGGAGATCAGGTGGTCCCGAGTAGATCATCCCAAGGTGATGCCCAACCCGGGTAGCTACGCCTTGGTGCTGGATCCTACCTTCCTGGGTCCCGAGAAGAATGTGAGGTTCAGCAAGGTGCTAATCGACAACGGCAACAGCATCAACATCGTGTACAAAGACACACTCGAGAAGCTTGGGCTGGCCGAGAACATGCTGCTGCCCAGCAAGACCACCTTCCATGGTATTGTGCCCGGGATCTCGTGCAACCCGATTGGCCGAGTATGGATAGATGTGCTATTCGGCACCAGGGAGAACTGCCGCACAGAGCGCCTGCAGTTCGAAGTGGTTGATCATCAGAGCCCTTACCATGCTCTACTCGGCAGGCCCGCTCTGAGCAAGTTCATGGCCTCTACTCATGTTGCATATCTGAAGATGAAGATCCCTGGTCCCAATGGCATAATTACTATCTCTGGTGATTACAAGAAGTCCATGGAGTGTGCCTCTGCTGGTTCCCAGTTGGCGGAATCGATGGTGATTGCTGCTGAGAAGAAGAAGATGTATGAGGTGGTGGCCATGGCGCAATCCGCGCAGGCTGGCGCGCAGGGCATACCGAGTACCCAGCACGGGACCGCGTTCCAGGCATCTCAGGAAACCAAGAAGATCCAGGTCGACCCCGAGTTCCCCGACCGCGTAGCCATCATTGGCTCCGGGTTGGCGGAGAAATAGGAAAGCGAGCTCATCCACTTCCTCCGTGAGAATCGGGATGTATTCGCCTGGTCCAATGAAGATTTACCAGGAGTCCCGAGGGAGTTGGTTGAGCACTCTTTACATGTGCGTCCTGACGCCAAGCCCGTGAAGCAGGCTATGCGCCGCTTCGGAGATGAGAGAAGGAAAGCCATTGGCGACCAGATCACCAAGCTGCTGATAAGCAACTTCATCATGGAAGTGCTGCATCTGGATTGGCTAGCCAACCCGGTCATGGTCGAGAAGAAGAAGGAGGATCCCAAGGCTGCCACTGCATGGCGCATGTGTGTCGACTACACCGACTTGAACAAGGCATGCCCCAAGGATCCCTTCCCGCTACCTCGCATCGATCAGGTGATCGATTCCACTGCTAGATGTGAACTGCTGTCTTTCATAGATGCCTACTCTGGTTTCCACCAGATTGCACTCAATCCTGCCGATCAAATAAAGACTGCTTTCATTACCCCGTACGGGGCTTATTGCTATCGTGTCATGTGTTTTGGCTTGAGGAATGCGGGTGCAACCTATCAGAGATGCATGCAGAAATGCTTGCACGACCAGCTCGGCAAGAATGTGCAGGTGTACGTAGATGACATTGTCATCAAAACGAATAAAACACATACTCTGCTTGCCGACCTGGAGGAAACCTTTGCTAACCTACGCAAGTACAAAATGAAGCTGAATCCGAGTAAATGCACCTTTGGTGTCCCGGCTGGCAAGCTACTCGGCTTCCTGGTGTCTAGTCGGGGCATTGAAGCCAATCCTTCAAAGATAAAAGCTATTGAGAGCATGTCTTTGCCGAGATCCCTGAAGGACGTGCAGAAATTCACTGGTTGCTTGGCATCTCTGAGCCGTTTTCTGGGCCGAATGGGCGAGAAGGCCCTGCCTCTATACCAGCTGATGAAGAAAAGTGACAAGTTTGTCTGGACTCCGCAAGCAGATGTGGCATTCAACGAGCTGAAAGCAATGCTGGCTAGCGCTCCCATCTTGGCTAGTCCGCTACCCAAGGAGCCAATGCTGCTGTACATTGCTGCCACTAACCGAGTAGTCAGTGTGGTGATTGTGGTGGAACGAGAAGAAGAAGGCAAGAGTGTGCAGCGCCCAGTGTACTATCTCAGTGAAGTGCTGTCTAGCTCCAAGCAAAACTACCCGCACTACCAGAAGATGACCTACGGCGTGTATCTGGGCGCCAAGAAGCTAAAGCATTACTTCCTAGAGCATCCTATCACGGTTGTGAGCTCTGCGCCCATCTCGGATATTATGGGCAACAAGGAGGCGAGTGGCAGAGTAGCCAAGTGGGCAATCGAGCTGGCCGCGTATGCACCCACGTACGCGAGAAGAGAAGCTATCAAGTCTCAGATTCTGGCGGAGTTTCTGGTGGATTGGGCTGAGGTGCAGTACGAACCTCCTGCTCCAGTTTCTAATTACTGGAAGATGCACTTTGATGGCTCGAAGGTGAAGGAAGGCCTTGGTGCTGGCGTGGTGCTTACGTCACCAAGGCGAGATCAACTCAAGTATGTGCTGCAGATTCATTTCAAGGCGTCCAACAACGTAGCAGAGTACGAGGCAGTGGTGCATGGCTTGCGAGTAGCCAAGGAGGTTGGCGTGCAGCGCATTATATGCTATGGCGAGTCAGATCTGGTGGTGCAGCAAGTCTCTGGCACTTGGGATGCTCTAGATGCCAACATGGCATCCTATCGCTTCCTGGTACAGTCTATGACTGGGTTCTTCGAAGGCTGCGAGTTCCAGCACATTCACCGAGCAGAGAACGAAGCGGCAGACGAGCTATCCAAGTTGGGATCTTCTCGGCAGTCCATCCCGGCAGGGGTTGCCTTGGAGCACTTGAGGAAGCCATCCATCAAGCCCTCTCCCAACTCGGAGTCCATATTTGTTCCTTCTCTGCCAAGTGAGGAATCTGATCCCATGGAGATTGACTGGGAGAATGCTACAGGAAACCCGGGGACTGCGGCTCCCGACTCGGGGACTGCCACTCCTTACTCGGGGACTGTCACTCTCTACTCGGCGACTGCCACTCCTTACTCGGGGACTGCCACTCCATACTCGGGGACTGCTGTCCTTAACCCGGGACTGTCGCATTCATTGAGGAAGTCCTTGCCAATCGATCTGGGCTCTAGAGAAGTGCTCCCAGCCCTAAAGAGCAACCAGAGGTGCCTGTCCCAATGGAAGTGGACGAACCAGTGTTTCCCGCACGGGAGACACCGAGTTGGGCCATGCCCATATTATCCTTTCTAAGGGACGGTACTCTGCCAGAAGATGAGGTGGCCGCAAGACAGATTCAGAGAAGATCCAAGGGCTACACCATATTCCGAGATGTGCTGCACAAAAGAAGTGCCACCGGCGTGCTGCAACGTTGTGTGGACCCAGAAGAAGGAGGAGAGATTCTGGTAGAGATACACCAAGGAGAATGTGGGCATCACGCCTCTTCTCGGGCGTTGGTCAAGAAAGCTTTTCGGCATGGCTTTTACTGGCTCACAGCCCTGCAGCAAGCTGAAGATATCGTGAGGAAGTGCAATGGCTGCCAGATGTTCGCGAGTAAGATTCACATGCCCGCTTCCGAGCTGAAAACCATTCCTATCACTTGGCCATTTGCTGTTTGGTGTTTGGACATGGTCGGACCCTTCCAGCCGGCTAGAGGCAACATGACTCACATCCTGGTCATGGTGGACAAAGTCACCAAGTCGATTGAAGTGAAGCCTATTCGGAAGTGCGATGGAGCAACAGCTGTGAAATTCTTGAAGGATGTGATCCTGAGATACGGCTACCCGCACAGCATCATCACCGACAACGGCACAAACTTCACAGAGGGGGCAATGGTGCGGTTCTGCAGAGATAAGCACATCCGACTAGATGTTGCGTCTGTTGCGCATCCAGCCTCCAATGGACAAGTGGAAAGAGCAAACGGCATGGTACTGGCAGGCATAAAGCCAAGGCTGATTGAGCCACTACTGAAAACACCTGGGTGTTGGCTAGGCGAGTTGCCAGCGGTGTTGTGGAGTCTAAGGACTATCCCTAACCGGTCAACCGGCTACACGCCATTCTTCTTGGTATACGGGGCTGAGGCCGTGTTGCCAATAGACCTAGAGCATGACTCCCCCCGAGTAACCCTCTACACTGAGGTGGAGGCGAGAGAAGCTCGAGAAGACGATGTTGACCTGCTTGAAGAAGAAAGAGAGCTGACTCTGTCACGTTCGGCTATCTACCAGCAAAACCTGCGGCGTTATCATAGCCGAAAGGTGAACCCAAGGGTTTTCCGAGAAGGAGACATGGTCCTTAGGCTTGTGCAGCGCACAGCAGGGATGCACAAGTTGTCTCCTCCATGGGAAGGGCCTTTCATTGTGAGCAAAGCGCTGCACAATGATGCATACTATCTTGTAGATGCGCGCCCACCACAGGCGAACAGGGCAGATAAAGCTGGAGAGGAAACCAAGCGTCCCTGGAATGTAGCTCTACTCCGTCGTTTTCATTCGTGAGCAAAGATGTGTATGTACCCTCTTATCCGAGTTGAAATTTTATTCTACAATCTGAAATTGAACTCGGGGACTGCCCTCGTCCAAAATTGCTCTAAGTGTTTCTACTCGGCTTTACCTTTTGCCTATTCGGTTGCTCTACTTCAAAATTCAAAGGTACATTGAGTACTGTGTTTAAACCTACATGCCAACTCTTCGACTTTGCTGTTGTCCGAAACCCGGCTTCATGGCAAGCAAGAGAACAAGCAAAAGGTCCATGAGCACAAGAAAAATTACTAAGGAAAGGAAAAGTGCAGGAACCGAGTAGGGTGCTTTTACTTCTGTTCTTCGTCTTATCTTTTCGGCTAAGTGGTGGGCTGCGTTACTATGATTGTTTCTAAGCGGCTAAGTATTTGCAGCTCTGCTCTTTGACTCTTGTGACTCGAATACCAAAAAAGCAACAAGTTGCGGGTAGAGCTGAGACGAAAAGGGAGGGTGAATAAGAAATGCAACTCGGGGACTCGCATGATAACGCAACCCGGGATCGAGCCCAGGCTGAACAAAATGATTAAGTTGAAAGCAACAAGTGTGAATAAAAATGAGTAGCAAACGGCATAAATAGTTTGATACATTTGCACCCGGCATCCCGGGAATCTGATAAGTGTTTAAGGAATAAGCTGCAGGATAAACTCAGGTCGACGTGGTGTTCTCGGTGCTGGCCTTGGTTGTTTCATCCTCACTAGTGGCATTGGTTGTGTCCGCTTCCGGGCTGGCGTCGACAGTCTTCGCGGCTTCGTCCTCGGCGCTGGCATTGGTCGCGTCCGCCTCTGCGCTGGCATCAACAAGCTTCGCTGCTTCGTCCTCGGCGTCGGGCTCGGTGGCTACCTGGTCTGAAGTGGCCGTAGCCACTGAGACGGGCGTTGTCGCGGAGGTGGAGCCGGTGGCTTGGGCGCGAAGGTTGACGGTGTCGTCGAGGGCAGCTCCTGACGAGGTGCCGAACTCGAGCGCGGCGGTGTCGATGGACATCTTCTCGCCCTCCTCCTCCTCGTCGCTACCCGCAATGACCGCAGCTTTCCCCTTCCCGGCCTTGACACCAGGAGAATCGAAGCAGCTCAAGTCCACATCATCCAAGTCCGTCTCCTCATCTTCGCCTTCCTCCTCGTCCTCCTCCATCTTGGTGTCGGGCTCAGTAAGGCCGTCGATGAAGGTCGCAGTGTCAGCATACTGAGCGACCTCGTGAGCGACCAACTGGCGGATAGCCACGCAGTCGGGGTCCTTCTCCCACTTGGAGTCCTGGCGCATCTCGCGGATAATCTGCATATTGAGGTTTTCGTACCAAGTGGTGATGAAGAGCAGCATCATGTCTGCACCCGCCCGAGCTCCCGAGGCGCGCCATTTCTTCAGTTCGGCCTTCGCGCCGCGCAGCTTCAGGGCAAGCCCGCGGATGGTCGTTGGCGCGTCGTCCTGGGGCCAGAAGAGACCGTGGAGCTGGAAGCCAACGCGCACCAGATCGGTGCCCACGCCGGCTAGGCGCTGGAATTGCCCTTGCATGACCAGGATACTCTCTTCAATTTCTGCTCGGGTGTCCATGGGCTCGCCCTTCTCAGCGCGTGCTGCTCGGGCCTTGGCCAGGGCAGGCGCGCAAGAAGACACGATATCAGGGAAAACTTCTGCAAAAGCTATGAGAGAAGATCAGAAACGAGAAACAGAGGAGAAAGGTGCAGCCGAGTAGCAGATAAGCAGAGAAAAGGGAGAACTTACTGTTCAAGTCATAGCGCAGCCCTTGCAGCAGATTCTTCCAAGTTTCCTCGTTGGCTAGATGCTTCTCCTCAATCAAACGGAGCTCCTCTAGCTGAGTGAAGAGGCCAGCATTGCTCTTCTTCAGCACCTCGCACTCCTGTTCGAGGGTTCTCTCCCTGGCCTTGGCTGTTGCTTCGTTCCTCTTCTTCTCGGCAAGCAGCTCCTCCTTCTCGGCTGCTAAGTCTAGGGCGTCTTTGAGCGCAGTCTGCAGCTGGGTCTGGAGAGTTTCCACCTTGGTAGTATGCTCTTTTATCAGCTCGACAGCCTGGCTGGACAGTTGCTGCTTCACCTCAGCAGGCTTGAGGCAGTCTTGATGTTCCTCAACAAATTTTTTATGATCTTCTGAGAAAAGCAAAGCACGATCAACAGAGTAGCGAAGAAAGGAATACAGAGACAAGCCGAGAAGACGGCAACGTACCTTCCAATCTCTTGATGGTGGCCTGGCCATTCTCGACGAAGGCACGACAGTTCTCGTGCTCGTCAGACAGGGCCTTCAACTTCCCTGCAGGGTAAAATTAGTTAGCGCAAAAAGCAAAAGCGGGCGTAAAACACCAAACGTAAGAACCGCGCAGCTAGAAGCGTACCTTCAACTTCAGAAAGCCTCAGGGTGCTGTTCATCACTTCCTTATCAGCCTCCTCGGCGGCTATCTTCTCTTTCTCCAAGGCGGCAATGCGCCTCTTGGCAACAGCGTGATTCCAGAGTAGCCGACGATGCAAGTCGGTCCGCTTCAGTACGCTATTCTGAGAAGCAGAAGAAACAAGAATCAGACAAAGGGTAGTAGAGATTCAACCGAAAAGGTGGCTACTCGGGAGAGTATCCGCCTACTCGGCCAGAATCTCGGGGACTGGGTGATGGATAAGGAAAAGAAGAAGAGTAGAAGAAAAAGTGAAAATGCAACTCGGAGAGGATGAGTAGGAACTTACCGCGTAGGATTGCTCAAGGTCTTCGGCGTTCTTGCGGTGGACAAACATCTTGGCGGCAAGCGTAGCAGAGGTGGATGAGACAGTCATGGGTTTGTAACCCAGGTCTACCTTGTTCCAGTCGACACGCATATGGTCTATGCCGCCCAGATCCGTGCCGTTCCAGTTCGTGTTGCCAAGGACCTTGCTGTCCCACTTGGCATCGATGAAGCCGACCAGATCCAGTACTTGCTCAAGGCCCTGGGACGTTATTGCCTGGTCCTGAACCCCACGTGAAGAAATGGAGAGGGATTTGTCTTGATTTGGAGCTGGGGGTCTGGAGTCCACTGCCACGGCCTTCTTCCCTTTCTGAAGAGCAAGTTTTTGTTCCTTGGAGGTGAAGCCGACCTGGTGCTGCTGGCTAACCTTCACCATGTAAGGAGGGTAGCCGGGCTGATCTGAGACGGTGGATGCAGCAGCGGCGACAGCAGCCGCGCCAGGATCGCGGATAGCCACTTGACTGGACTGGACAGTTGATGTTGGCGGCGGCATCTCGGCAGCCCGCTTCTTAGCTTTCTCCTTCTGAGCGGTTGGCTTCTCGGCAATTGGCTTCTCGGTTTTCTTCTTCTCGGTGGTTTTCTTGGCCTTCTCCTCGGCGGCTTTCTTCTCTACGGCTTACTGGGCGCTCTTCCTGGTAACCGGTTTGGCCGAAGAGCTGGTTGCAGTCTTGGTTTTCTGCACCAAGGAGGAGTCTGGTGCAGTGGGTGGCGCCAGTGGTGCGCTACTCGGCGCGGCGTCTGGCTGAGCGCTACCCTGCGCGGCGCCTGGTTGCGCGTCGCTCAGAGGGTACTGCTCCGCCTCGTCGACTACTTCTACCCGCTGCTCGGCAGCGGGATCTGGCTGTGAGGCATCCGGTTCTTCTACCCGCGGCTGGGCCGCGGGGTCTTCTTGTTCAGCAGCCCCTGTCGCTGGCTGCTCTTCTTCTTCTTCCTGCCGCTCAAGGGCGGCGTCGTCATGCGTCTCGTGGTCTGGATCTTGGTTTTCTTCAGCCCTGGTGGCTGGAAGGGAAGGTGGCAACTCCTGGTGAGCAGCATCCTGCGCCTCCTGCTCGGCGCGGGACTGCTGCTCCTGCTCAACGTCGTGGGCGTCGGTATCTCTGTACGGAGCCTCGTCGGAGTCCTCCGCTTGCGCATTGGCGGTGTCGTTTTCGTCGCCGTCGAGGTTGATGAGCTTATCAACATCAATGGCGGCTTTCTTCTTGGTCTTCGTGGGCGCACGAGCGGCATCCGCGTCCAAGGGGGCTCTGAAGAGAAAATTCCATTCAGAAATAAGAAGAGGGCAGAGGAAACAGCAAAGCAAAAGGATTGAGAATCAACCGGGAAGAACGAAGTAAACCAAAGCGTATGATCGAGAAGGAACTTACCCCTTGCGGCTAGGGATCGGTGGTTGTTTCCTCTTCACGACCTTCTTGGTCGTCTTCTCGGTGACTGGCTTCTCGGTTTTCTTCTTCTTGGCGGGGGGTTCTTGGGCGCCACTACCCGCCCGCTTGCGGGTGACAGGAGCGGCAACTGAAAGAGGTGGGACGAACAGGGCTGCATCGTCCTCGTCCTCACCTTCATCGTCGTCCTCATCCTCGCCTCCGTCCTCAGCATCGGCATCACCTGTGAAATAGAAAGGAAGAAGGGCGATTCAGAAGCAGGAAGCAGTTAGTTTGTGCAGTTTGCGACCAGACAGGATGAGTTCAATTACCTTCATCTTCGTCCTCGGTCCAGTCGCGGACGGACGCATCGACACGATGCCTACTCGTCTGGGCGGCCTCAGGAGGATTGAGCTTGTCCGCGGTCTCGAAGGAAACCACGTCATCTTCTTCTCGGTCATCTGACCAGTTGCCCTCGAAGCGCTCACAGCTCTCAGCAAGCTGGCGGTCAAGGACCTGAAGAATAGAGAAACATCGCAGAGTGAGTCGAGTAGCATGAAGACACTCTATCCGACTAGGCGTGCAAACACCAAGCACAATAAGCCTAAACGGTTCGGCTAAGTGTCCTACTCGGCAAGGCGTGCAAACATCAAGCACATTAAGCCTAAGTGTTTCTCCTAAGTGTGCTACCCGACAAGGCGTGCAAACAGCAAGCATACTAAGCCTGAGCAGTTCCGCTAAGCGCCCTACTCGGCGCAGAATGCGAATGCTAGTCGCAGCAAGGAGAGGAAGCTATCTACTCGGATTGCATGTATTGGAAGCAGAATAAGAGGAACGTACCCGTGGAATCGGCTTCATGCGACTGTATGGGATGAAGCCATACTGCCAGTTATCTCGGAGGCCGGTGGTCAGGATGGACCTTGCATGCGTGGCGACGTCCGCATTGCTGAGCTCGAACGTAGTCGTCCGAGTACAGTCGCGAGGGCCGCCCATGTAGCACATGGGGTGGGAGCGTCGTTGCAGAGGCAGCACTCGGTTGCGGATCCAGCAGGCGACTGGATCATCGCTCTTCAGCCCTTCTCCGATCAGATAGGCGAGCCGTTCCTCCATCTGAGTTAGATTCCTGCTGTTGGATGGCTTGCTCTTCCAGTTCTGCCCGGTAGGAGCTCGACTGCTCCACGGGGGCAGATTGATGCGGTCCTCGATCTTGGCATCCTTCGTGGCGGGGATGTTCTTCACGTACAGGAAGGATTTCTGCCACTTGCGGACAGAATCCAAGCCCTTGATGCGAGGGTGATTGGTTCCCGTCCGCTGCACCATCATGGCGCTGCCGGTATCGGTTGTCCGGCTGCTGGCGGCCGCCCCGTCCTTCTTGCCTTGGCTCTGTTGGTGAAAGAAGAAATACTTCGACCACGTCTCCGTCGTGGGGCGAACGCCGAGGAAGGCTTCGCACACCACGGCGTGGTAGGAGAGGAAGACAACCGCATTAGGAGGAAGGTGATGCATCTGAAGACCGTAGTGGTCGAGAAGAGAACGGAGGAAATCGGAAGCAGGGAGGCCGAATCCTCGCGCGAAGTGCGCGAGGAAGACGACGTGTTCGCCCTCCCGCGGGGCCGGAACGATCTTGCCGTCGGACGGCCGGCACTGAACACCAGGAGGAACCCTCCGGGTGTTCACAAGCCACGAGCAGTCATCGACGGTGACATCGGAGCCAGCCCAGCCGGCGCGAGCACTGTCGCCACGAGCCATGGCTGCGAGTAGGAAGTGGTGGAAAATTGGAAGAGTTGGGTGGATTGGATGAATTCGCGGCGGCGCAAAGAGTTGCGCGGCGGCGGAGAGCTCTGCGGCGGCGGAGAAACAGAGATGCAGAAGAGGAAAGTGCAGGGGAAGGAGAAGAGGAAGTTACCGTGGGGGTATTTATACCGCACCACGGGTAACCGTTACGGATTGGAGTAGTGGGATCGATCGTGGCAATAAATCGTGCGGCGTGGGATCTGTGGCCGGTTAGAAACGCACACAGCGCGGAACGCGCGCGTAACGGCCGCAATTAATCCCACGACGAGATCGTGGCTAATTACTGCGCGTGATGGGACATTACGAGGTCGTGGGCCCGCTCCGTGAAAACTGGGCGCGTGGCCTGTCAGGGTCTGGGCAGCGAGGCGTCGCGGTCCTGGATGCGTGACATGTGTCCAGTTGCAGCACGGAAAGCCGGATTGTGCTCTGCGCTGCAGAGATTCGAAGAAATTCCCTAAGTCTTTTTACTCGGTTACAGAGAAGGAGGCTAGCTCTATTCGGAAGAAAGGAAACTCAAGGTACTCTTCGAAATGCTACTCGGAGGTTTTACTCGGCATATTGAGGTTCAAGATCAAGGTTGCCAAGCTTGGTTTTTAAGCTGGCAGGGCCCAGTGAACGAGTTCGCAGGGCTCTACCAGCTTCGGGGACTGCTGTCGAGGGGTTACCCCCGAGTAGGGTAAAGGCAAGTGGTAAAGGCAACAGTCAGAAGAGAAGTTTGGTCGAGTAGCCGTTTACCCGGTACTTGCTACCCGGTCGACTGCTACTCGGTCTTACGAAAAGATGACCAGAAGGAGATATCAAGCAAGTTACATCTGTTCGAGTAAAAGAGTTGGTCCGAGTAAGATTGGCGGGAATCTACTCGGGCCAGAAGTCAAAGGAGCCGTTCTGACACGGATCCCGCGTATCCCGGGTCCGTACTTGGCACTGTTCACAGCACTGTTCATCTGGGGACGGCGTGCCTGACAGCGACAGTCTGTCAGCAGGGCGTCGCAGGATAGGGGGGACCTACTCTGTGTTCGCACAGTGATAACAGACTGGTTACTTGGTTTTGCCCAACGACTTTCTGCATCAGGACAAGCTTAGAAGCCAAAGCTGTCAGCGGGAACTCGGAAGAAGGACGATGTGCACACAATGTCGACACTTGTTTGTATTTGGCTGTATCCGGCAGGGCACCGGGTATATAAGGTGCCCAGCCGCCTCCTGCGCGAGGGACAAAAAACACGCATGCTTCACACGTTCACAAGGGAGGTAGAGATTCTTGACCTAATCCTACCCGGAGAGAGAAGAGTGGCTACTCGGTAGCAAGAACACTTGTACTGTGGCTACTCGGTAATACACCAGAATACATAGAGAAAGGCAGGAGTAGGGGTTTTACCTCCTCACGAGGGCCCTGAACCTGGGTAGATCGTGTTGTTTGCAGTGTTTGATCTTCACCTCACGCGTCTACTCGTCGCGTGATCCCTCCCCGAGCACCTCCAGCGTCCTTCGTCCCCACATCTTTAGCCATCCTATGGCATCTGCCATGACACCACCACGATAGTATACTAGCTTTAGTTTCTATATCCATCCCATTTAGCCAGTTTCCAAATAAATTAGTAAAAAATAGACGTGGTAATATACTAAAAGTGAAGTGGATCAACCTCCATATTTTCCTAGCAAAACTAAATGATCCACTGTCTCATCATCCCCACAGAAAACACATTTGGAGCAGCATGTCCACCGTCGTTTCTTAAGATTATCTTTAGTGATAAATTCTTTATGATACAAGAACCACATAAAAATATTAATCTTTAGAGGAACCTTCAGTCTCCATAAGTACTTATGCAAAAACCTCGTACTACCATTCAATAGATCTGCATATAAGGACTTAACTGAGAACACACCTGATTGTGTTAGGTTCCACCTAAAAGAGTCATCATTATCTGACAGATCAATAGCCATCAATCTTTCTACAAGATTTAACTAGGCTTCCCATTTATCACCTAAAAGTTGCCTCCTAAAAGTAATATTGGGATGATCATCTGTGAGGACATCAGCTACCAGAACATTCTGATGTCTCACAATATTATAAAGCGACAGATACTGGATAGCTAGCGAAGTCTGCCCTAACCAAATGTCCTCCCAAAACTTCACACTCTGCCCATCACAAATCCGACAGGTGATATACGGGAAGAAGCCCCTGTCACATCCCAATTTTGGAATACCTGAAAACACAGTTGTTTTGCTAATTGCTTGACAAATAAACTTTGGTTGTGTTTGTTTGAGTGCAACTAAACAAACTTAAAAAGATAGCAAAGCAGTAAACTAAAAATATTTAACATATTGTTCCAATGACCTTGGCAATATTTTCTAAAGTAAAATATTGATCGAAGAGTTTTCCAAAACTATTTTATGAATCCCATACTTGTTGGATATTATTCCAAGGCCTAAATTAAGAAAGAGGAAACACTTAATAAATTTCCCTAAAAGATTATCAGGAAAAAGAGGCATTCTTAGATGCTTCACCAAAATCTTATCAAATGTTTTTCCAACCTTGCAAGCTTAAAAACAAAAGTATTGGAGAGCCTTGACTTTCTATCTCTAGTCACATAAATATTTTGGCAAAGCATTGTTAAGGAAAAGACAAGTGCCTTATTAAATTGAATTTCCAATATTTCCAGAAACAGGAAACTCAAACAAGTTACTATTGGAAACTTTCTTAAAATGATCTGAAATTAATACCAGTGCTTCCTTATATCAAATAAGGAACACACACAAGAGGAGACCAAAAATTGAATCCATTAATGTCCTGAAAACATGATTTTTCTCCACAGCAACATTTGGAATTTTGAACAAGTTTGTTCTACAAACTTTTTCAAAATGCCATGAAATAAATACCACATGCTCTACATCATAAACAAGGATGAAAACGAAAAGGGAACAAGTTTTTGAATAGTTTAAGTTGCCAAAAACCCCTGTTTTCTAGACAGCACCTTTTTGAAGTTTGAACAAGTTTGTTCTATGAAGTAACTCAAGATGACTTGAATTTTCTACCACACAAGTAACACACCAAATAAGGAATGTGTGCCAAACATTATCATTTTTGGAAGCTCCTAAGTAGGTTAATAAATTCAATGTCCATATATGTCAGAATTGAAATTTGAACAACTTTGAACTATCAAGTTTATCCAATTGAGCCAATTTTCACATATGTTGTGCACCTCAACTAATAAGAATTTTGGGCAAAAGGATTTTAAATTTAGATTTTGTTTTCCTAGTGAAAACAACATTTTTCAGAGAGGAAAAAAGAGACAAAAGGATGTCTTTGTAAATAGCTAGGGACCTATTTGTAATCCGAGTCACTCCTTCTTCCTAGCTTCTCTGTAGATGCAGTGCGCTACTCCATTGCCTTCGAGTGGAAGGTATCCTTGAGGATAAGAACCCCCCCATGTGCTCATGTCTGCTACTTGCTCTCTCTCTCTCCCCTCGAGCTCTCTCTCTCTCTCTCTTATTTTTTTCCCCAAATCGGAACCCTAGCCGAATACCTCGCCGTCGATTCGGCCGTCTCCGAGCTCACCGGCGGTCGCCGAGTGGCTCACCCTCTCCGCCTCGACGTGCTGGTCACCTGGGCCGAAGGAATCGTGGCGGGACGCCGCGAGGAGCCCGCGCCGTCCGTTTTCTTCTTCGGGTGCGGCGAACTCTGGCGGGAGATCGCCGTCGTCTCGCTCCTCCTCCGCCTGCGCCGAGCGTCCCCGCGCGTCTAGGGTGAGCATGCGCTTCTCGCCGTCCACTTTCCCCTCTCCCTTGCGCTCTGAAGCGTTGCCGCGCCGTGATCGCTTTCCGGCTGCCGCGCGCCGTCGTCGCCGTTGGCTCTCCGGCGACTCCCAGGAAACGAGACCATGCTCATTTGCTTCCCCGCGTCGAGTGCAACGTGTGGGTGCATTTGGTTCGAGAAACGGTGGCCGGATTCGCCCGTTAGGACCTCGCCAGAGCCGTCCCCGCCGGCGAGTGACGCGGGATGGCGTCAGCGTGCTTGACCGCGCGCTGGGAAGGGTCAAACCTGCACGTGGGCCTCGCATCTGCCTGTGTGGCTGCCGCGTGGCCGCCTGGCCCGCTGGTCAGCGTCAGCGGCTGGATCTTCCCGCGGTGTAAAACGATCTGGCCGGCCCAGTTAGTGGATCTAGCCCATCCATGTTTGATTTTCCATTTTAATTTTTACAGAAATGTACCTGTTTACTTTTGGCCCTAAAAGATAACCTAAAAGATGAATTTGACCAAGATAAAATTCACAGTGGTAAAGCAACAAAATCTAAACCATCTCCAATCTGTAGATCTACTTTTGGATGAATATTTTAGACACGAAAAATGTTTTGGCAACAGGTACCAGAAACAGCAAAATGAGCACCATTTTAATCTCACAACTCAGAATGAGGTGTATCTAATTGCATTGGAAAGCGCTTGAAATTTCCTAACAGTAGCAATTAACCTTGCTTCCAAATTCCTAGTATTTTTGAAATGGGATGCAATTTGGTAAAACACCAGAGAGCACTTTGGTGATTTTTATAAAATTATTAAAAATGATTTTTGATGCAAACTCAACTGGATGGTCTTGTATATGTTTAGGGCTATCCAAACCTATCTGGGTTTAATTTTTAGAGCATCATAGAAAATTTGGTGGACAGATCTTTAATTTGCATGTTTCTGCCATTTTGGTATTTTAGGTAATTAATTTGTGTGAACATATTTTTGTGTTGCAATATTGTTTTCTAGCATGTACAAGTTGTGTGAACTTGTTTTCTAAGGTTTAATTAGCTATTTTAGCATGTTAGATTGTGTGGACTTGAGTTGAGAAGAAATAGGATTTATGAGAATAAGCATATGTTTTATCTCTAGTTGATACTTGCATAGAATTTTTGAGTGATAAATTATGTGCAAGCACTTGGATTGTTGTGTTGAGAGATTAGATCCAGTACCATGTTGGTACCTATATTGTGTTGGTATCACCTCTGCCAATTTGCATTTTAATTGGTAGAAAAGCATGAGTAGCTTTATCATGACTATGAAAATATTATGGAAAAATTCTCTCATGTGTAGAATTTTTGGCATAAACATTTGTGGTTGTGTAGCCACATATTTTTGTGTTGTGTTCATAGGACCAGTAGAATTTTGATGATGTTTTTATGAGTAATTGACCCCTGAAGTTTTCACTTGTGTGGAAATAATAGCATGAGTAGCATTACCTTGCTTATGTTAACATCCTATTATTTTCTACTAGTATGGTTATTGCACTAGAAGCTAGTTTAGTCTTTTGTTAATTTTTAGCAAGTATGACCAGAGGCCTTGTGACCTCTTAATGCTTTGTTATGCTAGTGGAACACCCACTGGTGTCATTGCATTTTTGGTGGAAAACATTATTTTCCCCCACACTAGATGTGTTTCTTTTATATAGTTCTCTAACTAATGAGTGCCTAGTATTTTTGCCTTGGGATTTTTAGTGCTAAATGAAAATGTGTATGCTTCTGTTTGTAAGTGGTTGTAATCATGTGTGTCTTGCTAGGAAAAACCCATTCTTGGAGTGTTGTTTGATTCCTCTAGTAATGCCCTTTTATTACCACTAGCATGTAGGAGTTGCCCTGCAAATTGATGCCTTGTTTTATTAAATGGGGTATTTTTGTTATAGCAAGTATAGATGTTTTTCACTCCTGTTTTTATGACATGGACCATCTGGTTGTATTTCAATTACTTGATTGAAATGCATCCATTGACTCTTCATGTTTGAGTAGTACTAGTTTTCCTAGCATTTTTGTATTGAATTTTTCCTGCCAACTTGTGTTTGGTAGATATTTGTGTATCCTAGCATGAGGACATGTTTTCATTTCCCATTATGATAACATGGTTCCTTGTTTGCATTTTAGTACTTTACTTATTATGCATGCTTGCATAGCAAACCCTTAGTAGAAGCATGTCAATAGGATTCCTCCTTTTTAGTCATTGTTTCTATTGTTCTCACCATGAGAATTGTGTGTTTGTGATGAGTCTATTTCCTTGTTGCACTTGTGTAGGCTCACTGATTTGTAAAAGTCACTTTTGCAAATCATGTGTTTTATTTATTCTTGATGAGAATTTAGTCTTAGGAGAATACCTACCTTGTTCTTTTTGTGGTTTGGTTGATAGACCCATTGCCATGATTATTATTGTGCATGTTGTGTATACTTTTAGTAGTCTCACCCATGTGAAACTAAGTGTATTTTGGGTTTCTAAATATCTTGGTATGAGAGTGGCACACCCACTGAATCCATGATATTGAGGTTGTGAGATATGTTTCCTCCAACCTTGAGTTGTCTTATTAAATGGCATTTCTGCCAAGTGTGTCTGTTTGATTGTTTGCCTCCATTAATAATTGTGTGATTGGTTATTATTAGTTTCCTTGCTGTATGTATTGTTATGTATTGTTGCTTGCCTTGATTGGTTCTGAATGTGTGTCCTTTATTCTTTTTACGACGTTAGAAAACGAAGAGGAAGGGAGTGTCGTGAAGCTCTATTCCAAGTTCCAGTCACTCCAAAACCAGGGACACAAGGAGTTGCCAGGCAAGCCATCCTGATGCTTGCTGATACAATACTTATCATTATCTATCATGCATGTTTTACCTATGAAGTTTTACCAAAACTTGGTTATCAAAACTATTTTTGATGTGGCTATTACTACTATACTATTATATAGGTTACTATCATGCCTGTCGGGGGGATACCCCCGAGTAGGGTAAAGGCAAGTGCTAAAGGGCAAGATCAGAAGAGACACTTGGCAGAGTAGCGGCTACCCGGTACTCGCTACCAGGTCGTCCGCTATTCGGCCGTACACACTGAAGGCCAGGAGGAAGAATCAGGGAAGTTATTCTCCTCCTGGTAGAGGAAGTGGTCCGAGTAGAAATAGAGGTCTCCTACTCGGGCCAGAAGTCAAAGGAGCCGTTCTGACACAGGATCCCGCGTATCCCGGGTCCGTACTTTGGCACTGTTCACGGCACTGTTCATCTGCGGAGCGCGTGCCTGACCGTGACAGTGTGTCAGCAGGGCGTCGCAGGATAGGGGGACCTACTCTGTGTTCGTGGCAGTGATAACAGATCAGCTCCTCGGTTCTGCGGAACGACTTTGCACATGAAGACAATCCAGGAAGCCAAAAGGTGTAAAGGTGTCAGCGGGAACCCGGAAGTACACAGTGTGCACATACTGTCGACACCTTGGCTGTATCCGGCTGGGCACCAGTATATAAGGTGCCCTACCTCCTCCTGCGCGGGGGACGACACGACTAAGGACTACAGTAGCATAGAGAGAAGAGTGGCTACTCGGTAGTGAGAAACACTTGTACTGTGGCTACTCGGTGAGACTCGAGTATAAAGAGAGAAAGGCAGGAGTAGGGGTTTTACCTCCACACGAGGGCCCTGAACCTGGGTAGATCTTGTTGTTTGCAGTGCTAGCTTCACACTCACGCGGCTTCTCGCTGCGTGATCCCTCCCCGAGCGCCTCCAGCGTCCATCGTCCCCACAACTTTAGCCATCCTATGGCATCTGCCGTGACACCACCACGACAGTTGGCGCCCACCGTGGGGCAACCAGCGGCGCTGGCTGGAGTTTCCGTTCGGACGGGATCGATTTCTGCTACCGGAGAGCGCGTGGTCTGTGGCCTCGTCCACAGATTCGGCTCCTTCGACTTCGTCACCGACAACGCCGGCGATTTCGGCGGCAGGGCCATGCCGGAGGGCGGATCGGTGATTTCTTTCGGCGCGCACCTCGTCTATGTCGCCACCGTCGTCGACCGCGAGTACCCCGAGCTGGTGCATGTCGCGGAAGATCCACCTGCTGTCATCGCCTCACGCGGGAGGCCGTTAGGCCGCTCGGCGGACGTCGCGGAGGTGATGATGACCGGCCCTGCTGCTGACGCCGGGAAGGGTGCGGCTGCTACCGCCGCGGGCATCATCGAGGATCTCGCTGGCCCGAGTGCTAGCGGGAAGACGCACAAGCCTTACGAGAAGGACTGCAATCTTGCTCCCTCCACTACTCCGACGATACCCGCGTCCGCCGTGCAGACGGGTATGCCGCCTCCCACTGATCTTGAGCTACTGTCCATGAAGGCCCAGCTCGACCGGCAGCGCCAGGAGCTGCTCGCCGAGCAGGCGGAGTTGGAGAAGATTAGGCTAGAGCTTAGTCTAGATCAGAACGAGTACAACAAGGCTCACGGTTTTACACCAGTTGTTAGGAGAGCTAGCAAAGTAGGTGCTACGCGTCGCAACTTAGGCGCCGAGATGGCAACGGTTGTAGAGGCTCCCAGTCAGTCCGCCACCGCAAACACCTCCACCAGACCCAGATACAGTACCCCCGCCAAAACCCTTAGAGCTGCTGAGGCTGTAGCCGCAGAGTTGCCGCATCTCGACGGCGACGCGCGCGCTAGGCAGCAGGAGAGGCTCAATGAGCTGGTTCTAGAGGCCTCTAGGCAGAACGAGGAGTTCCGGAAAGCCAATCCGGGTGCTGGAGCTTCTCAGGTGGTGCACTCGCATGCGGCTAGATCTAACGATCAGGCTTCATCTCCGCACCCTAGTCGCGAGAGGGACCGAAGTGGGCACTCCAGTAGAGATAGGCAGATGCAGGTGTACGACCCGGCTGTCGCCGCGAAACAGCTCGCTGTGCCGCGACAGTCCGGTCAAAAACACAACACTGCAGGAGCAGGCTGTCAAGCCCAAAAAGCTCATAGCCAGCCGCGGGATGGAGAGCACCCAGGACCTTCTCGGCATCAAGCTGCTCAGCCTACGCGGCAGAGGCCAGAGCCGCGCGCAGTCGCGCCAGCCGCCAACCCGGTGGAGCAACCTGCAGTCGTGCAGGTGGACAGATATGATGATGGCTACTCGGCCATGGGGTTGGCTGGCTATGACATCCTGGATCGCGTGGGTGAACGCATGCTGGAGTACATCCTGCAGATGCTCGAGGGACCGGCAAGAACCTGGCTCAACAACTTGCCCAAGCACAGCATCAACTGCTGGCTTAACTTCGCGGAGGCATTCGTCAGCAACTTCACCAGCACCTACCGGAGGCCGAATAGGCCGCAACAGCTATCCGCTTGCAGGCAGCGGGAAGAGGAGACAGACCGCGAGTATCTTACTCGGCGGAGCACTCTGAGGAACACCTATGAGGGTGTGAATGAGGCCCAGGCCATCACTTGGTTTGCGCAGGGTTGCAGACATGGCAGCATGTTGTGGCAAAGGCTCCAGAGGGAGATGCCGAGTACTCTTGCCGAGACCATCCGGATTGCGGATCGGTACGCACTCGGCGACCCGACGCAGCCCCTTCTTGATGCTCCTGAGCCGAGAAGGAACTACAACATCAACAGCAGCAAGCGCAATGAGTTCCGCAACAAGCGCAGAGGTGACCGGATCGACACCCGGTATGACCCAGAGGAGGTGAATGCAGTGGCTACCGGAGCTGGGAGTAGCCAGAGGCCGAAAACTGCTGGAGCTCCATACGGGCAGAACCAGAATCAGGGCCAAGGCAACAAGAAGCAGGGTAGCGGCAGCTCGGGCCCTGCTCCAAACTTCGTGTTCAAGGACATGAAGGACGGCCCGTGCAGCTTCCACACTCGGCATCCCGCAAGACCCGCCAACCACACTACTCGGCAGTGCAGTTGGTGGGAAGAGATCAAGAACGAGGGCCTGCCTCCTCCTCCTCCTCTGCCGACTGCGAATGCCGCTGTACAGCCTGCCCGCGCACCTGCTGCCGAGAAGAGAGAATGTGAACCAGGTGGCTGCATCCGGACTGGCTAGCCAACCCGGTCATGGTCGAGAAGAAGAAGGAGGATCCCAAGGCCGCTACCGCATGGCGTATGTGCGTCGACTACACCGACTTGAACAAGGCATGCCCCAAGGATCCTTTTCCGCTACCTCGCATCGATCAGGTGATCGATTCCACTGCTGGTTGTGAACTGCTGTCTTTCATAGATGCCTACTCTGGTTTTCACCAGATAGCTCTCAGTCCTGCTGATCAAATAAAGACTGCTTTCATTACCCCATACTGGGCTTATTGCTATCGTGTCATGTGTTTCGGGTAGCGGAATGCGGGTGCCACTTATCAGAGATGCATGCAGAAATGCTTGCATGATCAACTCGGCAAAAATGTGCAGGTGTACGTAGATGACATTGTCATCAAAACGAATAAAACACATACTCTGCTTAGTGACATTGAGGAAACTTTCGCTAACTTGCGCAAGTATAAAATGAAGCTCAACCCGAGTAAGTGCACCTTTGGCGTCCCGGCTGGCAAGCTACTCGGCTTCTTGGTATCCAGTCGGGGCATTGAGGCCAATCCTTCAAAGATAAAAGCTATTGAGAGCATGTCTTTGCCGAGATCCCTGAAGGGTGTGCAAAAATTCACTGGGTGCTTGGCATCTCTAAGCCGTTTCCAGGGCAGAATGGGCGAGAAGGCCCTGCCTTTGTATCAATTGATGAAGAAAAGCGACAAGTTTGTCTGGACACCGCAAGCGGATGTGGCATTCAAAGAGCTAAAGGCAATGCTGGGTAGCGCTCCCATCTTGGCTAGTCCGCTACCCAAGGAGACAATGCTGCTGTATATTGCTGCTACTAACCGGGTAGTGAGTGTGGTGATTGTGGTGGAACGAGAAGAGGAAGGCAAGAGCGTGCAGAGGCCGGTATATTATCTTAGTGAGGTGCTGTCCAGCTCAAAACAGAACTACCCTCACTACCAGAAGATGACTTACGGCGTGTACCTGGGCGCCAAGAAACTGAAGCACTACTTCCAAGAGCACCCCATCACAGTGGTGAGCTCAGCTCGCATCTCGGATATCATGGGTAACAAGGAAGCAAGTGGCAGAGTAGCCAAGTGGGCAATCGAGCTAGCCGCGTACGCTCCTGCGTATGCGAGAAGAGAAGCCATCAAGTCTCAGATCCTGGCAGAATTTCTGGTGGATTGGGCCGAGGTGCAATATGAGCCTCCCACTCCGGTATCCAACTACTGGAAGATGCATTTTGATGGCTCCAAGATGAAAGAAGGCCTTGGTGCTGGCGTGGTGCTTACGTCACCCAAGCGAGATCAACTCAAATACGTACTGCAAATTCACTTCAAGGCATCCAACAATGTTGCAGAGTACGAGGCCGTGGTACACGGATTGAAGGTAGCAAAGGAAGTTGGTGTGCAGCGCATCATATGCTATGGCGACTCGGATCTGGTTGTGCAGCAGGTTTCTGGCACTTGGGATGCTCTGGATGCCAACATGGCGTCATACCGCTTCCTGGTTCAAACCATGACAGGATTCTTTGAAGGTTGCGAGTTCCAGCACATCCACCGAGCAGAGAATGAAGCAGCTGATGAGCTGTCCAAGTTGGGATCCTCTCGGCAATACATCCCGGCTGGGGTTGCCTTGGAGCATTTGAGAAAGCCATCCCCCAACTCGGAGTCCATCTTCGTTCCTTCTCTGCCTGATGAGGAAGAAGTTCCAATGGAGATTGACTGGGAAGGTGCAAAAGGAGACCCGGGGACTGCTCTTCCCTACTCGGGGACTGCACCTCCTTACTCGGGGACTGCCCCTCTCAGCTCGGGGACTGTCGCATTCCTTGAAGATGTCCTTGCCAACCGCTCGGGGCTGCAGAGAGTCAACCCCAACCCAGAAAATGATGCAACAGCGCCTGTTCCAATGGAAGTGGACGAACCAGTGTTTCCCGCGCGGGAGACGCCGAGTTGGGCCATGCCCATACTATCCTTTCTAAGGGACGGTACCCTGCCAGAAGATGAGGTGACTGCAAGGCAGATTCAGAGAAGATCCAAGGGCTACACCATATTCAGAGATGTGCTGCACAAGAGAAGTGCCACTGGCGTGCTGCAACGCTGTGTGGACTCGGAAGAAGGAGAGGAATTCCTGGTGGAGATACACCAAGGAGAATGTGGGCATCACGCCTCTTCTCGGGCTCTTGTCAAGAAGGCTTTTCGGCATGGTTTCTACTGGCTCACCGCTCTGCAGCAAGCTGAAGACATCGTGAGAAAGTGCAACGGTTGCCAGAGATTCGCAAGTAAGATCCACATGCCTGCTTCCAAGTTGAAAACCATTCCCATCACTTGGTCGTTTGCCGTTTGGTGTTTGGATATGGTTGGCCCCTTCAAGCCGGCTGGAGGCAACATGACACACATCTTAGTCATGGTGGACAAGTTCACCAAATGGATTGAAGTGAAGCCTATTCGGAAGTGCGATGGAGCTACAGCTGTGAAATTCCTGAAGGATGTGATCCTGAGATACGGCTACCCGCACAGCATCATCACAGATAACGGCACCAACTTTGCTGAGGGAGCCATGGTGAGATTCTGCAGAGATAAGCACATCCAACTAGATGTCGCATCTGTCGCGCATCCCGCGTTCAATGGGCAGGTGGAAAGAGCAAATGGCATGCTGCTTGCAGGCATAAAGCCAAGGCTGATTAAGCCACTGCTGAAAACACCAGGGTGTTGGCTAGACGAGTTGCCAGCGGTGTTGTGGAGTCTAAGGACTACCCCTAACCGGTCAACCGGCTACACGCCATTCTTCTTGGTTTACGGGGCTGAAGCCGTGTTGCCAATCGACCTAGAGCATGACTCCCCCCGAGTAACCCTCTACACTGAGGCGGAGGCGAGAGAAGCTCGAGAAGATGACGTTGACCTGCTAGAAGAAGCAAGAGAGCTTACTCTGTCACGTTCGGCTGTTTACCAGCAAAACTTGAGGCGTTACCACAGCCGAAAAGTGAACCCAAGGGTTTTCCGAGAAGGAGACATGGTCCTGGGGCTTGTGCAACGCACAGCCGGGATGCACAAGCTGTCCCCTCCGTGGGAAGGGCCGTTCATTGTGAGCAAGGCTTTGCACAATGATGCCGATTACCTAGTCGACGTGCGTCCATCACAGGAGAACAGGGCCGATAAAGCTGGAGAGGAGTCTAAGCGCCCCTGGAATGTGGCTCTACTTCGTCGCTTTCATTCATGAGCAAAAGTGTGTATGTACTCTCTTATCCGAGTAAAAGCTCCTACTCTGCAATCTGAAATTGAACTCGGGGACTGCCCTCGTCCAAAATTGCTCTAAGTGTTTCTACTCTGTTATTTCTTTGTCTACTCGGTTGCTACGCTTAGAATTTCAAAAGCATACAAAGTAGTGTGTTTATACTCACCGGACACTCTGCGACTCTGCTGCTGTCTGCAAACCGGCTTCATGGTAAGCCAGAGAACAAGCCAAAGAGTCAATGAACACATGAAAAATTGCAAGGGGAAGGAAGCGTGTGGCAATCGAGTAGAGTGTTTTTTGCTGTCTGTTGTTATCCTTTTTCGTCTGTGTGGTGGGTAGCGTTACTATGACTGTTTCCTGAGTGGCTAAGTATTTGAAACCTCAACTTTGAACTCTTGTGACTCGAATACCAAAAAAGCAACAAGTTGCAGGTAAGAGCTGAGATAAAAAGGAAAGGTGGATGAAAAATGCAACTCGGGGACTCGCATGATAACGCAACCCGGCATCAAGCCAAAGCTGCTCAAATTACTAAGTATAAAAACTTCAAATGAGATAAAACTGAGTAGCAACGGGAAGGTAAATTGTTCAATACATCTGCACCCGGCATTCCGGGGATCTGATAAAAGTTTCAAGCATAAGTGTGGCAGGACATAATCAAGTGGAAGTAGCAGCGCTCTCGGTGTTGGCCTTGGCAGTGTCAGCGTCGTTGGTGGCCTTGGTAGCATCAGCTTCCGAGTTGGCGGCGTCAGTCTTTGCAGCATCTGCTTCGGGATTGGTGACAGCCTGGTCAGAGGTGGCTGTGGCCACCGAGATGGGATCCGTCGCTGAAGTGGAGGCAACAGATTGAGCGCGGAGTCGCGCCGTGTCATCGAGGGCTGCGCCTGATGAAGTGCCGAACTCAAGGGCTGCGGTGTCGATGGTCATCTCCACGCTTTCGGCTTCTTCGTCGCTATCCGCGACGGCCGCGCCTTTGCCCTTCTCGGACTTCTCATCGGTGCTGGCGAAGAAGCTCAGCCCGTCTGACACCGTGGCCTCCTCGTCATCATCTTCATCCTCGTCGTCACCCTCGCCTTCCACATCCGTGTCGGGCTCGGGGAGGCCTTTAATGTAGTGCGCGGTATCCGCGTAGGAGGCGATCTCCCACGCGACTGCCTAACGGTGAGCCACGCACTCGGGTTCCTTCTCCCACTTGGAATCGCGGCGCATCTCGAGGATGGTATTGAGATTGAGGTTCTCATACCAGCTGTAGATGAAGAGGAGCAGCATATCCGCGCCTGCCCGAGCTCCGGATGCTCGCCACTTCCTCAGCTCGGCCTTGGCGCCATTCAGCTTCTCGGCGAGCCCACGGATGGTTGCTGGCGCAGAGTCTCGAGGCCAAAACAAGTCATGGAGCTTGAAGGCAGTGCGCACCAGATCGGTGCCCACGCCCCTTAGACGCTGGAGCTGCCCCTGCATGTTTGTGAGGTTGTCTTCGATTGAGGCTTTAGTGTCCATGGGCTCGCCCTTCTCGGTGTGAGCTGCCTGGGCCTTGGACAGAGTAGGTTTGCAAGCCGAGCTGAGGTCGGGGAAAATTTCTTAAAAAGCTATCAAGAAGATTAGAGACAGAGGCAGAGAAGAGAAGCGAATCAAGCAGCAAAGAAGCAAAAGGAGACAACGAAGTGCAGAGAAGCGGGTACTTACTATTCAGCTCGCAAAGTAGCGACTGCAGCCTCTTCTCCCATGACTCCTCATCAGCAACGTGCCTCTCTTCCACCCTCCGGAACTGGGCCAGCTGGAGCATGAGATCCGAGTTGCTCTTCCTCAGCGTATCGCACTCCAGCTCAAGAGCCCTTTTCTCGGCCTTGGCAGCTGCCTCAATCTTGACCTTCTCGGCAGCTATCTTGTTCTTCTCGGCAGTTATATCGAGGGCATCTTGAAGGGCGGCTCGCAGCTGGAGTTGGAGAGGTTCCATCTCGGTGGTGTGCTCTTTCTTCAGCTCTACAGCCTGGCTCGCCAATTGCTGCTGCACCTCGGCGGGTTTGAGGCAGTCGAGATGCTCCTCGACAAATTTCTTGTGATCTTCTGCGGAGGGAGGAACAAGGTTAGCAGAGTAGCAAAGAAAAAAGAAGAAAGATAAGCCGAGAAGACGGCAACTCACCTTCCATTTTCTTGATGGTGGTCTCAGCGTTCTCAACAAACACATGGCAGTGTTGGTGCTCATCTTCCAGTTTCTTAAAGTTACCTGCAGGGTGAAATCGGTTAAAGCAGAAAGCATAAGCGGGCGTAAACACGAAACGCATGAACCGCGCAGCTAAAAACTTACTTTCGATCTCAGAAATCTTGAGAGTACGGTCCACGGCCTCCTTCTCTGTCGCATCATCGCTTTTGCGTTCTGCTTCTAGGGCCTCAAGGCGCCTTCTTGCAATGCTGTGATTCCAGAGCAGCGACCGGTACAGATTTGTTCTCTTCAAGAGGCTATTCTGAGAGGCAGAAAGAAAAGGAATCAGACAACATTTTGAAGGTTCAACCCGAGAAGACGGCAACTCGGTTGAGTATCCGTCTACTCGGACCGAACCTCGGGGACTGGGTGGTGGATAAGAAGAAGGAGAAGAGTAGAAGAGAAGAAAAAAGCAATTTGAAACAGAAAAGCAAAACTTACCGCGTAGGTTTGCTCGATGTCTTCTGCATTTTTGCGGTGGACGAACAGCTTCGCGGCAAGCGTACTGGTGGAGGACGAGATGGTCATGGGATTGTAGCCCATGTCCGCCTTGTTCCAGTCAATGCGCCAGTGGTCCAGCTTGCCCAAGGCAAGGCCGTGCCAGGGCTCGTTGCCAAGGACGTTGCTGTCCCAGTCAGCTTCAATGAAGCCTACCCGGTCGATCATCTGCTCAAGCCCCTTGGACGTCACCTCGGTCTCCTGGACCTCTCGCGAGGAAATTGAAAGGGCCCTGTCCTTGTTCTTGGCTGGCGGCTTGGAGTCCATAGCCTGGGCCTGTTTGCCTCTGGTAATAGCAAGTTTCTTCTCGGCCGCGCTCAGCGGGATGCTGTACTGCTTGCTCGTCTGCAACATGTAAGGCGGGTAGGCAGGCGGATCGCGAAGGCTTGATCCAGCAGGAATGCCTTCAGCGCTGCCGGAAGCACCGATAGTGAGCTGCACACTCTTCACGGCAGGCTTCGCCTTTGGTTTAGGTGGCGGCATCGCGGCAGAATCTTGCGCAGCGCCACGAGGAGGATTCCTGCGGACAGCGGCGTCCGGCTGAGCAGCTGGCTTCTCGGCGGTTTTCTTCTCGGTGGCCTTCTTCTCGGCGGCTGGCTTCTCGACAGCCTTCTTCTCAGCAGCCTTCTTCTTGACCGCATCTTTCTTGGCTGGAGGGCTGGCTGTAACCTTGGTCTTCTTCACCGGAGGGGAGCTCGGTGCGGTGGATGAGGTGCCCTGCTGGGTAGGCGGCACCAAGGGCCCGCTACCCGGCGCAGCGTCCGGCTGCGCGTGGCTCTGCAGGTCCTGCTCCATATCAACTGTCTCAACCTGCTGCTCGACAGCAGGATCTGGTTGTGCCTCTTCTTGTCCTTCTACCTGCGACTGGGCCGCGGGGTCGTCCTGGGCAGCAGCGTCAGTGTCTTGCTGCTCCTGGTTTTCTTCCTGTCGCTCAAGGGCGGCATGATCTTGTTGCTCGGGGCCTTGCTCTGCGTCCTCCCCGGCTGCGGCAGCTGGGGAAGAAAGTGGTCTATCGTCGTGAGCAGCATCCTGCGCTTCCTGCTCTGCGCGGGCCTGCTGCTCCTGGTCGGCATCGTGGGCGCCAGTATCCATGTCCTGGGCGTTGTCCTCGTCTTCTCCTTTCACAGGAGAGGGCGCGCGCACCCTGTCCCGTGCAGCGACCTCGTCCTCTTCAGAGAGATCGATGAGCGCATCGAGGTCGATGGCGGATCTCTTCTTGGACTTGGACTTGGTGGGTGCGGCAGCAGCATTAGCGTCCAAGGGGGCGCTGAAGAGAAGAAAGAAGTTCATAAGAAGAATGTGAGAAATAGAAGAAATCGAGAAGCAGTAACAGAATAAGGAGTTCCGGGAAAGCAGCAACAGCAAATTGAATCTCAGAAGAAAGTTACTTACCCCGCACGAGAAGGGGGTAGCCGTCTCCCCTGCTTTACTTTCTTCACGGCTTGCTTGGGCTTCTTGCTGGGAGGCTCTTGAGCACCACTACCCGCCCTCTTGCGAGTAGCGGGAGCAGCAACCGCAAGCGGATCGGTGTCAAGGGCCTCCTCGTCCTCGTCCTCGCCCTCCTCTTCAGCATCAGCATCAGCGTCAGCATCTTCTGTAGAGTTGAGAAGAAGAAAACAGTTAGGAAACAAGAGGAAATTGGGTTGCGCTACTCGCGACCATAAAGATGAACGCAATCACCTTCGTCGTCGTCTTCGGACCAATCTCGAACGGACGCGTCGACATGATGCATATCCGTCTGGGCGGCAAGAGGGATGCTGAGAGTGTCCGCGGTGTCGTAGGAGACCTCGCCGTCCTCTGTCCGATCTGCGTGCCAATTGGCCTCGAAGCGCTCCTTGCTCTCAGCGAGCTGGCGAGAAAGGCGCTGGAGATATAAGCAGGCAACATGAATCAGTTGAGCAGCATAAGGGATTCTACTCGGCGCGGCGTGCAAACATAAAGCACATGAAGCCCAAGCAACACTGCTAAGTGTCCTACTCGGCGTGGCGTGCAAACATAAAGCACATGAAGCCTAAGCAATACTGCTAAGTCTCCTACTCGGCGCGGCGTGCAAACATAAAGCACATGAAGCCTAAGCAATACGGCTAAGTGTCCTACTCGGCACAGAATGCGGGTACTAAGCACCCCAAGCTAAGAAAGCTACCTACTCGGAATCTGTATGCAGGAAACAGGGAGAAGAGTACTAACCCGCTTGATCGGCTTCGTGCGGCTGTACGGCACAAAGCCGTACTGCCAGTTGTCCCTGAGGCCGGTGCTCATGATGGAGCGCGCCCAGACGGCCACATCAGCGTTGCTGAGCTCAAATGTAGTCGTCCGAGTGCAGTCTCGGTTGCCGCCCATGTAGCACATGAGGTGTACGCGGCGTTGCAGCGGGAGCACCCGTCTGGAGATCCAGCAGGCGATGGGGTCGTCGTCCTTGAGTCCATTCTCCTTCAGCTTGGCGAGGCGCGCGTTGATCTGCTTGATGTCGCCATCTAGCGGGGGCTTGAATCCCCAATTCTGCCCGGTAGGAGGCGAATTGGTCCACCGGGGAAGATTGATCCGGTCTACCACGGGCTCGTCCTTCTTGACAGGGATGTTCTTCACGTAGAAGAATGTTCTCTGCCACTTGCGCACGGAATCAAGACCCTTGATGCGCGGGTGGTTGGTCCCGCTGCGCTGCACCATCATGGCGCTGCCGGTCTCGGTCACGCCGCGGCTGCTCTCCGCGCTACCCGGCTTGGCCTTGCTCTGCTTCCTGAAGAAGAAGAAGAAGCGCCCAGGTCATTGGTGTAGGGCGCAGGCCCAGAAATGCCTCGCACACCACGACGTGGTATGCGAGCATCACCACCGCATTCGGCGGCAGGTGGTGCGGCAGGATCCCGAAGTGGTCGAGGAAGCCGCGGAAGAAATCCGATGCCGGAAGCCCGAATCCTCGCGCGAAGTGCGCGAGGAAGACCACGTGCTCGTCCGCTTCCGGAGCGGGGACGAGCTCGCCAGCGGGAGGCCGGCAGCGGACGCCGGCAGGAACTCGCCGCGTGTTCACCAGCCACTGGCACTCCTCTGCAGTGACGGTGGATCCAGACCACCCGGCGCGGGCGCCGTCGTCACGAGCCATCGAGCGGGGGAGTAGATTTGGTGATGATTTGGTGGAACTTGGCGGAAAAGATCAGCCTTTCGGCGCTACGGGGGGCACGGCGGCGAAGAGCTCGACGGCGGCGGAGAAACAAAGAGGCGAGGGGAAAATGAAGGCAGGAAGAGGAGAAGGGAGTTACCGAGGGGTATTTATACCCCCCCTCGGGTTGCCGTTACGATTGGAATTAGTGGGATCAGTTATGCCCGGAGATCGTGCGGCGTGGGGTGTGTGGGCCGGATAGAAACGCACACAGCGCAGAACGCGCGCGTAACAGCCACAATTGATCCCACGACGCGATCGTGGGTAATAACTGCGCTTGATGGGACGTAACGGGCTAGTGGGCCCGGGCCGTGAAAACTGGGCGCGTGGCCTGTCAGATCCCGGGCACCGAGGCGTCGGGGGTACGGGAACGCAACACGTGCTCAGTTGCGCTGCCGAAAGCCGGATTTCGCTCTGCCACGCAGAGATTCTGATTGGAAATCTCACCAAGTCATTTTACTCGGCGACAGGGAAGAGAAGTAGCCCCATTCGGAAAAGAAGAAACTTGAGACAGAATACAGAGCTACTCGGAGGTTCTACTCAGCAACCTAAGGCTCAAAGGCAAGATTGGTTTTTAAGCTGGCAGAGCCCAGTGAACAAGTTCGCAGGACTCTACCAGCTTCGGGGACAAATGTCGGGGGGATACCCCCGAGTAGGGTAAAGGCAAGTGCTAAAGGGCAAGATCAGAAGAGACACTTGGCAGAGTAGCGGCTACCCGGTACTCGCTACCAGGTCGTCCGCTATTCGGCCGTACACACTGAAGGCCAGGAGGAAGAATCAGGGAAGTTATTCTCCTCCGGGTAGAGGAAGTGGTCCGAGTAGAAATGGCGGTCTCCTACTCGGGCCAGAAGTCAAAGGAGCCGTTCTGACACAGGATCCCGCGTATCCCGGGTCCGTACTTTGGCACTGTTCACGGCACTGTTCATCTGCGGAGCGCGTGCCTGACCGTGACAGTGTGTCAGCAGGGCGTCGCAGGATAGGGGGACCTGCTCTGTGTTCGTGGCAGTGATAACAGATCAGCTCCTCGGTTCTGCGGAACGACTTTGCACATGAAGACAATCCAGGAAGGCAAAAGGTGTAAAGGTGCCAGCGGGAACCCGGAAGTACACAGTGTGCACATAGTGTCGACACCTTGGCTGTATCCGGCTGGGCACCAGTATATAAGGTGCCCTGCCTCCTCCTGCGCGGGGGACGACACGACTAAGGACTACAGTAGCGTAGAGAGAAGAGTGGCTACTCGGTACTAAGAAACACTTGTACTGTGGCTACTCGGTGAGACTCGAGTATAAAGAGAGAAAGGTAGGAGTAGGGTTTTACCTCCACACGAGGGCCCTGAACCTGGGTAGATCTTGTTGTTTGCAGTGCTAGCTTCACACTCACGCGGCTTCTCGCTGCGTGATCCCTCCCCGAGCGCCTCCAGCGTCCATCGTCCCCACAACTTTAGCCATCCTATGGCATATGCCGTGACACCACCACGACAATGCCAGTAGTTAAACTTGGTAATGCCAAGCCCTTAAGCCACCATATGGTATTTATTACCATCAAATATACTAGTCCCTAAGTGGACACCCTAAAATTGTGATTCTACAAAACAAAGGCTTTACGGAAAAACCCGGAGAAAAGGCAGATCCTTGTTCTCCGGAGGAATGTGAAAGTGGTCATTTTTGAGAAATTGTTGTTTTCAAAAATGACACATAACCTAGTCTTCGTCGGACAACCTTTACCGTACTGCCACCCTACCCCAACATGGGCACGAGGCTTAACTTGAAGTTTGTCCTTGTTAGTGTGTGTTCTATCTCAATCGCTATAAGGGGCGTCGTACCCTCGAACCGAATGTCGTCAAAACTCCCAAGGTTGAGACATAAAAGTGTGGGATTCATTTTCCCTCCGGATGCAGCAGTCGGGGCTCCTGGCTTGGCGGGGATTAGCCCGGTGCCGGGGATGCGGACACTCGACTGAAGAGATAGACATATTCTAGTTTGAACATAGTAGATGGTTATGATCAGATACCTGATGTTTACATACTGTTGTTACAGTCTGTGGTTGTTCACGGTAGGTGTACTGGATCTGGTGGATATGTACACCTCTGCAGAGTACAACTTTTTCGAAGAAGCCGCGTTCTCGGATATGGACAGTTGAATGGCCATGTAGCTAGCATTGTGTCAATGTTTTCAAAAATGAGTTTTTGAAAGGAAGTGTTGAACTTGTGAAGTTCGGAAAGGAAGGAAAACTTGTACCGTGGAGGTACCGTTGATGATGGAAAGCCAGAAGTTGTTATACGAAACAAAATGTTTTGCAAATAAAACCTTTTCTACTCTAAGCAAGAATTCTGGAAACTGATTCCAAAAAGTTTTGCAAAGGGAAAGTATTCTTTAACAAAGCTTTACAAAACCTCTTGTACATGTGACATCTACAAGAGAAATAAAACTATATTATTTTCTTCTGAAGTATCTTCTTCAACGAAGATACAGATTAACCTGACTGCAACTGTGGTGTCATCATATATGAACACCATTGATAGTGAACCCTATTTATAGCCTACCTATTCCACCATATAAGCATATTTGCATGTTTGGTAAGTGACATGATGGATGTCTTGCTAAGTACATTCAAATGTACTCATTATGGTTTCGCCCCTGCTATCTACTTGCCAGACTTTGAGAAGGAGCCTCCGAAGGAGATCTATGAAGAGAAGTACGGAGCTGACGGCTTTGCGAACTAGGATCGTCTCCGGCTCAGCAGCCTGTAGGTTAAGGCGTGACTTGGGCTCATCTACGTTGTGTTTTAATTGTCTTCCGCTGTGTTTGATAAGTTGCCTGCCCTATGTGGCAGTTGTGTTAAACTTGATCATGTGATCTTTTTGTAATACCTTTATGTATTCGTGTAATGGATGATGTATTTCTGTATGCCAACGTTGTATGTTGTTCACGACTGATCTTTCTGGGATCGTGAATGAATGTAAAGCGTAGTGTATTTTGCTATGAAGGGGCTAAATGGGGAGATTATATTTATAGTACATTATACTACTTAAATGATTAACTACTAGTTACTAGTAATATATAACGCCCTCACGTCAGCGTGCTAGTTGGCTTTCATTATGCTGGTTCCATGGTCTCATTATCCAGGACAGCAGCAAATAACGCATGGATCTCGTAAAGGGGTTTCTCATGATGGCAAATTTTATCCCGGGCAGAGGAGTGGGTGCCGCGCGACAGTGCAAGCACGGTAGACGGAGCTGATGAACGGGCCAGAACAGCACACGTAGACTCTCTTGACACGTAAACGATATTTAAATCGCTCTCTGCTCACATAAAAGTGGATTAAGGGCTTGTCTCCAAGAGAAATGCCGGCCGGCCGGCCAGGAGTGCTGCGCCTCCAGAGGCCAGAGCTGAGTTTCGCGTTTTCTCTTTGGCTTTATGCGTACACGATGCAGCCAGCTGCCTCTGTCACAAGTGGAGACTGGACTGTCAGGGATCAATCAAAGCAAGGCTGGCTGGCTAGTGGACCGATCACCTGAGATCCAACTTTCCAACCGTGGCTAATTACTACTCTTGGTGGTGGTACTAGTATACACTATACTCCCACTAGTTTCATGCTTTCATGCCCAGATCGAATAGGACATTTGTAAGATAGAGGGCACCACCATGCATGCATGCATGCATGCGTGCAAAGCTTCAAACATTCCCGTAGCTGAAAAGCTTAAATTCAAACGGGACAATGCGTCCGGTGGGGTGTTCTACCTTTATGTATAGCACAGTGCAGTGCAGCAGAAAATATTAGAGATATTAGCATCGGAGGTACCTAAACTTGTTCGGTGGGAGCAGTTTAGTACATAAACTTGCAAGGTGTGCTGGTTTGGTACATGAACTTGCATAGTGGGAGCAAACAGGTACATATTAGTGCTAATGATGCCACGTAGACTGCAAGCGTGGCCGAGCTTTTACAGAAAACCCTTGCGAAAAACGTAACCATCACGGATTATTACAGAACGAGTTGGCTCCCGACCAGGCGTGGAAAATTGCAAAAAGAAAACCCGAGAGATGAAGAATCCGCACGTCCCGACACAATTCAACCCCCAATCCTGTTCTCTTCTGTCTGAACCCTAGGGAGGCGACCGACAGCGGTGAACGGCGGTGTCGTGGTCGACGGGATCTTCTGCTCCTGGGTGGCGTCGATGCACCGGACGGAGGGACGGCGACGGTGATTCCAGGTCTCTTGTGCCCTATCGCGATGCCCCCATGGTGTATGAGCCCGCCGTGTACCCCGCAGGGGAAGGCTCCTCACTGGATTTCGTGGAGCAAGCAGAACCCTGGCAGGAGGTACTACGCGTGCGTTGACGCTCTGGTTAGCTTCCTCTCGGCCTTGTTCCTCTTCTCTTGTTGCTCTGGTTGCTCTGCTTATTCTTCTCTGCTTGCTCTGCTCAAGGTGACAACAAGGTGATGAACATATTGATGCATTTTTTACAGCAAGGTGGATGTGGATTCATGCAGTGCATGATCGTGAGCTACCCAAGTTCTTTAGTGATTTGCTTGGCGATTTGCGTGATGAAATTTGGAGGCTCAAGGGGCAAGGAAATATTCTCGGAGTTGGACGATTCAAAAGCCAGAAGTCTTGGAAGTCCCGTAGGGTCAAGGAAGTCCAAAGGAGACCCGGAGGGGGGCCCGGAGCCCCCACACTATGCATGGGCGCGGGTGGGCACCTGGCCGCGCCTGGGGTGGTGTGGAACCCCTCAGGCGCCCACCGCCATCGCCCTTTCGCCTATATATACCCCCCGATGCATCAATGAAAAATCTATCAAGGTTATCATCGATGGCGGTAGTTGTCACAATTTGGCTAGCAAAGAGCTTTGCGACAAACTACACTTGACTTACAAGCAACACCCTCATCCCTACCATGTCCAATGGCTTAGTGACTCCGGCACCTTCAAGATTCAACACATGGTTTCCGTGCATTTCAAGATTGACCCTTATGAAGACACGGTTGAGTGTAATGTTGTGCCTATGACCGTGTGTCATCTTCTTCTTGGACGACCTTGGCAATATGACAAGAGTGCTATTCATGACGGGCGTACCAACCACTATAGCTTCAAGTGGAATAAGAAGACATTTGTGCTCCGCCCCATGTCTCCTAGCCAAGTGATCGCCGACAACGCCAAGACCCTTGCACGTAAATAAGAAGAGCTCAAATCTCGTGAGATGAGTGGTGAGAGAGTGATCCACCTCAAAGAGAGTGAGAGCCACAAGCCAAACATGAGTGGAAAATTTTCGAGTGCTCCCAAAGTCCTTGCCTTACTTGCCACCAAAAGAGAGATGCGAGAGTTACGAGATGACCCGTCCATACTTAACTTTGTCCTCGTGTGAAAAGGAAAAGCACTTGAAACTAACGACATAACAAGCTTTCCTCCGTCCTTGTTACCATTGTTGCAGGAATTTGAGGACGTGTTTCCCGACGAACTACCACCAGGTCTACCTCCCCTACGTGGCATCGAGCACCGCATTGACCTCATTCCGGTTGCTCCACTTCCGAACCGTGCTGCCTACCGCACCAACCCCGAGGAGACTAAGGAGATAGAGCGGCAAATACAAGACCTACTTGACAAAGGTTTCATTCGCGAATCTCTTAACCCTTGTGCCATTCCGGTTATCCTTGTCCCTAAGCAAGATGATACTTCTCGCATGTGCATGGATTGTCGCCCTATCAATGCTATCACCGTTAGACATAGACATCCCATCGCTAGGCTCGATGATATGCTTGATGAATTGAGTGGTGCTACTATCTTTTCTAAAATTGATTATAAAAGTGGATATCACCAAATTCGCATGAGCATAGGTGATGAATGGAAAACAACTTTTAAAACAAAACTTGGTTTGTATGAATGGCTTTTTATGCCCTTTGGCCTTTCAAATGCTCCTTTAACTTTTATGCGTCTTATGAATGAAGTCTTGCGCCCTTTCATTGGCAACTTTGTCGTGGTTTACTTTGACGACATCCTCATATATAGAAAATCTTTGGAGGATCACCTTGGTCATATTTCTCAAGTATTGTTGGCTCTTCGCAAAGCAAAACTTTTTGACAATCTTTCCAAATGCAATTTTTGCACCAACAAGCTTGTTTTCTTGGGATTTGTGATTTCTTCAAACGGAATTTAAGTCGGCAACAAGAAAGTCGAGGCAATTAGGAACTGTCCTAACCCTACTTCCGTGGGTGAGATAAGGCGTTTTGATGGCCTTGCCAGTTTCTATCGCCGCTTCGTGAAGGATTTTTCCACAATTGCTTGCCCTTTGAATGAAATCACAAAGAATTTTTTTTACCTTTTGTTTGGGGCAATGCGCAACAAAAAGCTTTTTACACCCTCAAGAAATGTTTGACCAAAGCTCCTTTACTTGTCTTGCCGGATTTTGAGAAAACTTTTGATATTGGTGACGTTCTTATGCAAAATGGACGTCCCGTTGCTTATCATAGTGAGAAAATAGATGGTGCTAGACTCAATTACGCAATCTATGACAAGGAACTGTTTGCTTTGGTTAGAGTCTTAGAAATTTGGCAACACTACCTTTGGCCTAAAGAATTTGTCATTCATTCCGATCATGAATCCTTGAAATATTTGAACAGTCAAGCTAATTTGAACAAGAGACGTGCTAAATGGGTAGAATTCATAGATTCTTTTCCTTATGTCATTAAGTACAAGAAAGGTACAGAGAATGTTGTAGCAGATGCTTTGTCTAGAAAAGAGTGTCTTCTTACCTGCCTTGATATCAATGTGATTGGTTTGGATGAGGTCCAAGACTTATACTCTTTTGATGTTTTCTTTGGACCCATTTTTGAGAAATGCTTGCCAAACCGAGGTTTTGATGACTACTATCTTCTCAAAGGTTTCTTCTTTAAGGCTAACAAATTGTGTATTCCCGAGTCCTCTCTTCGTTTGTTGTTTTGGAAGGAATCACATGAAGAAGGTCTCATGGGACACTTTGGCCGGGACAAGACCTATGCCATGCTCTCCAACCACTAATATTGGCCTAAGATGAGGCATCAAGTTGAAATACTCGTCAAGCGATGTCCTACATGTCTCCGAGCTAAGTCTACTTCCAACCCTCATGGTCTTTACTTACGATTACCTACACCACATGCACCTTGGAGTGACATTAGCATGGACTTTGTGTTAGGACTCCCACGCACTAAAACACACATGGACTCAATCTTTGTCATTGTTGATCGTTTCTCTAAGATGGCACATTTCATTCCATGCAATCGAACGGACGATGCTTCACATGTTGCCACCTTGTTTTTCAGGGAAATTGTGCGTCCCCATGGTGTGCCCACGTCAATTGTGTCAGATCGTGATGTCAAGTTCACCTCCCACTTTTGGAAGACTTTGATGGCCAAGCTTGGCGTCAAGCTACTATTCTCCACCTCCTACCACCCACAAACAGATGGACAAACCGAAGTGGTGAATCAGACCCTCTCTTCACTCCTACGGGCATTGATCAAGCCCAACCTCGAGAATTGGGAGGAATGCATCCCACATACCGAGTTCCCCTACAATAGAGCACTACACCAAGCTACTAAGCGAAGCCCCTTCGAGATCGTCTACGGCTTCAACCCCAACACCGCTCTCGACATCCTCCCATTGCCTCTACACGAGCAAGCGAACATGGACATCGACAAGCGCACCGACTACATCAAGAAGCTCCATGAATCCACAAGAGCTACACTCGAGAAGCATTCCGAGCACGGCACATCTATCATGAACAAGAACAAGAAGGTCATGGTGTTCCAAGAAGGTGGCCTCGTTTGGCTACACTTGCGCAAGGACCGTTTCCCATAAGAGCGCAACTCCAAGCTCAAGCCAAGAGGCGATGGCCGTTTCAAGATCATCAAGCGCATCAACAACAACACGTACAAGCTCGACTTACAGCAATCCAAGTACCTCGTCCACAACTCCTTCAACGTCAAGGATCTCTCTCCCTTTCATGGATACCCAAGTGATGAGGAAGATCACGAGTCGAGGCCGACTCTTTTTCAAGGGGGGAATTGATGCAGCACACCCCATTCCACCAAGCCCAACACCAAGTGGACCAATGACAAGATCAAGAGCTAAGGAAATACATGATAAGGTGAACTCAATCCTCTCTCTCTCTATGCCTTCAATGACTTGGTGAATGGTGCGCTACCTCATGGATCAACCCTTTGCGTGCTCAGGTTGGACCCCACCAAGGAACCCCAAGAACGTGCCCAAGATGATGCCCAAGAAGCCATGGAAGATGCCCAAGAAAAAGACACCGAAGAAGAAGGAGGGAAGAAAGAGGAGAAGGTGTGCAGGAAACCCGGCCTCAAGCCCGGCCAGGCCGGCCTCCCTGCGCGCCTAGGAGGACGCCCTAACCGAGCCGCCTGGCCTCCGCCCCGGCCCAGGCCGGCCTCCCTGCGTCTCCAGGCCGGCCACCCAACAGACCCAGCTGGCCTCCGGGCTGGCTTTCCTGCCAGCTTGCAAAAGTGGGTGAAAAGCCCATTTTCACCCCCACCTACCCTCTAGGCTATATAAGGGAACCCCTTGAACCAGATCTAGGTTAGAGATGAATTAAAAACTTTGATCTTTGCTCTTATACCCCTCTTGTGAGGCTACTCCTATGGTTGTACCTAGGACCGTATCAAGACTACTCCTATGATTTGTATCTAGGATCGTATCAAGCCTACACTGGGTTACCTATCCTTGCCCCCTTTGATACGTCATAAACGTATCCCTAATTTCTGATGCTCCATGATCATATTTTGCCAATTGCTACATGTTTTCTCCCTTATTTATAGCATGTTTATACGTTTTCCGGACTAACCTATTAACAAGATGCCACAGAGCCAGTTCCCGGTTTTCTGTTGTTTTTTAGTTTCAGAAAAGTTGTTCTGGAAATATTCTCGGAATTGGAAAATTCGAAGCCCGGAAGTCCTATTTTCCCCAGAAGCATCCAGAAGACCGAAGAGGAACCGAAGAGGGGCAGCAGGGGGGCACACCATAGGGTGGCGCCCCCCTGCCGCGCCAGCTAGGGGTGTGGGCCCCTTGGAGAGCCACCGCCTTCGCCCTTTCGCCTATTTAAGCCCCCGGATGGAAAAGCCTAGGCACCTGATCAAAATCCCCAAAAAAGTTCCGCAGCTGCCGTCACCGCCAACTCTAGATCAGGGAGGTTTGAAGCTGTTTCCGGCACCCTGCCGGAGAGGAGATCATCACCGGAGGCCTCTTCATCACCATGCCTGCCTCCGGAGTGATGCGTGAGTAGTTCATCCTTGGACTACGGGTTCTTAGCTGTAGCTAGATTGTTGTCTTCTCCTCATATGCCTCCATGTTTAGATCTCATGAGCTGCCTATCATGATCGAGATTGATCTTATGTAATTCTATGTGCTGTGTTTGCTGGGATCCGATGAATATTGACCTTATGTAAAGTTGATTATAGTCTTTATTTGCATTTGTTATTTGTGATCTTGCATGCTCTCCGTTGCTAGTGGTTATTCTGGCCAAGTAATTGTTAGTGACTCCAAGAGGGAGTATTTATGCTAGATAGTGGGTTCATGCCTCCTTGTTGCCTTGCTCGAGTGACAGAAACGTGAAGGGGGAGGATGTGTTGTTGCCATTAGGGAGAAACCATCGCCGAGAGTGCCCGCGTGCATAATCATTGCTTACATTACACACTTTGTTTAATGCAATTATCTGTTGCTTGCAACTTAATACCTGAGGGGGTTCGGATGATAACCTGAGGGTGGATTATTAGTCATAGATGCAGATGGATCTCGGTCTATGTATCTTGTTGTAATGCCCGCACTAAATAGCATAGTAATCTTCATGTCATATTGTGCACTATGGTGAAACCTTTATTTGTCAATTGCCCAGCTGTAATTTGTTCACCCAACATGCTATCTTTTATGGAGAGACACCACTAGTGAAACTACGAACCCCGGTCCATTTTTCCACACTGTTAAACAAACCACAACAATTTCCTGCTCTCTTTACTTTCTGCAAGCGTACACTCTTTTTCCACACTATACGTCTAATCTTTGTTTTCAGCAAGACCAGTGAGATTGACAACCTCACTGTACCGTTGGGGCAAAGTATTTTGATTGTGTTGTGTGCATGCTCCATGTTGTTGCTGACACGGTGAAGCGCCAGCACCACCGTCAGTGGCATCAACCTTCTGAATATTCTCTTTCTCCTACTGGATTGATAACCTTGGTTCTTAACTAAGGGGAAAACTTTCTACTGTTGTGCTCATCACACCCTCCTCTTGGGGTATCCCAACGGGTGCAAGATCTGCACCATCAAGGACTTTTTCTGGCGCCGTTGCCGGGGAGAAGGAAGTCTTCTGGCAAGGGGAGTCTCTCACTCTCAATCTGTTTATTTTGTTTTTATTACTTGTTTTTCTTTTTGTCTTGTTTTTATTTCTCTATATCAAAAACACAAAAAAAATAGTTTATTTCTCTATATTGAAAACACAAACAAATTAGTTCTTATTCTAGTTGTTATTTTTGCTTTATCATGCTTGCTATCAATGTTTGATGTCTGTGAAACTAGATCTTTTAGGCAAGGTGGGTTCACGGATGAACAACAAAAACATTATAAGGAACACCGCTTGTCACAAAAGGGGATGCACTTATGGGAGCAAATTACTAAATTGCATGACTATGCTAAAAACTTGTGCTCCACCTATAATGTTACTTATTGCTTTGATAAATCTTGCTGCTGTAGGAGGTATAAACATCTCCCTTTTCAATGTGAGTATAATGATAATGTTACCTTGTCTTCTTATGTTAAGGGAAATTATGAATTATATGATGTGGAACAAATTGAAGAATTTATTGCTTGGAAGGGTGCATTCGAAATTGCCTATTTGCTTGAAAGTATTGATGATGCGCCTTATAAATATGATATTTATGCTATACTTGAATATTGCTTTGATAATTACAAGGATTTTAATTACTAAATAGTGGAATATCTTAATAAATTCTCTCAACCTAAGGAAGTAAATGATGCCGTGCAGGAGCCTATGGAATAAGAAACTGCTAAATCTGGAAACTCATTGGATGAAAAACAGGAGGAGAGTGATGATCAAGAGGAGGAAAAATGGAACCCATGTCTACCTCCCAATGATAGTAACTCTTTAAATCGTACATTGTTTTATGATAATCCATGCTACTTTGATAAATCTTATGATAATCCTCTGTTTATTCCAACTATTGATATGCATGATAATGAGGAATTTTGTTTAGAAAATTTATATGATAATGCTCTTGATGATGGTCCTATGTTATTTGATGTTATGAATTATAATGCTACTGAAAATAGGATTTCTATAATGTGTCCTATACCTTTTATGAGTGATCAATCATCTTACTTTGCTATTGCTAAAAGTGGGAAAAAAAGAGGAGCTGATTTTAAATTTTTATCCCACTATTTTTGAGCTTGATATGAATTGTGTGCTTTTAGACCATGACAAACGTGCTTTATGTGATAATTATGTTGTTGAGTTTGTTCATGATGCTACTTAAAATTATTATTAGAGAGGAAAATATGGTTGTAGGAATTTTCTTGTTAATAATACACCTCTCTTTTTGTGGAAAGTTTTGAAATTGCTCTTGTTTTACCTTCCCATGATTTCTAGTTTGAGCTTATTTAATTTATTTCTTTACAAGATTCCTATGCATAGGAAGTGGGTTAGACTTAATTTTTTTTATTTGCTTCTTGATGCTATCTTTTTCTTAATTCATATTTCTTATGTGAGCATCTTTGCCCTTTTATGCCTAGCTGAAAGGCGTTAAAGAAAAGCGCTACCGGGAGACAACCCGTTTTATTTCTCTGTTTTCTTTCAGTTTTCCTTTGTTTTCTTTAGTGTGATTTACACCTAGGTGTTGTCTATTTTCTTAGCAACCCCGATGTATATTTTCTTTTGTGTTTTTTGTTGAGCCAAGCAAAGGCTCTAGTGAAAAGTTGAGCCTATATTTCGGATTTCTGAGCGGGAAACAGATTTGTGCTATCCATTGTAAATTCCGTTACAAATCACAGAAAATTCAAAATGAACTGATCTTTTTTGTGCTTAATACTGAGTTATATACGCAACTTTTTCTAGAAGACCACTTTTTTATTTTAGCAACAGAAGATTTTTAAAAAATCAATATTTACCTGATGTTCTGTTTTGACCGATTTCTGCCATTTATTGCATTTGCATCTTAATCTCTTTCTTTTGGTGTTCTTTTGAGAAAAAGAGTTTTAAAATAAGTTTTGACAGTATATAATGTGTTTTTGAGTGTTATACTTGTGTTGAAACTTAACCATGTGGATTTATTATTTTGATTGCACTAACGTTGCTAATGAAGATTGTGAGAATTTTGGTGAGAAGGAAGTTTTCAAGCGTCAAGAGAAGAGGATGATATGATGTGATCAAGAAGAGTGAAAAGTCTAAGCTTGGGGATGCCCCGGTGTTACATCCCAGCAAATTCCAAGAAGACTCAAGCGTCTAAGCTTGGGATGCCCAAGGCATCCCGTTCTTCATCAACAAATTATCATGTCACTTCTAGTGAAACTATTTTTTTATTCGGTCGCATCTTATGTGCTTTACTTGGAGCGTCTCTTATTTTTGTTTTCAGTTTGCTTTTTATTTTGCTTTCAGTTTGTTTTTACTTTCATAATAAATTTGGTTGGACCCCAGCATTCTTTTATTGGAGAGTGACACACTCCGCTTTTTCTTGAGAATATGTTGTATTCTTAATCTCTGTCTAGCTGCTGTATTATTCAGCTCCTGTTCTGCATGCATCTCTTATTAGAGCTGTTAGTTTTAGTAGTATTATGTGAGTACTCTCAGGTTTGCTTGCTGTATCATAAAGTGTATTTTTGTTAAAGCATGTTTTGTATGGTGCTTGTTGGGAGAAACGAAAACTGCTGCTTGAAGTAGAATTTATAACAGTACTAATAGAAGCTTGTATAGAGTGTGGCTAGGACTTTTTCATGCCATGCTAAATGTTATTTTAGTTTTAAAGACTTGTGGTTATTGAGTAGCATGATTAGCCTCAAATAGCTAAGAGTGTTTAATATGTATTGAAAGATTCTTGAGTTGTTCTTGTCATAGTAAAGCATCAATTTATGATATTCTCTTTCGAATGTTTTATTTGGTTGAATTGGCGTATGCTCACACCATGTTTATGACTACAAACCAGTCATGAACAGCCTCCATGACCACTTAGGGCATCTCTAGTCGTTGCGCACCCCCAGGGCCCAAAACGCAGCCGTTTTGGGGCCGCCGCGGCGCCAAACGGCGCTAATCTGGAACCTGGGGGAAGGGTTCCCAGTCGACCCCCAGCCCAACAATCGGCCCAAAATAAATCGATAATAAAAATCGACGCACTTTATTGATTCGACACATTTTTACATAGAACTTTAAACTAAAACATTGCAAAAACTTAAAAACTACGACGGCGACTACTCTAGGCATCGTCGCCTTTATCGTCGTCCTTCTCGCGGTCGTCGTAGGCCGGCCGGTTGGAGGGGTCGGCTTCGCGGTCGTCCATCGCCACCCTGGCGAGCCAGCGCCGCTCCGCCCGGCCTTGCATCCGCATCCGGTGCAGCTGCGCCTGCTCGGAGGGCTGGCGGTTGCGCCGCTCGCTCTGCAGCACCACCTGCCGCAGGTCGCCCTCGTACTGCGCGATGAGCGCCTGCTGCTCGGCCGACGCCGCATTTGCGGTCAGCTGTCGGTAGGCCCCGCGCTCCGCCTCCTCCCTCCGGTGGGTCTCCAGGGTTGCCCGAACGGCGGCAGCCTCGGCCGCCGCGAACCCGGTGGAACACCTCCTCGTTCCGCCGGGTCTCGAAGGAGAAGTAGGCCGCGTGCTGCTCGGGCCAGACGGGCTGCCTCCTCCGTTCCTTCCTCCAGCGCCGTGCTTCCTGCGCCGGCTGCTGCTCGGGCGCCACCTCTTCCTACGCCGGCTCCTGCTCGGGTGCCACCTCTTCCTGTGCCGGCTGCTGCTCGGGCGCCACCTTCTGTGCCGGCTGCTGCTCCTCGTAGTGGAACTCTCCGTCGCTGTCCCCGTCGTTGTGGCCACGCGTCCCAGCCGTGGGCCGGCAGTACAGTGGAAAGTGGCGGTGGGCGCGGAAACAATGAGGCATCGTGGTTAGGTGGGTGCGGCGAGGGTGGCGAGAGCGAGCGCGGCGAGGACGAGGAGGTGGGCGGCCAGAATGGGAGAACGGCGAGCGGCGAGCGCCCTTTTTATAGCCTGGCAGGCCAGTTACTGCGCCGTGCGTGTCACCGCTGCCGCCACGCCATTACTCTGGCAGCCTTTGACTGGGGCGCATGCACTGGCCGGCTGCCACGCCATTACTCCGGCAGCCTTTGACCGGCGCGGGCGCCGAGAAGAAGATCACGGGCGGGGGTTTCTGCTCCCGCGTTTTTTCGACGCGTCACTGACAGAGCTGGCCCGCGTGGGCTGCACCGCAGTTTCACCCCCCCCCCCAAAGCCGAACCCAGCGGGCTGGGTTTCGCCTAGGTGCCGCGGCGCAAAATAGCGCCGTTTCGGCGCTATTTGGGCTTCTGGGGGGGCCGACTGGTGCGAAAACGGCGCTATTCGCCGCTTCCGACGCTAAAAATGCCACCGGGGGGAGGGGGCTGGGGGGCGACTGGTGATTCCCTTCGTTTTTGAACTTGTGATACTGATTATGTTTTAATTAATGATTCTTATGTCGCTATGCATGATTATGGCTCTTATGCTCTCTTGATTTGTTGCTCCCAGTATTTTGCTAGCCTCCACCTGTACTGAGTATGAGCTCTACTCGTGCATCCAAACTCCCTTAAACCAAAGTTTTTCCCATTGTGTCCATCATACCTACCTACATGTGGTATTTAACTGTCATTCCAAGGTAAATTGCTCATGTGTTACCTTTAAAACATTCAAAATTACTCATGCTTTATGTTCCTGTTTTTGCTCATGATGACGTAAATAGAGAATCTTTATCTCACTTATTGATTGAATTTCACACCCCAGACTAGTGGCTTCATCCGCTTATCCAAATGATAGAAGAGCTGGCAGTGGGGTGCCCAGCCCCAAATTAATGCATACAAATTCTATTCACTATTTTTGCCCCTGATTTATCAGTCAAAGCATAATTGTGTAAACAAAAGAGAAAGAAGGATGACCTTCTACACCAGTTGCGTCCTTCACCATGGGAACCGCTCATGTGAATCCAGTTGACTTGTAACGTACTGTATTTTATGTTTACCATTCGTTGACATTAGCATACATCTCCAAAAATATAGACACTCCTCCACGGTATATGATTGTTGGCAGGCACCCGAGGATTCGGTTAGACATGGTTTGTGAAAGATGGATGGGAGAAGTGTCAAACTTTTAATACCTCTGTTTAATAAAATAAAATCTCTAGCACATGAGTGATCCCTGCTTCCCTCTACGAAGGGCCTTTCTTTTACTTTTATGTTGAGTCTCCATTTTCTAACTTTATGCACAGTTGAGAGAGCATTTTTGCCATTCTGAGTTCTATCTGCATTTGTCCCATAAGCATCAATAATTACTTCATGATGTGATATTATTTGTTCTTAAATTATTTGTTCTAGTCATCCTCTTGAACTTTGAAGGTGTCCTAACATTTATGTTTTCCCCCACTCTTAAGGACTATCGAAATATCACTTTGCCATGCTTTCTCTATGCCTGAAACAAACGTTTACCTTTGTTTGCATTATTATTCATGATCCTTTATTTGAGTTACTTTTCGTGACGCAAAGTAATTGCTATGCTTTATTATTAAAGTTTTATTTATCATGCCTGTGTTTAAAGTCTTATGATCTCAACATGCATATGCTTTTACATTAGATTGATCAAGTTTGTGTTAGTAGCATGTCACCTCAGAAATTACTGTTTTATCGTTTACCTACTCGAGGACGAGGAACTAAGCTTGGGGATGCTTGATACGTCATAAACGTAACCCTAATTTCTGATGCTCCATGATCATAGTTTGCCAATTGCTACATGTTTTCTCCCTTATTTATAGCATTTTTATACGTTTTCCGGACTAACCTATTAACAAGATGCCACAGAGCCAGTTCCCTGTTTTCTGCTGTTTTTTAGTTTCAGAAAAGTTGTTCTGAAAATATTCTCGGAATTGGAAAATTCGAAGCCCGGAAGTCCTATTTTCCCCGGAAGCATCTAGAAGACCGAAGAGGGGCAGCAGGGGGGCACACCATAGGGTGGCGCCCCCCTGCCGCGCCAGCTAGGGGTGTGGGCCCCTTGGAGAGCCACCGCCTTCGCCCTTTCGCCTATTTAAGCCCCCGGATGGAAAAGCCTAGGCACCTGATCAAAATCCCCAAAAAGTTCCGCAGCTGCCGTCACCGTCAACTCTAGATCAGGGAGGTTTGAAGCTGTTTCCGGCACCCTGCCGGAGAGGAGATCATCACCGGAGGCCTCTTCATCACCATGCCTGCCTCCGGAGTGATGCGTGAGTAGTTCATCCTTAGGACTACGGGTTCTTATCTGTAGCTAGATTGTTGTCTTCTCCTCATATGCCTCCATGTTTAGATCTCATGAGTTGCCTATCATGATCGAGATTGATCTTATGTAATTCTATGTGCTGTGTTTGCTGGGATCTGATGAATATTGACCTTATGTAAAGTTGATTATAGTCTTTATTTGCATTTGTTATTTGTGATCTTGCATGCTCTCCGTTGCTAGTGGTTATTCTGGCCAAGTAATTGTTAGTGACTCCACGAGGGAGTATTTATGCTCGATAGTGGGTTCATGCCTCCTTGTTGCCTTGCTCGAGTGACAGAAACGTGAAGGGGGAGGATGTGTTGTTGCCATTAGGGAGAAACCATCGCCGAGAGTGCCCGCGTGCATAATCATTGCTTACATTACACACTTTGTTTAATGCAATTATCTGTTTCTTGCAACTTAATACCTGAGGGGGTTCGGATGATAACCTGAGGGTGGATTATTAGTCATAGATGCAAATGGATCTCGGTCTATGTATCTTGTTGTAATGCCCGCACTAAATAGCATAGTAATCTTCATGTCATATTGTGCACTACGGTGCAACCTTTATTTGTCAATTGCCCAGCTATAATTTGTTCACTCAACATGCTATCTTTTATGGAGAGACACCACTAGTGAAACTACGAACCCCGGTCCATTTTTCCACACTGTTAAACAAACCACAACAATTTACCGCTCTCTTTACTTTCTGCAAGCATACACTGTTTTTCCACACTATACGTCTAATCTTTGTTTTCAGCAAGACCGGTGAGATTGACAACCTCACTGTACCGTTGTGCCAAAGTATTTGATTGTGTTGTGTGAAGGCTCCACGTTGTTGCTGACACCGGTGAAGCGCCAGCACCACTGTCAGTGGCATCAATCTTCCGAAGATTCTTTTTCTCCTACTGGATTGATAACCCTGGTTCTTAACTAAGGGGAAAACTTCCTACTGCTGTGCTCATCACACCCTCCTCTTGGGGTATCCCAACGAGTGCAAGATCTGCACCATCACTCTTGGGCATCAGTTTGGGACTTTCGAATCTATCTCAACTAATCCTTGAGCCGAGGTTTTATTGGCGTGATGGACCGGCCACGTGGTGTTGAAGCGGTTTCCGATAAGGTGAGTTCAGTTGGATCGATCATCCCGTAGGCGACCGTTGCGGCTTAGTGGGCGGGAGATTTGGGATCTTTCATTTCCCGCTAGTTATCCTCTTTGTTTGCCCTCGATTTCCCTCTCGTGTTCATCGAGCGTTCTTCGTGTCCTTGGTCGATTCGTTAAGGTCGGGCCACCCTAGAGGTTTAACCTCCATATCAACCATCATCATAGGTCAGTTCACCCCCAAGTCCACCAAAAAAAACCATTGTGATCAATTTGAACTCTGAAGTGGTGAGGTCCATCACCTGCATTCATTCACAAAAATTTAGTACAATGCACTCTTCACTACCAATACAACTGTTGGTCATGACAAATAAATTAAATCTACATAATAGATTTGTCCTATTTCACATACATGCTAACAATTGATCCATCTTTGCAACATAACTTGGCAAACTGCACTTAAATTCAGAAAAGCACCCTTCTTTCAGTGTTGGCATGCAAAAATTGGCCGAAACAGGGCATGCTCCAAAACTAATCTGACCTGTTCTATAACCCAATTAGATCCCTACATATCAACAATCCGCAAACAAACTCAATTTATACTGGCCCAATCCCGCACACAAGTAGGCACAAACTTTTCCGTAGCCACACCACCAAATTTCTGCTAAATATACATCAAATTAACCCTACCGGCACTCCTACTTGCTCCTTGTAGCACTACACTGGGACATCCCACCCCGCCATGGGTCAATCGTACTCAGATCACCGAGTCCATTAACCCTAGATAAACCCACCCGCCATGGTCGAGAGGAAACAGAGGAGGGCTAGTGGTGGGAGAGGACGAGAGCTCGAGGGGGGAAACTCACCGTAATCCATCGGCTCCTAGTCCCTACGGTGGACGGGATCCTCCTCCATGGTGCGGCGGCGACGGAGCAGCGGAGATGACGCTTCCTCGCGTCGATCAAGACAGAGGGGCCTGGGTGCGTAAATCCTATTTAATCGCCTTCACCTGGCCGGGAGGACGGGACATTGCTTATTGTTTTCTTGCAGGGGGTTTTCGCAATTTTCCATGCCTCGACGGGATCAAAGTGGATTTTGGACTAATCCGTGATGGTTACGTTTTTTGCGGGGGTTTTCTGTAAAAGCTCGGCCACGCTTGCAGTCTACGTGGCACCATTAGCACTAATATGTACATGTTTTCTCCCACTATGCAAGTTCATGTACCAAACCAGCACACTTTGCAAGTTTATGTACTAAACTACTCTCATTGTGCAAGTTTGTGTACCTCGAATACTAATATTTGGAGCGTGAGAGAAGATCCTCCTCGACCCCCTCCCGTAACCGCCCCGCGCCACCCCCACGGCGGCCGGCGCGGCCCAGCCTCCCTTTCCCTCCTCGACCCCCTCCTGGCGCCGTCGGCATGGGCCGTCGAGCCTTGCTCCGGCGGGGACAGAGGTGGCGGAGCTCTTCTCCCCGCCCGTGGTTGGGGTCGCGCGGGGTGGCTCCCTCCGGTGGCGGTGCTCTCAGGGTGGCGCAGGTCCGGCTTCGGCAGGGTGGCGGCGACACGGCGCCGCCCTCGTGGTGCTGGGGCTGCATGCACGGCGGGGCGGAGGGCATCTGCAGGGGTGGCGTCGGTGGCCCTTTCGGCCCAGATCTGGGCCCTTGGGCCCCATCTGGGTCAGGGCGGGCCGACCCGTTTTGCGGTGACCTGATGTGCGGTTGAAGGGTCTGGAGCTTGCACGGGGAGGTAGCGGCGCCGTCAGACGCCATGGTTGCAGCGTGGCTGCGGGCTTTACGGGCCCGATCCGGGCCTGGCCGGACCCTCTTGGGACTGGCAGTGGCCGGACCTAAATGGGACTGGTTTGCCTGTGGCCGCGTCCGGTCGACTACCTCTTCGGTGGTGGAGGCAGTTCCCTCCCGCACGACCGTGGTACCGTTGTCCCCCGAGCTGAGCTCCTCCTCGCCTTCGTCCAGCAGACCTCGTGGCGGTAGCTTCGGTGAGACAAACTTTGGCGGCTTCGTGATCGTAGTGGTGCAAGTTAGTGGACGGCGAGGAGGGGATGGAGAGGCTTCGGTCTTGCGGGGCTCTTGTGCAATGGATTGTCCGAGGGTTGTGGATAGGGTTTTTTTGGGAGAAATCCTTGTCGGCTAGTCCGACACCGACGCGGTGCCGCCTTCGGGTGGCATCTTTCCTTCCTGAAGGGCGTCGTGGCTACCCTCCACCCACTTCCCTCTGTGTGCCGGGGGAAACCCTAGGACCGGGATGCTGGTCCGGGCAGTAGCAATTGCTTCCTGCTTGTAGGTGCTGCTTGGTACTCGACGATTTGGCGCTAGGAGCGTGGTGGTACTTCTCCGGTGCGCGCAGCGGTTGCGGGTCGTCTTCGTTTAGTCTTCCCGCCTTTGTCTTCATTTTCTTTTCTTTCTTTCCTTTCTTTTCCTTGAGTGTTTGTTTGCTGCTGCCCCAGCATTGCAAGACTATTGGTTGTATCGGGTGTTGCTGTATTAATATAACGGAGCTACGGCCTATTTCGACGAGTACTAATATCTCAAAATAATAAGACGAGGTTCCGATCGAGGAAACAAACTTTGGATTTGTCTCGGGAGAAAACACTTTTTTTTGCATGGCTGGAGAAAACACGTGCACGGCTGATATTGCGCGCTAGGAAAATGCGTAGTACGTAGACGTCGTAACCGGCAGTACGTACGTACCGTCGACCAAAAATATCCACCTGGCTGGCTATGCATCGGACATACGTGGTCCCGTCGTACACGTCCGTGTGCGAGTGTTCAGTACATGCATCCCTCCTCGCAAAAGCACGTACTACAACATGTGCTGTATTCCTCCCGCGTACCACCACCATTCTAGCATACGTGGAAATGTTGGCAAGCGTTTAATCGTGCCATACCGTGCGTGCGTGCATGGCATCTCGCTTGTCCTGACGCTGCCGTACGGCGTTGGTCTATTATTGGGAGGAAGGAAAGACACACGAATGACCAGGCAGCCAGCGTGATGTCGATTGGTTGTCACATAAAACACGAGCATACATGCACGCGTATGCCCCGCCCGGGTAACAAAACGCAAAGCACGGGTGCAGCTAGGCTCTTCTCGAATCAATCGGGACACGGAAAGCGAATTTGATCACATCTCTGCTCTGTGACCGATCCGACGATTGCTAAAATTACAATAAACTACTCACGATTGAGTAGCTGGAAATGCTACCTAGCAGGCAGGTTAACTAGACCACCAACATGCAAGTCCCATCATCTCACCGCATGCATATATTGTTTAAATATTTCACGTCCATGGTCATTTCTCCGGAACTGTCCAGGCGCGGGCGGCAGGCGGCAGAAAGGCGAGCGAGGAAAGCCACGATATATTTTCCGGGCCGGGCGTCGAGATCTGCGAGTGACCAACGGGATTGGACGTGAGATGGAGGAGACTCTGACCACGGACTTGACCAATCCTGGAGCGCGGGCAGACATGCACTGGTGGCACGCCAGCGATCCCTGCTGCGCTAGCGCCTGCCGGGGGCATCGTTGCTTTACAGGAAACCAACACAAGAAACTTGCACAGCATGTCCATGACGTAAGTAATTAACAGCTGTAACTTTAAAAAAAATCATATATGATCAATTACTACTAGCGTAGTAAACACTGTCCGCATTTTGTCCAATGAACGTTGCGTGACGTGATAGAGGATCCAATCCTCGTCCAAGTCAGCTGCATTTTGTTCAGTTCAAATACTGTTTGATGTGTATATATATTCTTGCTTTACTTATCGTACGGTTGTCTCTGTAGCATTACCTTTTTAAAACGTGTTTGGGGTTTTAGCTACTAATTATAATGGAAGTCTATTGTCCCATGTTTTCAAGTTTGTCACGACACACATTTTTTTTTTGATTTTGTCAGTTTGGATTGCAAAACAGACATCAAAATTCGGTCCTACCCGTGACCGGCCTACTACACTCAATGTGCCTAATCCATTTTCTTTTCGATTCTCATATAATAGCAAGCCTTAAAAATTAATTTTCCATGTACGGGCCACAAACAACATTTTATATAATAAAAATAAAAAACACGAAAAAATAACTTTGATGTTGGCAGCGGCATAACCTTAGTCTAGCTTGACTCCGGCGGCTTCCAAAGATGCGCCCGTGGGACACGGGTCGGTAGCACTGGTGGCTCCTCTGGGCCACCCTAAACCCAGTGCTCCCTTGGAGCATACAGAACGCCCCCCCCCAAACGGTCTGTTTCGGTCCTCACGGACAGAGATGGGTTAAAAAATCCCATTCCAATGCCCCCCCCAACGGACCGAGGGGGGGAGGGCACATGCCGAGTTTCCCCCGAACGTAGCCCAAGTTTGGGCTGGTCCGCGAACACGTAATTGTCCTTCCTGGCCCGCTCGTCAAACACATACGAGCCATTGTCCCAAACCCTTGCCACCATCTCCTCCGCTCTCAACCCTCATCGCCTCTGCCATGGGAGCCACCAGCCGCCGGTAGCCGGGGATGACGAAGCCGAAGAGCACCACCGCCCAATCCAACCCCGAAGACGTCACCCAAGCCGGGGTCGAAGAAGCGGCAGTACCGGCGGGTGAAGCAAAAGATGACCTTGAAGGAGCAAGAGACCGCCGCGATCCTGCTCCTCGCCCAGCGGCAGTGCCAACGCCGCTCCCATGGGAGTCATCATGATGTAGGGGGAGATCCATTGCGTCATCATGCCCACGTCCCTCCGTCCGTGCGTGCCGATGTCGCTGCTTTTGTCGAGCTCGGTTGCTTCCGCGACCAGGCCGCCGCTCTCGGGGTCGCGTGCGCTATCGGCGGCCACTCCGCCGTGCGTATTCCCGACCGTGCTGCAGTTCAGGCCGGCTACATCGCGACTCGGGCTGTCATCAGAGGACACGTCGCCGGAGCTCACCTCCCAGCCCTTTGTGACCACGCCGCCCCCATCAACCTCAACATGACCCCACCCGTGTTGCTTGATGCGACTCCTGGGACCGAAGCGTCCCGCTGATCCACCGCAAAGCGTCGTGGGCGGTTCCTGTGGGCAACATGCCCCAAGGATGGCAGTTGTTTGAGGATATGCCCGCCACGACCTTGGCCGATCCCGTAAGTTCGCACAACTCATAGCTTTCGGCAGGTGTTGTTTGTGATCATGAAGTGCACCTGCAGGATTTCGAGACCCAGCCGGGCATAGCCATTGAGGATTGCGAGACCCAGCCGGACACCCAATATGGAGCCATTTCCATCGACGGGGTGCCGCTGTTTGGTCATGGCGACGAGGGCCAACAGATGGAAGATGCGGAGGAGGAGATTGTGGAAATGGGGAAGAGGCCGAGGTCAGCCAGCTACACCGAGACCGAGGACCGTGTCTTTTGAAACCTCTGTATGTTTATTGCTTCATATTGTCACTTTATTTGTATTTATATTCATCATATAGGGATAGAGAAGAGGTATTAAGAGAAAAACTGGAAAAAAATTGAGGCACCGAATTGGGGGGGGGGGGGGGGGAGAGAGTGGGGCGTTGGTATGGTTTGGTCCCAAGTCAGGGGTCTGGTGCAGCTCCCGTCCGCGGACCACCCTAAACGACCCAAAAGAGGACCGAAATCGGTCTGATTTGGGCCGGGGGGGGGGGGCGTTGGGTATGCTCTTAGAGCTTGACGGGGAGCACATGTTGCCCCGGCTCGTGCTCCATGTAGTCATACTAGGGGCGCCGATCCATCATCGCTCGCTTCGGCTATGCGGAGGATTCGTGGAGGAGTACGAAGCTGCCTCCAACTTGGCCTTCTCTTGGACAAGGGATAGCACGACGCCCTTCTGGGAGTTGCACCCATTCTCGTCCATCTCCTCCCCCCTTTACTGCCGCATGGTTGCCGATGTGTGGCGGTCGCTGGGGAGTGCGAACACGCATGCGCGGCGACGACGAGTGCGTGCGGGCCGACAGTGGGGCACGGGAGAAGGAGCTCCGACGATGGATGTTGTGCTTGTCGCGAAACGAAGTGTCCCAGTGGGGCGAGTCCTCGCCGGGTACAGGGTCGTCGCGGAACACCTCTGGCAGCCTAGCGCGGCGTTGACGTAACTCCAGCCTGTGTGCGCGGCCGGAGGCTAGTACGGCCGGTACAAGAATCCACTAGGAATTCAGGTGCCACATTGTCGGGAGCTTCACATCATTACGTGACACAGGAGTGGTGTGCCCCAAGTACCACCAGCATTCCTTGACGGGGACGTATTGGCGCTCACACGTACTCACCACCACGGCGCTAGGCGGCGCGATGGTGAATAGGGCTGGAGGAGGAGGGGACATGGCGAATGAGGGGAGGCTACTTGCCGCCTAGAGCCGCCGGCCTCACCGTCGTTCTTCGTCTTCATGTTCCAGCTTAGCTTCATTGGCCTTGTTGGTGGTGGCTTGGGTTTGGGTTGGTGTTGATGGCGTGGGAGCAAAGTGGGGACTCGGGAGTGGTGCGGTTGCCGTCCCCACCCACACACGACCATTTAATAGGTAGGTGAGGGGACGGTGGGACGCTGGCACACAGGCTCAGGAGGTCGAGGGGCGAGCTTTGATCAATACTGTAGAGACGTACCCGCCATCCACCCTTGTCGGTATGGACGTATTTCCATCCCATATTTGAAATAGAAATGGGAGCATTCAGACCCGATCAACTGCAAAACGCATCAATTTGCGAAATTGGTCAAGGAATTGGTCCGCGTTTTCATTCTGATAGAATCGGACGTGGAGGATCCAAATTAGTAGGCGTGTTGAAGATGGCATGAGATGAGACCATGACACCTTTTTTTTCTACACCATTTGTACGAGACTTTCGATGCTAGTACAGTACATGTAGTAGGTCTATGACACACCCCTCTTGGCAGGCGCTTTGCTAGCCTACGCTCTACCTGTATGGTAGTATGCGTGTGCCAGTACGTACGTAGTGCAATACTACGAGTACAACTGCAGCTGCGTGCGTGTGACCGGCCGAAAATAGTAAGACACGACAGAGAGATCATTCCAATAACAGTTAAAAGGAAAATATCAGTACTCCAAGCAGCGAACCCCAATGCTGACGAGAATTTCATTCTACTACAACTTGACTTGTCTACTCCATGGACCAAAGCTTTGACCCCGAACCTCGATGCGTTTTCTTACTTGCAAACAAGCTGCTGGCTTGCATGCATGCAGCGCAAAATATAGGTATTGGGGAAATAAAGATACTATGACTTGTCAGTATGTTAATGTAAAGAAACTAGGAAGGAACCCCCGGTGGTGTAGTGAGCACTAGCTAATTAGGGGTTGGAACTTGGACCTCAGGTAGCTGCGTCGGCAATGACGCTAAGTAGTCTCATTAGGCGACTAATCAACGACGCGGGAGAAGCGCCTTTGCTAGAGGGACATGGCGGCATGCACATAGCACAACGTCTGGAAAAAACCCTGCGGTTCTTGAATGCCCTAGAGTATTTCTATCTTTCTTTTCAAAAGCTGTCGCTAAGCAACTGAATAGGTTAATAGTTTGTTCTCGGTCCATGAAACCTCATTAGCTCATGGCGTATAATTTAGTCTACGGGTTGTACTTTTGTCGTCGGGAAGCTCAAATTAATATAGATGTATTGAGCGTGTATCTCCCGAACCGTATTATATTGCGATCCGCTGCATTGTTTTCCACATCCGTCACTATTCCCCACAATCCCCATGCCTATTACCTGAAATTATTTAATTCACGTGAAATTGTTTAATCACGTGACGAACTCGCCGATCTAGACCGCAAGCATCAAAAACCCTAGATCGAACGATAAAACCGTCCGTAAACCTAAGCACATATTTCATGATGTAAATACGCAGGGTTCATTTAGATGTGCAAGAAGCAATATGATTATTTGTGGTTAGTTAACATCATGTCAGCTAAAATGAGGCAGCAACACTCCACTCCACCCCCACGCGCACACAAATACAAAGTACAAAAACTCAGAGAGCAAAGCAGGCAGCAACCACCTCTCAATTTATTTTATCCACCGTCTTTCTCTCTCTACCACCTCTCCTTTCACCCTTTCCCCTCCGTCCTCCATGCATCCATCCCTTTCCAAGCTTTTTGTACTTTTTTTTCCCGCTTGCCGGCTTGCTCCATCCGCCCATCTATCCATCCATTCCCTACAAAAGGTGAATGAAACGGCAGGCATAGTCCTTCTCATCCCTCACATGTCCTCCATTTTAGGTGCAGCTAGCTAGGTGGTATAGTGTTTATCTCCTTGGTACTGGAAGCTGCACTCGCCCTCCAGCCCCTAAAAAAGAGCAAACCAAACCCCAAAGAGGCAAAAAAAAAAAAAAAAAAAAAAAAAACTAGGGGAGTGGAGGTGGAGTGGATGCAGCAGCAGCAGAAGGAAAGGAATCCACCTGTTCTTCCTCTTCCCTTTGCACCATATGGAGCCATTGGAGGAGTAGTACTGTAGTGGTAGCACCAGTCTCTCTCTCTCATGGCCACCTACTTTCTCTCCCTCCACACTGACTGATACAGTGGTCTCCTTTCCTCCTCCCTGCTTCTACGTTTACACTACAGGCGTTGGTAAAATTAAATTTAAAAGTGAGTGAACAGTGCATGCAGAGGGGGGAGGTGAGGTGGTTCTCTCCCCTGCTCTGGGCAATTATTGCCACCTTTGGAGTTTGGAGTCCTCCAATAGGAGTCTCCTCCTGTGTTGTCTGCAAGTACTGTCCCTCCTCCTCCTCCTCCTCTCTCTGCCCATCTCCAGCTCTCTCTTCTCGGGGTTGGTGCTCTTCTTCACTCCCTCCATCCACCCGTCTTCCTCGCTTTAAAGCGTAAAACCTCTGCGGCAAGCAAGCGAGACCTTCCTCACTTCCTCCCTCCGTCTTGGGTTGCCTTCGCCTTGGCTCCTGGATTTCTTAATTGCGCGCGGCGATCTCTCTCTATCCGTTCTGCTGGCTAGCCGCATCGGCCCGAGCCTCCTCCACTTTTCACTGTCCTCTTTCCAAAGCTTTTGCTTGCTTCCAATCAACCCTTCTTGCTGGTCTCGGGCCACTGTAGTACTATCTTCGATCTTCCTCTTCTTCCTCTCGGCAGCGGAGAAGAGATCGAGAAGGTGAGCAGTTCTTGTCTACGACCACTTGTTGCCGCTTTGTCTACGCGAAACAAACCCTTTTTAAGTCGCCATTTGTTGGTTTGTTTGATCGTTAGCTCCCGGCCGGGTTGCAGGCGGGCAAGAAACTCTTTGAATCCCGAGAATATAGGTACCGGGGTGTGTCTTGTCATGGATTGGGAACCCAAGATGCCTTCTTGGGACCTCGGCACGGTGGTCGGCCCAAGCGGCGGCGCTGGGGGCGGAGGCGGAGGCGGCGCGCTGGACCTGAAGCTGGGCGCGCCAACGAGCTGGAAGCCGGTCCAGGCGGTGGCAGCGGTGCAGCAGCTGCAGCAGGCGGCCTCCTCGCCGGCCAAGCGGGCCCGGGCGGGGCAGGGCGCGCAGCAGGCGGTGCCGGCGTGCTCCGTGCAGGGCTGCACGGCCGACCTGTCCCGCTGCCGCGAGTACCACCGCCGGCACAAGGTCTGCGAGGCGCACTCCAAGACGCCCGTCGTCGCCGTCGCCGGCCAGCAGCAGCGCTTCTGCCAGCAGTGCAGCAGGTAACTAAGCCGTCGACGATTTTCTCTCCTCTTCAGTTTATTCAGCCCAAAACACAGCGTGCATTATTCTCCGTGAATTCGTACGTTACTTCTCCGTCCGTGCTCTAGCTCGTCACCTAGTACCTACTACTGTTAGGCAAAGATTGTTCCACGATTCCATACCGCTGTCGCATGCGGTGCCTGAGCTTTCGAGGGACGCGTTTTAGAGAGCTCCGGTGGAAATTCCCACCGCCGTGATTTAATTTACTCCGGTGACCGTTAAAACCCAGCAGCTTCGTCGAACGAACGAACGAACAAACAAATCGCTGTCGGCCGGAGCAGTTCCCTGTCCCTTCGCCATCATGGATTTGTTTGGGCGCTCGCGATTTAATTAGCCGATGTGGATGCTCGCCCATCCGTTTCCCACTCACAGTGAACCGGAAAATCACCCCTGACAAACACTTGTGGTATGTTCAGTCCACTTCGCCTAATCAAAGAGTTGAAAAAAACAAAACTTCCGTCGATTTATTAAAAAGATGATTTTCTGACGTTAAGAAAAATCGTTCTTTTTTGTTGTTGCTCAAAGAACATTGACAAACTAGTACGGTTGTTACCATCGAGAAGACGCGATCGAGAATAGATGGATCAATCCTGGACGGAGGGCTATATGGCGTCTGGTCCCGAATGGGAGTGGCTCAACGTCTGTCTCAAGGAGACCAGCACACGCGCGCCACCATTAACTTGTTCTGCTGCAACCCAACCCGTGCTCCCCGGCCTAGTTAGTGGCCTGGCCGTCCCCACGAGGGTGGCTGGAACTGGACCTTTCAGCCCGTCCTTCTCACGGCCTGCTCAGCAATTCCTCCTCGGCGGCTGCGTCCCTGTCTCCACGGCTCCCTGTCGCAGCCCCGGCCGCCGCTCTTGTCGCGACGCGCCCCACGCCTTCCACATTCGGAGGGTTTTCACAGACGAAATTCTACTACTACCCATATGCGTGTTCTAAAGACAGGGATCTGCGCGGTCAACACCATGATCTGGCCGTATAGTTAACAGTTTAGGAGTAGCGATTAAGCTCGTGCCTAACTCGTGCGCACACGAGCCTGGAAAATTTACTACTCTGTCTGCTAGATCTATGGTCATGAGGTTGGAGCATCTGACCAGATCCATCGGGCGACGCGAACAGTCTTGTCTTTGTAGCGTCGGTGACTGTCTGTAGTGGTAGGTTTTTTCTTTTTCACGCGGAATTTTGGTGAATTCAGGTTCAGGATTTGTAGCCTGTTGTGACTGGAGGAAACCGTTCTCTTGTCGCAGGTTCCATTTGCTGGTGGAGTTTGACGATACGAAGAGGAGCTGCAGGAAGCGGCTCGACGGCCACAACCGCCGCCGCCGGAAGCCGCAGCCCGATCCCCTCAACCCTGCAGGCCTCTTCTCTAATCACCACGGTAATCCATCCATCCCTCTCACTGAGAATGTTTATGTACCACATGAAAAACAAACTTGAAGAGTAGGAAGTGGTTATTTTAATTTAATTTTGTGGGAGCTGACAGCGGCCATGAGAATGATAGCTGAGAGTTTAAGACCTCCCATTTTGTCGGAAACAAGCGGAAAATGTGATGCACTTTATCGATCATGTGCTGCCTTAGTCTGAACTTCAGTCTCCTGCCTTTCGGCTATTTTAGACTTTCTCTCCTCTCAGCTGACTGCAAAGTACATTCCACGAAAACACTTCACACGTGCTTTCTTTCTTTCTGAATAGCACCACAGAAAAGAAAGTTTGACTGCTACAAGTCTTGAATTGTCATTGATGGTGCAAAGGCCAAAATAGTTCGTTGACTGGAATTTCCAGGAACTTCCTGTGGGATCAAAAAGCAAGAGAATTTGTAGGCCTCAAGTTTCTTCTGAACTTTGGAACACCTGTACTACTACCTGTTTTCTATAATTGAGATTAGACTAACATTAATTGCAGCTAGTGGAGTTTTGCTAGTAGTATATAAGAAGTATAGATTTCACAGTGAATTAAACACCTATCACACGAAACTACTAATGTACTACTCCTATAGTACTTGTGAAGAACTTTACTTGAAATTTATGTTACAACCGAGTAGCTGCGTAGAAACACATGGAATTTACAGCTTGTCTATGTGGTATTTAGTTGATTGACATACATAACTGTCATGCAGGTTTGAACAGCTGTACTACTACCTGTTTTCCATAATCGAGATTAGACTAACATGTATTGCAGTTAGTGGAGTTTTGCTAGTATGTAAGAAGTATAGATTTGGCAGTGAATTAAACACCTATCACATGAAACTGCTAACGTACTACTCCTATAGTACTTGTGAAGAACTTTACTTGAAATTTATGTTACAACCGAGTAGCTGTGTAGAGGAGACACATGGAATTTACAGCTAGTCTATGTGGTATGCGTTGATTGACATACATAACTGTCATGCAGGTTTGCAACACTGACGGTTGAACTAACACTGATTGGTTTCCATCGTTTTCGGTGAGCAGGGGTAGCAAGATTTTCATCGTACCCGCAAATCTTCTCCACTACATCCATGGCGGAGCCCAAGTGGCCTGGCAGCATCGCCGTCAAGACAGAGGCTGACGCGTTTCACGAGCAGTACTACTCTGCCCTCCAGCTCAGCGGCGGTGCCTCCCTCTTCCACGGCAAAGCGATGCCCGAGAGGAAGCACTTCCCCTTCCTGACCGACCACGGCGAGACGGCCGCGTTCGGCTGCCAGCAGCCATTCACCATCACGCATTCCTCGGAAAGCAGCAGCAACAGCAGCAGGCACAGCAACGGCAAGACGATGTTCGCCCACGATGGGGGACCGGATCACAGCTGTGCTCTCTCTCTTCTGTCAGACAACCCAACACCGGCGCAGATAATGATCCCCGCGGAGGCGCAGCATCTCAATGGCAGCGGCGGTGTAACAATGCATTATGGTGGTGGCGGCAGGGTGACGCGGCTGCCCAACCACGGCGATGTCTCGCTCACCGGGCTGTCTTACGTGAGTTTGGGAGACAAGGGCGCGCCCATCTTTCCCACATCTACCGGATCACAACACACTGCTACCACTGCTGTTACTACCAGCTCAGCCGCAGCGGCGTCCCAGCTACACCAATACCATGGCTACTACCACCAAGTGGGTGCTGATCAGGGGAACTCTGATGCAGCTTCCATGCAGGCCCTTCCCTTCTCATCCTGGTAGCTGTCCCCTGATCAACCAGACCCTAGGCAGTTGGTGTTGGTCACCACTTATCAAATCTGCCCCCTGATAATAGTAGCCCTCATGATGATCCTGAAAACATCGCCAAGATACTGCCCATTTTCCAACTTTTCATGATACCTCTAACTTATGGAAAATCCCCTCTACTTATGATTCAGAATTGCATTTACAGTTCAATTTGTATTGGTTGGTTTCTTCATTTTGGCTATGCAGTAGAAATAGCATATGAACAATAATTGTACTGAGCAGTCAGATTCATTTGCATCACATGATGGAGGTCATTGATTAATTAGTCTAATCATGTGCAGCTGTTTGTTCACATGTTGTATGCATCCGTACGTAAGTGTAGAGATATTGTTCAGGGACACTAACTAGATTATTAAGGATCTTGGACGGTTTCCTGCTGTTAGGAAGGCAAGTTCTGGATTCAGATATATATCTACGCCCTTGCTAGCGGAATTGTGCATGTTTGTTATATTTGTTCCCTGTTCTCATTTTTAAAATAATTTAAGGTCCTGTTTTTTTTTTAGAGTTTGAGGTCCTGTTAAATACGGAGTATGTGGGAAATTGGAGTCTACATATATATATAAAAAAATCTGTTCTAAAAAGGGATTTTATTGGTAGGATGATGCTACCAAGTACTCCGTATCAAAGGTGTCATTGATAACTAGTTATCTGTCCAAACATTGTAGTTGAACGAAATCTTATTCTTGTAAACTTACCCTAAAATAGAATCTTATTGTAACCGCCACAAAACTAAAATCTTCACCGGCGATAACCTCTTATACCATTTATGGAGGAAATCTTCTAGTGTTTTTACAAAACAAAAAACCCCACCGATTTATTAATAATCATGAATAGTAGTAGAGAGATCCCAAAGAGTAATAAAAATTACAAATAGGTCCGTGGATCACCTAATAACGAAGCGAGCCGAAGGTGCGCCGCTGTCCTCACCCCTCCCTCATCGAGGCCAAACAAAGAGTGTTGTAGTAGGCATATAGAATTCACCATGCTAAGATCCCAGCAGACCATCATACCAAAGTAGTAACCATCGGCAAAAATGAGAATCATAGATCGGAAGACCCAAACCTGCGACCACACCAACAAATACGAAAACCGACTAGATCCCAGAAGATCCGACGGACACATAATTCCATGCACCCTCCGTCAGCATTAGACGAACCCCCGAAGTGGAGATAGGGGGAGAACCTTATTCTAATACCATGATATCATCGGCTTCTCACCATTCGATGAAGAAGTTAACTATACAAGAAACGATAACCCTCATGCCAGCGAGAGGCCGGGTCCGTCGCCCCTCCAAGACCTGAAAAGGTCATTTGAAGAGGGACGGACGGGTGGCAGCGCCGATGGAGGGGACGATAACCCTAGACGCCTAGGGATCGCCTTACCTTTTCCCCTCTCCACTCTGGAATAATAGATGGAGCAAACCGACAACTATTTTCTTCTTTTCGAAAATGGTGGGAAAGACACCCTGGCCTCTTGGCCATTGGTATCGAAATGCCAAGATGTGGCATTCATCTGTTCTATGTCCGGTTACAACTAAAGAAGAGGATTATCTTTACACGGTTGAGATCAAGTATTGGACCAACAAGAAGATCATCACACAAAAGTCCACAGGAGGATCATATTCGTACCCCAGCGTGGTTTGGGAAATGGGAATTATATTATCACCCCTTCCACTCTTATGGCCAAACTGAGGTTCACAAAAAGAGAGAAGTAAGTACTACACGTGGAGTACTACCTAGACGTATATGTATCCATGGCTACCCAGGAGACGTTCCATCAAATATAAAACCTCTCCCGGAGCCCGGGCCGGGGATGACCTGCAGCCGACTGACCGAGCTTAACTCATCACCTTCTGTTCGTTCTTGAAGCGCTCCCGGACGGACATGATGAAGGCCGTGGCCCTCTCGTCGACGTCGCCGCCGCCGTAGGCGTGGCTCGCCGTAGGCGTCCACGGAAGAAGCAGGGTACCTGGGCTGGTAGGCGTGCGCGGTAACGGTCGTCGGAGCAGGCTTGCTATGGGTTTTGGCGCTGGCGTACTTGGAATACGCCATGGCCACCTTCCCCTTGATCGTCGCTCGGACGCCGCTCTTCATGCTGCCCTCCATGTGCACTACTGGCTTGTTCTCGCCTAGCTAGCTAGCGCCTTGTCCTTGTGCTGTGGGCGTGCACCTGTGCTTTGGCTTTGGCTTTGGGATGCTGGAGTATCGAGGTAGCTGCCACTTTTTATACTGGTTTGGCGTGTGAGATAGCCGGAAGACCATTCCAATTCCATGTCACATCTTGGCCCTTTGATGCCAATGGATAATGAACATGCGTGCGCCCAACGAATTGCATAATGCAGTTGTGGCGAAAATGGATCTATGAGGTGTCGCTGACTCGAGATTCCCGTGCTCGAAGGGGGCCAGCGGTAAGTGGTAGAGTGAGGTGTCCTAAAGCTGTTTTGCAGCCCCACGATTGCATCTAGTGCGCCATGATAGTTAGATACGGTTGGTCTTGTGATAAAATCTCCATGTATGCACGCGCACATGCTAGCCAAGGTTCTTTGCTCTCTTGTCTTTTCCGAATCGCCAAAAGATCCACCTCGAGGTATTATCGCTTCGGATATCCTATACTCCGAATGTTATCCTCATAGGATTCCTGTCAATCCTTTTGAATCATCTATCACTTTGCACCATTGGTGTAGGTTCCGTGTATTCTTTTACAGGTAGTACATCATCGAGGTGGGTTATGTTTTTTTAGATCAACGGGTGGACCTCAACCCCTCCCGGTTTCATTAAGCAAAATGAAACCAAGGCCCAACAAACTAACAAAGTGCAACATGTCTCTAGTAAACCACCAGTCCCGACTAGACAAGCACCTTTGTTACCGTATTTTGGTACAATCCAAATTCATATAAAGATAAAACTAACTTCTGACAAGCGGAGCAAGCACCGTCGTCGAGGCTTAGGGTGCGTGGTATAGGTTGTTACCGATTAGGTTTCCACCTTGTTTAGTGTCCCCCCCTCCTTTATATACTGTATGTAAGCCGCCGGTTTGGCAGAAATCGCAAGTTGTAAATCCACGGGGTTTGTGATCTCACTCGATATAGTGAAATTTTATTAACTGACGCCCGTGGTTTTTTTATCTTCCTCCTAGGAAGAGTTTTCCACGTTAAAATCTCATGTCCCCTATCGTGATCTTTATCTTTTTATTCATTGTTTTCTTCCTATTGTCGATAACATGTTGGTAATTTTAGTTTGAACTGTCAAAACGTTTCATATTTATAAAGAGAGATAGTACATTTCAAACCATAGAAAAGCAACAACTAGAGAACCTAAGCCAGTGCAGGGCTAGAAACAACATCATCTTCCAGGTTTGCAATTTGCTTAGAGCATCTCCACCTACAACACTGATTTTTTTTCAAGCACCCCCCCCCCCCAAATGTGGCACAAGGGAGGTGGTGCCCCAACAGCCGATCTCCAAACAAAAATCTAAAAAAATGAGATCGAATGTAAAGCTAAAGGTTTTACAATATTAAGAACGAAATTTAAATCTGGGATAAACCCTCCTAACCCTAAGCCACGTTATCTCTGCCGAAGTCGAAGTCAACATCATAGGAGGAGGAGCAAGAGACGTAAAAGCGGGTGTTGGAGGACATTTCAACATAGTCATGGACGGAGGAGGAGGCTTCTGGATGCGTGGCAACCGAGGCGGAGGCATATGATAGGGTAAAGGCTTCCCGTTGAACTAGCTCGTGTTTTTCTTAGAGAAACCTGAGATTTGTGAGGTCCTATATTCTTAGTTTTCCCTTGCATCCTATCGTTCTAGCTTTGTAATTTTTTCTAGTAGTCGTGTTATAGTTCATCTTGATATGTTGAAGTGTAACTATCTTTTTTTTATTGTTTCATGCTATTTTTACAACATTTGATACATGTTTCTACTATGATTTTATATTATTTTATAGAACATATTATTCTAGTGTCAAGTGTCAATTCCCATTTTTATTATCTTTGCATCTTAGAAAAGGAAAAAAAATGAAGGTTCGTGAAATTTTTCAAAAAAGGACCAAACTTCCAACTTTTCTACACAAATACCATGGCGCAAATTAGATGGCCAAGAGGGCCCCACAAGCACAACATAACCCTAGGCCGCATCCTAGGGGTTGGATGTGGGTCTGACCGGCGTGGCCACCTCATAGCCCCTTCGTGATGCCCTTACGCCTATATATTGGCCCCGAAAACCTAAGTCAAACACATGAGAACTATTCCCGGGTTCCGATACAGAGAGCCTCTACCATTTGAAACTCTAGTTCGGGGAACTGTGGGTCATGTTCTGGCACTCTGCCAGGACGGATAATCCACCCCAGATCCATCTTCATCGACATTGCTTCTCCTAACGGTGATGTGTGAGTAGTCCACCCTCTGGGTTGAGGGTTTGTACTGGCTATTTGTTTTCTCTCTCCCCGATGATGTGATATTGATTGTAAGCATGAGCTATGCTAATATAGCTGAATTATACGATGTTCTCCTCTATATTCCCTACCGATTGGATTTGATTTTCCTTCTTATATGGGACTGCTCTATGTTGGATCGATTATGTTGCAATCATTAGATAACTTGACTCATGTCTTGTATAATTTTCAAAGGCCCATGCTGACATTGGAGACTCTATGGATAATAGATTAGAAAGACAATAATAATGAGGGGTTTGTTTAGTATAATTTCCTTAGTGTCAAGGTGACTGTGTGGGTACCATATGGATATATCAGAAAGGTGAACTTTAAGGTGTGATTTTTTAACCCGACATATATGTCTAGTCCAATTTTGATTTTATGAAAAATAGTGAACTTGGGAATGATCTTTACCTAGTACTTTTGGGGGATTTATCATGCCTTTAACTATGTTAATGTTTTTGAGGGTTGTCACTAGTGAAAGTATGAACTTTAGGCATTCTTTCCAAGCACTTTACACTTTTTACTTTCAGTTTTACTACTTGTCGCCTTGCTGCCACTTTTATGGTAGATTAGAAAATCTTGTTTTATCATCACTATTACGTGTATATCATCATATCTTCGCCGAGTTAGTGCACCTATACAACTAACCATTATATTATATTGTTTGAGAGGTGCAATTTTCAACCTACACCTCCCAATGGTTTGATAAACCTTGGGTCATCCATTTAAGAGAAGCTTTTCGCTTTCCTACCAATCTCTGCGCTTGGATCCCACAAAGTATACAAGAGTAGATGCGTGTGTAGTAGAAAGCGCATCTCACTTGGAAAGTTACGGTCATGTTGCTTAATCACCCCGAATAATTATTGTTAACCTCACTTGCACAAGAAAACCAATATTTGGAGGGTATGTATTTTAATTCATATTGATTGATTGGTATAACGTTGTTTTTCGTTCCTGTCAAACAAGGCCTCAGGAATTCCTACCAAGTCCCTGACATTGTTTGAGCCCATACATTTCAACTCTTCTTCCATAGAAACTATTCATTCGAAAGAGTGTTCACTTTTATTGGCTTCTTTGTATGAGGTTCGATCTTCTAAATTGCCTATGTCATTTACATACTCATGTATGTGTTATGTGGTCTTATCCTAGATTCATTATTTCTCGCACAAGAAGATGGGGGATTATCATTAGGTTGATGTTATCTTGATAGGGGATTAACAATGGTCTTGTATTCCTAATTATGTCGAGAATCACCGATAGATCAAATCTCTAGCAGCTTTCCTAAATGGTGACAAAAATGTGGATGCTTTCATGAGTCAACCGAAAGATTTTTTTCATGGACAAAAAGGAATTATGGAATGTCATATGAACAAATCAATTTATTCAAGACTATGGTACCTCAAGTTTGATAAGATTATTAAAAACAATTACGTGTGCAAGCATGCCTCTCTAAGGGAGGCTCGGCGGTTGTGTCCATGTGTGGTCTTGGTATTGCATCCCCTTGTATGATAACTGCTTCGGGCATCTCCAACCAACAAGTTCAGTGCAAAGGTAGATGATGCGTGTGAACACATGTTCGTTGGGAGACCTCAAGAGGAAGGTATGAAGAGTGCAGCAGCAAGTTTCCCTCAGAAAGAAATCAAAGTTGAATTGACCAGTAGGAGGAAGGAGTAACTTCAGAAGGTTGAAGCAGGTGAGATGGCAGGGCGCACTACCGGTTCAGCAACAACGTGGAACCTACACAACACAATCAAATGACTTTGCCCCAACAAAGCAGTGAGGTTGTCAATCTCACCGGTTTTGCTGAACACAAAGGGGTTAAACGTATGGTGTGGAAAACAGTAGAAAAACAGTAGGAACAGTATGAAGCGGTACGAAAGCAGTATGAAAGCAGTAGGTGTTTTATCAGTATGAGGAAAATGGACCGGGGTCCACAGTTCACTAGTGGTGCCTCTCCGTGAAAGATAAATAACATGTGTGGTGAACAAATTACAACTGGGCAATTGACAAAAATGAAGGTTGCACCGTAGTGCATATGCAAGACATAAAGATTACTATGTGATTCATGCGGGCATTACAACAAAATACATAGACCGTCATCCAACTGCATCTATGTCTAATAATCCACCCTCCGAATATCATCCGAACAAACGTTGGGTATTAAGTTGCTAGCAACAGATTATCGCCGTAAGCAAAGTTTGTAAAGTAAACAATGTAAACTAGGTAAACACCATTCTTTCTCCCTAATGGAAACAATACATCCTCCATCCGTCACGTTTCTATCACTCGAGCACAGATGCAAAGGAGGCATGAACCCACTATCGAGCATAAATACTCCCTCTTGGAGTTACTAGCATCTACTTGGCAAGAGCATCTACTAATAACGAAGAGCATGCAAGATCATAAATAACATATGCATGAAGATAACATGATAGATTGATAATCAAAGACATAGCATTCAACATTCATCAGATCCACGCAAACATAACATGTAGCATTACATAAAGATGATCTTGATCATGTTAGGCAACTCACAAGATCTAAACATGAGGTACAAAGTGGAGAGAACAACCATCTAGCTACTTCTATGGACCCGTAGTCCAGGGATGAACTACTCACACATCACTTTGGAGGAGGCATGGTGGTGTAGACCCCTCCGGTGATGAATTACCCTCCCGACAGGGTGCCGGGGAGAGCTCCAGAACCCTCCCGATCTCGGGATGATGATGACGGCGGCCTCGGGTTTTTTTCGGGATGGAGTGGAATATATTTAGGGTTTACGCCTCAGGGGGTATAAATAGGCGAAAGGGCAAAGGCGCTGGAGGCCGGGGGGCCCACACCACCCCATTGCGCGGCCAAGGGGGGCGCGCCGCCCTATGGTGTGGGCCCCGTGAGGCCCCCCTCCGGGTCTCTTCGGGACTCCGTGGAACCTTCGGGAATTCTAAGACTTCCGGGCTTCGAATTTTCCAATTCCAAGAATATTTCTAGAACAACTTTTCTAAAACTAAAAACAGCAGAAAACAGTGAACTGACTCTGTGGCATCTTGTCAATAGATTAGTCCGAAAAATCGATAAAAATGACATAAAGTGTATAGCAAACATGTGGGAAAAAATAAGAAAGCAACATGGAACATCAGAAATTAAGGATACGTTCATGACGTATCAACGTCCCCAAGCTTAGTACCTACTCGTCCTCTGGTAGGTAAACGATAAAAACACATAATTTATAAGGTGACATGCTACCAACATAAACTTGATCATCAATAATGTAAAAGCATAAGTAAGCTGAGATCATAGAACTTAAACACAAGCATGATAAATAGAATTTAATAATAAAGCATAGCACTCACCTTGCATCACGAGAAGTACTCAAATAAAGATCATGAATAACAATGCAACAAAAGATATACGTTTGTTTCAAGTATAGAGAAAACATGTCAATGTGATATTTCGCTAGTCCTGAAGAGTGGGGCAAAACATAAATGCCATAACACCTTCAAAGTTCATGAGGAAGACTAGAACAAATAATTAGAGAACAAGCAATAACACATCATGAATCAGTTAATAATGTTTCTGGGACAAATGCACATAAAACTCAGAATAGAAACTATGCTCTCTCAACCGTGCATAAAGTTATAAGATGGAGACTCAACATAAAAGTAAAACAAAGGCCCTTCGTAGAGGGAAGCAGAGATCACTCATGTGCTGGAGCTTTTATTTTGTTAAACAGAGGTATTGAAAACATTTTTAAGAGAGGTGTATGCTTATGTCAACGAATGGTAAACAGAAAATACAGTACGTCACAAGCCAACTAGACTCACAAGAGCGGATCCCATAGAAGGACGCATCTGGGTAGAAGGTCATCCCTCTTTCTCTTTTGTTTACACAATTATGGTTTGACTGATAAATCAGGAGCAAAAATAGTGAACAGAATTTGTGTTATTAATTTGGGGCTGGGCACCCCGCTGCCAGCTCTTCTATCATTGGATAAGCGGACGAAGCCACTAGTCCAGGGTGTGAAAGTCCAATCAACAAGTGAGATAAAGATTCTCTATTTACGTCCTCATGAGCTAAAACATGAGTAGAAAACAGGAGTAATTTTGAAAGTTTTAAAGGTAACACATGAGCAATTTACTTTGGAGTGGTGGTTAATTATCACATGTAGGTAGGTATGATGGACACAATGGGAAAACTTTGGTTTTAGGGAATTGTTTGCACGAGTAGATCTCATACTCAGTACAGGTGGAGGGTAGCAAAACACTGGGAGCGACAAATCAAGAGAGCATAAGAGCCATACTCATGCATAGCGACATAAACATCATTAATCAAAGCATAAGTGGTACCACAAGTTCAAAAACTAAATGATCATGGAGCTATTAGTGACTGGTTCATAGTCATAAACATGGTGTGAGCATGCGCCAAGTCAACCAAATAAAACATTCAAAGGAGAACACCACAAATTTATGCTTCAATATGACAAGAACAACTCATGATTCTTTCAATGGCACATTAAACACTCTCAGCTATTTGAGGCTAATCATGCTACTAAATAACCACAAGGCTTTAGAACTAAAATAACATCTAGCATGATATGAAAAATTCTAGCCACAGCCTATACAAGTTTCTACTTGCACCGTTAAAAATTCTACCTCGGGCAGCAGTTTCTTCTCCCAACAAGCACCATACAAAACATGCTTTAACAAAAACTCTCTAAATTCTATAGGAAGAAAACATGAGAGGACTCACATAACACTACTAAAACTAACAGCTCTGAATAAGAGATGCAATGAAAACAAGAGCTAAACATGAAATTTTGCAGCAGCTAGAAGAAAAACTAAGAATACTAGCATAACAAGTATTCAAACGAAAAAGCGGAGCGTGTCTCTCTCCCAAACAAAGAATGCTAGGGTCCAACTATATTATGGCAGAAAGTAAAACAAAAGAAAACAAACAGACGCTCCAAGTAAACTTCATATGATGTGACCGAATAAAAATATAGTTTCACGAGAAGTGACCTGATAGATAGTTGATGAAGAAGGGGATGACTTGGGCATCCCAAAGCTTAGATGATTGAGTCTTCTAAAAAATATTATTGGGTGAACCACGGGGGCATCCCTAAGCTTTTCCCTTGCACTCTTCTTGATCACATATAACACCTCTTCTCTTGACCATTGAAAACTTCCTTCACACCACACTCAAACAGTAATTCGCATTAGAGGGTTAGTGCAACAATTAAAAATCCATTGGTTCTGTATGGCACAAGTACTATTGATACTTTTAAATCTTAGCCACAGCCACTTATGTTTCATGAAGCAAAGAAATCCACTTGACATCACACAAGAGCAAATGTAAGAAAAATGGCAGAATCTGTCAAAACCAGAACAGTCTGTAAATACGAATTTTTTCGAGGCACTTACGTTGGTCAGATCGAAAAACTTAAAGAGCGAAAAAGATGCGGAATTAGCCGAGGAATAAGCACAAGAAATTTCAGGTCATTCTTTTTTCTATGATTTATACGACTTTTAACGGTGGACATCAGAAGTCTGTTTCCTGCGCGGAAATCCGAAACCAACTCCAACTCTCGTCAGAAATCTTACTTGGCACTACTAAAACATGAAAAGAAAGATACAAAGGAGTTGCTACAGAAGTATACAACCTCTTGACTCAAGTAAAACAGAAAAAAACACAGCAAAAATAAAACCATGGGTTATCTCCCAAGAAGTGCTTTTCTTTAACGCCTTTAAGCTAGGCCCAGAAAAGTGGAATCAAGTATTTTCAAGTGAAGAAGCATCCAAATTAAGATTTGGCAATTCCTGAATAATGAATTGTATTTTATCTAAGTGAGTTTCAGAGGCTCCCCTCTTAGAACTTTTAGGCTTACGATTTTCATCAAATAAATTCTCAGGAACAATCCAATCAGAATTCTTTTCTTGGGCTCATGCAGCGCTATCAATTTAAAGGGTATTGGTATTTTATCCTCCTTTTCATTATTAGATTCAGTTTTTTCAAGAGCACCGAACAATATCTACACATGAGCCTAGCATATTGAAACGATCAAAAACTTTTCTAGCTTCTATAGCAACGTCTCCAAATTCCTTAAGCATGGTTTCCGAGATAAAGTTTCTTTTCTCAACATCTTCAATGTTATTTAGGTTGAGAAACATATGTCGTAATATGGGATGAAGGTTAACAAAACTAGCTTCTAACATGTGAACTAAAGAAGTGGCAGCAGTCTCATCGTTTGGAGCAAGTTCTACTATGGATTTTTCCACAAAATTATCATGCTTACTAAAATTATCACATAATTCTTTAATGGTATCCTTTCCAAGTATAGAACCACTTGCTACCGGCAAATCTTTCAGGGTAAACTTAGGGAACAACATGATGAAAAATAACAACGAAGTAACAAAAGTAACAAATAGAATAAGAACTAATTTTGTTGTGTTTTTGATAAAGAGAAGCAAACAAGACAAAATAAAATAAACTAAGCAAAACTAAAACACAGAAAAGAGATTGGAAGTGAGAGACTCCCCTTGCAGAAATGTTCTTCCTCCCTGGCAACGGCGCTAGAAAAGTGCTTGATGCGTGTGAACACATGTTCGTTGGGAGACCCCAAGAGGAAGGTATGAAGAGTGCAGCAGCAAGTTTCCTGCGGAAAGAAACCAAGGTTGAATCGACCAGTAGGAGGAAGGAGTAACTTCAGAAGGTTGAAGCAGCTGAGATGACAGGGCGCACTACCGGTTCAGCAGCAACGTGGAACCTACACAACACAATCAAATCACTTTGCCCCAACAAAGCAGTGAGGTTGTCAATCTCACCGGTTTTGCTGAACACAAAGGGGTTAGAAGTATGGTGTGGAAATAGTAGGAACAGTATGAAGCACTAGGTGTTTTATCAGTATGAGGAAAATGGACCGGGGTCCACAGTTCACTAGTGGTGTCTCTCCGTGAAAGATAAATAACATGTGTGGTGAACAAATTACAGTTGGGCAATTGACAGAAACGAAAGATGCACCGTAGTGCATATGCAAGACATAAAGATTACTATGTGATTCATGCGGGCATTACAACAAAATACATAGACCGTCCTCCAACTGCATCTATGTCTAATAATCCACCCTCTGAATATCATCCGAACAAACGTTGGGTATTAAGTTTCTAGCAACATATCGTTTCTCGTAAGGAAAGTGTGTAAAGTAAACAATGTAAACTAGGTAAACACCGTTGTTTTCTTCCTAATGGCAACAACACATCCTCCATCCGTGACGTTTCTGTCACTCGAGCACAGATTCAAACGAGGCATGAACCCACTATCGAGCATAAATACTCCCTCTTGGAGTTACTAGAATCTACTTGGCCAGAGCATCTACTAATAACGGAGAGCATGCAAGATCATAAATAACATATGCACGAAGATAACATGATAGATTGATAATAAAAAGACATAGCATTCAACATTCATCAGATCCCAGCAAACACAACATGTAGCATTACATAAAGATGATCTTGATCATGGTAGGCAGCTCACGAGATCTAAACATGACGTACGAAGTGGAGAGAACAACCATCTAGCTACTGCTATGGACCCGTAGTACAGGGATGAACTACTCACGCATCACTTCGGAGGATGGCATGGTGGTGTAGACCCCTCTGGTGATGAATTCCCGTCCCGGCAGGGTGCCGGGGAGAGCTCCAGAACCCTCCCGATCTCGGAATGACGATGACGGCGGCCTCGGGTGTTTTTCGAGACGAAGTGGAATATATTTAGGGCTTACGCCTTGGGGGGTACAAATAGGCGAAAGTGCAAAGGCGGTGGAGGCCGGGGGGCTCACACCACCCCATGGCGCGGCCAAGGGGGGCGCCTCCCTATGGTGTGAGCCCTCTGAGGCCCCCCTCTGGGTCTCTTCAGGACTCCGTAGAACCTTCGGGAATTCTAAGACTTCCGAGCTTCAAATTTTCCAATTCTGAGAATATTTCTAGTACAACTTTTCTGAAACTAAAAATAGCAGAAAACAGGGAACTGGCTCTGTGGCATCTTGTCAATAGGTTAGTCCGTAAAATCGATAAAAATGACATAAAGTGTATATCAAACATGTGGGAAACAATAAGAAAACAACATGGAACATCAGAAATTAAGGATACGTTTATGACGTACCAGTAGACTGATACGTCCAAAACGTATCTCCTTTTCCGAACACTTTTCTTATTGTTTTCCTCTAAACTTGCGATTTTTGGATACCACTAACACAGACTAACGTTGTTTTCAGCAGAATTACCTTGGTGTCTCGTTTTTGTGCTAGAAAAATCAACTTTCCGGAAATTGCCGAGAAAAGATCTCATTGATCCTAAAACACCAGAAGACCCCGGGAGCCAGAAGGGGGGGGGCAGAAGAGGTGCCAGGAGGGGGCCACACCACCCCCTGGCGCCCCCCTTGGTCGCGCCGCCAGGTGGTGTGGGCCACCCCGGCACCCCCTCAGACTCCCCTTATCGACTAGTTATACCCCCGTAACCTAAATACCGAGGGGGTTCGTCATATTCCACAGAAACAAAACAGAGCGCCGCCGCCACCTCGAAACTCGATTTGGCGATCAGAAGTTCCTGTTCTGGTGTCCTGCCGGGACAGGGGATTCAAAGGATATCATCTCCATCGACACCGGCACCTCTTCTCCATCAACCATCCATGATTCCCCCGTCCATGTGTGAGTAAACACCGCTGTAGGCTGAGAGGGATGGAAGGGATTGGATGAGATCAATCATGTAATAATGCCAGATTGTTAGGGCATAGTGCCTAGTATCCATTGTTAGTGTTTTCTACCGTTGTTGCAACTTGTTATGCTTAATGCTTGTCACTAGGGACCGAGTGCCATGATCTCATATCTGAACATGTTATAGTTTCATGAGTATAATTATGTTTCTTGATCATATCTGCAAGTTGTTTACACATGTCATTGTCCGGAACCCGAGGCCCCAAAGTTACAAAAATTGGGACAACCGGAGGGGATGGCTATGATGTGACGATCACGTGTGTTCACGAAGTGTTAATGCTTTGCTCCGGTGCTTTATTAAAAGGAGAACCTTATTTACCAGTAGTTTTCCTAGAGGCCCCGCTGCCACGGGCTGGTAGGACAAAAGATGTTGTGCAAGTTTCTCATTGCGAGCACGTATGACTATATTGGAACACATGCCTATGGTTTGCCTAGATGTTTGATGCTTTATTATTATTATCTGCAATGCCCATGTTAGATTATTAAATGACCTATGTTATCCATGCAACGCCTGTCCATCCATTCCCTCTATGCCTGTGGTACTTCCCATCCTGTTGTTTTCCAGCGATTGCTACTGTTGTTACTATTTTGCTACTATTGTTATTTTATTTCTACTGCTGCTATAAAACTGTTACCACTGATAAATTGTTACGAGCAAGTCTACTTTCAGGTGCAGCTGAATTGACAACTCACTTGTTAAGGCTAATAAATATTCTTTTCGGCCCCCTTGTGTCGAATCAATAAATTTGGGTTTTACTTCCCTCGAAGACTGTTGCGACCCCCTATACTTGTGGGTCATCAAGACTATTTTCTGGCGCCGTTGCCGGGGAGCATAGCTTTATTTATTTTCTCACTTGATCGTGATATTGTTTGCTGCAAGCCATTCACAATGAGCAAGACTTGTGATGGAAAAGTCTCTATATTACCATCCAGTACAAGGAGAGGTACAACTCTGAACACCTTTGTTGCTCTTGTTTCACCGTCTGTTATGAGTAAGATTCTTACTCCACCACATGCTACACGCACTGTTACTTCTGCTGAGCCTGAGAATGTTTCTGATACTTTTGATGATGCTTCTACTGTGCTTGATGATACTGGTTCTCTAGGTCTTTTCCTAGATGCTACTATTGCTAAATCCAAACAAATTAAAAATGCTGAAATTTCTGTTGAAAATATTGGTACACCTGTTAATTCACCAGAGTCTATTGATGATCTTGATGAAACCTATATTAAACTTAATGATGATTTTATTGAAGAAGCTCGTGCTACTAATGGTGCAAGTGCTCTTAAGATTCTTCTTGCAATACATCTGTGAAATATAATTCTTCTCTTGATGCTAAGTTTGCCACATCTCCCATACACATTATAGACAAGGATTATGATTTCTCTTTAGATTTATCTTATATATCTATTCTTGAGAAGGAACCTTTTTGTGGAATTGAAAGTAAAAGTGCTATGGAACACATGAATGAGCTTTCATCTTTGAGTAGTTTATTTTCTCACGATACTAAATTGCGTACTTATTTTGTTACAAAGATCTTCCCTTTCTCATTGAAAGAAGAAGCTAAAATTTTGTTTAACATTCTGTCACCTGGATTTATTACTGATCCTATGGATTTAGTTAATGCTTTCTTTCAAAAATATTTTGTTGTGCAGGACATCTTTAACTTTGAGCAAATTGAAGGAGAAAAATTGCCTGAATCTTGGACAAGGTTTTGTTCTTTGATAAGAGCTACACCTGGATATCCATTGCCTAAAAATGAGCTCCTAGATATATTTTATAATGTACTAACTGTTGAATCTAGGACATACCTGGATAGTTGTGTTGGTTGTGTTTTTAGGAAAAGAACTCCAGAAGAAGCTGAGGAATTAATGGATAAAATAGCCAAAAATAATGATGATTGGAATATACCTGAGCCTACACCTACACCAGAGCCAACACCAATACCAACACCCAAGAAGATAGGGATGACTGAATTAAATGATGAAGTGATGAAGGAAGCCAAGAAATCTCTTAAATAGAGGGGTATTAAATCTGAAGATGTGAAGAATTTACCTCCTATAGAAGAATTATGTAAGCATATTCCTCATCCATCAACTGTTGAGGTACACTCTCTCCAATACTTTGATAATAGAGACATTCCTTATTCAAAACCACCTGATCAATGCTTAGATGAATTTTATAATTATGTTGTTAAGAAAGACAACTTTAATATGAGAGTGCAAAACCATCTTATGGAAAACTCTAGACCTATTGATAATTTGCATGGTATTATTGAGAGAACCTCTAATGATGTTAAAATGCTTGTTAATTTTTTTCAAATGTTTCAAACTCAAATTGGTCAACTTACTAAAGTGCAAAAAGACATGCTAGCTAATGCTTCTAGACATAAACATGTTTGTGAAATAACTACTAGAAGTGGTGTTTCTACTCAGGACCCCTTGTATCCTGAAGGACATCCTAAAATAATTGAACAAGGTTCTCAGCAACCTAAAAAACAATAGTTCTCCTAGAAGAGACATACTGCTAAGGATCCTAATAGTATATCTATTTTTGATGCTGAAACTGAAAGTGGTAATGATAAAAGTGCTGCTTCTAATAAAGAAGAAACTGTAGCTGAACCTAAAAAGCAAACTAAAACTGCAAAGTATACTAAGGAGGATTTCATTGCTAATAAACATGGTAATGAAAGAGAGCCTTGGGTACAAAAAGCAATGCCTTCTCCTAATAAGAAACACAAATCAAAGGAAGAAGAACATTATAACAAGTTTTGTGAGTTGATGAAACCTCTGTTTTTGCAAATCCCTTTGACTGATGCTATTAAACTGCCTCCTTATTCTAAATATATGAAATATATTGTTTCTAACAAAAGGAAAATTCCTAATGAGGAAATTTCCACTATGCTTGCTAATTATTCTTTCAATGGCAAAGTTCCAAAGAAGCTTGGAGATCCTGGTATTCCTACTATCCCTTGTTGTATTAAAAATAATTATGTTAGAACTGCTTTATGTGACTTGGGAGCTGGAGTTACTGTTATGCCTTTCTGTCTTTACAAGAGGCTCTCTCTTGAAAAATTGATACATACTGATATATCTTTGCAAATGGCTGATAAATCTACTACTATTCTTGTTGGTATATGTGAGAATGTTCATGTTCAAGTTGCTACTAATTTTTTGATATTAACTGACTTTGTTGTGTTGGAAATGCCCGAAGATGACAATATGTCTATTATTCTTGGGAGACCTTTTCTTAACACTGCAGGGGCTGTTATTGGTTGCAATCAAGGAAAAGTAACTTTTAATGTTAATGACAAAGAGTATATTGTTTATTTTCCCAAGAAGATTGATAGAAGATATGGTTTAAATTCAATTGAAAATATTGAGACCATCAAGATTGGAGAATTTTTTTGTCCCATTCCAGTACCACCAAAAGAATATGAAATTATTATAATTGGGACTATGTCTATCAAGGTTGAGGTAACATAATTATTTAGTTATTAGCAAAGTTTTGCTTCATATGAAAATTGTTCTGGTAACAAGACTTGATCACCCTTGTTAACAAAATGATTTTTAATGAAGAGAGCAATGTTTTCACTATGTTTTCACCTTCCCCATTATGTTTTCACCATGTTTACTTCTGTTATCACCTTACTACTTTAGCACAATCATGTTTTCCATCATCCATATTCATGTTTTCACCCTGATTACTGTGGTTATACATGTTTTTACCACCCATACTTTTGTTTTCACCACTTCCACCTTTGTTTTCTCTGTTTTCTTTGAGTCAAGGGGTTTTATACTTTTGTAGAAACTCCTTTGTATCTTTACTTTCATGTCTTAGTTGTGCCAAGTAAAGTTTCTAGCGAAAGTTGGAGTTGGTTTTGGATTTCTGCGCAGGAAAAAGATTTCTTCTGTCCACCGTAAAAAATCGTATAATTCACAGAAAGATCAAAATGACCTGAAACGTTTTGTGATTATTCCTCGGATAATTCCGAAATGTTTTTGTTCTTTATGTTTTTCGATCTGAGCAACTTAAGTGCCCCGAAAAAACCCGTCATTACAGCTGTTCTGGTTTTGGCAGATTCTGCCATTTTTCTTGCATTTGCTCTTTTACTATGCCGAGTGGATTTCTTTGCTTTGCGAAACGACAGTGGCTGTAGCTAACGTTTAAAACTATCAATAAATTTTTTTGCCTTGCCGAACCCATGATTTTTTTATTGTGCATTAACCCTCTAATGCGAATTACTTTGAGTGTGGTGTGAAGGAGGTTTTCAAGGGTCAAGAGTAGAGGGTGATATAATGTAATCAAGAAGAGGCCAAAAGCCTAAGATTGGGGGGAGGTATACCGACATCACACTCATTTATATATCATGTTCGTTCGGTTCTTTGTATATACATGTTTTCATTTCTTTCATTTGTTTTCGTTTTCTTTCGCTTCTTTCGTTTCTCTTTGTTTTATTATTATTTTCTTGTTTTCTAAAACACAAAAAGTCCAAAAATATTTTTGTTGTTTCTCTTTATTTGCTTCTTTAGTTTCTTTTGTTGGTTTTCTTTATTTTCTTTTTTTCGGTTTCGTATTCAAAAATCCAAAAATATTTTGATTTGTTTGCTTGCTTCTTTCTGTTCTTGTTTTAATTCGAAAACCCAAAAATATTTGTTGTTCTTCTTTGGTTTTGTAAAGTTTGTTGCAGAGTCCACCGGACTTCTGTGTCTCCATTGGAGCTTGATTATTATTCTATATTATTCAATCCACAAGTGAAGAACGACAATGATGATTTACGACAATCCAAGTTTTGGTGAGAGGCTGGTATGAACTCTATTTGTTTTATTTTTGTGCACATACTCATCGTGTGAACATGCTTAGTTCGTTCATGTAAGGTGTATATTATTTAATTGATGCTTAGTAGTTCGTGCTCTCATGTGATAGTTCCAACTTATTAATATAAGATAACATGTCGTATGAATGTTTTCTTGCATTGTTTTATTCATAGAAGGGTATGACATTGTGGTATCTCCCTCTGATTGTTTCGCTTGAATCGACTTGGCACGTGCTCACGCATGCGATGACTGAAAACAAAAATTCAATTAAGCATCTATGATTTATTTTTCCTCAGAGTATTTGTATCATTTTTATGCTCCTGTTGATTTTGTTTTGTCGCAAGTATGATTATGACAGTTGTCGCTCTCTTGATTGTCGCTCCCCGTCTATTGCTAGCCTTCACCTGTACTGAGTATGAGCTCTACTCGTACATCCAACTCCCAAAAACCAAAGTTTGCCAAATGTGTCCACCATACCTACCTATATATGTGGTATTTAACCGCCACTCCAAATAAATTTCTCGTATGCTACCTTTAAACCTTCGAAAAATTATTCTTGTTTTGTGCCCCTGTTTTAGCTCATGAGGACGTAAATAGAGAATATTTATCTCACTTGTTGATTGGATTTCACACACTGGAATAGTGGCTTCATCCGCTTATCCAAATGTTATAAGAGCCGGCAGCGGGGTTCGCAGCCCCAAAGTAATACAACAAATTCTCTTCACTCTTTTTGCCCCTGATTTATCAGTCAAAGCATAATTGTGTAAACAAAAGAGAAAGAGGGATGGCCTTCTACCCAGATGCGTCCTTCTATGGGATCCGCTCTTGTGAAGTCTAGTTGGCTTGTGACGTACTGTATTTTCTGTTTACCATTCGTTGACATAAGCATACACCTTTCTTAAAAATGTTTTCAATACCTCTGTTTAATAAAATGAAAATCTCTAGCACATGAGTTAATCCCCGCTTCCCTCTGCGAAGGGCCTTTCTTTTATTTTTATGTTGAGTCTTCACCTTCTCGCTTTATGCACCTTCTTGAGAGCATGGATGTCATTCTTAGTGTAATGTGCTTGTCCCAAAACACGGTTGATAGTGGTACAACTTTGATGCTTGTATCTTTGATATCTTTATTTCTAGTCTTCATTTGAACTTCAGAGGTGCGAAAGCATTTATGTTTTGCTCCATTATTAAGGGCAAGCGAGTACACTTTATCATACCCTATTATGAGCATTGCAATCCTGCAGATTGATATACTTCATGACTTCATGTTGTCTATTATTAGTTTGTTGACATCTCTTCATGGTTTGCATAACTGCTAGGTGACTTTTATTTTCCATACATCTTATTGTGAATTTCCTCAGCACTTGATCATATAGTGAGTATATTTACATCATATGAAACAAATGTGTTTATAAAAGTCTTTTATCGCACTCAGTTGTCATTGAATTGCTTGCGACAAGCAATAAGCTAAGCTTGGGGGGAGTTGATACGTCCAAAATGTATCTCCTTTTCCGAACACTTTTCTTATTGTTTTCCTCTAAACTTGTGAGTTTTGGATACCACTAACACGGACTAACGCTGTTTTCAGCAGAATTACCTTGGTGTCTCATTTTTGTGTAGAAAAATCAACTTTCGGGAAATTGCCTAGAAAAGATCCCATTGAGCCTAAAACACCAGAAGACCTCGGGAGCAAGAAGGGGGCAGGAGAGGGGCCACGAGAGGGCCACACCACCCCCTGGCGCCGTCCCCTTGGTCGCGCCGCCAGTTGGTGTGGGCCACCCTGGCACCCTCTCGGACTCCCCTTTAGACTACTTATGCCCCGTAACCTAAAAACCGAGGGGGGTTATTCATATTCCACAAAAACGCAATAGAGCGCCGCCGCCACCTCGAAACTCGATTCGGGGATCAGAAGTTCATGTTCTGGCGCCCTGCCGGGACGGGGATTCGAAGGAGATCATCGCCATCGACGCTGCCACCTCTTCTCCATCAACCATCCATGACTCCCCCGTCCATGTGTGAGTAAACACCGATGTAGGCTGAGAGGGATGGAAGGGATTGGATGAGATCGATCATGTAATAATGCCATATTGTTAGGGCATAGTGCCTAGTATCCATTGTTAATGTTTTCTACCGTTGTTGCAACTTGTTATGCTTAATGCTTGTCACTAGGGCCCGAGTGCCATGATCTCAGATCTGAACATGTTATTGTTTCATGAGTATAATTATGTTTCTTGATCAATCTGCAAGTTGTTTACACATGTCATTGTTCGGAACCCGAGGCCCCAAAGTGACAGAAATTGGGACAACCGGAGGGGATGGCTATGATGTGAGGATCACGTGTGTTCACGGAGTGTTAATGCTTTGCTCCGATGCTTTATTAAAAGGAGCGCCTTAATTACCAGTAGTTTTCCTAGAGGCCCTGCTCTCACGGGCTGGTAGGACAAAACATGCTGTGCAAGTTTCTCATTGCGAGCACGTATGACTATATTGGAACACATGCCTATGGCTTGCCTAGATGTTTGATGCTTTATTATTATATGCAATGCCCATGTTAGATTATTACATGACCTATTGATGGTGCAGATCTTGCACTCGTTGGGATACCCCAAGAGGAGGGTGTGATGAGCATAGCGGTAGGAGTTTTCCCCGTAGTTAAGAACAAAGGTTATCAATCCAGTAGGAGAAAGAGGACCTTCGAAACGTTGATGCCACTGACGGTGGTGATGGCTCGCCGGTATCAGCAACAACTAGGAACCTGCACACAACACAACCAAAATACTTTGCCCCAACGGTACAGTGAGGTTGTCAATCTTATCGGTCTTGCTGAAAACAAAGATTAGACGTATAGTGTGGAAAATAATGTATGCTTGCATTAAGTAAAGAAAGCAGGAAATTGTGGTGGTTTGTTTTAACAGTATAAGAAAATGGAACGGGGTTCATTGGTTCACTAGTGGAGTCTCTCCATAAAAGATAGCATGTTGGGTGAATAAATTACAGCTGGGCAATTGAAAAATAAAGGTTGCACCATAGTGCACATATATGACATGATGACTACTATGATATTTAGTGCGGGCATTACAACAATATACATAGACCGTAATCCAACTGCATCTATAACTAATAATCCACCCTCAGGTTATCATCCAAACCCCCTTAGGTATTAAGTTCCAAACAACAGATAACTACATTAAACAAAGTGTGTAATGTAAGAAATGATTATGCACGCGGGCACTCTCACCGCTGTTTTCTCCCTAATGGCAACAACATATCCTCCCCTTCACATTTTTGTCACTCGAGCAAGGCGGTGAGGAGGCATGAACCCACTATCGAGCATAAATACTCCCTCTTAGAGTCACTAGCAACTACTTGGCCAGAGCAACCACTAGCAACGGAAAGCATGCAAGATCATAAATAACATATGCAATAAAGACTATAATCAACTTGGCATTAGTTCAATATCCATCGGATCCCAGCAAACACAGCATATAGAATTACATAAGATCAATCTCGATCATGATAGGCAGCTCACGAGATCTAAACATGGAGGCATACGAGGAGAAGAAAACCATCTAGCTACAGCTACGAACCCGTAGTCCAAGGATGAACTACTCACGCATCACTCCGGAGGCGGGCATGGTGATGGTGAGGCCTCCGATGATGATTTCCTCTCCGGCAGGGTGCCGGAGACAGCTTCAGAACCCCCTGATCTAGGGTTGACGGTGACGGCGGCTGCAGAACTTTTCGGGGATATTTGATTAGGTGCCTAGGGTTTTCCATCCGGGGGGATTAAATAGGCGAAAGGGCAAAGGCGGTGGAGCTCCAGGGGCCCCACACCCATAGCTGGCGCGGCAAGGGGGGCGTTTTCGACTCTCCTTCGGTCTTCTGTATGCTTCCGGGGAAAATAGGCAGTTCGGGCTTTGTGGGATCTAATTCCGAGAATGTTTCCAGAACAACTTTTCTGAAACCAAAAACAGCAGAAAACAGGGAAGTGGCACTTGGCATCTTGTTAATAGGTTAGTCCCAGAAAACATATGCAAATGCTATAAATAAGGGAGAAAACATGTAGCAATTGACATAATATGATCATGGAGCATCAGAAATTATAGTTACGTTGGAGACATATCAAGCATCCCCAATTTTAGTTCCTACTCGTCCTCGATGAAAGTGAAATTTCGATATCTCGATGTTTTGTGTGTTTGTTAACAACATAAAGAAGTTACTAACCGTATGTGCTATTTTGTTAAAGGATTTGGTCTTAAATCAGCACATATACAGTGTCGAAGAAATGGTGAAGAAATCGAAGATCAACGGATTTTCTCTGGCCTGAAAAAGAGCTTCTAAGTGAAGCACGGAATTATTCCGGACCAGCCCGGAATTATTCCGGGACATTCCGGCCACAACGGGAAAATGCTCTGTTGCAATCCGGAATATTCCGGGTGATTCCGGGTGCCGGAATTATTCCGGGCCATTCCGGCCACAACGGGAAAATGTTCTGTTGCAATCCGGAATTATTCCGGACCAATCTGGAGCAGCCGGAATCATTCCGACCTGAACGCGAAATTCTCTGTTGGCATCCGGATTGCTCCGGAATTATTCCGGGCCATTCCGGCCTGGTCGCAAATGGGCAGAAAAACGTCTAGTTTTAAGTGAGGACTATAAATAGGCCCTCTCTTTCTTCTCCAAGGGTGAGCTCCACCAGCATTGCAGACTCCATTGATTGAGCTCACCCACCAAGCTAGATATCCCTCCTCCTCCACCCAAACTTGTTGAAACTTTGAGTATTGAAGGAGAAGCCCCGGATCTACATCTTCACCAACCGGTTTTCCATTTCCCCCTATTAGCTTGAGGGATCTTGGCCTAGGGTTTCCTATTTTGGAGAACCTAGGATTCTTGCTACTCTTGGTGATTTGTGATTGTTGGAATCCCCCAATTAAGTTGTGGGTGTGTGTGCCCCAATCTTGTTTGTAAAGGATTCGGTCCTCGCCTCAAAGGGGTTCAATAGTGGAAGGTGAACTAGGCCTTTGTGGCGGAGTTCATCGGAGAATAGGGTGAGGCCTTTGTGGAGTTGAGTAGGCCTTCGTGGCGAGCTCACACCCCTCCAACGAGACGTACTACCTTAACAAGGAGGAACTCGGGAATACATCATGTCTCCGTGTGCTTCCATCGGTTACCTCGTTCCCCTACTCTTTACTTACTTGTACTTGTAGAATTTATTGTAGTACTTGTTGTATTAAGTGTTGTCCTAGTTGCATTAATTGCTTGTCTTGCCATATAGGTAAATTCACCATTAGTTGCACTATCTAGAGAATTTACCTTTGTGTCAAGCCTAAACTTTAAGAAAAATTAAAATTGGTCGTAGCACCTATTCACCCCCCCTCTAGGTGCCCATACTTTACTTTCAATTGGTATCAGAGCCTCGGCTCTTCTATCGGGCTTAACCGCCTAAGAGTTTTAGTATGGAGACGATTTGGACACCGAAACTTCCGTGGCTAGTGTGTCCATGGATGATCTCAATGAGTTGAGAAAGTCATTGACCTCATCCATAGATACCAAGTTTGATGAGTTGCGCCAAGTCTTAGCGCAACTCCTCAAAGCCAAAGGACCGGAGGTAGCCAAATCTACTCATCCGGAAAATAATCCGGAGGGCACCAAGAAAGGGGTAGATGGTGATCCATCTAAAATTGCTTCCGCCGAAAACTCCACTAAGACGGGTACGGAAGGAAGCGGAGAATTTCACGCCGTTCCCGGAAGTTATTCTCCCGATCCTCCCGTTCCCCATCCTCATATAATCCCTAGAGGAGATCCACCTAAAATTGATGCTTTTTCTTTTCGTGAATGGCAATATTACATGGAGATTCACTTGAACTCTTCTTGTATAGATCTTTGGAGGATCACTCGTGATGGATACAAGCCATTTGATCCCAAGAACTTAACAAGAAGAGAAGCCGTAGATTGCCAACTCAACTACACCGCTTTGTCCATTCTTCAACAAGCCGTGGGTCCTAACCACATGCCGCATCTTCAACAATATTCCACCGCCAAGGAAACATGGGACACTCTTGTCGTCATGTTTGTGGGCAATGAGAGCATGCAAAGGAATAGATATGATTCCTTGACCAATGAGGCCGAAGGGTTCTATATGCATGATGGAGAGGATCATGTGGACATGTACCGGAGACTCAAGACTCTTGCCACTGCCTTCTCAAATGTTGGTGCCAAGTACATTGATGATGCATGGATCAAGAGGAAGTACATGATTTCCATAATGCCATTTGAGGGCGCGGACATGAAGAGCATTCAAGGAATACATGATTTCCCTTCCATGACCTCAACTCAAGTAATGCAAGAAATGTGCTCGTATAAAGTGCAAACCAAGAATGCTCTTGACAACCGAGCTAGGGCCATTGGAATGCACCAAGGAGCATCCGTTGCTTTGAAGGCCAAGGTTGTGTCAAGAGAGGTTGAGTATGAAAAAGAAGGAGAAGAGGCGTTGCCTCCTTTGAAGGAACAAGACTATGATCCCGTTCTAAAGGATCTCATGCTCTCACCGTGCAAAAGTTTTGCAGCAATCCTCCAAAGGGCAAGATATTTGTTGAGGAAAAGACAAGGTCTCGCTATGGCAATGATGGGGCTCAAAAAGTGAGGTATTGCTTCAATTATCAAGATAAGCACCATTTCATTGCGGAGTGTCCCTATGAGAATAGAGAGCTCCATAGTGGAAAGCTCATTCGCAAGGACAAGTCCAAGGTTGAGTACAAGAAACCTCATTTCAAGAAGAAGCCATTCAACAAGAAGTCTCCCACCAAGTTTGTGCTCTTGACTCCAGAGGAGTATGATTCCGGGAGTGATGAAGAAGAAGAAACCACAAGTGAAGTGGCCGCTCTTGCTATTGCCTCTATTCCATCATCTTCATCTCTCGTTGAATCCCCCAATGACGATCTTCCTCAACAAAATGCCAAGTGCTTCATGGCTAAGGCCACGGAGGTATCACCTTCTTCCAACTCTAAGACCCCTAATGAACTAGAACATCTTGCTAGTCTTAGAATAGAAGAGGAGAGGGTCTCCTTGGAACTTTTTATCTCTAACATGCAAGGGGAGACCAAGAAGTACGTTGAGTATCTCATGAGGCAATTGGGAGAGGCCCAAGATGCTCTTGAGAAGAAAGGTGAGGTTGAAAGAAGGGATGCGGATGAAATTGCATCCCTCTCTATGACTCTTGAGGAAGAGCATGATGGTAGAGTTTCTCTAGAGGATGAACTTGAACCTATTGAATTAACTCATAATGAACTTGTCTCTAACATCACTAAGGAAAGTGATCTTGCTATTGCTAAATATAAAAAGGCTAAAAAGGATAAGGTCGAGTATGGGTTGGTCATGGTAAACAAACCGAGGAGTTTGAAAAGCTAACGGAGGCTCAAAAATCTTTGGAAAGCCAACACTCATCCCTCAAAGAGTTGCATGAATAACTTCAAACTCAACTTAATCAAACTAACAATCCTAGCACCTCTACTTCTTCTTGTGATCATGCAAATATTATTGAGGAAAATGCTAGGATGAAGGATGAGCTAGCAAGGCTCAAGGTCAAAGGCCCTCAAGTTGAGAAGGTTGCGACTCCTTCCCCACAAGTGGTTGCCCCGAGCTCTAATGTGGTCATTGCTAGATCACAATTGAGTGCTCCAAGGCAACAAGTGGGCAAGCAAGTTCTAGGATATGTTGCCAAGAAGAAGAACAAGAAGAAGAACAACAATGCTGCTTCGGGTGGTATTGTCATTAGGGACAAAACTACTCCTAGCACACCCTCTCTGTCGGGGGGTTACCCCCGAGTAGGGGTAAGGCAAGGTCAAGGGTGCTGTTTGACCGAGTAGATGGCTACCCGGTACTTGCTACCCGGAAGGTTTCTATCCGGTCGTACCTACCGATGGCCAAGAGGAGAAATCAAGCAAGTTATGTTCATCCGAGTAGAGGAGTTGGTCCGAGTAGAGGGAGTGCTTTCCTACTCGGTCCAGAAGTCAATGGAGCCATTCTGACAAGGGGTCCCGCGTATCCTCCGTCCGTACCGGCGTGCGGTTCAACTTACGGAGCGCGTGATTATCCATGCTACAGCGTGGCTATAGTGCGGTAGGCGCCTGTCAAGTCCTGTCACTGACAGAGGGGATAGGACAGGGCTAGGGGCCTACCCTATCTCACTGACAAGGTGGACAGGTCCCATCTCCGGACGGCGCGACGACTTACGGCACCCGCGTCAGCGAGAAGCCGGAGGCGTGCTCTGTTCTGCAGTGCGCCTGTCCCATCAGTTGTACCTTATAGTCTTATTCTCTTCGGCTGGGCACCAGTATATAAGGTGCCCTGCCCCCTCCTGCGCGGGGGTCGACACTTAGCGTTGCTTCACTTCACACAGAGAGAACTAGAGAGCTAGAGTGGCTACTCGGCTGAAGGCTTGATTTGTATTGTGGCTACTTGGTAAACCCACATATATAGAGAAAGGCAGGAGTAGGGGAGTTACCTCCACACGAGAGCCCTGAACCTGGGTAAGCTCTTGTTGTTTGAAGTGGTTGAGACATCCTACACGCGGCTACTCGCCGTGTGATCCCTCCCCGATCACCTCCAGCGTCCATCGGCCCCAACACATTAGCCATCCCATGGCATCTGCCGTGATACCACCACGACAGTTGGCGCCCACCGTGGGGCCAGCAGCGGCGCTGGCTGGAGTCCATGTTCGTACGGGACTCATTTCTGCTACTGGGGAGCGCGTGGTCTATGGCCTTGTCCACAGATTCGGCTCCTTCGACTTCGTCGCCGACAACGCCGGAGATTTCGGCGGTAGACCCATGCCGGCAGGCAGCTCGGTGCTCTCCTTCGGCTCGCACCTGGTCTATGTCGCCACCACCGTCATCAGTGAGTTCCCGGAGGAGGTGCTCGTCACGGAAGATCCTCCTGCTGTGCTCGCTGCCCGCGGAAAGCCAACTGGCTGCTCCGCGGACAGCGTGGAGGTGATGATGACAGGCCCGGCTATCGATGCCGGGAAGGGCGCAGCCGCTGCCGCTGGCGTCATCGAGGAACCTGTGGGTGCGAGGGTCCACAAGCCCTACGAGAAGGACTCAAACCTGCCCCCTTCCACCTCTGCGGCCATCCCGGCTGTTCGCGCAGGCGCCACCATGCCGTTGGGCATGCCGCAACCCACCGAGGCGGAACTCGCCGCCATAAGGGCGCAAATCGAGCAGCAGCGCCAGGCGCTACTCGTTGAGACCCAGGAGCTGGAAAAGGTTAGGCTTGAGCTGAACCTTGCGCAAAATGAGTACAACAAAGCGCATGGCTTTACTCCTGTTGCTAGGATGCCTAGCAAAGTAGGCTTTACGCGTCGCAACTTAGGCGCTGAGCTGGCTAGAGATGGTAGGGCTGCTAGCAAATCTGCTAGTCTGAACACTGTTGATAGGCCTAGGTACAGCACCCCCGCCAAAACTCTTAGGGCTGCAGAGGCAGTGGCTGCTGAGTTGCCGCATCTTACTGGCGACGCGCGCGCTAGGAAGTAGGAGAGGCTTAACGAGCTAGTGCTAGAGTCTAGCCGGCAGAATGAGCAGTTCCGGAAAGCCAATCCAGGTGCTGGCGCTTCTCAGGTTGTGCACTCGCGAGCGGCCGGATCTATGGATTAGGCCTCATCTCCGCTTCCCGGTAATGAGAGGGACCAGAGTGTGCACTCTGGGAAGGGCAGACAGATGCAGGTGTACGACCCTGTTGTCGCCGCGAAACAGCACGCTGTGCCGCGGCAGCCCGGTCCGAAACACAACTCTGCAGGAGCGGGCTATCAAGCCCATAAAGCTCACAGAAAGAAGCAAGATGGAGGCAACGAGGGACCTTCTCGGCGTCCTGCCGCTCAGCCTACTCGGCAGAGGACGCAGCAGCCAGCTGCAGCACAACCGCGTGCGGCTGCGCCAGCAGCCAACCCGGTGGTGCAGCCTGCAGTTGTGCAGGAGAACAGATATGATGATGGTTACTCGGCCATGGGGCTGGCCGGGTATGCTGACCCAAGAAACATCGCTGATCGTGTGGGTGACCGCGTGTTGGAGCCCAGCGATGCAAGATACAAGCTGGACCGGATCAATCTGTCCGCACAGCTCGAGAACAAGGGGCCACCTGGCCCAGAATGCTTTGGCCATCGTATCATGGATGAGCCATCTGTTAACCACTTTCAGCTGGCCAGGGGGACCAAGTGCTACAACGGCAGTACCAAGCCAGAAGACTGGCTGAGTGACTACGTCACGGCCGTGCACATTGCAGGCGGGAACCGGAGATGGACTGTGCGGTATGTGCCGCAGATGCTAGAAGGTCCGGCAAGGACTTGGCTCAACAACCTGCCCAAGAACAGTATCAACTGCTGGCTTGACTTCTCGGAAGCCTTCATCAGCAACTTCACCAGCACCTACAAGAGGCCGAATAGGCCGCAACAGCTGTCCGCTTGCAAGCAGCGGGAAGAGGAGACCGACCGCGAGTATCTTACTCGGTGGAGTACTTTGAGGAACACCTGTGAGGGTGTGAATGAGGCAGAGGCCATTACTTGGTTTGCTCAGGGCTGTAGGCATGGCAGCATGTTGTGGCAGAAGCTGCAGCGAGAGATGCCGAGTACTCTCGCTGAGACAATCAAGATTGCAGATATGTATGCATTAGGTGATCCTACTCAACCTCTGATGGATTCTCCTGAGCCGAGAAGGAACCACAACAGCAACAAGTGCAATGATTTCCGCAACAAGCGCAGAGGTGACCGGATTGATACTCGGTATGATCCCGAGGAAGTGAATGCTGTGACCACGGCTGCTGGGAGTAGCCAAAGGCAAAAAACTGCTGGAGCCCAATACGGGCAAAACCAGAATCAGGGCCAAGGCATCAAGAAGCCTTACACTGCTCCCCAGCAGGGTGGCGGCAACTCGGATTCAGGCCCGAGCTTTGTCTTTGGCAACATAAAGGATGGGCCATGCAGCTTCGATACTCGGCATCCGAGTAGGCCAGCCAACCACACTACCCGACAGTGCAGCTGGTGGGACCGCATCAAGAACGAGGACCTGCCTCCTCCTCCTCCTCTGCCAGCTGCGAATGCCAATGTGCGGCCTATTCGGGCAGCTGCTCCCAGGCCTGCAGTGTTCCCGAGAAGAGAGAATGTGAACCAGGTGGCTTTAGGAGCCAACCGCAACTACAACTACAACAACAACAACCGCAACCCCAACTTCTACACCCGCAACAACAGGAACAACAACAACAACAACAACCAAGGCAACAACAACAACGGCAACAATGGTGGTGGAGACCGCAACCAGTACCAGCAACACCATGAGAGCTACATGATATTCACCTTCGAGCCCGCCGACAAGCAGTCACTGCACAGGCGTGCGATGGAGGTCAATGATGTGATCCCTGCTGTGCCTCATTACCTGCACTGGTGCAACCAAGAGATCACGTGGTCCAGAGCTGATCATCCTAGGGTGATGCCCAACCCGGGTAGCTATGCTTTGGTGGTGGATCCCACCTTCTTGGGTACTCAGAAGAATGTCAGGTTCAGCAAGGTCCTGATAGACAACGGCAACAACATCAACATTGTGTACCGAGACACACTAGAGAAGCTCAGAATGGCCGAGAACATGTTGCTACCCAGCAGGACCACATTCCATGGCATTGTGCTGGGAGTATCTTGCTCTCCAATCGGCCGCGTCTGGATAGACGTTCTATTCGGTACCAAGGAGAACTGCCGCACCGAGAGCCTGCAGTTTGAGGTAGTTGATCATCAGAGCACCTACCATGCTCTACTCGGTAGGCCTACCCTCAGCAAGTTCATGGCTTCTACCCATGCTGCCTACCTGAAGATGAAGATCCCTGGTCCCAATGGAGTCATCACCATCTCGGGTGATTACAAGAGGTCTTTGGCGTGTGCCTCTGCTGGTTCTCAGCTGGCGGAATCCATGGTCATTGCTGCCGAGAAGAAGAAGATGTATGAGGTGGTGGCTATGGCGCAAGCAGCGCAAGGTGGTGCTCCTGGCATGCCGAGTTCCCAGTACGGGACTGTGTTCCAGGCGTCCCAGGAGACAAAGAAGGTCCAGGTTGATCCTGAGTTCCCAGACCGTGTTGCCATCATTGGCGCCGGGTTGGGAGAGAAATAGGAAAGCGAGCTCATCCACTTCCTCCGTGAGAATCTGGACGTCTTTGCCTGGTCCAATGAGGATTTGCCGGGTGTCCCGAGGGAGTTGGTTGAGCACTCGCTACATGTGCGTCATGATGCCAAGCCGGTCAAGCAGGCTATGTGCCGCTTTGGTGATGAGAGGAGGAAAGCTATCGGTGATCAGATCACCAAGTTGCTGATAAGCAACTTTATCATGGAGGTATTGCATCCGGACTGGCTAGCCAACCCGGTTATGGTTGAGAAGAAGAAGGAGGACCCCAAGGCCGATACCGCATGGCGTATGTGCGTGGACTACACCGACCTGAACAAGGCCTGCCCCAAGGATCCCTCCTCGATCACCTCCAGCGTCCATCGGCCCCAACACATTAGCCATCCCATGGCATCTGCCGTGATACCACCACGACACTCTGAAGCAAACAATATTGCCTCGAGTAGTAGTGTCATGAGGGACAACACTACTCGTAGCACCTCCGCGGGAACTAACAATCCACACCATTTCTTATATGTTTATTATTATGGTGTTGTGCAAGATAAATATGTTGGTCCTATTGAGGGTTTCATTGACTATACTATTTGGGTTCCAAAGACCCTTGTTGCTAACATGAAGGGACCCTCCTCGGGTCCTAACTCTAGTCAATGATCTCTTGCATGACTATGCTTCCGGTGGGACTAAATAGATAATTGATAGTGGATGCACTAGCCATATGATCGGAAGCAAAGAACTTGTGATGGAGTTGCGCCCAAATGACAAACAAGCAACCGTCACTTATGGAGACTCGTCCGCGTCTAAGGTATCCGGATTCGGCAAGGTTGTGGTCGCTCCCGATATCACTATCGTGAACGTCATTCTTGTAGAATCCCTTGGTTACAATTTACTTTCCGTCCGCTCTCTTGGAAAGATGGGTTTCTCCGTCTTTTTTGATGTTGATATTGTGGTCCTTTTGAGGAGCAAGACTCTTGACGTCGCTTACGTGGGACATGTTGAAAATGAGTTGTTTGTGGTGGACTTTTCGAAGTCTACCAACACTCAAGCAATGTGTCTTTTCGGAAAGGCGGACTTGGGATGGTTGTGGCATCACCACCTATCCCAGGAAAACATGAGAACTTTGCAAAGTCTTCACAAAGGTGGCCTTATTGTCGGACTAAAAGAAAATGTTTCCTTTGCAAAGGATCGCGTTTGTAGGTCGTGTGTTGAAGGAAAGATGCATGACAAGGTGCACAAGGCCAAGACTATTATTTCATCAAAGAGGATCTTGGAGCTTCTCCATGTTGATCTCTTTGGTGCCATGCCCAAGGCAAGTCTTGGTGGCAAGAAGTATTGCTTGGTGATTGTCGATTATTATTCAAGATACACTTGGGTTTATTTCTTCAAGCGCAAGAGTGAAACTCAACAAACCATCATCGACTTCTCCAACGAAGTGCAACGTCAACACAATGTGCAAATCATGGCTATTAGGAGTGATAATGGTTCGGAGTTCAAGAACTACACTTTGAATGAATTCCTTAGTGAAGAAGGCATTCGTCATCAATGCTCCGCCACTTACACTCCTCAACAAAATGGTGTTGCCGAAAGGAAGAATCACAGCCTCTTGGATACGGCAAGGACCATGTTGGCAGAGTACTCTTCTCCCCAATATTTATGGGCTGAGGCCATATCCACCGCATGCCACTCATCCAACCGCCTCTACATCCGCAAAGGCTTGGACAAGACTCCATATGAGATCCTCACCGGCAACAAGCCCAACGTCTCCTACTTCCGTGTATTCGGTTTTAAGTGCTTTTATTTGATCAAGGGTGTTAGGTTGTCTAAATTTCAATCCAAAACTATTGAGGGTATATCTGTTGGTTACGGTGTCGAATCCCACACTTATAGAGTCTTTGACAAAGCCTCACGGATTGTCATAGAATCTTGTAGTGTGGCCTTCGAGGAAAATGATGGCTCCCAAGTGGCGCAATTTCATGTTTCTAATGTAGATGTTGAAATACCTCAAGAAGCCATAGGAAGGATGGGTGTGGGATTTTTCCGCCCCATTGAGGGACACCTTATGGCGAATCGAGAAGGACTATGCTCTACTAAAGTGGAGCCCTCCTCTACAATAGAAGAACAAGCCAAGGAACCAAGTGTTACACCAAACCAAGAACATGTTCAAGACCCTTCTCTCATTGACCAAGACACTACGCAAGTCGTACCCACTCCTACTACTCATGCGAGTCAAGGTCAAGGCCAAGATCCACCATCCTCTTCATCCTTTCCTCAAGTTGAAGCAAGTGTTGAAGATATTGTTGTTGATGATGATGATGATGATGACGATCAAGTCCAAGTTGGTCAAGATGGGGACCCAAATGATCAAGTGATTCCTCCGCGCAATAATGCGGAGATCGAAGCCCGTCGTGTCAAAAGGATAAGAAGTGCTTTGAAGCAAATTGATGCCCAAGACAACAAGGTCTTGGAGGATATTCAAGCTAGAAGATCCACAAGAAGGCAATTGGCACATTTTAGTGAGAATCAAGCTCATATCTCTATGGTGGAGCCTAAGGAAGTGTTTGAAGCTCTTGAGGACTCCGATTGGGTTGAAGCTATGCATGATGAGCTCAATAACTTTGAGCGCAACAAAGTTTGGAGATTAGTTGAGAAGCCCAAAGATTGCCACAATGTTATTGGCACTAAGTGGATTTTCAAGAACAAGCAAGATGAGCATGGCATTGTCATAAGGAACAAGGCAAGATTGGTTTCTCAAGGTTACACTCAAGTTTAAGGCATTGACTATGATGAAACCTGTGCACACGTGGCTCGCCTTGAGTCCATCCGTATCCTCCTTTCTTATGCATCTTCTCATAATTTCAAATTGCAACAAATGGATGTGAAAAGTGCTTTCTTGAATGGTCCACTAAAATAGGAGGTATATGTTAAGAAACCTCCGGGGTTCGAGAATCTCAACTTTCCTAACCACGTTTAAAAACTTGACAAGGCTCTCTGTGGTCTCAAACAAGCACCTCATTCTTGGTATGAGCACCTTAGGGAGTCGTTAGATGATCGTGGTTTCGAAGTTGGGAAGATTGACCCCACTCTCTTCACCAAGAGAGTAAAGGGAGAGCTTTTCATATGCCAACTATATGTGGACGATATCATCTTTGGCTCAACTAACCAAGCTTTCAATAATGAGTTCTCTAAGCTTATGACTGACAGGTTCGAGATGTCTATGATGGGTGAGCTTAAATTCTTCCTTGGCTTTGAGATCAAGCAATTGGCTCTTGGGACTTTCATTTCTCAAGTCAAGTATACCCAAGATATGATCAAGAGGTTTAATTTCCAAGATGCTAAGATCAAGACATCTCCTATGCAAGTCAAGTTCCACCTATCTCGTAATCCGAAGGGTAAAGATGTGGATCAAAAGTTGTATTGTTCTATGATTGGTTCTTTGCTCTATCTTTGTGCTTCTAGGCCCGATATCATTTTGAGTGTAGGTGTGTGTGCAAGGTATCAAGCGGCTCATGAGGATAGCCACTTGGTGGCGGTCCATAGGATCTTTCGTTATCTGGTTCATACCCCAAGATTTGGTTTGTGGTACCCAAAGGGGGCACAATTTTCTCTCAAGGGCTACACGGATTCCGATTGGGCGGGTGATCAAGATGATAGGAAGTCTACTTCCGGGGCTTGCCAATTTCTTGGTAGGTCCTTGGTGAGTTGGTCTTCCAAGAAGCAAAATTGTATATCTCTTTCCACCGCCGAAGCCGAGTATGTAACCTCCGCAAGTGCTTGCACTCAATTGCTATGGATGAGGCAATCTCTCAAGGAGTATGGAGTTCATTTGGATAAGGTGCCTCTTTTGTGTGACAATGAAAGTGCCATCAAGATTGCATACAATCCCGGGCAACATACAAGAACCAAGCACATTGAGATTCGCCACCATTTCATCCGAGACCATGTGGCAAGAGGGGATATTGCACTATCTTATGTGCCCACCAAGGACAATCTTGCGGATATTTTCACGAAGCCACTTGATGATGCAAGATTCTTGTTCTTGAGGAATGAGCTAAATGTCATTGATTCTAGGAGTTTGACTTGAAGATCTTGCACACACCCCTATAGATGAAACGTGTTCGAGATTAGGTGTAGGCATGGACATAGGGGGAGCGTTATCCTAACACATTGGTTTCTCCCTCCCCCCATTATGCCCAAAGAAAAAATTCATTGTTATCTCTCTTTTTCTAATGTTGAATTGTGAGCTTCAATGTTGAGTAATGGCAATGCCCCCAAGATATATCTTCGCGGTTGCATACCATGAACTCTTACATGGTGGCTTAGGCCACCAACCTCTTCTCCTTTGAAGAGTTGGTTCTTAGTTGGATATCTTTTGGTTTATTGTGTTATCCTTCCGAATACTACTTCTCGTTGCTATTTCGATCTTATTTGCATCTTCCCCGAGAAGTAAGACTAGGAAATCTAACCCCTTTGTGTTTTTGCTCTATTTTGTCCCTCCTATGTTCATCTATGCATATGCCTTACTCCACACAAAGTCTCATCATTCCTAGCCATTCAAAACTGTCATTTATGGAATAGTTTGGAGTTTTTCTGGTCTGCCCCGGAATTTTTCTGGCCGAACCCGGAATTATTCCGGCTAGGTCGGATTGTTCCGGAATAATTCCGGCAGCCGGAATTTTTCCGGGCTATTCCGGACGTGCCAGTTTTCCTTATAAATAGACCCGCACGCACGGGGGGCAGTTTCTTTCCACTTTTCCCCTCTCCTCCCGTGCCCTAGCCATCAAAATTTGCTGAGTTCGTCCCCGTTGTCCTTAGGGAGGATTTTTTGATCCCTCCTTTGGACAAGGACTCCCCCATGGAAGGTATTGTGATTGGCATCTCATCTTTTTCGTTTTGGTTGGTTGTTTTTGGTTCTAGATGAAATCTCACCTAGGGTTTGATCTAGATCCGAGTTCTATCAACTTGTTCTTCGTGCTAATCCCTACCTAGATGCCATGGATTCGTAGATCTCTAATCACTTACCAATCTAGTCTTAGATCCATAACATATCTTGTGTCACTCCCACGATTTCCAGCACTTAGATCTACTCTAGGATCATCTCAGTGGTACCCCTAAATGTTTGGTATAGTTGTTGAGTCAAGTTTTCGAGTTTTTGGGCATTTTCTCGAGTCAGATCGAGGAGCCCGGAATAATTCCGGACGATTCCGACCGAGTCGGAATAATTCCAGGCTCAACCAGAATAATTCCAGGCCTCCGGAATTTTTCCGGATGCTACCAGAATTTCGAGAACTTGCACTGTATCAAACCTTTTTTAGTCCCTTTGTTCCCGTTTGGCATATGCACTTATCTTTTGCTATTCCTATATCCTCTATTCACAGGTCCTACCGCTCGCACCGGTTTGAAGAGGAAGTCCTCTGCTGGGAGGGGTGCTCGCCCTACAAGGGGTCGCACCTCCGGTTCTCATGGAGGGCATCGTGTTGATGATCAGACTGAGAGGGTGCCCGAAGGTGATCTGAAGGCCTGCACCATACCTCAGTGGAAGCACCTCAAGTGAAAGAACCCGTACCGCTTTGTTGAGGCCACTTGTGAGGATCCTCGCTTCTGGACCAACATTCAACTAAAGTGTTGGGAGGATTTCTATTCTGTTCAGAAACCACTTGTCTATGAGCAGAATCAGATTGACATGGACTTCTATCATAGGCACAAAAATGGTGATCTCCTTCATGTGCATGCTTGCCTGTTGAAGCTGGGATTGATACCTCTTCTGGATATTGAGTGTGAGTATTGCCCAGACTTTGTTGCTCAGTTCTACTGCACTCTCCATGCCACGGGTGATGCCTCACGTACTATGACTTGGATGTGTGGGGAGCAGAAGATCTCGAGCAACTTGGGTGAGTTTGCTGAGGCACTAGGATACAGGTGGACTGCCACGTATGATAATCATGGTTTCAAAATTCATGACAACCCAGAGTATGAAAACTCTAGCTTGGAATTCTTCTATCCGCCTGATGCTCAGGGCAAGACTAGGCCCTTCAACTCCAACATGTACCCCTACTATAACCTTCTGTCCAAGATCTTCCGTGCCACCATTGTGATCAAGGCTGGTGACTACTCTGCTATTAGGGCCTTTATGGTGAACCTCATGTTCCTCACCAGGCCTCAGAACCAGAGGAAGATTGATGTGATGGACTTTGTGTACTGTGACATTTGCATTGGGGTCATGGAGAAGAGGAAGCCCGCTTTTGGCCCACTGATTCAGAGGTTCATTAATGCCAAAGTGGGGATTGAGATCATGGACAACTATCTAGTGGTCAAGGGCAAGAAGATGGTTCCTTCTCTCATTCGTGGTGTGGAGATTCCGGAGTACTCTAGGGCCTAGTCCAAATCACCCATGGACACTCCTTCTTCTTCCACGAGTGGTACTTCTGAGCGTCCTTCCAGTGGCATTGCAAAGTTCTTCAAGGCAATGTTCAGCATGTGCAGTGACACTAGGGCGATTGCCCATGAGGCTAGGGAGTTGGCCAAGGAGACTCAGCGCATTCAGAACGCCGACCGCAGAGCTGCTGGTTTTGACGTGCCTGTTGATCCTCCCACTTTTGCTGCTGCGGACCTTGTTCCCATTAAGATGCCTGAGATCCATGCCGATGACTTCTACTTCGGGGTGCCTCCAGCTGATGTTGATGATGAGGAACTGTCTGATGAGGATGACTTCGATACTGCTGGGCTTGGAGGTCGTGATCATGAAGAGGAGGAAGAGGAAGATGAAGATGAGCATCGCAGAGGAGATGACTTCGAGTGATCTATTGGGACGCTAGTTGGACTCGTTTTCCTTTTTTGGTGTCTTGATGCCAAAGGGGGAGAATGAGTCCCCATATTAGGACTCCACGGGCTTTGCAAGGGTGGGAGCACGAGTCTTTTGCCTTTTGATTTCGATCTTATAGGCTTGTGCTCCGTTATCTTTAGTTTGTTTTCTTCATTTGCAAACTTCGTTTTATTTGTGTGGAACCTTGTGACGTAATTGTGTCACCCTACCCGTGGTTATGCTACTATTATCATGCTTGCTATTATCTCTATTATTATCTATATGCATGTTGTATGAACTTGTTTAGACGGCTTGGTGTCTAAAACATAGGGGGAGCAAAGCCTATAAAGTGTGTGCCTAACGACACACATCGAGGAAGAACTCCGTCTATTTTTTGGACACCATTTCTTTAGTTCATATTGATTATCCGTGTGAAATCTTTATGTTGTCATCAAACACCAAAAAGGGGGAGATTGAAAGTGCAATTTCGATATCTCTATATTTTGTGTGTTTGTTAACAACATAAAGAAATTACTACCCGTATGTGTTATTTTGTCAAAGGATTTGGTCTTAAATCAGCACATATACGGTGTCGAAGAAATGGTGAAGAAATCGAAGATCAACGGATTTTCTCTGGCCTGAAAAAGAGCTTCTAAGTGAAGCCCGGAATTATTCCGGGCCATTCCGGCCATAACGGGAAAAATGCTCTGTTGCAATCCGGAATATTCCGAGTGATTCCGGGTGCCGGAATTATTCCGGGCCATTCCGGCCACAACGGGAAAATGTTCTGTTGCAATCCGGAATTATTCCGAACCAATCCGGAGCAGCCCGGAATCATTCCGACCTGAACGCGAAATTCTCTGTTGGCATCCGGATTGCTCCGGAATTATTCCGGGCCATTCCGGCCTGGTCGCAAATGGGCAGAAAAACGGCTAATTTTAAGTGAGGACTATAAATAGGCCCTCTCTTTCTTCTCCAAGGGTGAGCTCCACCAGCATTGAAGACTCCATTGATTGAGCTCACCCACCAAGCTAGATCTCCCTCCTCCTCCACCCAAACTTGTTGAAACTTTGAGGATTGAAGGAGAAGCCCCGGATCTACATCTTCACCAACCGGTTTTCCATTCCCCCCTCATTAGCTTGAGGGATCTTGGCCTAGGGTTTCCTCTTCTGGAGAACCTAGGCTTCTTTCTACTCTTGGTGATTTGTGATTGTTGGGAGCCCCCAATTAAGTTGTGGGTGTGTGCCCCAAGCTTGTTTGTAAAGGATTCGATCCCCGCCTCAAAGGGGTTCAATAGTGGAAGGTGAAATAGGCCTTTGTGGCGGAGTTCATCGGAGAATAGGGTGAGGCCTTTGTGGCGTTGAGTAGGCCTTCGTGGCGAGCTCACACCCCTCCAACGAGACGTACTCCCTTAACAAGGAGGAACTCGGGAATACATCGTGTCTCCGTGTGCTTCCATCGGTTACCTCGTTCCCCTACTCTTTACTTACTTGTACTTGTAGCATTTATTGTAGTACTTGTTCTATTAAGTGTTGTCCTATTTGCATTAATTGCTTGTCTTGCCATATAGGTAAATTCACCATTAGTTGCACTATCTAGAGAATTTACCTTTGTGTCAAGCCTAAACTTTAAGAAAAATTAAAATTGGTCGTAGCACCTATTCACCACCCCTCTAGGTGCCCATACTTTACTTTCACTCGAGTAGGTAAAAGATAAAACACAATAATTTCTGAGGTGACATGCTACTAACATAAACTTGATCAATCTAATGTAAAAGCATATGTGCGCTGAGATTATAGAACTTAAAACACAAACATGATAAATAGAACTTTAATAATAAAGCATAGTAATTACTTTGCATCACGAAGAGTATCTCAAATAAAGGATAATGAAGAATAATGCAAAGAAAGGTAGATGTTTGTTTCAGGTATAGAGAAATCGTGGCAAAGTGATATTTCGCTGATCCTTAAGAGTGGGGCAAAACATAAATGCTAGGACACCTTCAAAGTTCATGACTAGAGAAAATAATTTAAGAAAAAATTATATCACATTATGAAGTAATTATTGATGTTTATGGGACAAATGCACATAGAACTCAGAATGGAAAAATTCTCTCTCAACTGTGTATAAAGTTAGAAGATGGAGACTCAACATAAAAGTAAAAGAAAGGCCCTTCGCAGAGGGAAGCAGGGATCACTCATGTGCTAGATCTTTTATTTTATTAAACACAGGTATTAAAAGTTTGACACTCCTCCCATCCATCTTTCACAAACCATGGGTAACCGAATCCGCAGGTGCCTGCCAACAGTCACATACCGTGGAGGAGTGTCTATATTTTAAGAGAGGTGTATGTTAAGGTCAACGAATGGTAAACAGAAAATACGGTACGTCACAAACCAACTGGATTCGTAAGAGCGGCTCCCATGGTGAAGGACGCAACTAGTGTAGAAGTTCATCCCTCTTTCTCTTTTGTTTACACAATTATGCTTTGACTGATAAATCAGGGGCAAAATTAGTGAAGAGAATTTGTTTGTATTAATTTGGGGCTGGGCACCCCGCTGCCAGCTCTTCTATCATTTGGATAAGAGGATGAAGCCACTAGTCCAGGGTGTGAAATCCAATCAACAAGTGAGATTAAGATTCTCTATTGACGTCCTCATGAGCAAAAATAAGAACACAAAACAGGAATAATTTTGAAGGTTTTAAAGGTAACACATGAGAAATTTACTTAGAGTGGCAGTTAAATACCACATGTAGGTAGGTATGGTGTACACAATGGGAAAAACTTTGGTTTAAGGAGTTTGGATGCACGAGTAAGAGCTCATACTCGGTACAGGTGGAGGCTAGCAAAAGACTGGGAGCGACAAATCAAGAGAGCATAAGAGCCATAATCATGCATAGCGACATAAGCATCATTAATTAAGACATAAGAAGTATCACAAGTTCAAAAACTAAGTGGTCATGGAGGCTATTCGTGAATGGTTTGTAGTCATAAACATAGTGTGAGCATGCGCCAAGTCAACCAAATAAAACATTCGGAAGAGAATACCATATATTGATGCTTTACTATGACATATTAAACACTCTCAGCTATTTGAAGCTATTCATGCTACTCAATAACCACAAGGCTTTAAAAATAAAATAACATTTAGGATGGCATGAAAAATTTCTAGCCACGGTCTATATAATCTTCTAGTTGTACTGTTATAAATTCTACTTTAAGTAGCAGTTTCTTCTTTCAACAAGCACCATACAAAACATGCGTTAACAAAAATACTCTTTATGATACAGCAAGAAAACATAAGATTACTCACATAAAACTACTAAAAATAACATCTCTAATAAGATATGCATGCAAAACAAGAGCTAAATAAATGCAGCAGCCAGACAAGATTAAGAATACAACATATTCTCATGAAAAAGCGGAGCGTGTCACTCTCCAATAAAAGAACGCTGGGTCCAACCAAGATTATTGAAAAAGTAAAAACAAAATGAAAGCAAAAACAAAAACAAACTGAAAACAAAAATAAAAGACGCTCCAAGTAAAACACATAAGATGTGACCGAATAAAAATATAGTTTCACTAGAGGTGTCCTGATAATTTGTTGATAAAGAAGGGGATGCCTTGGGCATCCCCAAGCTTAGACGCTTGAGTCTTCTTGGAATTTGCTGGGATATACCACCGGGGAATCCCCAAGCTTAGGATTTTCACACTTCTTGATCACATCATATCATCCTCTTCTCTTGACCCTTGAAAACTTCCTTCACACCAAAATTCTCACAGTCTTCATTAGCAACGTTACTGCAATCGAAATAATAAATTCACATGGTTCAGTTTCAACACAAGTCTAACACTCAAAAACACATTAGCTACTGCCACAAATTCTTTCAAAACTCTTTTTCTCAAAAGAACATCAAAAGAAAGCGATTAAGATGCAAATGCAATTATTGGCAGAAATCTGTCAAAACAGAATAGCAGGTAAAGATAGATTGTTTCAAAAATCTTATGTTGATCAAATAAAAAAGTGGTCATCTAAGAAAGTTGCGTATACATCTCAGGATTACGCACAAAAAAACTCAGGGCATTTTGAATTTTCTGGGATATTTACGGAATAAACAGTGGACAGCATAAATCTGTTTCCTGCACAGAAATCCGAAATATAGCCTCAACTTTCCACTAGAGGCTTTACTCGGCTCAACAAAAAACACAAAATAAAAGATACAGCGGGGTTTCTAAGGAAATAGACAACACCCAAGTGCAAAGCACACCAAAGAAAACGAAAGAAAACGGGTTGAAAACAGCGAAATAAAAACAGGTTGTCTCCCGGTAGCGCTTTTCCATAACGCCTTTCAGCTAGGCATAAAAGGGCAACTCAAGTATTTTCAAGTGAAGAAGCATCAACATCATATCTTGCTCTAATAATAGAGTCAAAAGGTAGATTCATCTTCTTTCTAGGAAAGTGTTCCAAACCTTTCTTGAGGGGGAATTGATATTTAATACTCAGCTCTTTCATATCAATAATAGCACCAACAGTTCTAAGAAAAGGTCTTCCTAAAACAATAAGAAAAGAAGCATTGAATTCAATGTTCATAACAACAAAATCAACAGGGGCAAGGTTATTGTTAACCATAATAAGAACATCATCAATTCTACCAAGAGGTTTCTTCTTAGCATTATCAGCAAGATGAACATCCAAATAACAGTGTTCCAACGGTGGTAGATCAAGCATATCATAAAGCTTTTGAGGCATAACAAAGATACTAGCACCAAGATCACACAAACCATTGCAATAAAAATCATTTAATTTTATCTTAATGATAGGCTCCCAACCATCATCTAATTTCCTAGGGATAGATGTTTCAAGTTTCAACTTTTCTTCCCTAACTTTCATGAGAGCATTGGTAATATGTTTAGTAAAGGCCATATTCATGGCACTAGCATTGGGACTTCTAGCAAGCTTTTGTAGAAACATAATAACTTCAGAGATATTAACAATCATAAAAATCAAAATTATTATCATCAAAAGTAATGGGACCATTATCTCTTACATCTTTAAAAATTTCAGCACTTTTATTAGAAGCAGTTTCATCAATTTGAGGCAATTTAGCATGTTTCACCGAAGGAGTAGGGACTTTATTAACATCAACTACTTTACCATTGATAGTATCCGGTTTACTAGCAATTGGAGCTTCAGTTTTAATAGTGGTTGTGATAGTGAAAACTCTAGCAATATTATTCTTTCTAGCCAATTCATCTTCTCTTTCCCACCTAGCACGTAATTCAGCCATCAACCTGACATTATTATCTATTCGAACTTGGATGGCATTTAAAGTTTTACTTTGTTTAACATCGTGTGGTAAAACCTTTAGTTTTAGAAAATCAACATCAATAGAAAGGCTATCTACTTTAGAGGCAAGAACAACTATTTTTACCAAGCTTTTCCTCAACAGATTTATTAAAAGCAGTTTGTGTGCTAATAAATTCTCTAAGCATGTTTTCAAGATCAGAGGTAGAGCTTTTATTATTATTTTAGGAATTTCCATAAGAATTACCATAGCCATTATTAGGAGGATAAGGGTTATAATTGTTTCCACCAAAATTATTTCTATAAGCATTGTTGTTAAAATTATTATTTCTAATAAAGTTCACATCAACATGCTCTTCTTGAGCAACCAAAGAGGCTAAAGGAGCATTATTTGGATCAACTTGAGCTTTACCATTAACAAGCATAGACATAATAGCATCAAGCCTTTCACTCAAAGAGGAGGTTTCCTCAACATAATTTACCTTCTTACCTTGTGGAGCTCTCTCAGTGTGCCACTCTGAATAATTTATCATCATATCATCAAGAAGCTTTGTTGCATTTCCCAAAGTGATGGACATAAAGGTACCTCCAGCAGCTGAATCCAATAGGTTCCTTGAGGAGAAATTCAGTCCTACATAAAAAGATTGTATAATCATCCAAGTAGTCAGTCCATGAGTGGGACAATTCTTCACCATAGTTTTCATTCTTTCCCAAGCTTTAGCAACATGTTCATTATCAAATTTTTGAAAATTCATTATGTCACTTCTTAGGTATATAATCTTAGCAGGAGGATAATATTTTCCAATGAAAGCATCTTTACACTTAGTCCATGAATCAATACTATTTCTAGGAAAAGATAGCAACCATTCTTTAGCTCTTCCTCTCAAAGAGAAAGAAAATAATTTCAGTTTAATAATATCTCCATCCACATCTTTATGTTTTTGCATCTCACATAGTTCAACAAAATTATTAAGGTGGTCAGCAGCATCATCAGTACTAATACCAGAAAATTGCTTTTTCATAACAAGATTTAATAAAGCAGGTTTAACCTCATAGAAAGCAGCAGTAGGAGCAGGTGGAGCAATAGGTGTACAAATAAAATCATTGTTGTTTGTGATAGTGAAGTCACACAACTTAGTATTCTCAGAGGAACTCATTTTAGCAGAATAATCTCAAGCAAGTAAATAACAGCTATGAAGTAAACTATTTTTTTTGTGTTTTTAATATAGAGAATAAAAAAGACAAAAATAAAAACAAGACAATAAACAAAATAAAGTTGTTGAGAATGAGATACTCCCCTTGCCAGAAGACTTCTTCCTCACCGGCAACGGCGCTAGAAAAAGTCCTTGATGGTGCAGATCTTGCACTCGTTGGGATACCCCAAGAGGAGGGTGTGATGAGCATAGCGGTAGGAGTTTTCCCCTTAGTTAAGAACCAAGGTTATGAATCCAGTAGGAGAAAGAGGACCTTCGGAAGGTTGGTGCTACTGACGGTGGTGATGGTTCACCGATGTCATCAACAACGTGGAACCTGCAGACAACACAACCAAAATACTTTGCCCCAACAGTACAGTGAGGTTTTCAATCTCACCGGTCTTGCTGAAAACCAAGATTAGACGTATAGTGTGGAAAATAATGTATGCTTGCAGTAAGTAAAGAAAGCAGGAAATTGTGGTGGTTTGTTTTAACAGTCTAAGAAAATGGACCGGGGTTCATAGGTTCACTAGTGGTGTCTCTCCATAAAAGATAGCATGATGGGTGAGCAAATTACAACTGGGAAATTGACAAATAAAGGTTGCACCGTAGTGCACATATATGACATGATGACTACTATGATATTTAGTGCGGGCATTACAACAATATACATAGACTGTAATCCAACTGCATCTATGACTAATAATCCACCCTCAGGTTATCATCCGAACCCCCTTAGGTATTAAGTTGCAAGCAACAGATAACTGCATTAAACAAAGTGTGTAATGTAAGCAATGATTATGCACGCAGGCACTCTCACCGTTGTTTTCTCCCTAATGGCAACATCACATCCTCCCCCTTCACGTTTCTGTCACTCGACCAAGGCGGTGAGGAGGCATGAACCCACTATCGAGCATAAATACTCCCTCTTGGAGTCACTAGAAACTACTTGGCCAGAGCAACCACTAGCAACGGAAAGTATGCAAGATCACAAATAACATATGCAATAAAGACTATAATCAACTTGGCATAAGTTCAATATTCATCGGATCCCAGCAAACACAGCATATAGAATTACATAAGATCAATCTCGATCATGATAGACAGCTCACGAGATCTAAACATGGAGGCATATGAGGAGAAGACAACCATCTAGCTACAGCTACAAACCCGTAGTCCAAGGATGAATTAATCACGCATCACTCCCGAGGCAGGCATGGTGATGGAGAGGCCTCCGGTGATGATTTCCTCTCCGGCAGGGTGCCGGAGACAGCTTCAGAACCCCCATGATCTAGGGTTGATGGTGACGGTGGCTGCGGAACTTTTCGGGGATATTTGATCAGTTGCCTAGGGTTTTCCATACGGGGGGATTAAATAGGCGAAAGGGCAAAGGCGGTGGAGCTCCAGGGGCCCTACACACATAGCTGGCGCGGCCAGGAGGCCGTGCCACCCTATGGTGTGGCCCCCCTGGTGCCCGTTTTTGACTCTCCTTCGGTCTTCTGGATGCTTCCGGGGAAAATAGGCACTTCGAGATTTGTGGTGTCCAATTCCGAGAATGTTTCCAGAACAACTTTTCTGAAACCAAAAACAACAGAAAACAGGGAACTGGCACTTGGCATCTTGTTAATAGGTTAGTCCCGGAATATAGATAAAAATGCTATAAATAAGGGAGAAAACATGTAGCAATTGACATAATATGATCATGGAGCATCAGAAATTATAGATACGTTGGAGAGGTATCACCTATGTTATCCATGAAACGCCCGTCCATCCATTCCCTCTATGCCTACGGTACTTTCCATCCTGCCGTTTTCTGTGATTGCTACTGCTGTTACTATTTTACTATTGTTGTTATTTTATTTCTACTGCTGCTATAAAACTTTTACCACTGATAAATTGTTGCGAGCAAGTCTACTTTCAGTTGCAGCTGAATTGACAACTCAGTTGTTAAGACTAATAAATATTCTTTGGCTCCCCTTGTGTCGAATCAATAAATTTTGGGTTTACTTCCCTCGAAGACTGTTACGATCCCCTATACGTGTGGGTTATCATACACTTATATTTAAGCATGGCTTCCCGATGAAGGTAGGAGGTGTTCCATCCAACTGACCGCCAATCTTGATCCCCATACTGTTGCCTCCGGTGATGGTAAGGACTCCTCCACTGGAGATGGTTTGCTCATTGATTCTCTTCGTTTCCATGGATTTCCATAAATTATAGGCCGAGCTTGGCCGGACAGGTTCACGTCCCACAAGATTTCTGGTGGTGGTCTACTTTGCTAATATATCGGAAGACACCACGGTGGTTTTTTAAGCAGAAAATTTGATAACATTGCTCTGAGAAGATCCCTTGTCAAGATCAAAGGTATAGGAAATACTGCTTAATGTCGGACAAATTGAGAGATTAATTCCACATCTTGTCGATGGTGGACTTTCTATCCTTCAGTATGCAGATGATACGAATCTATTTATGGAACATGATCTGGATAAAGCTGTGAATCTAAAATTAATTCTTTCGGCGTTTGAGGAGTTGTCCAGATTAAAAATTAACTTCGATAAAAGTGAATTGTTCTGCTTTGGCTAGGCTCGGGATGCTATAGCTCAGTATATCGAATTATTCGGATGTGATCAAGGTCAATTCCTTGTTAAGTATTTGGGAATACCAATACACTATAGGAGATTGACTAAAGCAGAATGGAGCCACGTCGAAGAACATTTTCATAAGAGGCTAGCTAGTTGGAAAGGTAAATTGTTATCCCTTGGTGGAAGATTGGTACTCATAAATTTAGTGCTCTCTAATATGGTATTGTATATGATATGCTTCCTCCAGTTACCTAAAGGAGTCTTAGTTAATTGGATTATTTCCGATCAAGATTCTTTTGCCAGGGGGATAGTGAGAAAAGGAAATATCGACTGGCCAGGTGGGACGTAGTTTGTCGACCAAAAAACCAGGGAGGGTTGGGTATTCATGACCTTCAGGTTAAGAACTCGACTCTTCTAGGTAAATGGCTTTTCAAACTACTAACCGAAGAAGGCGTTTGACAAATGCTCCTTAAACGAAAATACATTGGCTCCAACGTTGTTTCATGGGTTATGTGGAAACCAGGTGATTCTCACTTTTGGGACGGACTAATGGCGACGAAGAATCATTTCTTTCACTATGGCGTATTTAAGATTAAGGATGGACCATAGATGAAGTTCTGGGAGGACATATGGTTGGGTAACACCACACTCCGAGATTAGTATACGGCCTTATACAACATTGTGTAGCACAAGGGTGATACGCTGGCTACGGTTATTGATGCCTTGGGGGCGTGTTGTTCGTTAGCTTACTCCAAGCGCAAAGTTTGATGTAGAACAACGACAAGATTTCCCTTGAAATTTACCAAGGTTATCGAATCCAGGAGGACACGGAGGTTCTTCAGAAGGTTGTCAGTGGCGCAACTGACGTGGAACCTACACACAAACAAACACACTACTTTGCCCCAACGAAACAGAGAGGTTTTCAATCTCTCCGGTCTTGCTGAAAACAAAGGGATTAAATGTATGGTGCAGAAAACAGTGATGATTGCAGGAAACAGTAGAGAACAATATGATTGCAGTAGGTGGTTTAACAGTATGAGGAAAATGGACCGATGTCCACAATTCACTAGTGGTGTCTCTCCACAAATATTTCTAACATGTTGGGTAAACAAGTTACAGTTGGGCAATTGATAAATAATGAGGGAATGCCAATGCAATATATGACAGGATGTTCACTATGGGATTTAACATGGCATTACAACATAGTACATAGACTTGCTATCCAGCGCATCTATGCCTAAATAATCCACCTTCGTGTCAGCATCCGCATCACTTCCAGTATTAACTTGCAAACAATAAATTATTGCATGAAGTATTGTGTGTAATGTAAACAATGCAAAAGACACGTAGACTAAGCATCATTATTTTATCCCTAGTGGCAACAACACATCCACAACCGTTCATGTTTTAGTCACTCGAACGCTGATTTCTAGAGGCACGAACCCACTATTGAGCAAAAATACTCCCTCTTGGAGTCACAAGCATCTACTTGGCCAAAGCATCTACTAACAACGGAGAGCATGCAAGATATAAACAACATATACATATGGATAAATAAACATCTTGCTCATAGTATCAATATTCAGCGCATCCCAGCAAACCCAACATGTAGCATTACATAACGATGATCTTGATCATGTAGGGCAGCTCACAAGATCTAAACATTACTTAATTGGTAACTCAAAACAATTGACAAGCATCAAATTACTGAAGACATTTATCTACAAGACTTATGTAAACATTCTATTACACCATACCACATGCAGCATTTTCTGTTCCAACCAAATACCAATCAACTTATTTATCAACTCTCTACACAAATATAAGTGAAGCAAGAGAGTACTTTCTTCAAAAGAAAATAATAGCTCTGACAAGATATATATGAAAATAGAGAGCTAAACGTTCCAGCAGTAGCAAACAAAAATACTCAATAAATATAAGCGAAGAACATGAGTATTCTAATGAAATAGCGGAGCGTGTCTCTCTCCCAAACAAGAATAGGATCTAACTAGTATAGAGCAGAAAAAAATATAAACAAACTCAAAACAAAAACACACTGACGCTCCAAGAAAAGTACACACGATCTGACCGAATAAAAATATAGTCTCACTAGAGATGACGTGATAATTTGCCAATGAAGAAGGGGATGCCTTGGGCATCCCCAAGCTTAGACGCTTGAGTCTTCTTGAATATATTGGGCAGGTCAAGAGGAGCTTCCCCAAGCTTAAGCTTTTCACTCTTCTTGATCTTTCATTATCATCCTTCTCGTTTAACACTTGAAAACTTCCTTCACATCAAAACTTCAATATTTTTTTCATTAGCGAGGTTAGTGCATCAAAAAAAAAATCTCACTTGGTTCCCTTTGGAAAAAAATTCATAAGCAATTACTTTCAAACATTACCTACTGTTACTAGCATTAAGTGAAGCTCTTTCACCCGAAAATAATCCACTCAAAACTCGTAAAAGAGAGAATGCAAAATAAAGACAGAATCTGTCATAACCAGAACAATCCATAAAGATGATTTTTTTCAAGGCACATACGTTTCTCAGATCGAAATTTTTTAGTCTAACAGAAGGTATCTACATATATCGGGAATACGCACAAAAAAATTCAGATCAAAATCACTTTCTGATAAGCGTGTGCAAGTTTTCTAGTGAATACCAGAAATCTGTTCGTGCACAGTAATCCCCAAAAAAAGATATAAAAATGCTTTTACAGAAGCAAAAATCATCTTGACTCAACCAAATAAAAATAACAGAAAATAAAAAACGATGGGTTGCCTCCCATAAGCGCTTCTCTTTAACGCCTTGTAGCAAGGCATAAGTAGGGTATTAAGTATTATCAAGTTTAGAATTTCCCAAATAAATCTCAGAAGTTTTTTCAATGATATAAAGTATCCTATCTATGTAAGTTTGTGAATCATCTTTTTTCACTTCTTTTAGGTTCACAACTTTCATCAAATGGATTTTCAGGTACAATCCACCAAAAATTGTTCTCTAAAGCTTCATGCATACATATAAGTTTAAAAGGAATAGGCACCTCTAGTTGTTTTTCAATACAATTGTTTTTAGAATAACTTGCTCTATCCTTTTCCACAGATTCAAGAGTTCTGTCAATATCAGCATAGCAAGAGAACATTTTGTATTTAGCAAAGATTTTTCTAGCCTCTTTAGCCACGTCATCAAATTTCTTAAACAAAGTTTCTAGCACAATTTTTTCATTTCACCATCCTCCATATCATGGAGTTTAAGAAACATTTGTTGTATAACAGGGTGAAGGTTAACAAACCTAGATTCTAGCATGCCAACCAAATAAGCTATAGAAAGTTCATAATTGTGGGCTAGCTCCACCAGAGATCTATCTTCAAAATTATCATGTCTCCTTACAAAATTAAGGAATTGTTCAATATTATTTCCCAATAATAGATCCACTTCCTACCTTCATTTATTTGGTAGTGAATTTAGGAAGCAATATGATGACAAAACACGAAACAAAACTGCAAATAAACTAAATGCAGGAATCTATTTTTTTTCTTTTTGTGTTTTTGGCTTTTAGAGCAAAGAGAGTAAAACAAAAAAAAAGCAAGACAAAAACAAAATAAAGTGCTTGGAAGTATGAGACTCTCCTATCTGGAGATTCCAGCATCCCCGGCAACGGCGCCAGAAAGCTTGATGCCTTGGGAGCGTGTTGTTCGTTATGTTACTCCAAGCGCAGAGTTTGATGTAGAACAGCGGCAAGCTTTCCCTTGAAATTAAGCATGGTTATCGAATTCAGGAGGACACGGAGGTTCTTCAGAAGGTTATCAGCGGTGCAGCTGTCGTGGAACCTGCACAGAAAAAAAACACACTACTTTGCCCCAACAAAACAGAGAGGTTGTCAATCTCTCTGTTCTTGCTGAAAACAAAGGGACTAAACGTATGGTGCAAAAACAGTGATGATCACAGGAAACAGTAGAGAACAGTATGATTGCAGTAGGTGGTTTAACAGTATGAGGAAAATGGACCGGGGTCCACAGTTCACTAGTGGTGTCTCTCCATAAATATTTCTAGCATGTTGGGTAAACAAATTACAGCTGGGTAATTGACAGATAATGGGGGCATGACAATGCAATATATGACAAGATGTTCACTATGAGATTTAGTAGGGCATTACAACAAAGTACATAGACTTGCTATCCAGCGCATCTATGCCTAAATAATCCACCTTTGGGTCAGCATCCGCATCACTTCCAGTATTAAGTTGCAAACAACAGATTATTGCATGACGTATTGTGTGTAATGTAAACAATACAAAAAACACGTAGACTAAGCATCATTATTTTATCCCTAGTGGCAACAGCACATCCATAACCGTGCATGTTTCAGTCACTCAAACGCTGATTTTTGGAGGCATAAACCCACTATCGAGCATAAATACTTCTTCTTGGGGTCACAAGCATCTACTTGGCCAAAACATCTACTAGCAACGGAGAGAATGCAAGATATAAACAATATAGACATATGGATAAATAAACATCTTGATCATAGTATCAATATTTATCGGATCCCAACAAACACAACATGTAGCATTACATAACGATGATATTTATCATGTAGCTTACAAGATCTAAACATGATAGCACAAAGTGGAGATACTACCATGTAGCTACTGTTATGGACCCGCGGTCCAATGATGAACTACTCACACATCACTCCGGAGGCAGGCATGGCGGTGTAGAGCCATCCGGTGAAGATTCCCCTCTCCGGCACGGTGTCGGGAAGAGCTTTAGAACCCTCCCGAACTAGGGTTGACGACGGTAGAGGCGTTCGGATGTTTCGTGGAATATCGATTGGGTCTTTAGGTTTTCGAGGCAAAAAGAATATATTGGCGAAAGGGCGTCGTCGGTGGCCACCTGAGGGGCCCACGCAACAGGAGGGCGCTAGTCAGGTGTGGGCCGCGCCCTATGTAGCGTAGCTGCCTACTAGGACGACTGCTCCTCCCCTTCGGGCCTTTGGAGTCTTCTGGTGTATTATGTGCGTACGCCAATTTTCGTCCAATTCCGAGAAAACAGGAACTGGCACTGTGGCATTTTGTTAATATGTTAATCCCAGGAAATGCATAAAAATGCTATGAAGTGTAAAGAAAACATGTGTCAATTGATATAATAACAACATGGATCATCAAAAATTATAGATACGTTTGAGACTTATCAGTTATGCAAACATCACCTCCTAATGTGACGTTCGGATGAGATGTCATTGGTCCACGACTTTTGTACTTGAATGCGCTGGTGGATATGTTGACTTCGGTCAATTTTACACTGGAACTAATGAATTTCGTTGGAAGCTAACCAAGAATGATGTGTTCTCGGTAGATTCCATGTATAGGATTATGGTCCTATCACATTTACCAGTCTATAATACTAAAAAAATATGGCAGATGAAGGTACCATTAAAAATTAAAATTTTCGCATGGTATCTTTGTAAAGGGGTCATATTAAGAAAGGATAATCTTGTCAAACGTAATTGACATGAAAGTACGAAGTGTGTTTCTTGCTCTCATGATGAGACAATTAAGCACTTATTCTTTGATTGCACATTTGCGCATTCTATTTGATCCGCTATCCAAATGGCTTTGAACCTTTATCATCTCACATCCATTGCGAAGATTTTCGGTAACTGGTTAACTGGGGTTGATAATCGGTTCAACACAGTTATTATGGTAGGAGCGCTAGCCGTTATATGGTCGCTCTTTCTTTATAGAAATGCCAAGATTTTCAATGAATTTTTTTTCTCGTATGCAGGTTCTGTTCCGATGCATAGTCTTCTCTATTCGTGGTCCATATTACAATGGGAGAGTTTCAAGCCCTTTTTACGGATACTTGCGCACGTCTGGAGCAGGTGGCGAGGGATATTTTTATCCCACATGGATGAAAGCTTGATCTTCGGATAGCAGCTCCATAGTTGGCGACAGTCTACGTCTTCATGCTTTGTTTAGACTTGTCGTATCTGTTTTTGTTTTTTTTTTCTGGATTTTGGCTGTTTGCATTTTTCACGATGCAGAGACCGAATGTAATGCTTAATCTTTTAAGTAATAAAATTCCTTTATCAAAAAAATGTCAGGGATGAAAACCCATGATCTAGCCTTTACCATGCCCAACATCAACACACTTGCGTTTGTCACCTTCTTGAATATGTTGTCTTTGTGTGGATGCTCCAGCCTTGATTGGTTGGACGAGACATTTAAGGAAAAAAAAACTTTGTTTCGATCTGGCAACTGCGTTTCTTCCTCTCTTTTTTAAGACATCATGGAAGTTCGTTGGTTTTTTTTAGATGTATATCATGGTTCTGTTTTATTTTACATTTCTTCTACGACTGCTTATTATTACTCTGGCCCTTTCTTCTTCTTTTTCTGCGAAAAGTCCCTCCAATCTATTGGCCATCAACAAACCTACAAAGAATTCCAAAAGTAATAAAAAAAATACAAATTGGTTTTTCGACCACCTAGCGACGACTACAAACACTGAAGCAACCCGAAGGCGCACCGCCGTCCTCACACCTTTCTCACTAGAGCCGGGTAAAACTTGTTATAGTGGAGCTTGTTGTAGTAGACAGATGGAAATTCGGCGTGCTAAGACCCCGAAAGACCAGCGCAACAGAGCAGTAACCATCGCAAATGATGACAGCCGTACATCAGAATAGCAAGACATGCAACCACATGGACAAACACGAAAACGGACTGGATCCTAGGAGATCCACCAGACAAACGCCTACACGCGTCCTCCGCCGGCGCTAGACGCACCACCAAAGCGAGGATAGGACGAGAAGGACCTTATTATGACGTCAAGATGTAGCCGCCGCCTCACCATCTCGAAGAAGACACTAGAGAAAATCTAAACAAAGAACAGAAAGCCTCCCGTGGGCGAGAGACCGTGGTTCGTCACGCCTCGAAGGCCCAAGACCACCGGAGGCGGAGCGGACCAGAGGCGTCGCTGGCAAGGGGGACGGAACCCTAGATGGCCCTTTCATTAGCTCTAATTAAGCAAACTATGGGTATGTGCATCTTCTAATAAGATTCAAAGACATGGAGGCAGTACGAGCATCTCCACCGGCACCCCAAACGGCCCCCAAAGGCCCAATGGGTATCCGGACTAAAGAAAACCGCCGCAGCGGCACCCCCAAAGGTGTCCACCCGCCAATTTTGTGTCCGGTCCCCCCAGCCCACCCGCCAAACTTGGGGGCCTTTCTGTGGGCGCCGGACATTGTCCAGTCACTCCACCCGACAGGCGGGCCCCGCCCGTCATAGAGACAAACCGCCCCGGCTGATAGTCATTTTCCCCCATCCTTCTATTGTTTCCTCTCACCGCCGATTTGTACCATCGCCGGCACCCTTGTCGTCGCCAACTGTACGCAGGAGTCGATCACGTATGACGTTGGCCGATTCGCCGTTGCTCGTCGCCATCCCCCGTCGTTTTCGCGCGCCGCCGCAGGTGATTCAATCGCCGTCGTTGTCCTCGCTTCCACCCCGCAGGTAAGGTGTTCGGCCGTTTGCCTTAGATCGATGAACCACCGTTAAACTCGTTTAGCTCACGGCCAATTGTTGGGTTTTGTCAAATATAGTATGGATAGTGACGACGAGATCATGTTTTGCCAACTGATGGAAGAGGAGGACGCCCTTAGAGACGACGAGGAGAATGAGATGGTCATGGCGGCTCTGTTAGAGGCGATGGCCAGGGAGGCAGCCGATCCAAAGCATGGAGGATCAAGGAAAGGGCACAGAGCGAACAAGAACCGGCAAAGGGTAACTGGCCATAGACTCTTGTGGGCCGACTATTTCTCGGACACGCCGGCAAACCTACCTCATGAATTTAGTCGGCGTTTTCGGATGAACAGAGAATTCTTCAGGCGAATTGTGTACGGTGTTCGGGAGTATGACGACTACTTTGAGCAGAAAAGGGACTGTACTAGGCTTCTAGGATTTTCATCTCTTCAGAAATGCACGACTGCAATACGATGCCTTGCATATGGAGCCCCTGCAGATTCATTGGATGACTATCTTCGTATGTCTGAGACCATCGCTGTTCAAGCCACATTTCGATTTTGCAACGCAGTAGTTGCAGTGTTTGGTCCAGTGTATCAGAGATCACCAAATGGAGCAGACACGACTCGTTTGTTGGTACAAGGACAAGCAAGAGGATTTCCTAGGATGCTTGTAAGCATCGATTGCATGCATTGAAGTTGGAAGAATTGTCCATTTGCTTGGCAAGGGATGTACAAAGGTGATCATCACGGAAAGTGCATTGTTGTGCTTGAGGATGTGGCTGATTACGATCTTTAGATTTGGCATTCATTTTTTGGAAAGGCCGGTTCTCATAATGACATCAACGTGTTGCAACGCTCTCCGATATTTTACAGACTGGGTGAAGGACATGCTCCGGGCTGCAACTATTCGATCAATGGACGTGAGTATGACAGATAGTACTACCTAGCGGATGGCATATACCCCAATTGGTCTATATTTGTGAAGAAAATCCGTGAACCTATGGGTGAGACAAATAATTTATTTACAAAGAAATAGGAGGCCGTTCGGAAAGATATAGAAAGGGCATTTGGTGTACTCCAGGCACGGTTTGTTGTGGTAAGGTATTCTTGTCTATCTTGGTCGATAGATCAAATGTGTGATGTCATGAACTCTTGTATTATCATGAATAACATGATTATCGAGAGCGAGCGAGACATCGGAATGGTGTTCGATGAGACATTCGACTTTCAGGACCCTCTTGCGGATCCACAACCTGGCGTGTTTGCTGAGTTTGATAATTTTTTTTTGTGTTTATCAGGAAATTCGTGACGAGAGAGTTCACCATCAATTTCAGGCTGATCTTGTGGCACACTTGTGGGCTATAAGAGCTAACGAGTAGTTCGATTACGAAGATTTGTTCGTACGAATTTAAAGAATTTAAAATATTTGAATTATTGTAATAACCTTTAAACTATTAGTGTGTTTGTACAATTATTATTTAGATAGTTTATCGAGTGTTTTCATCAAATACAAAATAGTTTAATCAAAACCCAAACAGGGCTGCCGTTTGGGGGTAGCCGGTTTGGGGGACGCCGCTACGGAGCACGCTCACCAAATTCGCGGACACAGGTCCGGCGCCCCTCAAAGAGGGTCCAATTGAAGGTGCCGAGCACATATTTGATGGGTGATGTGGAGATGCTCTAATCTTCATTTAGAAAAAAATGTATAGGCATCGAAACATGAACCAGTACGCGCGTTGCGTGGATACAACACCACCATTTGTGGGAACGAGAACATCCCGTGGAGGATGGTTCCAGATATTAAGTGAGTGAGACGGCCACTAGGTACTCCCTCTATCTCAAAATATGATGCGTATTTGTTTTGGTCAAAGTCAAACTTCACAAAGTTGAAACTACTATGCATAAAAATGTATAAATATCTAAGATATCAAATAAACGTTGGTAGAATCACTATAACCTATACTTTTAGATTATATACATTTGGTGTGGTAAATATTGATATATTCTTCTATTTATTTGGTCAAACTATTTATACTTTGACTTTTCCTAAAAACTATACGCAAATAGCACGTACGCAGCCGTGCTGTGCAGGGATTGGATTCTGAATTCGACTGTGCCGACGACGCAAATCGATCTGCCAGTAGCCGCCGGCCGGGTCGACGGAATCTGGAATATTTTTCCCACGTGGAGATGAGAAAGCAGCTCCGGTGCCTTATCCCATCTTTACCCGATGACCGACTGACCGCGAGTATTATTGATCGTAAAGCTGATACGCTTTAGGATCAACGTCGTGGTGAGAAACCACACGGACGCACTATCTCACCTGGTGACCACTCACAAGTCACAAGACACAACGGTCCAGTCGACGGTACCTGAAGAACGTAAGCATCTCTCTTTTTTTACCGACGACTTCGACTTGACCGGTAGGTCGTATACCGAGCACCGTCCAATATGGAAAAGCGGTGCAACTTGTGCCATTTGGTGGGTCGATGACCCTTAGGAAGAGAGAAGAAAAAGATAGGCGTTGCCACAGGAGGATCTTTATCCCGAACAGCCAGGAAATTCACACGGCGACGTCGGTCTTGAGAATTTCTCGATCGGAATCCGCGCGCGTTCCAACTCTCTGCGGAATCGTGTCCGGCCGGCCGGCGAGCATTGGGGGTGGCTATGCTATCTGTATCAGCTGACTAAGCTCCGGCTGCACTGTTTCCTGGATGGAACCTGACGGTCGGCGCGTGCGTGTTGCCGTGCGGGAATATCCGTGTGCTTGCCGACGATCTAATCCGATATATTATTGGCATACTTGGTTGAAAATAAAACCGGGAGAGAACAAGAAATACAAGAAGAAAGAAGAATTAACCTTCGCTGTGGCCTTCGCCATTGTTGGGTGAAGACTCTCGATCAATCTAGGCAGCGCGGTGCCGGCGATGTGACCTGCGGTGAGGATAGGATGGCGCCGTTACCGATTCTCCGCATGGGCTGTTTGACGCTGGGCTTTTGTTTGGCGCACCGGATAGATGGCGCCGTTACTGATTCTTCCCATGGGCCATGCGCCGCTGGGCTCTTTTGTTTGCCGCACCTTTGGATGTCTTACGTTGCCGAAACACTATATAGTGCTTATAGCACTCCGTAATACAGCACGCCCATGTAATTTTTTTAGGTGGGCCGGCCCATTTAAAGGAAAAATTTCGCGAAAATTGAGAGAAACTAGAGGTGCGCGTGCGGGGGCGGGTTTGAACCTGGAATCTCTGGGAGAGGGGCGCAGCACACTAGCCATTGGGCCACAGTTTAGTTGGTGACATACTTCTTTTTTTAGTGATTTTATTTATATCTTTTTTTCCTGTTTTCATTTTTTTTCTATTTTCTGTTTTTTCTTTTCCGGTTTTTTTTTTGTTTCTTTTTCTTTTCTGTTTATTCTTTCTCATTCGATTTTTTTGTTCAAACTTAAAAAATGTTCAAATTCGAAATATGTTCAAACAAAAATTTGAATTTCAAAAAATTTCGAATGTGAACAAATTTCGAATTTGAATAACTTTCGAATGTGAACAAATTTCGAATTTGAACAAATTTCGAATTTAAACAAATTTTCGATTTGAACAAATTTCGAATTTGAACAAATTTTCAATTTGAACAAATTTCGAATTTGAACAAATTTCGTATTTGAACAATTTTGAAGAAAAAGGAAAGAAAAAGGTAAATGGGCCGGCCCATAACGCGTATGACATGGGTGATCCCTAATACGTAGTGCTATAAGCACTACATAGGGGAACCCTTACGTTGTGACTAGTTTTGGGTTCCCTATGGGGACCTCCTATGCGTCGCTTCTAGCGAGCGTGAGCGCCGGCTCGCTCGCCTTCCACCATGCGTGGGCCAGCCCAAATACAGTGATCGCAGCAAGCGGCCTCAAGCACTGTCTCGCTGGACTTCCACGACCCAAGCATTGTCTTGCTCGCTGCCCTAACTCCGGCCACTCCAGCGATTGATTCTTTCACAAAGTGTGTCAAGCGGCTGAAAGGCTAAAAAAAATGGAAAAAGTGAACAATTTTTTAAAATGAACACAATCTTAAATTATCAAATATTGAACAAATTTTAATTTGAATTTTTTTAAATTTGAACATTTTTTATCCCGAACAAATTTCGAATTTGAATAATTTATAAACTTGAACATTTTTTTTAAAATCGCTGAACAAAAAAGAATAGTGAACAGAAAATATGGATACACCAAAAAATAATGGTGAACCAAAATTTTCGGTGAACGAAAACTAACGGTGAACCAAAAAATTTGGTGAATCGAAAATAATAGTGAACCAAAAATTTTGGGTGCACCAAAAAAATAGCGAAACAAATTTTTTGGTGAACCAAAAAATGGTTCTGGTTTTTAAAATGATTCCAAAATGAAAATGATCTCAAACTACAAATGGTTTAATTTATAAAATGGTCCCACAATTGAAAAAAATAGTTCAGTAAAATAGGAACAAAAAAATATTAAAATTTTAAAAAAATCAAAAACGAATATTTTCAAATAAAAATGAAAATAAAACTAAAAAATAAAATAGAAAAAAGAAACAGAAAAGAGAAAATAAAAACGAAAAAAGAAAAACAGAAAAGAAAATAAGAAAACAGAGAAAAGAGACGGTAAAACTATTAAAAAGGATGTTTTGTCAATACCTGTCGTGTCCTGGTCGCTGGCCACCTCTGCACACGGCCAGCGATCGGAGGTTCGAATCTCACCCGTCCCATGTTATTTTTTAACCATTTTCTGTTTACTTAATGGGCTGGCCCATTAGAAACGTACATGTGCGAAATACACGGGCGAGCATTCGTTCGGACTCGCATTAAACAATGAATAGTGCCCGCGTTCCCTATGCCCCGCTCGCCACGAGACGGAGCGAGCGTTCGCCCGCACGAGCCAAACAGCAGGTCTGCTACTAGGCCGGGTTTGAGGCCTAGTACAGGTATGATTTTTTTCACTCTATTTTTAGTAAAAATATATGAACAATTATTTACTACATGATTTAATTCGAAAATTTGAAACTATTAGATGAATTCAAACATAATTAGAACAGTTTTTGAAAATGAATAAAAATTAAATGAACGAATTTTGAAAATCAACAAGTTTTTTATTGAATATTTTTTGAGATTGAACAATTTTTTTTAATATATGTTTCCAAAATGATAAATTTTTTTGAAAATGAACAATCTGTGAAATTAAGATTTTTTTTAGAATGTGAACAAAATTTAAATTTCGCTTTTTTATTTTGAACAATTCTCATTTTTGAACAGATTTTAAGTGTGAATAAAATTTTAAATCTGAACTTTTTTTCAAAATTTGAACGATTTTTTATTTTGAACAGATTTTAAAGTGTGAACATATTTCAAATCTGACCATATTTTAAAAATTAGAACATATTTCAAAACGAATATTTTTGAATAAAAGGAAAATAAAACTAAAACAAATAATAAAACGAAAAAAAGAAATAAAGAAAAGAAAAGAAATAAAATGGAAATAAAAAACAGGAAATAGAAAAGAAAGTACGAAAAATGAGACATTAAAACGATTAAAAACGAATGATGTACATAAGAGGCGTGGTAGCCCAATGGCTGCACGCTTTTTTTAATCTAATACTGTGGGGGAACCCCCCCCCCCCCCACAACACCTTTTATTACCAACCAGCAAAACAGAACTATACAGTAAGTACAAATTTATAAAAGAATAAAGAATAGAAGCAGTTAAGGTAGACTATCTATCCGTGATAGCAAGATTGGAATTAGTTCTTTATTCACTCTATACTTAAGTAGAGTGATTTCCTGAATGAAACTCCTCTTTCAACCCCTAAAAGAGGGTTTCATGTTCTTGAAAATTCAGCCATTCCTCTGTTTCCAAATGGTCCAGCAAGCAATAATGACAATTTCTGAGAAACGGGGACCAACAAATGGAAGTAGACCAAACATATTTTCCCATAGGATCAGTTTGGAAGCCTTGCAACAGAAGCTGCAGATCTTCAAATTCAGAATGAGCTTGTACAGACAGTGGAAGTGAAAAAGATTGGATCCAATGCTCACTGGAAACAAACTAAGAGACTGGTTGTAACTTATCCACAACAACAAAAATAGTCTTGGGAATTTGGATTTCAACTTGAAAGACAACCAAAGATCTTCCCAAAACAGTGCAGTAGTGCCACAACTCACAGAGCAGGAGTGAATATTCCTATAATCCTCATTAAATTGAAAATTACTTTCCACCAAAAGGAGCCACAAGAAACCACAGCATGTGGTACCACTTGGTGATAATAAGCATAAGTAACTAGTTGAACCCAAGGGGTGTCAACTTGATTGTAGAATTTGTGTAGATGCTTAAGAAGGAGAGCCTCATTTTGCATTTTCAAATTAATAATGCCCAGGCCACCTTTCTTTTTTAGGTTTGCAAACCATGGACCAAGCAGCTAAAGAATTAGCTTTGTCTTTTCCTTTTCTACTCCATAAGCAATATCTCAATGAGTTCAATTACACCAATAGGTATCACAAGAGAGAGCATGTAATAATTTTGGAGGGAAGAAAGCACAAAGTTAACTAGAACCAGTCTATCGCCATATGAAAGAAAAGAGGCAGTGGCAGATAGTCTTCTCTCAACTCTGTCAATTAAAGGAGAAAAATCCTTAATGGCAGGTTTAGTTGTGCCCATTGGAAGACCCAAATAAGTGAAAGGCATTCCTCCAGCTGGCAACCAATGAACTGAGCAAGATCCATTGCATAAGTATTCTTAAGGTTAATTGGAATCATGGAAGATTTACTGAAATTGATCTTTAGCCCAGTGAAGGAAGCATAAACCTGTAGAATTTCCTTTAAGACCCCCAAATCCTTCGTACAGGACAAAGGTGTCATCAGCATACTGCACAATTGGGAAATTAGTTCTAACAGGGATTGGGGCAGTGATCAAACCATCCCTATAAGCATTATTGACCAAGCTCTGCAGTAAATCAGCTCCTTCCGCAAAAAGGAGAGGAGACAGAGGATCTTCTTGCCTTACACCTCTTTTACATGCAAAGTTCTTACCTGGCACTCCATTCAAAAGCACAACATAAGTGCCAGAACCCAGGATCTCTTTGGTCCAAGAGATGAATATTTCTGGAAAACCTTTTGCTCTCAAAATTTGGACAATAGCATCATGATCCAAAGTGTCAAAGGCTTTTTAAAAATAAATTTTGAGAACCACAACTTGTCTCTTTGACTATTCACATTAAAAAAGAAATTCAAATGACCATGCCAAACAATCTTGGATGGTCCTTCCTTTAATAAAATCATATTGATTATTATGAATAGTTCTACAAATGACTTTGTTTTCCCCGATGCCCACATCGTGGGATCGAATCCTGCTTTCCCCTGATATGTCATAAACGTATCTATAATTTTTGATGTTCCATGTTGTTTTCATGTCTTATGCTACATGTTTTCCTTACACTTCATGTCATTTTTATCGATTTGCCGGGACTAACCTATTGACAAGATGCCATAGAGCCAGTTCCATGTTTTCTGCTATTTTTAGTTTCAGAAAAGTTGTCCTAGAAATATTCTCGAAATTGGAAAATTCGAAGGCAAAGAAGTCTTAGAATTCCTGAAGGTTCCACGGAATCCCGAAGAGGCCCGGAGGGGGGCCATAGGGGGGCCACACCATAGGGCGGTGATGTCTACTCATGCTTCTATTCTTGTAGACAGTGTTGGGCCTCCAAGTGCAGAGGTTTATAGAACAGCAGCAAGTTTCCCTTAAGTGGATCACCCCAAGGTTTATCAAACTCAAGGAGGTAGAGGTCAAAGATATCCCTCTCAAGCAACCCTGCAATTAAGATACAAGAAGTCTCTTATGTCCCCAACACACCCAATATACTTGTCAGGTTAATAGGTGCACTAGTTCGGCAAAGAGATAGTGAAATGCGAGTAATATGGATGGTTATAAGTGATAATAGCAATCTGAAATAAATATGGCCGCAAGCAAACATGTAGCAGAACATGCGGAAAATGATGTTTCAATGTTAGGAAACAAGGCCTAGGGATCCTACTTTCACTAGTGGACACTCTCAACAATGATCACATAATGGAATAACTAAATATCTTCTCTTCACTATGCTACTCTTAACCCTCCCCGGTTGGATAACGAACACTAATCATTGTGTAGGGCTGCAAAAAGCATTCCTTAAAATAAGCATTCCCATGTCTAGCTAACCCCACTCTATCACTATGAGAGCCCTAGAAGGTACTAGACAAACACCACAATTCATAGAGGAGACACACACACGATGTGCACACTGTCACCTTCACACCGCGGGACTGAAGGGTACGTTTCATAGAAAACAAAAAAATTCCTACGCGCGATAAACCTGAATGGCCAAGATCTAATCTAGGAGATGAAAGGCAACGGGGAGAAAGAGAGTCTTGAGATAACAAACCCTCGAAGACTCAAAGTGTTACAAGATCAAATCTCGTTGCTGGCATAGCCGTACTCACGCCGATCTCGAGCGAGAAGATGTGCACCACAATCCGGCGATGCCTCTGTGATCGGTCGCACTTTCAGCTCGATGAAGACCTCCGTTCCCTCGATCCAGCGGGGTAGCGGAAGTAGAGGATCCCTAGAACTCCAGCAGCAGGACAGCGTGGTGGTGGTGAAGAATCCCACGGTCAGGGCTTCGCCAAGCCGGAGACCATGGAATGGAGTAGCGGGTGGAGGGAAAGGGAGGTGGGCAAGTGTGTGGAGGAGGGGGAGCTCTCACCCTCATTTTATAGGGGAGGGGGAGGCAACCCAAAGGGGGGGTGCGGCCAGCCATGGATGCCCCCACCTCTTCCCCTCTTCATGTGAGTGGAAGCCCCACTCACACCCACTCATGCTCCCTTAGTTTTCCACTTAGAAAATCCAAAGTTTTTTCTTTAATAAATAAATAAAACATTTTTATTTCTTTATTTATATTTGTTAATTACATTAATAAACATTTGCATATAGCACCTTGAATCATTTGTTAATTCTATTAACAACCATTCGATGAAAAACCCCTTGAACTATTTCAATTTTCCCCGAAACAATTTTAGTGCTGCCCAAAACATTCTTCGGTATTCCGTATCCTCTCAAACGCTTCATCGAACCTTAAGTGTGTCACCCTACGGTTCACGAATAATATAGACATGATCGAGACTCCTCTCCGATCAATAATCAACAGCGGGATCTGGAGATCCGTGATGACTCCTATATATTCAACGATGACTCTCGTGATCGTGTGAACCTTTCAACGTCGTAACGATTTCCCTTTGTCTCGTGATATTTTAATTGTCCGAGATCCGATCATCGGTATCAACCATACCTTGTTCGATCTCATTACCCGACAAGTACTCTTTTCTCGTTCCCTTGATATAACATCCTTGTGATCATATCACGTGCTTGCAAGCGGTGTCGATGTGATATCACCGAGAGGGCCCTGAGTATATCTCTCCGTCATATTGGAAGGAAAAATCCCACTCTTGATCCGTGAGCTTCAACTAACACTTTCCGAATACCTAACTCCACGTTTATAGTCACCTTGTTACAGTGTGACGTTTGATGTCATCAAAGTATTTCGGTATTAGTGATTAACATGATCTCATGGTCTAAGGAACAATGTTACTCCGAATGTAAGACATAACAACAAAACTAAATGACTTGATCATATTGTTATACTTAGTTAGGGTCTAAGTTCATCACGTCATTCTCCTAATGACATGACCCCGTCATTAACAACATCCAATGTCTATGATCAGGAAACCTTGATCATCTGTTAATCAACGAGGTAGTTAAAAGAGAGGCTTCACTAGGAAAATTTGTTTGTTTATTAATCACACATGTATTAACGTTTCCGGTTAATACAATTCTAGCATGAGAAATAAACATCTATCATAAACAAGGAATAGCATAATAAACACTTTATATTGCCTCTCGGGCATATTCCCTTCAGGGACAAGGTGACTCCAAAGTTCATATTAATAAAACACTTGAGTAGCACAAGATGAAGAGTAACATCTACTTATTCAACTAGATTAAAAAGCTCACGATCACATATAGATCACACCATGGGAGAGAGAGAGATGAACCACATAGCTACCGTAGAGCCCTCAGCCTCGGGGGAGAACTACTCCCTCCTCATCATAGGAGACGGCAACGACGATGGAGATGGCGGTGGAGTCGATGGAGATGGATTCCGGGGGCACTTCCCCGTCTCGGAAGGGTGCCAGAACAGAGATCTGTCCCCCCAGAAACTTGGGTTGGCGATGATAGCGGTTGCGGAAGGTTTCGCCGATTCTTTTAGGGTTTATGCATCGGGAGTATATATAGGCGAAAGGGCGATGTCAGGGGGTGGCCAGGGGGCCCACACCACCTCTTGGCGTGGCCAGGAGGACCCACTCCACCCTATGGTGTGGCCACCCTGTGGCCCCCCTCCGGGTCTCTTCGGGACTTCTTGGACCCTCCGGGATTTCTAAGACTTCCGGGCTTCGAATTTTCCAGTTCCGAGAATATTTCCAGAACAACTTTTCTGAAACTAAAATCAGCAGAAAACAGGGAACTAGCACTTGGCATCTTGTTAATAGGTTAGTCCCGAAAAACGTGTAAAAATGCTATAAAGAAGGGAGAAAACATGTAGCAATTGGCATAATATCAACATGGAACATCCGAAATTATAGATACGTTGGAGACGTATCAAGCATCCCCAAGCTTAGTTCCTACTCGTCCCCGAGTAGGTAAACGATAAAACAAAATAATTTCTGAGGTGACATGCTACCACACAATCTTGATCATAATATGTAAAGTAGAGCATGTAAAATAGGATCAAATGAACTAAAGCTGTGATCTATATTTGGTATCAACAAGTAATGCATAAACAAATAAGAAGAAAGAAGCAAAACTTTTAATGAATCAATACTAAAAGACTATCAACCGTGCAAAGTTTATTAGATATGATTTAAGCTTTCAAGAACAACAATATCATGCACGTCAAACGATCTTCACAACCCCGGTTAGGATCAAGTCAAGCTCTCCACACGATGCAATGCTTGAATCTTAAACTATTTGCGCACTAAAAACAAGCAAGTGTTCTGCGTTGGACCCTGGCACCGGGATGTTATGGCAAAGAGAACATCATGGGGGGTTTGGAAGGTCAATGGAAGAAAGGCTCACAAAGCTGAAAGTGGTCATTAGCCAAGAGAAATTCTTACAACCGAAGCTATGCAAGGAGTAGGGATTGCCACACAACGGATGCACATAGAGCTATAAGTGTATGAAAGCTCTCAAATGGAACTAGTGTGGGTGCATCCAACCTGCTTAGTCATGAAGACCTAGATCTCATTTGAGGAGGCTCATCATTGGAATATACAAGCCAAGTTCCATAATGTAAAGTTCCCCACATAGTTATGAATGAATGATAATATGAAAACACTCTCCAAACAGAAGTATTGGTGCCAAACATGAAGCACAAGTGTGGTATAAAGGATAGTGATGCGCCCCCTCTCTCTTTATTCTCTCTTTGGACCTTTTTCTTTTTTTGGGGGGGGGGGGCTTTTTTCATTTTTTTATATATCCTCATCGATAGGGGCAACATCCTATATTACAATGAATCATCACACCTTTAGTACTTAATGGAATATCTCTGATGTATCCAACTGCATGCTCCTGCCAGTGTAGCAGTATGCATAAATAACCATGAAGCTCATCATCAAGTAACATAATGGAGGTGGATGTTGTGCAGCAATATATCTCGAAATGGCTATGGAAATGCCATGATAGGTAGGTATGGTGGCTGTTTTGAGGAAGAATATATGGGCTTATGTGTAGGAGAACAAAGTCCTCCCACGGGATTTGGACGCACTGGCGAAGTATGCACCAACTCTCAATGTGAGAAAGGGCAATACACAGTACCGAAGAGGCTAGCAAATATGGATGGTGGAAGTGCCAGGAACCGCAACATAGACTCACAAGTTAAAAGATTGCAGCAAGTAAATCATCTTACAAGGAAAAGTGCAAATCACTCCAAGAGGGTCCGTGGCAGTGACAAGTCACTGTTGGCTACCCCGACCGTAGCGCGTAACAAAAAGCCGATCAGAAATGTATCACTCGTAGAAATCATATACCATTGTTTCTATCAGCTGGTAATTTTAAGTGTGGCACAGTTTCCAGTTTCTTAGACCAACCATTAAAAGTTTATACTTACTAGTCCTTCCCGTTTATCCATTAAGCAAATTAATATCTCAAAACAACAGCAGTGATTCATGTGAAGCAGTTTAGTGATCTACAAGACCATGCGAATTTTCCACTATACCAACTATCACATAAGCATTTCTATTCCCAAACAAGCATATATATGAGACAACAAAAACTCTCTCTAAGAATATAGCAACGAAAACTAGAGATTACTAACAGCTCTAAATAAGAGATGAATGCAAAACAGGAGCTAAATAAATGCAGCGGACAGACAAAGATTAAGAATACAAAGTATTCCCATGAAAAAGCGTAGCGTGTCACTCTCCAATAAAAGAATCCTGGGGTCCACCCAAGCTTATTGCAAAAATAAAAATAAACTGAAAGCAAAAAATAAAAGATGCTCCAAGTAAAGCATATAAGATGTGACCTAATAAAAATATAGTTTCACTAGAAGTGACCTGATAATTTATCGATGAAGAAGGGGATGCCTTGGGAATCCCCAAGCTTAGATGCTTGAGTCTTCTTGGAATTTGCTGGGATGTACCATCGGGGCATCCCCAATCTTAGGATTTTCACTCTTCTTGATCACATCATATCATCCTCTTCTCTTGACCCTTGAAAACTTCATTCACACCAAACTTCTCACAATCTTCATTAGCAACGTTAGTGCAAATCGAAATAATAAATTCACATGGTTCAGTTTCAACACAAGCCTAACACTCATAAACACATTAGCTACGGTCAAAACTTCTTTTAAAACTCTTTTTCTCAAAAGAACACCAAAATAAAGAGATTAAGATGCAAATGCAATTATTGGCAGAAATCTATCAAAACAGGACAACAGGTAAAGATGATTTTTTTGAAAATATTCTGTTGATAAAATAAATAAAATTGTTCAACTAAGAAAAGTTGCGTATATAGCTTAGGATTACGCAAAAAAAACTCAGATTATTTTGAATTTTCTGTGATTTTATAAGATTTTAACAGTGGACAGCAGAAATCAGTTTCCTGCACAGAAATCCGAAATATAGTCTCAACTTTCCACTAGAGGATTTACTTGGCTCAACAAAGACACAAAAGAAAAGATACAGCCGGGTTTCTAAGGAAATAGACAACACCCAGGTGCAAAGAAAACAAAAATAAATGAAAGAAAACGGACCAAAAACAGAGAAATAAAACGAGTTGTCTCCCGCAAGCGCTTTTCTTTTAATGCCTTTCAGCTAGGCACAATGATTTTTAACAGATGCTCACATAATAATAAGAGTTGAAGCACAATAAGAGAGCATCAAGAAGCAAATATAAAACACATTTAAGTCTAACCCACTTCCTATGAAAAAGAATCTTGTAGAAAAACAAGTCAACGAAGCACAAAGTGACTAGCATAGGAAGACAAAATAAGTGAAACTTCAAAAATTTCAACATAAAGAGGGGAAACTTAATATTGTTGAGATGCATAAAAACATGTTTCCCTCTCTCAGAATAACTTTTAGTAGCATCACGAATAAAATTAACAATATAACTATCACATAAAACATTCTTATCATGAGCCACATGCATAAAAGAATTAATACTCTCCATATAAACATAGTCATTCTTATTAATAGTAGTGGGAGCAAACTCAACAAAATAGCTATCATTATTATTCCCATCGTCATAATTATTAAATATAGGAGGCATGTTGTAATCATAATTAATTTTTTCCTCAATAGTAGGTGGACTGAAAATATCATATTCATTATTGTAAACAGGTGGAACCAGAATACCACAATCATTATAATCATAATATATTAGAGGCAAGGTATCATCAAAGAAAATTTTCTCCTCAAAACTTGGGGTACTAAAAATACCATATTCATCAAAACTAGCTCCCCCAAGCTTAGACTTTTCCATAGCATTAGCAATGACGGTGTTTAAAGAGTTCATACTAATAACATTGCCACTAGCATGCAAATAAAGTTCCATAGGTTTTTTAATTTTCTCTTCAAACACTTCATGTCCTAACTCAAGATAAATATTATAAAGATCTCTCATATTTTTGTTGTTTTCCATTAAGCCTAACTAGTGAAAACAAGAAACAAAAATATTTAATTGCAGAATCTAAAGGAAATAACTCCGAGTACTCACACCCAAGGATGTGAGTACCTTTTACCTTACCTCCCCGGTAACGGCGCCAGAAAAGTTCGTGATGTCTACGCACGCTTCTATTCTTGTAGACAGTGTTGGGCCTCCAAGTGCAGAGGTTTGTAGAACAGCAGCAAGTTTCCCTTAAGTGGATCACCCAAGGTTTATCGAACTCAGGGAGGTAGAGGTCAAAGATATCCCTCTCAAGCAACCCTGCAATTAAGATACAAGAAGTCTCTTGTGTCCCCAACACACCCAATATACATGTCAGGTATATAGGTGCACTAGTTCGACGAAGAGATAGTGAAATGCGAGTAATATGGATGGTTATAAGTAATAATAGCAATTTGAAATAAATATGGCAGCAAGCGAACATGTAGCAGAACAGGCGGAAAACAATGTTTTGATGCTTGGAAACAAGGCCTAGCGATCCTAATTTCACTAGTGGACACTCTCAACAATGATCACATAATTGAATAACTAAATATCTTCTCTTCACTATGCTACTCTTAACCTTTTCCGGTTGGATAACGAACACTAATCATGGCGTAGGGCTGCAAAAAGCATTCCTTAAAGTAAGCATTCCCATGTCTAGTTAACCCCACGCTATCACTATGAGCGCCCTAGAAGGTACTAGACAAACACCACAATTCATAGAGGAGACACACACGATGTGCACACTGTCACCTTCACACCGCGGGACAAGGTGACTCCAAAGTTCATATTAATAAAACACTTGAGTAGCACAAGATGAAGAGTAACATCTACTTATTCAACTATATTACAAAGCTCACGATCACATATAGATCACACCATGGGAGAGAGATGAACCACATAGCTACCCTAGAGCCCTCAGCCTCGGGGGAGAACTACTCCCTCCTTATCATAGGAGACAGCAACGGCGATGGAGATGGCGATGGAGTCGATGGAGATGGCTTCCGGGGGCACTTCCCCGTCCCGGTAGGGTGCCAGAACAGAGATCTGTCCGTCGAAACTTGGGTTGGCGATGACGGCGGCTGCGGAAGATTTCGTGGAATTTCGCCGATTCTTTTAGGGTTTATGCATCGGGGAGTATATATAGGCGAAAGGGTGATGCCGGGGGGTGGCTAGGGGGCCCACACCACCTGGTGGCGCGGCCAGGGGGACCCGCGCCACCCTATGGTGTGGCCACCCTGTGGCCCTCCTTTGGGTCTCTTCGGGACTTCCTGGACCCTGCGAGATTTCTAAGGCTTCCGAGCTTCGAATTTTCCAATTCCGAGAATATTTCCAGAACAACTTTTTTGAAACTAAAAACACCAGAAAACAGGGAACTGGCACTTGGCATGTTGTTAATAGGTTAGTCCTGAAAAACGTGTAAAAATGCTATAAAGGGAGAAAACATGTAGCAATTGGCATAATATCAACATGGAACATCAAAAATTATAGATACATTAGAGACGTATTAGGCGGCGTCCCCCCCCCCCCGGGGGCGCCTGGGGTGGTGTGGGCTCCTCGGGCATCCACCGCCATCGCCCTTTCGCCTATTTATTCCCCCCTATATGTCAACCCTAAAAAGATACCACTTCTTCCCGAGAAACACCCGAGGCCGCCGTCATCGTCAACCCTAGGTCGGGAGGGTTCTGGAGCTCTTTCTAGCACTCTGCCGGGAGGGGAATTCATCACCGGAGGGGTCTACACCACCATGCCCGCCTCCGGAGTGATGTGTGAGTAGTTCATCACTGGCTACGGGTCCATAGAAGTAGCTAGCTGGTTGTACTCTCCACTTTATTCGTCATGTTTAGATCTCATGAGCTGCCTCACATGATCGAGATCATCTATTTGTAATGATATATGTTGTGTTTGCTGGGATCCGATGATTATTGAATGCTATGTATTTTGATTATCAATCTATCATATTATCTTCATGTGTATGTTATTTATGATCTTGCATGCTCTTCGTTGTTAGTAGATGCTCTGGCCAAGAGGGAGTATTTGTGCTCGATAGTGGGTTCATGCCTCTTTTGCATCTGTGCTCGAGTGACAAAAACGTGACGGATGGAGGATGTGTTGTTGACATTAGGGAGAAAACAATGATGTTTACTTTTTTTACGTTGTTTACATTACACACATTGCTTACTACGATTATCCGTTGCTTGCAACTTAATACCCAACGTTTGTTCGGATGATATTCGAAGGGTGGATTATTAGTCATGGATGCAGTGGGATGACAATCTATGTATTTTGTTGTAGTGCCCGCATGAATCTCATAGTAATCTTTATGTCATGCATGTTTCTTTATTTGTTAATTGCCCGGCTATAATTTGTTCACCACGCATGTCAGCTATCTTTTATGGAGAGACACCTCTATGAACTGTGGACCCCGGTCCATTTTCTCATACTGATAATACACACACTGCTTCCACTGTTTTCACACTGTTGCTACTGTTTTCATACTGTTCTCATATTGTTTTCCACACCATATGTTTAACCTCTTTGTGTTCAGAAAAACTGGTGAGATTGATAACCTCACTGCTTCGTTGGGGCAAAGTGATTTGATTGTGTTGTGTAGGTTCCGCGTTTCTGCTGAACCGATAGTGCGCCCTGCCATCTCAGCTGCATCAACCTTTAGAGATTTCTTGTCCTCCTACTGGTCGATTCAACCTTGGTTTCTTTTCTGAGGGAAAACTTGCTGCTGCACTCTTCACAACCTTTCTCTTGGGGTTTACCAACGTTAGCCATCAACAATTTTTCTAGCGCCGTTGCCGGGGAATGAAGTTTTCAAGAGCAAGCAACCTCCCGTCAAGGCACCATCACAAGTTTTCTGGCGACGTTGCTGGGAAGGAAGAGAATTTCTGCAAGGGCAGTCTCTCACTTCCAATCATTTTACTTTTTTATTGTTTTGCTTGTTATTATGCTTGCTATCAATGTTTGATGCCTTTGAAACTAGATCTTATTGGCAAGGTGGGTTCACGGATGAACAACAAAAATATTATAAGGAACACCACTTGTCACAAAAAGGGATACACTTATTGGAGCAGATTAATAAATTGCATGACTATGCTAAAAGCTTGTGCTCTACTTATAATGTTACTTATTGTTTTAATAAATCTTGTTGCTGTAGGAGGTATAAACACCTCCCTTTTCAATGTGAGTATAATGATAATGTTATGATATCTTCTTATGATAAGGGAAATTATGACTTTTATGATGTGGAACAAATTGAGGAATTTATTGCTTGGAAGGGTGCATTCGAAATTTCCTATTTGCTTGAAAGTATTGACGACCCACCTTATAAATATGAGATTTATGATATACTTTAATATTGCTTTGATAATTACAAGGATTGTAATTACTACATACTTAAATATCTTAATAGATGCTCTCCCCCAAAGGAGGAGAGTAATGCCTTGCAGGAACCTATGGAAGAAGAAACTACTGAATCTGGAAGCTCATTGGATGAAAAAGAGGAGGAGAGTGATGATCAAGAGAAGGAAGAGTGGAGTAGATACCCATTTCTACCTCCCAATGAGGGTAACCCTTTAACTCATACCTTATTTGATTGCCCTCCATGCTCACCAAAGGACGATGAGTGTTACATTCATGATCCTATTGATTCTTTTGAAATAATTGCTATACTTGTGACCTTGATACTACTATGAATGAAACTTGTGAGAATGATATTGCTACTGTTATTTATGATTATAGATGCTACTATGATAAATCCTATGAGAATCCTCTATTTATTCCAACTATTGATATGCATGATAATGAGGAAGTTTGTTTAGAAAATTTATATGATAATGCTCTAGATGATTGTCCTATGTTACTTGATGTTATAAATTATAATTCTACTGAAAATGGGATTGATATAATGTGTCACATACCTTTTAAGAGTGACCAATCATCTTGTTTTGCTAATGCTAAAAGTGGGAAAGAAGAGGTCTTTACTTTCAATTTTGATCCCACTATTTTTGAGCTTGATATGAATTGTGAGCTTTTAGACCATGAAAAACATGCTTTATGTGATGATTATGTTGTTGAGTTTGTTCATGATGCTACTTAAAGTCATTATGAGAGAGGAAAATATGGTTCTATTAATTTTCATGTTACTAAAACACCTCTGGTTTTGTTGAAAGTTTTGAGATTGCTCTTGTTCTACCTTCCCATGATTTCTAGTTTGAGCTTCTCTAATTTATTTCTTTACAAGATTCCTATGCGTAGGAAGTGGGTTATACTTAATTTTTTTTATACTTTCTTATTGATGCTCTCTTTTGATTAATTAATATTTCTTATGTGAGCATCTTCTTCACTTGAAAACACGTGAATCCATTTTTCTGGGCCTAGCTAAAAGGCGTTAAAGAAAAGCACTTCTTGGGAGATAACCCATGGTTTTTTTCTCTTTTCTTTGAGTCAAGGGGTTGATACTTATTTAGAAACTCCTTTGTATCTTTATTTTCATGTTTTAGTTGTGCCAAGTAAAGTTTCTGACGAAAGTTGGAGTTGGTTTTGGATTTCTGCGTAGGAAACAGATTTCTGTTGTGCACCGTAAAAAATCGTATAAAATCCAGAAAGATCAGAATGATCTGAAAATTTTTGTGCTTATTCCTCATATAATTACAAAAGTCTTTCATTCCTTAAGAATTCCGATCTGAGAAACATAAGTGCCCAGAAAAAATTCATCTTTATAGATTGTTCTGGTTTTGGTACATTCTGCCATTTTTCTTGCATTTGCTCTTTTACGATGTCAAGTGGATTTCTTTGCTTCACGAAACATCAATGGTTGTAGCTAATGTTTAAAAGTATCAATAGAAGTTGTGCCCATTCATAAACCATGAATTTTTGATTGTTGCACTAACCCTCTAATACGAATTACTCTTTGAGTGTGGTGTGAAGGAAGCTTTCAAGGGTCAAGAGAAGAGGGTGATATAATGTGATCAGGAAGAGCGCAATGTCAAAGCTTGGGGATGACCCCGTGGTTCATCCTATAAAATTCTATGAATACTCAAGCATCTAAGCTTGGGGATGCCCAAGGCATCCCCTTCTTCATCAACAATTTATCAAGTCATTTCTAGTGAAACTATATTTTTATTCGGTCACATCATATGAAGTTTACTTGGAGCGTATTTTGTTTTTCTTTTGGTTTTCCTTTGTTTTATTTTGTTTTCCTTGGTGCAATAATATAGTTGGACCTCAGAATTCTTTGTGTGGGAGATAGACACGCTCCGCTTTTTCATTTGAATACTTGTCATGCTCGTATTCTTAGTTTTTCTTCTAGTTGCTGCAAAATTTCGGTTTAGCTCCTGTTTTTCTTGCATCTCTTATTCAGAGATGTTAGGTTTAGTAGAGTTGTGTTAGTACTCTCTTGTTTCATTGCTATATCTCTTGGAGAGTTTTGTTGTTTGGTAGAAAATGCTACGTGTGGTAGATAGTATAACGAAAAATCTTGCATATTCTTGTAGATCAATAAACCGTTTCACTTGATTATTTGTTGTTGTTTTGAGATATTAATTTTCTTAATTGTAAACTTGCTGGTCTAGTAGAGTGAAAACAATTAAAGGTTGGTCTAAAAGCTTGAAACTATTCCACACTCAAATAACCAGTTGATAGGATAATGGTATATAACTTCCTTTGCTGATAGCAATCGTAATGGCTTTTTGTTACGGGCTACGGTCGGGGTAGCTAACAGTGACTTGTCACTACCATGGACCCTCTTGGAGTGATTTTCATCATTCCTTGTGAGATCATGATTTTATTTGGAATCTTTTAACTTGTGAGTTCTATGTTGCGGTTTTATGGCACTTCCACCATCCATATTTGCTAGCCTTTTCGGTACTGTGCATTGCTCATTCTCACATTGACAGTTGGTGCAAACTTCGCCAGTGCATCCAAACCCCGTGGGAGAACTTTGTTCTTCTACACATAGGCCAAAATTTATCTTCCTCAAAACAGCCACCATACCTACCTACCATGGCATTTCCATAGCCATTCCGAGATATATTGTCATACAACATTCATCATCATTATGTTACTTGTCATACTTTATTGTTATTTTGCATACTGCTACACTCGCAGGAGCATTTAGTTTTATTTACATCAGAGGTATTTCAATTTGAGTTATGAGTACTAAAAGTGTGTTGATTCATTGTAAAATAGAGTGTTGCCCCTACCAGTGAGGTTATATATCAAAAAATAAAAATAAAAAAAAGAAAAAATAGCCCAAAAAAGAAAGAGACAAAAGAGAGAAAATAATGAGAGAGGGAGCAGCACTACTATCATTTATTCCACACTTGTGCTTGTTTAGCATCATTACTTTAGTTTGGAGAGAGTTTTCATATTATGACTTGCATAACTATGTCGGGAACTTACATTATAGAACTTGGCTTGTATATTCCAATGATGAGCCTCCTCAAAAGAGCTCTAGGTCTTCGTGAGCAAGCAAGTTGGATGCACCCCCACTAGTTCCATTGGGGGAGCTTTCATACATTTACAACTCTATGTGCATCCGTTGTGTGGCAATCAATACTCCTTGCATAACTTTGATTATAAGACTTCCTCCTGTCTACTGATCACTTTCAGTTGTGTGAGACTTTCTTCCATTAACCATCCAAACCCCCCATAATGTTCTTTTAGCCATAACATCCTGGTGCCAGGAACCAATACAGAGCGCTTGCTTGTCTTGAGTGCACAATTATTTGAATGATTTTCCTATGTGCATATTGTTTTCACTTGACTTGATCCTAAAAGGAGTTGTTGTGAGAGTTTGATGCCTTGGATGATTATATTGTTGTTCTTGAAGCTTAAATCATCTTTAATATACTTTGCACAGTGTATTGTCTTTTATTATTGATTCATTGAGAGGTTTTACTTTGTTATTCCTAATGGTTTATACATTACTCTTTGATATCAACTATAAACCACCGCCTTTATTCATTTGATCCCAGTTTACATGCTTTACATTACTATGATGATCAAGTTTATGTTGGTAGTAAGTCACCTCAGAAAAAAAATTGTCTTTTACCTACTCGAGGACGAGTAGGAACTAAGCTTGGGGATGTTGATACGTCATAAACGTATCTATAATTTATGATGTTCCATGTTGTTTTCATGCCTTATGCTACATGTTTTACTTACACTTTATGCCATTTTTATCGATTTCCTCGGACTAACCTATTGACAAGATGCCACAGACCCAATTCCTTATTTTCCTGCTATTTTTAGTTTCAGAAAAGTTGTTCTAAAAATATTCTCAGAATTGCAAAAATTCGAAGCCCGGAAGTCCTAGAATTCCCGAAGGTTCCACGGAGTCCCAAAGAGGCTCGGAGGGGGCCACAGGAGGGCCACGCCATAGGGCGGTGCCCCCTGGCCGCGCCTGGGGTGGTGTGCGCACATCAGGCCTCCACCGCCATCGCCCTTTCGCCTATTTATTCCCCCGATATGTCAACCCTAAAAAGATACCACTTCTTCCCGAGAAACACCCGAGGCCGCCGTCATCGTCAACCCGAGATCGGGAGGGTTCTGGAGTTCTCCCCGACACCCTGTCGGGAGGGGAATTCATCACCGGACGGGTCTACACCACCATGCCCGCCTCCGGAGTGATGCGTGAGTAATTCATCCCTGGACTACAGGTCCATAGCAGTAGCTATATGGTTGTACTCTCCACTTTATGCCTCATGTTTAGATCTTGTGAGCTGCCTCACATGATCGAGATCATCTATTTGTAATGCTACATGTTGTGTTTGCTGGGATCCGATGATTATTGAATGCTATGTCTTTTGATTATCAATCTATCATGTTATCTCCATGTGTATGTTATTTATGATCTTGCATGCTCTCCGTTGTTAGTAGATGCTCTGGCCAAGTAGATGCTAGTGACTCCAAGAGGGAGTATTTATGCTCGATAGTGGGTTCATGCCTCTTTTGCATCTGTGCTCGAGTGACAGAAATATGACGGATGGGGGATGTGATGTTTACATTAGGGAGCAAACAACGATGTTTACTTTGTTTACATTGTTTACATTACACACTTTTCTTACTGCGATTAGCCGTTGCTTGCAACTTAATACCCAACGTTTATTCGGATGATATTCGAAGGGTGGATTATTAGTCATGGATGTAGTTGGATGACAATCTATGTATTTTGTTGTAATACCCGCATGAATCTCATAGTAATCTTTATGTCATGCATGTTTCTTTATCTGTCAATTGCACAGCTGTAATTTGTTCACCACGCATGTTATCTATCTTTTACCGAGAGACACAACTAGTGAACTGTGGACTCTGGTCCATTTTCTCATACTGATAATACACACAGTGCTTCCACTATTTTCACACTGCTGCTACTATTTTCATATTGTTCTCATATTGTTTTCCACACCATACGTTTAACCTCTTTGTGTTCAGCAAAACCGGTGAGATTGACAACCTCACTGCTTCGTTGGGGCAAAGTGATTTGATTGTGTTGTGTACGTTCCACGTTGCTCCTGAACCGGTAGTGCGCCCTGCCATCTCAGCTGCATGAACCTTCAGAGATTGCTTTTCCTCCTACTGGTCGATTCAGCCTTGGTTTCTTTTCTGAGGGAAAACTTGTCGATGCACTCTTCACAACCTTTCTCTTGGGGTTTACCAACGTCAGCCATTAACAAGTTTTCTGGCGCCATTGCCGGGGAACGAAGTTTTCAAGATCAAGCAGCCTCCTGTCAAGGCACCATCACCCCCCTATTTTAGGTACCATTTTCTTCGTATTTAGAACAGCTAATGGGCCGGCCCACTTGAAACTCCCACATGAGTGATACACAGGCGAGTCCTTGTAAAGACTCGCATTAAGCGATACATAGTGGTGGCGCTAGTTTTTTCTTCTCCTCGACAACCTCCTAAAATCCACTCCAAAGCTGGAGAGTGTGTCGCTCCGGTGGAGGCTAAGGTACAATGCCACATCTGATGCCATTGCCGCCATGGCATACCCGCTTGAACAGACAATTACCTAGATTCATCAGCTTCAACTAGTAAAAGACCCACCTTTTGGAAGGCTCGTTGGTGCAGCGTGAGAGCCCTTCTTCGGACATATGCCCTGGAGCATCATCGCGCGGGTATAATTTTAAAAGTGAGCACAGATGTACTTCCAACCTTTAAATGGGCGTACTTCCAAGTACTGCGTGCACTTTCAAATGCAATGTGGGCATATTTCATTGTGCAGCACGGGCATGCTTAGAAGTGAAGTACGTTTGCACTAATACGAATTCCCAGTATACTAGAATCCGAAGTAATTTGAAGTACATTAGTGCTAGTTTTAGGATGACGTAACAAAAAATCGTCAAAACATATCAACATGAGATTTAGTTTTCAATATCTTGACATGGATAACACAAGTGTGAAAACAATCCGTAATTTGGATGAACGATTTTAAGATGTTTCGGTTTGCATTTTCTCTCTCTAAAAGTTAAGCAAGAACGATACTAATCACAACTTCCGATGTCCCTCTCTCTCATCCTTGTCTCTATTTTGCTTCACCTTTCGGAAAGTGGCGAGCAGATAGACACTCCACTGGAGCCATGCTGACGTGATAAGAGTGCGTAGGAAGAGACCTTGGTTAAATTATACTCCTCTTACTATTACATATCTTGTGTTATTTGATGTGTCCCCAACTCAAGATTGGCCTTTTGAGAGGGTTTTGGATAGTGAACTTGATGTCCTTTCTAGAAGAGGGTTTCTTCCTAATTTCCAGGAGAAATGGAATCATATTACAATATGCTTGTCAAATTCATAGCTCTAATTCCTCTCATGGAGTCTTGTGGAAATTTACCTCCAATGGTTTATTCTCAACCAAATCGTTATATCAATATTTCAATAAAGATTTGTTGGGGCTCATAACAAATGGATTTGGAAAGCTAATCTTACTTTGAAACTATTTTTGTTATGTGGCAGATTTTTCTGAATGTTGTGTTGGCAAGAGATAACGTTAAAAAGATGTCCTCAAGCCCCTTTGTGTTGTTTATGTGACCAAAGTGAACCTGCGGATTTGTACATTGTCATGCTATAGTAGTTTGGATAAATTTGGGTGCTCTCTTGAGAACTTCTTGTTGTCCTGCTTCTTTGTGGTAGAGTTTTCCCTAGTTATAATATTTCTTTTCCCATTAAAAAAATTGCATATGCTTTTTTCGGTCGCAATTTGTTGGGAGATATAGAATGCTAGTAATAAGATAACTTTTGATAAAGTTCTTTTAATGGTCATCGGGAAAGAGGATCCCCACCTGAATTTTCGTATATGAGGGCCAAAAGCTGTATATGGTTTTGCATGGAAAGAGAGGATACAAGGGGGAGGGGATTACATAGTATCATTTACAAGTCCTTGCCCGAGAGTCTCTAGCCAAGCATCTGCATCGCGCTCGGACTCTCGTGACAGCCGGGAGCGCCACAAGAGTGCGCTGTCCCAGCATTGGTGAAGCAAACCGACAATTTCAGGAACACAACGACATTGTTGTGCTTCCAAACGTCCCAGCAACACAAAAGACTAAAGGAGTTTGGAAACCATATGATTTCTATGTTTGGCTTGCGTGCCCCTTGTTTTCACTTAGTATCTTGGAGATATGAGAAGATATTGGAGATGGTGATCAAAGTGTTCAATACAATAATGATACATGGAGTAAAGAAGGAGTTCCGAGCCCAAAAGACGACTATACTACATCACTATTAATTGCCTGTGATGGTTAATCCTTTTATGCACCCTTTTGTTTGCATAGTGGTCATGATTATTAGGGTGATTCCTCACTTAAAAATATCAAGATGATCGTGCTCTTCCAAACTATGCACCATCAAACTAGTTTGGGCTCTTGTCCGTCACTTGGATACAAGGGTCAGCGTGTTCTTAGAACCTTAGAGGAGGGTATGGATTGATCACTTGGTTACGAGGGTCAATCTCATACATGCAGAATCAGTGGTTGGTTGTCTTGACGTTCTACATGATAGTCATGAGCTCGGAGCACATACATCGAAAGATAAACGGGAGTCACATGAGATGTGATTGGCTTGGTGACCTACTTTTAGGGTTATCGTTAGTTGGCTAGATGGAAACGTCCTTCTAATCATAATTTTAATGTGGATCTTGAGTAACCGAATATTGATTTTATGAAATATCAAATTTCGCTCGGAGCACACATTTAGTTAAATATTTAATTTTAACTAAGTGATAATCATGATAGCAACTAGTGTAATTTGCATATATTTTTATAGAATTTGCATGTATCTTTCTCACCTACACATTTAGTTTGTTGGTTGAGTTAAATAGATATCTGGTTAAGAAAAATTCACGGACTTGTTTCGTGTCGCGTGTCGAAACACGGACATCGGGAGGGACCATCGTCCAGCCCCCAGATTTGTTCAGCCATGGGCGAGGGAGACTCCTGCACCGTCTCTTCTCGGGTGGTGGAATGAGGGGTAGAGGGAGAACTAAAGGCACAACACACAAACACGACTTTTTACTCAGGTTCAGGCCATCGAGAGATGGAACCCTACGTCATGCATGTCTGACCTGGGATTATCCTGCCGGGGAGAGGTTACAGGCGTGAGGATACAAATTTTTCTCTCTTCTTCTGGCTCTACCTCTCTCTTCTTCTTCCTCTTTCTTTCTCTTTCGTTTTTCTGGCTGATTTTCTCTCCTTTTTATATCCCTAGGCCTCCCTCCGACTTCCTGCGGAGGGGTTCACACGTGTAGTTATTACTCTATAGAGGGTTATGGGTGGAGGCGACAGGACCGCCCTCCACGCCTAACCTCCACCCTTTACCGACGCGCCACGCGTCGCCTTCTTCCCGTGACGGGCGGCCACGGGGTGGCCGTGCCTCCTAGGGCATCCCCCCAGGGCTGCCTTTTGAATGAATTTATTCATTACACTTTAAATGGAATCTGCAAAATCTTATCATAAGTTATGATGAGTAAAGGTTTCTACTCAAGAAAGCAAGGGTGTCATGATTGACACACTGATAAAATATCCCAGTACAACTGGTGCTATTCTTGATGTTAAATGTTTATTCTCTAGGAGAGCAAACACCAAAATAGGGACTACTGAAATTTTATGGCATAATAAAAGGAGAGTATGGTAAATCCAGCTCGGGTATAAGTGTTATACAAATTATTTATGTTCAAAATTGCTAGTCAGTGTGCAGTGGCGGAGCCTCGAAAAAATAGAAGCCTCCGTAAACTATGTAAAAAATCGACTACCACACCGTATATTTAATATATATAGTGCAAATATAAGTATAAAACTGAAGTACCATACATCCATGATAGTTTAAAAGAGTGTAATATATAACTAAAATATGTCTCACTAGACAATAAGGGAGATGAACTAAAACCGAGAACTCCAAATGTCCATTTAAACACCAAAAATAGAACCTGCAAGATTAAAATAGAAAGTGTGCATTACTAATTCATAAATTTGTACAGACTTATTCATATTAGAAAGTGTGGCACATACCATTAAAGCACTAATAATGCCGTGGCAAAACACCTCTACGAGACTTAGCATGAAATCGCCGAATAATAGAGGCACCATCAAGTGATTTGAATATCTCCCGCTCAGTGTAACATATCATCAAGTGACTGAACTAATCATCATTTATCTTGTTGTGCAATTCAGACTTGATAATTTTCATTGCCGACAAAGCTCTCGCAACAGATGTCGTTGACACCGACAATAACAAATCTAACACAATGAGCTTATAAACCAATGGGAACACCGAGTGCTTTTCAGTTTCAACCATTTTTTATGACAAAATTTCAACATCTTTGCAAGCCGAGAAGGAAACATGATTTCTCAAATGAAGAACATAAGTCTCAAGTTGATGCCTCAATATTGCACGATCACCATTATAGAAATCAGCACTATAAATTTCAGCAACACAAGAAAGCTTCTCTACATCGAATTTGGAGAATGAACTCTTGGGATAGAGGCATGATAAACAAGTAAGTACCTCTTGATTTGAGTCACCGAAGCGGTGCTTCATCTCAACACATATTTTTCTGAATAGCAACAAAGAAAATTTCATCCCGGTAATAATGAAGATTAGTGATGGTCCTTCCCTATATCCTTGAGCGTCCTCGAGCGGGTATTTCATCATCCATATTTGGCACGGAAATACCCTTGGAACTGCAGAACTATTGGACCTCTCCAAAAAGACTATCCCAACCACTATCGCTCATGGTTGCCAACCGTAGTTTGACATCATTAATTAATTCCATGGCTTGCACGGTATTTTTATCTTTACTTTGCAGAAGTCTTGAAAGCTCATTTGTAATACCAAGCAACTTTAGCATAAGCTTCAAAACAAGAGAAAATATAAAGCACTGCATCTTTTCATTACAACCCCCCTGCATGACTCAGATTACGCCCATGTGCATCAACTGTGCTAAGAATTGTTATCACACATGCCCAATTTTCATCCAAATGAAGCAAAGTTTTGTGATCTTAAACCCATCTAGTATCTCCAGGTCTAGCAAGGCTAGTTTGCTGATTCAAGCCTCTTCTTGTAGATATTTCACTCCTCTAAAGTCTATCCAACATTTGTTTGTGAGTTTCTTCCAACAATAATTCCTTTTTTTTTGCAAGATGAGCTTGTTGTTGTCACAATGAAATATATGTGCTAAATAAACTTATGAGTATATGAGGAAGATGAAGTAGCAAAAGTGATAACAACTAGTTGCAAATCATGGAAAAAACTGTGAACATAGAACATTTTTTCCTACACCAGCATTATTTCTCCCTCATAGTAACTTGTTTCTGTGACATTGTATTGATATTGATCATTACATATTGATGTCAGAAACATATTTACGACATCCCGAGACATGTCATGTCCCTGAAATCTGTCTGAATATTAATTTTATCACGTCGGAATTACCCGAATGATACCGGCTCTTTCTATAGACCATCCAATGTGAACAAATGACTTTGACACCTTAATTGTGTGACCCCTACAGATTCTATAACCTGTATAAATGATTGGAAAACTATTTTCCTAATCAATAATCAACATCGGAACCGCGGAAGTCCATATTTATTCCTACAAGTTATACGAAAAAAATGATGAACATGTGGTTGTTAAGTAAGTTCCTGTTACTTCACGATACCAATCAATGCCTCAAGAGGTTATGAATGATAACACCATGATTAAACTCTTTAATAACCATGTCACAATATTCTCGATGCTTCGTATGATTCCTTTTACTCGTTACCGTTTTATAGTATCACCATGACTAATATCGTGATTTTGTCTGTGCGGACTTATTAACCGATACTATTTCACCGAGTGGATCCCTGATGCTGACATAATCACACGCACGTTGCGACACCCCAAGTGGAAGGTATGATGTAGTCTAGAGTAAGTTCTCCCCGGTATGGAACCAAGGTTATCGAACCCGTATGAATTCGTAGTCTTGAAGAAGGTTACTGTATCAACGATGCCCGAAAAGTGCTCGTGTGTAGTTGACGAAGCGTGGAACCTGCACACAAGCACAAACTCTCTCTTGCCCAACTTTTCGGAAGGTTGTCAATCTTCTGGTCTTGCTGAAAACAGGAGAATTAAACGTATAGAGTCTTGGAAAACAATAAAAATAAAAAATGGAACAACAAGGAAACAATTATGAAAGTGCTTAAAAGAAGGTTTGCAATATGAGGAAAATAGGACCGGGAGCCATAGTTTCACTAGTGGTGTCTCTCCAAAGAAAACAAACATGTTGGGTGAACAAATTACAACTGGGCAATTGAAAAATCATGAACGTATAACAATACTATTATGACCAGATAAATTTCATGGGTTCTAACATTGTAGGCATTAGGTCAACGCATATGAATCGCTATCTAGCATGCATCCATATCCAAAAATCATCCTCAAGAAAGCTATCCAATAAATCCCTCGGTATGAAGTTGCAGCAACGAAGTGATTGCTATGTGTGCAACAGACAAATGCATTAAGATCAATATGTAATGTAAGTAGTGGTTATCATTCGTACACCAGAGCACCGCTGTTTTCTCCCCAGTGGCAACAACACATGCTCCCCCCGCATGTTTCTGTCACTCGAGCGCATGCAACAAGGAGGCATGAACACACTATCTAGCATATAAACCCTCTCTTGGAGGTGAAAACAACTACGTGGCAAGGGTAATCATAAACACCGAAGAGCATTACAAGAAAAGATTAAAACTCTCTACAAATATAAGTGAAGCATCTCAGATTGACATGAACAAAATAATCATAATCTCAAGGTTCATCGGATCCTAGCAAACATAACATGCACAATTACATAATGGTGGTCTTGATCATGTGACGCAGATCACGAGACTCTAAACATGGAGGCATAGGGGAGAGAACAACCATCTATCTACTACTATGGACCCGTAGTCCCGAGATGAACTACTCACACATCTGCCCGGAGGCGATCATGGCGATGTAGAGGCCTCCAGTGACAACCCCCCTCTCCGGCAGGGTGCCGGAGCAAGACTTCAGAACCCCCAGATTATACTTTCGAGGTGACGACGCCTCTCTATATGTCTCGTGGAAAACAACTCCGTCCCCGATGTTTTTAGGGTTGAAGAAAATTTATGAGCGAAGAGGGGACGTGAGGCGGAGTCCAGGGCTCCCAGGGTTCCACTGGGCATGGCCAAGGGGGAGGCCGCGCCTGGTGCCCACCTGGTAACCCCTGGCTCCCCTCTGTCTCCCCTTTGGACTCCATCTTTGTTTCGGGTAAAAATGATCTTTGTGGATTTTCAGCCCTTTCCGAGAATATTTCCTTAATAACTTTTTCGATACAGAAAAACAACAACTGGCCTGGGGCATCTTGTTAATAGGTTAGTCTGTGAAAACATCCGGAAAACGGAGAAAACATGTGGAAACCAAAAGGTATTGGATAGAAAACAAGCATGAAGCATCAAAAAATATAGATACGACTGCAACGTATCAATCCTCGATGTATCTCTGTATTATCTAGAGGAGTAATTCCCAGTCTTGAACTATCACGATGAAATGGATACTTTTGAGATCACCCAGTTTATGGTGTGACATCATCGTATATTCTCATGGTCTAAGGAAGCAAACAAAATAACCATCTTGTGACGATATTATTTAGCAAAACAAATCTCGTAGTATCTCAACTACTTGGATCTACCCAGCCACAATGTTGAAACAACAATGTGCTCCCAATAATATTGACATAACAAATGTTCACTGCCAGGAAAACATGGTCATCTAATATTAACGAGTTTGTCTATGAGACATGAAAAAGGGTCATAACGGTGTGTTTATGTTTCTACACGTGCATATGGGTGTTCCTCTGAATCTCATATTCAATGACAATATAAATTATAGCATAAAACATAATAAATTAATCATGAAACGGATGTATTTTATTGTATCCCGGGTATACATCCAACAACCGGCACATTTGAGGCGTGGCGATTTTGCTTTTCGATAATTTTTGAACCTGATCAAAACCACGTTGATCGAGTTGGGGCTAAGATTTCAAAGAAGCATCAAAGTTTTCAAACAGAGAGGCAAACCAAAAGATGTTAGAATTCTTAGAGAAGTACCGGTAGATTATTGAGATATAAACCACAGACATAAGGATGGTACATTGTCAAGTACCAGTACCAGGACATAAAGATGGAAAAATTCATCAAGCTTGACAACAGAACAGTACAACAACAGCATAGGAAGTAAAAGTACAAGATCAACATCAATATAATAATGCCAAATGAGCTACAGTGATGAATTTAGCTCAGGGAAACAAGTACCAGGACATAACCATACTAGTAAACCTGGGAATAGACAAGTACCAGTGCTATGTTTAGAAATCTTGGAAACATGCAAGACATGGAAACAAAAGACTCAAGGAAACATCCCAGCTAGCTATCCTTGATGTATATCAAATACAAACATAATACAATGGAAATTAGGGCTGACAAGGCAAACCCTAGAAGGAAAGTATTTGAATTACTAGAGCACAAGTTAAAAATTCTTAAATGGAAACCTAGGTGAAATACATGCATTTCTTAGCGCAGCAGAAGAGATAATGTCGGATATATGCCAACTAGGGGTATATCCGGCATTGGCCAGAGGCCGGATTACCAGGGTGGCCCAAAGGCAATGGAGAGGAGTCCATTGGGAGGCCCAGTGACCTAACGCGCAGGAAGTCGGATTCTAGAAGAACTAAGATCACGGCCCAGACGTGATACGACTTGGAGAAGAAGTCGGACGCCTTACTTTCCAAGATTAGATACTTTCCGTAGTCTTCTAGGTCTCCTTCCTGTAAGCCCTAGTTCGGCTATCTGTATAAAGCCGGACGGGAGCAAGAGAACAACAAGACAATAGCTAGAAGCCAAGTCGCCGAGAAGTTCATCCTCACGGAGTTAGCGAAACCATACTCACAATTGTACTCTGTTACTTTAGGCTTCAGCCCTGATTTTAGTGAGATTGCGGGAGTAGGAACGCCGCCATAGTCGCGACGTACCAAACCTGGGTAAATCGTGTCCTCGTTTCTTGTTCTCACACGTTCTCCGAAGGTTCTACCAGTAGGATTATGGCACCCCCGTTCATGATCCTAACTACGAAGTCTTGACAGTTGGCACCCACCGTGGGGCCAGCAGCGTCGGGACTTAAGTTTCGAGCGAGAATACTCGGCGGAATCGGCAGCACGATCACTGTCGGAAGCCCGGAATTCGACGGAAACGTCGGACGCTTCCTCAACAACGGATCCTATATGCCGGCACGAAATCACCTGGTAAGTGCTTGGGTCTTGCCAATCGGATCTGCTAATGTTTTTATCAGTTTGACAGCAGAAGCAATGGGATTCTGTGGTGGAAGCAACTTCATCCCACCCGCCCTATGCCCAATAGATGAAGGCTTCAATGCATGACTCTACTCAGATCTTCCCTACTCATACATAGGGGCATATCAAAACTCAATAACTGCATATTTCCAACACATGACTGGATCTGCCGCCTCTTCGGAGATGCATGCAGCCAGATCGCACTTCGTTGGCATAGTGCAGTCAGGGATCACCGAAAAAATGGAAGACGACAATCCCGTGGAAAAGGCAGAAAATACCAACCCCACAGATAAAGTGGAAGATTCGACATCCACCAATCAGGCGATGAACTCGAAAGATGAGTCCATACTAGCTGCTATTGAGACAAGATTGGACTCGGAAACCGGATCTGCAGGATACAACACAGATCCCGAGGATGAAGATGAGGACGCCTTCGAAAGAAAGGTGAAATCCATGCAGGCAACCTTCCATGAAGTACTCATGGCAAAACCAACCGGAAATTCGGATGCCGAAGAGGAAGAGGAAGAAGACCCCAAGACACCTCTGCCAAATAATGAGGAAGAAGGAGAAGAGGAGGACGGTGAAGTAAGTACGACCTATCCTGACGTCAAGGAATTTATGGAAGATGAACCAAACATAAAACCTCCATCTTCTAAGAAGAAAAAGAAGTCCTCCAGGAAGCTGCTTGCCAAATATCAGAAGAAAAAGATGGAGAAATTGGCAGACATTGCCAACCAAAACCTGGAAGTTGGAGGTAGCAGTGGCGTAAAATTGGCAGAGAAGGAAAAGATTGAAATCCCTATTCCGCAAATGTCGAACAGGAAGTGATCAATTTGATCCAAACCCTTGTTGCACGAGGTGAACCACCGGAAGTGCTGGAAGCCAGAAGGCAGGCCATAATCTGGCAGCAATAACATTTGTTCTGAACTCGAGAAAACCTCCTCAAACCCCAAGATGATATCAAAATACAGTAGGAATAAATCGAGGAATATGAATGAAGGAATAGATCTGGAATTAAACCCACACGGTTACCTGGAATTTCAAAGCCGGAAGAACTGCCACCAAGACAACCGTTTGCAAACCCGTCCTGGCAAAGGCAAGTTAACAACACAAATACTAGGGTGAATACATATATAAGACTGTAGCCAAAAACGCAGAGGCCGCGTTCTCCATACTCAACGATGACCTATACTCCAATGATGAAAAGCTGAGGGAGTGTATGCTTTCTTAGGAAAAGCATTACAATAGCAACAGCGAGGACAAGCACGTTCTGACAAGCTACATGATGATTCAGCCTTGTGCAAAACTGCCACGTGAGCCGGGAAGTGCTACGCCTTGATGGTGCCTTGACGGGGAGACTTCTTGATGATGATGAATTTTAAGTCCCCGACAACGGCGCCAGAAATTCTTGATGCTTGTGATGGCGTGTTGGGAACCCCAAGAGGAGGGTGTGATGAGTACAGCGGGAAGAATTTCTCTCAGTTAAGAACCAAGGTTATCAATCCAGTAGGAGAAAGAGGATCTTCGGAAGGTTGATGCCACTGACGGTGGTGATGGCGCCTCACCGGTGTCAGCAACAACACGGAACCTGCACACAACACAACCAAAATACTTTGTCCCAACGGTATAGTGAGGTTGTCAATCTCACCAGTCTTGCTGAAAACAAAGATTAGACGTATAGTGTGGAAAATGGTGTATGCTTGCAGTAAGTAAAGAAAGCAGGGAATTGTGGTGGTTTGTTTAACAGTGTAGGAAAATGGACCAGGGTTCATAGGTTCACTATTGATGCCTCTCCATAAAAGATAGCATGCTGGGTGAACAAATTAAAGTTGGGCAATTGACAAATAGAGGTTGCACCTTAGTGCACATTCATGACATGATGACTACTATGATATTTAGTGCGGGAATTACAACAATATACATAGACCATAATCCAACTGCATCTATGACTAATAATCCACCCTTAGGTTATCATCCGAACCCCTTAGGTATTAAGTTGCAAGCAACAGATAATCGCATTAAGAAATGTGTGTAATGTAAGCAATGATTGTGCACGCGGGCACTCACACCGCTGTTTTCTCCCTAGTGGCAACATCACATCCTCCCCCGTCATGTTTCTGTCACTCGAGCATAGGAGAAAAGGAGGCATGAATCCAACTATCGATCATAAATACTCCCTCTTGGAGTCACTAGCAACTACTTGGCCAGAGCAACCACTAGCAGCGGAAAGCATGCAAGATCACGAATAACATATGCAATAAAGACTATAATCAACTTGACACAAGTTCAATATTCATCGGATCCCAGCAAACATAGCACATAGAATTACATAAGAACAATCTCGATCATGTTAGGCAGCTCACGAGATCTAAACGTTGAGGCATAGGAGGAGAAGACAACCATCTAGCTACTGCTATGGACCCGTAGTCCAAGGATGAACTACTCACGCATCACTCCGGAGGAAGGCATGGTGATGAAGAGGCCTTCGGTGATGATCTCCTCTCCGGCAGGGTCCCAGGAGACAGCTTCAGAACCCCCCTGATCTAGGGTTGACGACGACGGCGGCTGTGGAACTTTTCGGGGATTTTTTATTAGGTACCTAGGGTTTTCCTTCGGAGGGGAATAAATAGGCGAAAGGGCGACGTCGGACCCCAGGCGCGGCCAAGGGGGCCCGCGCCTGGCTATGGTGAGGGCCCCCTGGTGCCCGTGTTCGACTCCTCTTCTAACTTTTGGATGCTTCCGAGGAAAATAGGAACTTCAGGATTCGTGGGGTCCAATTCCGAGAATATTTCCAGAACAACTTTTCTAAAATAAAAAACAACAGAAAACAGGGAACTTGCACTTGGCATCTTGTTAATAGGTTAGTCTCAGAAAACATGTAAAAATGCTATAAATAAGGGAGAAAACAAGTAGCAATTGGCATAATATCAACATGGAACATCAGAAATTATAGATACGTTGGAGACGTATCAGGGAGCACTTGACCCAGGCGAACCCGGAGATTCAGGTGATTCGAAAGGAAAGAAGAGAGATCCCAAGAAGGACAAGAAAATCCCGGATAACAAGGATGCAGCGTCCAGAACAGGATCCCATTCGCCGAAAGGCAGAAATAATGCAAAACCCCGTGATGACAAAGAACGGGAGGAGAAAAACCGGAATGACGAAAAAACAATGCCGCCTCCGAGATACCCGGCCAATAAAGCCGAAAGATACGACAACCCTCACAGGCATGAGAGATCTCGAACCCATCCTAGAAATAAGGAGCGTGCGAGGAGTAGAAATCCACCTCACTCCAAAGTACGGGATGTTGGAATAAATTACGACGATCCCAGAAAAGCGTATTCATGCAACAACGGACCAGAGCGGAGCAGATCCCCCTCCGTCCATTCAGCTGGAAGGTATTCTACACACGCCGATAAGGCGGAAAGAGATGATTTGTATTTCGGTCCAAAGTGTTTCACTGATAGGATCCGGAGAATCGGTCTACACTCTTGCTTTGCCAAAGTATACCGGAAGTACAAACCCGGATACATGGCTCTCTGATTATTATACTGTCGTCCAGATCAACAAAGGAACAGACCTGGAAGCCGTAAAATTCCTGCTTAATGTTGCTGAATGGAGCTCGCGATTGGATTAACGACCTTTTGTCAAGAATGGTGGATAGCTAGGAGGATATGGCTAGAGTTTTCACTCAGCACCTCCGGAGTACGTATAAACTCCCCAAGAGCATCAACCAGCTGAACCGTTGTGGCCAATATGAGGATGAGTCATATGTTGACTTTATCTCATGCTGGACAACAGTGGAGAATAGTTTCTCTGGAGTTAGTGATGTACGGGCAAGGCATGCTTTCATCAATGGCTTAAAACCCGGTCTTGTACCGTTCATGGTTGGTTCGAAATAGCACAAGGACTTGGGGTCTATGCTCACAACCGCCAATGAGCATGCAGCGGCCGAAGACGACATTAGAGAGAGATGCGGAAATATAGATGCTTAGGTTCAAGCCAAAAAGGCGTCTCGTTCTAAAAAGAAGGCTACTCCAGAAGCACAGCCAAAATCCAAAGAAGTAAACATAGCCTTTGGAAAGGATAATGGCAGCAGATGGAAGGGCAAAAGCACAGAAAGCAGGGAGCCTATCTCCTACTCCAAGGAAGAGTGGGAAAAAATTATGTTGGAATCATGTGTCCACCATTCGCAATTTGGAAAACCTACCCATACAAACGTGCAATGCCGGCTTAATAAGCATATGAAAGGCAGCGCAGGATCCGGGAACAAAGGAAAGAATTCCAAAAGAAAGTTCAACAAGCAAAATCCAGAAGCTGACAAAAACGAAATCGAGTCTGATACTGATGACAAAATCCAGGAACAACAACGGAAAGGCGAACCCAAGTTCCCAAGAGTCGAAGGAGAATGTAACCTAACTTTCCTTGCGACTCCATCGACAAAACAGGCAAAATGAACGCTACGAGAAATCAATGCGGTCATGCCTCCAACCCCAAAGTACTTGAAGTATTCAAAGATGCCAATTAGTTGGGATCAGTCAGATCATCCCGGTAATATCCCAAAACCCGGCACACCCGCTTTGGTTGTAAGCCCTATTGTTCAAAACACTAGGCTCAAAAGGGTGCTGGTGGACGGAGCATCAAGCATCAATATCATGTACTTGAGTACTCTTGAAAAATTGCATCTCTCACAAACCCAGCTTAGGCATAGCAATGTGCGTTTTCACGGCATTGTTCCTGGCAGACAAGCACAGTCCCAAGGAGAAATTTACCTAGAAGTAACCTTCGGAAAGGCAGAGCACTTTCGCCAAGAGACAATTTCGTTTGAGGTGGTACCATTCAAAAGTGTGTACCACATAATACTCGGACATCCAGCTTTCGCCAAATTCATGGCGAGGTCATGCTACATCTACAACAAGCTCAAGATGCCAGGGCCAAAAGGTGGCGTAATCAGCATTGCAGGAAACTTCAAGCTGGCAATCGAGCTAGAGCTGGGAAACGCCTTGTGCGTCGAACATGTAATACGAAAAGAGGAGCTGAAGGAGCTGGCTAAAGATGTATCGCCGACAGGAAAAGAAAGCCGGAAGCCAGTAGACAGTTTCAAAGCGTCTGAGAATACAAAGCAGATCATACTGGATCCCAAAGAACCCACAAAGTTCATCATGGTGGGAACATGAATGACTGACGAATAGGAAAGCGCGTTCATCAAGTTTCTCCGTGAGAACTGGGATATTTTTTCCTGGTGTCCTGCTGATATTCCAGGTGTACCTAGGGAACTTGCTGAGCATCAATTGAAGGTTATTCCAGGATCAAAACCCGTCAAACAAGGTCTCCGTCGTTTTGATGGAAGAAGGCGGAAGGCTATTAGCAAGGAAATTATCCGGGTTTTAGCAGCTGACTTTATCCGGGAAGTCATACATACTGATTGGTCTGCGAACCCAGTATTAGTCTCGAAGAAGGATAGTATTATTCTTAGGACGTGCATAGATTACACAGGTTTTGACAAGTTGTGCCCAAAAGATAGGTTCGCGTTACCGCGAATCGATCAAATAATAGATGCCACTATTGGATATGAGCTTTTATACTTTTGGACGCTTATTCCGGGTATCATCAAATACGCATGAAAGAAGAAGACCAAATAAAAACCTCTTTCATAACTCCCTATGGAACAAATTATTACATAACCATGCCTTTTGGCCTAAAGAATGCTGGAACCACATACCAGTGTTGCATGCAAAGATGCTTGCATAATCAAATAGGTAAAAACGTCCATGTTTACGTGGACGATATTGCCGTCGTGTCCAAGGAAAAACATACGCTCCTTGAGGATCTACGATAAACCTTCGACAATCTCCGCACTTACAAAATGAAGTTAAATCCAATAAAGTGCGTATTCGGGGTTCCCTCGGGAAAACTTCTAGGTTTCATTGTCTCTCACAGAGGAATAGAAGTAAACTCGGAAAACATCAAAGCAATTTTGAACATCAAAAGACCTACGTGTCTAAAATAAGTTCAAATATTGACGGGTTCTGCAGCCACTGTAAGCAGGTTCATAAGCCGACTTTGTGACAAGGCTCTGCCATTATACAAATTGTTGAAAAAATCCTACAAATTTGAGTGGACAGAAGAGGCGGACAAAACATTAACCCAGTTAAAGGAAACTTTGATGAAATCTTCGATTTTGGCATCCCCAAAATACTAAGAATCCATGTTACTGTATCTCACAACAACAAACAGAATTATTAGTGCGGTGATAATTGTGGAAAGATGGAAATGCGAACAAAGTATTCCAGATCAGCATCTAGTGTACAACGTCAGCGAAGTATTCTTGGAGTCAAAACAAAGGTATCCACATTATCAAAAGCTGTCATATGGCATATTTTTTGCATCTCGAAAACTCCGCATTATTTCCAAGGACATTCCATAACAGCGGTAAGCAAAGCACCACTAGGGGATATTATAAACAATGCGGATGCACCCGGCCGAGTAGCCAAGTGGGGGCATTGAGCTTGCTGCGTTCGACATTAAGTACCAACCCCGGACGTCGATTAAATCTCAGGTGTTGGCAGATTTTGTAGCTGATTGGACAGAAGCAATGGAAAACACATCAATGCCAGAGTCGGAATATTGGATAATGCATTTCGATGAATCCAAAATAAAAGAATTCGCTGGTGCTGGTGTGGTGCTGAAATCGCCAAAAGGCGACACAACGTAATATGTATTACAAATTGATACGTCTCCAACGTATCTATAATTTCTGATGTTCCATGTTGATATTATGCCAATTACTACATGTTTTCCGTATGTTTTCCTACGTTTTCTTATGTTTTCTGGGACTAACCTATTAACAAGATGCCAAGTGCCAGTTCCCTGTTTTCTGCTGTTTTTAGTTTCAGAAAATTTGTTCTGGAAATATTCTCGGAATTGGAAAATTCGAAGCTCAGAAGTCTTAGAAGTCCCGGAAGCATCCAGAAGTCCCGAAGAGCCCCGGAGTGGGGCCATAGTGTGGCCACACCATGGAGTGGTGCAGGTCCCCCCTGGCCGCGCCACGTAGGGGTGTGGGCCCCCTGGCCACCTCCCGGCATCGCCCTTTCGCCCATATATACTCCCCGAGGCATAAACCCTAGGAGAATCGACATTCTCCGCAAAATACATCCGTAGCTCCGCCGCCGCTGCCGACAAGTTTCGGGGGACAGATCTCTGTTCTGGCACCCTGCTGGGACGGGGAAGTGCCCCCGGAAGTCATCTCCATCGACTCCACCGCCATCTCCATCGCCGTTGCTGTCTCCTATGATGAGGAGGGAGTAGTTCTGCCCCGAGGCTGAGGGCTCTACCGGTAGCTATGTGGTTCATCTCTCTCTCTCCATGGTATGATCTTTATGTGATTATGAGCTTTGTAATCTAGTTGAGTATGTAGATGGATCTTCATCTGTTATGCTACTCAAGTGGTTTTGTTATCTCCGTAAACACTTTGATCACGGGGTAAAGGTGATAGTGTGTGCACCGTGTGGTTTAGCATGATATTTATATCTTGTGTTGGAAGATGAACCTATGAAATTGTGTCATTTGTTTAGTACTAATTTATGGCGCTCGTAGTGACACTAGGGGTGACCTAGAGAGAGAATATAGACTTGAGGAGTGCTGTTAAAGCCCTACGCAATGATTAGTGTTCATTATTCGACCGGAGAGTGGTTCGGAGTAGCATAGTGAAGAGATGATATTTATGCATTCAATTATGTTTTCATTGTTGAGAGTGTCCTGTAGTGAAAGTAGGAGCCCTAGGCCTTATTTCCAAGCATAGAAACAACGTCTTTCCGCCTGTTCTGCTACATGTTTGCTTGCTGCCATATTTATTTCAGATTGTTATTATCAATTATAATCATCCATACTGCTTGTATTTTACTCTCTCTTTGCCGAACTAGTGCACCTATATACCTGACAAGTATATTGGGTGTGTTAAGGACACAAGAGACTTCTTGTATCTTGATTGCAGGGTTGCTTGAGAGGGATATCTTTGACCTCTACCTCCCTGAGTTCGATAAACCTTGGGTGATCCACTTAAGGGAAACTTGCTGCTGTTCTACAAACTTCTGCACTTGGAGGCCCAACACTGTCTACAAGAATAGAAGCGTGCGTAGACATCAAGCTATTTTATGGCGCCGTTGCCGGAGAGGTAAGGTAAAAGGTTCTCACATCCTCGGGTGTGAGTGCTCGAAGTTATTTCCTTTATATTCTGCAATTATATCTTTTTGTTTCTTGTTTTCACTAGTTAGGCTTATTTTTACTCGCTTCTTGTTTTTATTTTTACTAGTAGTCTTAATGGAAAACAACAAAAATATGATAGAACTTTATAATATTTATCTTGAATTAGCACATGATGCTTTTGAAGAGAAAATTAAAAAACCTATGGAAGTTTGTTTGCATAATAGTGATAGCAATGTCATTAGCATTAATTATTTGGATACCATTATTTCTAGTACTATGGAAAATTCTAAGCTTGGGGAAGCTAGTTTTATAAACTTTTTAGTTTTCCAGCTTTAGAGGAGAAAATTTGCTCTGATAAAACTTTATCTCCCATATGTGATAAACCTAATGATGCTTGTGATATTTTAAATCCTCCTACTGAAAGCATTCCTTTTAAAATACCCAAGAAAATTGTTGAACTTGTCATGGATAACCGTTATTTTGGAGATGGAACTGTCCATCCTAGTGATCATTTACACTTTATGCATGAATTATGCGAGTTATTCAAGTGTGCAGGTATCTCAACGGACCAAGTTAAGACGAGGCTATTCCCTTTGTCACTTGAGGACAAAGCAAGGGAGTGGTATAAACTACTAGATGATCCTCATCATTTGGAGTGGAAGGAACTTGAATCTCTCTTTTACTCTAAATTTTATCCTCCTCATGAACTATATTTAGATAGGAATTACATTTATAATTTTTGGCCTCATGATGGAGAAAGCATTGCCCAAGCTTGGGGAAGACTGAAAAAATTAATACTCAAATGTCCTAACCATGAGCTTCTTGAGGAAATAATTGTTACTAATTTTTATGCAAGGCTTTCAGGACATTGGAAGGATTATCTAGATGCCTGTTCAGAGGGTTCTTTTTGTAGTAAGAAGGTTGAAGCTAAGTGGGATCTTCTTGAGGGTATTTGAATCAATAGTGAAAATTGGAATAACAACCAAGGTAAAGAGTCAAGTATAAACTATGAGTATGATTGCATTAAGACTTTTGCTGAAACTGCTGATTTTCATGAGCTTAATGCTAAATATGGTCTTGATCCTCAAATAGTTGTTGGTTGGTATAGATCCTTTGATTCTTATCTTAATATTACTAAAGAAAATTGGGACATATACCATGAACCATTTAAAGACACTTGCATGGAAAATGAAATTGTTATCGATGATTGCAATAAACATGCTCAAACTTCTGAAGGTACTATTTCTTATAAGCGTGTTAATTTTTGTGGAGCAATTAGACCTTGTGAAAAGAATCAAATTGAAGAAGAATATTGTATCCATCATAGGAATGAAAAAACTATATTGTGGAGTAGGGCTCTAGATGATCTTGGTGAAAAAGTTTGTGCCCTCTATCCTTTTATTTGTGAACTTTGCTATAAAGTGGGTAATTTTAATTTCCAATGCTCACGCCATGATAGTAGCCTTTCGAATCCTATGAGTACTACAAGTTTGTATTGTGATGACATGATCACCCCTAATGAGCATGATGAAATTACATTATTTTTGGGGTGTGAAGAGTTACTAAGAAAAACTTCTTTGATAGATATGAGTGCTTTTGATATGAATAGTGTCTTGCATGAATGCCATCTTTATTGTGTTGATAATTGCCATGCAAATACTTACATACAAAATATTATAGAAGAGGAGACTTTACCAAAATATGACAGGAGTAATATGTATTTTGTTCTTATTAATGAAGAGGAGAAATACTCCAAGGTTCTTTCTATTGTTCCTAATAATAAACCAGGGTATGTGGAGAAGCTCCCTTTTAAGACTCTCCCTCCTAAAGAGGGGAAGAAGAGGAATAAGAAGAAGAGGAGGAGTAAAAAGAGAGAGAGGTAACAATATCTCCCCCTAAGCATGCTGCTCATATTTCAGCTTTTGCTGACGAGTCTGACCTCGATGATTTTCCCATGCCTGTTATTTATGAAAGTGGTCATGATTGGGAGAAACACACTACTTTTGATATTAAAAATTTGTTTGGTACCAATTCTGAAAATGATGATAATAATTGTTGTACTATTAGTACCATCCATGTTCCTTCCAATGATGATATAGAAAGCTCTAAGCTTGTGGATGACGTGTTTGAAAATCCCTTTGCTATTAATAATTATATGCTTGATACATCTCCTCCTAGTAAAAATGATGATATGTTTAAAAATGAACGCATTTTGGAACACAACTATTTTATTGCTTGTGATGATACTATGCCTCCAATATATGATGATTGCAATGATGAATATGACATTTTTAGTCCACCTACTATTGAGGAGAAAATTAATTATGTTTTCAACATGCCTCCAGTCTTTGATAATTATTATAAAGAAAGTTATAGCATAGGCTATAATTACAATCATTCTCATGAAACTTGCCATAATTATGGTGGGATTGCCCAAAACCATCTCTTTAATATGCAACTTGTCTATCATGTTCAATTTCTTTATGATAATCCTACTCCCGTTGTTATTAATAAGAATGACTACGCTTATGTGGAGAGTAATAATTCTTTTATGCATGTGGCTCATGATAAGAATGTTATATCTGATAGTTATATTTTTAATTTTATACATGATGCTACTGAAAGTTATTATGAGAGAGGGAAACATGTTTTTACGCATCTCAACAATATGAAGTTTCCCCTCTTTATGTTGAAATTTTTGATGTTGCACTTATTTTGTTATCTATGCTAGTCACTTTGTGCTTCGTTGACTTGTTTTTCTACAAGATTATTTTTCATAGGAAGTGGGTTAGGCTTAAATATGTTTTATATTTTCATCTTTATGCTCTCTTATTGTTCTTCAACTCTTATTCTTACGTGAGCATCTTTTAAAAATCACTATGCCTAGCTGAAAGGCGTTAAAGAAAAGCGCTAACGGAGACAACCCGTTTTATTTCGCTGTTTTCAACCCATTTTCTTTGGTGTACTTTGCACCTGGGTGTTGTATATTTCCCTAGAAACCTCTCTGTATCTTTTCTTTTGAGTTTTTGTTGAGCCAAGTAAAACCTCTAGTGGAAAGTTGAGCCTATATTTCGGATTTCTGCGTAGGAAACAGATTTCTGCTGTCCACTGTTTATTCCGTATAAAATCACAGAAAATTTAAAATGACCTGAGCTTTTTGGTGATTAATCCTGAGTTATATACGCAACTTTTCTTAGAATACCACTTTTTGATTTGAGCAATAGAAGATTCTTGAAAAAATCGATCTTTACCTGTTGTTCTGTTTTGACAGATTTCTGCCATTTATCGCATTTGCATCTTAATCTCTTTCTTTTGGTGTTCCTTTGAGAAAAAGAGTTTTAAAAGAAGTTGTGACAGTAGCTAATGTGTTTTTGAGTGTTAGGCTTCTGTTGAAACTGAAGCATGTGAATTTATTATTTCGATTGCACTAACATTGCTAATAAAGATTGTGAGAATTTTGGTGTGAAGGAAGTTTTCAAGGGTCAAGAGAAGAGGATGATATAATGTGATCAAGAAGAGTGAAGAGCCTAAGCTTGGGGATGCCCCGGAGGTACATCCCAGCAAATTTCAAGAATACTCAAGCGTCCAAGCTTGGGGATGCCCAAGGCATCCCCTTCTTCATCAACAAATTATGAGGTCATTTCTAGTGAAACTATATTTTTATTCGGTCACATCTTATGTGCTTTACTGGGAGCGTCTTTTATTTTTGCTTTCAGTTTGTTTAGTTTTATTTGCTGCAGTTTATGGTTGGATCTTATCGTACTTATGTGGGAGAGAGATACGCTCCGTTTTCATTGCTTAGAACACTCTAGTTTCATTCTTATTGTTCTGTGAGTGTTCACTTTTTGCCATTACTGTGTTTAGCCTTTGTTTTCATGCATCTATTCTTCAGAGCTGTTACCTTTTGTAGTTAGGTAGTTCTCATATGTGTGTTTGCTTGGAAATAGGAATGCTTATGTGGTACTTGGTATAGTGGAACAATTTGCATGGCCTTGTAGATCACTAAACTCCTTCAATTGAATCACTTTTGTTCTTTTGAGATATTAATTTGCTTAATGGATAAACATGAAGGACTAATATGTATAAACTTTTAATGGTTGGTCTAAGAAACTTAAAACTGTGCCACACTTAAATTACCAGCTGATAGAAACAATAGTATATGATTGCTACGAGTGATACATTTCTGATCGGCCTTTTGTTACGCGCTACGGTCGGGGTAGCTAACAGTGACTTGTCACTGCCACGGACCCTCTTGGAGTGATTTGCACTTTGCCTTGTAAGATGATTTGTTTGCTGCAATCTTTTAACTTGGGAGTCTATGTTGCGGTTCCTGGCACTTCCACCATCCATATTTGCTAGCCTCTTCGGTACTGTGCATTGCCCTTTCTCATATTGAGATTTGGTGCAAACTTCACCAGTGCATCCAAATCCCGTGGGAGGACTTTGTTCTCCTACACATAAGCCCATATATTCTTCCTCAAAACAGCAACCATACCTACCTATCATGGCATTTCCATAGCCATTCCGAGATATATTGCTGCACAACATCCACCTCCATTATGTTACTTGATGATAAGCTTCATGGTTATTTATGCATACTGCTACACTGGCAGGAGCATGCAGTTAGAGACATCAGAGATATTTCTTTATGAGTTATGAGTACTAAAAGTGTGATGATTCATTGTAATATAGGATGTTTCCCCTACCGGTGAGGCTAAAAAAAATTAAAAAGCCCAAAAAGAAAAGAAAAAAGGGCCAAAGAGAGAATAAAGAGAGAGGGGGCACATCACTATCCTTTATACCACACTTGTGCTTCATGTTTAGCACTAATACTTCAGTTTGAAGAGAGTTTTCATATTATTATCATTCATAACTATGTGGGGAACTTTACATTATAGAACTTGGCTTGTATATTCCAATGATGAGCCTCCTCAAATGAGCTCTAGGTCTTCGCGAGCAAGCAAGTTGGATGCACCCCCACTAGTTCCATTGGAGCTTATAGCTCTATGTGCATCCGTTGTGTGGCAATCCCTACTCCTTGCATAGCTTTGGTTGTAAGACTTTTTCTTGTCTAATGACCACTTTCATCTTTGTGAGCCTTTATTCCATTGACCTTCCAAACCCCCCATAATGTTCTCTTAGCCATAACATCCCGGTGCCAGGGACCAACGCATAACACTTGCTTGTTCAAATAGTTTAAGATTCAAGCATTGCATCGTGTGGAAAGCTTGACTTTATCCAAACAGGGGTTGTGAAGATCGTTTGACGTGCATGATATTGTTGTTCTTGAAAGCTTAAATCATCTCTAATAAACTTTGCACGGTTGATAGTCTTTTAGTATTGATTCATTAAAAGTTTTGCTTCTTTCTTCTTATTTATGCATTACTTGTTGATATCAAATATAGATCACAACTTTAGTTCATTTGATCCTAGTTTACATGCTCTACTTTACATATTATGATCAAGATTGTGTGGTAGCATGTCGCCTCAGAAATTATTTTGTTTTATCATTTACCTACTCGAGGACGAGTAGGAACTAAGCTTGGGGATGCTTGATACGTCTCCAACGTATCTATAATTTCCGATGTTCCATGTTGATATTATGTCAATTGCTACATGTTTTCCGTATGTTTTCCTACGTTTTCTTATGTTTTATGGGACTAACCTATTAACAAGATGCCAAGTGCCAGTTCCCTGTTTTCTACTATTTTTAGTTTCAGAAAAGCTGTTCTGGAAATATTCTCGGAATTGGAAAATTCGAAGCTCAGAAGTCTTAGAAGTCCCGGAAGCATCCAGAAGTCCCGAAGAGCCCCGAAGTGGGGCCATAGTGTGGCCACACCATGGAGTGGTGCAGGTCCCCCCTGGCCGCGCCACGTAGGGGTGTGGGCCCCCTGGTCACCTCCCGGCATCGCCCTTTCGCCCATATATACTCCCCGAGGCATAAACCCTAGGAGAACCGACCTTTTCCGCAAAATACATTTGTAGCTCGGTTGTCGCCGCCGACAAGTTTCGGGGGACAGATCTTTGTTCTGGCACCTTGCCGGGATGGGGAAGTGCCTCCGGAAGTCATATCCATCAACTCCACCACCATCTCCATCGCCGTTGTTGTCTCCTATGATGAGGAGGGAGTAGTTCTCCCCGAGGCTGAGGACTCTACCGGTAGCTATGTGGTTCATCTCTCTCTCCATGGTGTTATCTTTATGTGATCATGAGCTTTGTAATCTAGTTGAATATGTAGATGGATCTTCATCTGTTATGCTACTCAAGTGGTTTTGTTATCTCCGTAAACACTTTGATCACGGGGTAAAGGTGATAGTGTGGGCACCGTGTGGTTTAGCATGATATTTATATCTTGTGTTGGAAGATGAACCTATGAAATTGTGATGTTTGTTTAGTACAAATTTATGGCGCTCGTAGTGACATTGGGGTGCCCTAGAGAGGGAATATAGACTTGAGGAGTGCTGTGAAAGCCCTACGCAATGATTAGTGTTCATTATTCGACCGGAGAGTGGTTCGGAGTAGCATAGTGAAGAGATGATATTTATGCATTCAATTGTGTTTTCATTGTTGAGAGTGTCCTCTAGTGAAAGTAGGAGCCCTAGGCCTTATTTCCAAGCATTGAAACATCGTTTTTCCGCCTGTTCTGCTACATGTTTGCTTGCTGCCATATTTATTTCAGATTGTTATTATCAGTTATAATCATCCATACTGCTTGTACTTTACTCTCTCTTCGTCGAACTAGTGCACCTATATACCTGAAAAGTATATTGGGTGTGTTGGGGACACAAGAGACTTCTTGTATCTTGATTACAGGGTTGCTTGAGAGGGATATCTTTGACCTCTACCTCCCTGATTTTGATAAAACCTTGGGCGATCCACTTAAGGGAAACTTGCTGCTGTTCTACAAACCTCTGCACTTGGAGGCCCAACATTGTCTGCAAGAATAGAAGCGTGCATAGACATCACAAATACACTTCAATACCAGCAACAATGTGGCAGAATACGAAGCACTGCTTCATGGCTTGCACATTGCAAAATAAATAGGCATCAAACTCATACTTTGCTACGAAGACTCGGATCTAGTACAACACGAGCTGAACAGAACATGGGATGCTAAAAGCCCCATAATCCCCGAATATCGGAGAACAATCGACGAGTTCGACATTTGCTTCCTAGGATTTGAGGTATATCACGTCAAACGGGAAGAAAACTGGAACACGGATGCTCTGGCCTGAATGGGCTCGGAAAGGGTGAAAACATTGCCACCTGGTGTATTCGTCCAGCATATGTACGAACCATCCATAAAAGGCGGAGATGTTGATTATCACATAGTTTCCGAGTCAATATAAGTTCTGCTTGTTAACCCGGAGTGGAAAATTCCATACTTGAATTTCTTAGTTGATCAGAAGTTCCCGGACGGAGCAGATGAAGTCTTGCAAAGCCAGATAAAACGCCCAGGCAAATGATACCCGGTAATCAATGGTTCCATGTATAAACGCGACACTATCGGAATTTTTTCAGCGATGTATTTCGCCAAAAGAAGGACGACGAATTCTGCAAGAAATTCATGCTGGAGATTGCGGACATCATGCTCAATCAAAAAGCATAGTTAAGAAAGCATTCCGGGCAGGGTTTTTCTGGCTTACGGCCAAGACAGATGCAGAGCACATAGTTAACACATGTGCTGGATGTCAGTGTTATGTCAAGCAGACAAATATGTTGTCTCAAGCACTCAAGACTATCCCGATAACATGGTCGTTCGCGGCCTGGGGGCTAGATATGATGGGGCCATTCAAAACTACAAGAGGCGGACTCACGCATCTACTCGCAGTAGATAAGTATACCAAGTGGGTGGAGGCTATACCCATAAAAGAACTTGACGATGTGACCACCAGCATTTCTCCCTTTTTTTCTACCCGAGGCTTTGCAACATTTCAAAATCGGAGGAATTTCGTCATTGACATTGTCATGCGATATGGCGTCCTACATAGTATAATCACGGATAACGGGACAAACTTTGCAATTGGAGAGCTGGCAAACTATTGTCGGCAAACAGGGATTCGCCTAGATCTTGCATCTCTTGTGCACCCACAATCCAATGGCCAGGTTGAACGCATGAATAGTTCAATCTTTCAAGGAATATGCCCAAGACTCAAAACTTCTCTTCACAGAGCAGCTGGAGAATGGGTAGAAGAATTGCCTTCCGTGCTTTATAGTATTCGAACGACGCCAAATAGATCAACAGGGCATACGCCTTTTTTTCTTGGTCTATGGCGCAGAAGTAGTGTTTCCAATGGACATGATCCATGATAGCCCAAGAGTGCAGTCATACGATGAGTCGGATGCCAAAAATGCGCATCAGGATGCCGTCGATCTTTTAGAAGAAGAGCGAGAACTTGTATTGCAAAGATCCACCATTTATCAGCAGGGTTTACGGCGATATCATAGCCGGAAAATTAAAGACCAATCTTTTAAAGAAGGTGATTTAGTGCTAAGATTGGTACAGTATAGAAAGCACAAGCTAGCCCAAATCTAGGAAGGACCATTTTTCATCAGCAAAGCTATGAATCATATTACCTTGTAGATATCCGGGATACAGAAGATGACCCGAAAAGATCCAACCGCAAGAGGAAAAGAAGCATAGTTATAGAACTAGGAGTGACAAACAGGCCTTGGAGCATCCAGCAGTTACGTCCCTTCTATACTTAGTTTAATTCTGTGTAAACATTATTGAGATCATGAAATAAAGTCATCGGAAATGCATGCAAAATTGTTTTTCTGTCTTCTATTGTTCAAAGCATGTTCCGTCTTTTATATTTCCCAATGATCTTTGTTAACCCGAATTGTCCCTGCGAGCTCAGAGTTACAAAACTGAATGCTTTTAGCCTAGGAAGGCTACATAACACCAGATTGTGCCTGCGTGCCTGGATTCATATTTCCAAATTCCTTATTATTCCTAACTATTATCTGATTGTTTGTTTTGTTAGATCACTTGATCTAGTAAGTAAAGTGCCAAGGTATAATCCATGATTCCAAGTTTCAACTGATTAATTACTTAACCCGGTCACTTGGCGTGAAGATTGCATACTTTTGGAGTCACTTCAACACTAAGGAAAGTCAAAGCATACAAACGAGATAACTTAGAAGAAAAGGAGTTAAAACTATTAAACTTGCAAAGCTGGATTTTACTGCAAAGGGCTAATACTATTTATATAGAATACAGAATGCATTACATATGAGTTTTACATCATAAGAGTAAGTAATGCATTCTACTGGCTATTGGCTCCGTAGGTTCAGACGGCATCCATGAAGTCGTCAACTTTGTCTTCGTCGCTATCACTCGGATTCTCCGGAGTTGATGGAATTTCTTCCTCCGGGTAGAATGTCGAGGTAGAAACCATCCGGGCTATCTTGAAAGCATGCCCCTTGATAGACTCAAATATTTCCGCCCTTTGAGTCTCGGTATATCCCTGGGGAATACCGGTGGCGATGCGCCAAGACTTGGCGGTGGTGTAGTGCATTTTCATAAGCCCTAAGGCCATGCGCACTCCACCGCGGGCGATAAACTTGAGCCAATTCTCGCGTTGGTTGGCAACTTCCGCGAAATCTTCCGGAAGCCGGCTAGCTTCTGAGAACTCGTTGATTTTGTCTAGAATGCACTTACTCATAAGTAGCATTCCGACATTCTTCAACTCGGCGACGAAGGTCCCGAAAGCCCAGATGCGATCGATCCGAGAGATGAGAGGATTTCCCTCTGTTATTAAAAACAGAGGAGAAAATATTAGAAATACACAAGGGAAAAAGAACACATTCGGTAAAACAAAAGTAAAACTTGGTAAATGGTCAGAAAAGCTTACCAAGAATCTTGTCCATCTCAGCGACTTCTTCAAGTCGTTGGTGAAGAGAAGATTCGAGATCTTGGATGGTCTTCTTATCTTTCTCGGCTTGCGACGAAGCCCGAGACTCAGATAAGCCAGTTGGCTTTCCTCCAAATATTTCTAAAGATTTACATTGATCTTGTAAAGCTCCGAGTTCTCTTTACGGAGGTTCTGGGATTTCCCACCATCTTCAACAATTTGCTTAGCTTTGGCCAAAGAGGCTGAAAAGAAAAGGTGGAAAAAATTCACGCGAAAAGTACTTAAGGGAAAATTCGCAAGATCAGAATCAAAATACAAGGAAAGAATAATATGCTTACCGGCATTCTCCTTCAGTGGGTTCTGAATCTCGGAAATTTCTGAGTGTTTTTAATTCAGAATACCAAGAAGGGATTTCACCTCTTGGTTCTTGATGGTAAGTTTATCAAAAACTTCCACGTTAATGGTTTCGGCAGTTTGTTGAAAACATACAAAGGAAAAGGCTTGTCAAACAACAACAAGCAGGCGAAGATGAAAAGTATTAAAACAAAAAGTATGCTTTTGTCTTAATTCTTGGGGGCTAGAGATATACCTGGCTAACCCTTGTCAGCCCATTAAGCATCTCGGTGAACTCCTTGCAGTATTACGAGAAAGAAATCCCCAAATGGTGGATTCCGTCTTGGATAACCTGCCGAGGCGAGAAAGTGTAATTATTCTGCACAACTAATCCGCCTTCTTCATTTGCCGCCCTTTCCTGCACGATCAGAGTGGCCGTGTCAGCCTGGCTGGGTTGGATTGGGAGGGGGAACTCGGACTCTTCTTGATGAGCCGAGTGTTCTTCACCCCCTGCCACTGGTGTAACTGGGGCAGTAGCAGGGGAAGGCTTAGGCCCCCTAAGAGAAATAACTTTGTGTTTCTTCCTACCTTTTTCCTTCAAAGCAACAGGAGCAAGGCTAAAAGGAAAAGAAAAACCGAGATTAAAAATCCGAGAAAAAGATTCGTGCAGAAATAAGGAAAGTATGCAAAAGAAAAGTTCGAGTCTTTTACCTTGAAGTGGCGACGACAACTCCATCAAGATCTATTACTTCCCCGACGGGTCCGGTGAAGGTAGTGGTTTCTCGGGTGGGGTGTTAGAGATGGATCAGGGCCCTAGATGTGCCAAGGATATGGTATGTCATGACAAGTGTGAATGTGTGGGGTTGAAGAATACTCGGAATGAATTCAAGAACGTTATGCGTTATGCTGGACAAACCACACACCTGAGTGTGAAACTTGTAGCAAGGTTTTGGCTACTTCTGGCAAAAGTGATGCACCTCTGTAGAGTGTATAAAATTGTGGCAGTTACCTCCGTGTTCCCGAAACGAACTATGTTCGCAGCGGGAAAGGAATCTTAATTGATTCTCAAACCTGTGTAGGTTAAGGAATATAGTTTCTGAAGTTAAAACCAACCTATTGAAGAAACCTTTTCAAAAACTTGCAAAATGTCTATGACCGTTGGTCAGGTCATTAGTTAGTGCATGAAAACCCAAATATTTGAACTTGCCGAGTAACGCTCGTTACTCAACACTTCCGTTGACCTCTTTCTTAAACTTTGAGGAGGCGAGCAATGACGTCAATAATCAGAACACTCGAGGGCAGGCATACTAATCCCGGACCTGTCCGATGGAACAGAACGAGTCGACTACATTATCGCCTATGGACACGACAACACCAAAGAAGAAGAACCAGAAGAGTAGTTACGTGAGTCTAGTCTAGTATTAGAAGAAAATCTAGTCGAACAACTCCAGAATCTTAGCTCTTGAGCTACCATGGTTCTCTCACTGTTATTTTTAGTAGGCCATCAACCGTCTCAAGTTGACTTTGAACCTTTTAATCTTACTCGGATGAATGAGGAGGAAATTGAAAAGGTTTATTCGTTTTTGGCTTCTAACAATAAGCATTGTGAACTTGTAGACCCACAATGTGTCTGTTGTACTATTATGAGGGATGTGATATTTATGGAGAATGACTTCCGTAAGTTTTATATCAACGACTTGTGCACTACAATGCAGTGGTATATCGGGTCACCACAGTTACAATCTCATGAACCAAACACGTCCTACATTAGATTTTTATCTGCACAAACCGACATGCTATATCACTACAAGAAATGTGTTGATACATGACGTTCTCGTAATGACAGTGGACGGAATCGTCATAGAGTTGTGACGATTTCAAACAAGATCGTCGTCAGTTGTTTGAGGGGATAAAAACCCTGTAAAATAACGACGATTTGAGTTAAAAACGTCGTACCCGTATAAGATGAAATCGTCATAAACGGTGAATGTGATCTGAAGCTTTATTTTTTAACAAATTACGACGAATATAAATCGTCAGGAAGCTGCAACTTATACACATTTATTTGATCTGGATGAACACCCCATCAATTTTTTGCCTACGTATAATGTTCAGTTGCCATTTCCTTGCTTATGTGTCAATCCATAGCTTCACTTGCCTACCAATGACATGTGGGGCCAGCCCCACAAACTACAGTACAGCACATTACAGGTGTGCAGGCCCGTGCCGCTACCGAACCGCTTGGCTGACAGGTCGGACCCGAGGTCACCTACGAATGCGTGGCCTAGAGCTCACGTAGGTATATTCGCCAAAATAATGTGCTGGTGGAGGGATTCGAACCCTGCACCTCGTGCACACCTACAAGGAGCACAACCAACAGGCCACCTCATGATTGTTGAACTTATACATCATTCGGCCTACTTAAGGAGAAAACAAAGCGAACTAGAGCCTTGGTGGGTCAAGCCCATCATTTTTTTCTCGGGGCGGGTGGGGGGAATTCATCCCTCTGCGCATGGGCCGAAATTTGGCCTGTGTAGCTAGTGTTGGAGCAGGTTCTCACAACTAGTTGGGTTGGGCTAGATATTAGCTGTTTTTTATTCCTGTTTACATTTTCTACAAATTGAAATTCACCTTTAAATTGACCGAAACCAATTTTGTAAAATTTGTAAAATTATTTACAATAATATCTTGGTGTATCTCTGAACATGAAATGTGGTATAATAACTTCATAATTTTATTTGGTGCATCTCTCTAACATATTTTTGGTAGTTGTTTCACAAAAAAAAAACCTTTTTGACACTCCGAAAATGGAAAATGGTATTTTTATTAAGAGAAAAATAAAACTTTCTTCGTGAACATTGTTCGTGCATCCAAGATGCATGCTTGTGTAGAATATGGGCATATTTCAACAAACTATGCCACGAGTGTGGCCATAACATCCAACATTTGGCCCGAAACCCAAGAATCTTCGGATGAGATAGCTCATTTCTATGAACACCTTTTCAACCCAGTTGTCGTATTCGAAGTTTATTATTTTTAGTGGATACTAGGACATATATAACAACACCAAGCGAAGGCCTTGCATCGTTTCGAGGTTTTTTGAATTTTCTTGAATTTTCAAAGCCGGTTTCGGAAAACGGTCAGAACGGGGGACATGACCGTTCGTACCTAGGTGTCGAATATTGATGAACTCTTGGTACATCTCTATTGAAATAGGTAGTTGTGTATCTAAAAATGATTTTTACAAAAAATCATGAGCAACATATGAGGCACCTGTAGTTCAAATTTGGCCCGGTTTCACCGGAATCGACAGCAATTTGTCTTTTTCGAAAGAGGCGTATTAAAAGCTATTGAGAGGTAGTAAGTTTGTTATTTGTAGATAAAATATGACATAATATATTTAGAATTTTACTTTGTACATTTTTGCAACATATTTTGTGTATGTGCTTCACAAAAAAGCCAGTTTTGACACTCCGGAGATGGAAAATGGTATTTTTATTCAACGAATAATAAAACTTTCTTCGTGAACATTGTAAGTTGCGTCAATATGCATCTTTGTGTGGAATATGGTCACATTTCAACAAACTATGCCATGGATGTGGCCAAAACATCCGTCATTTCGCCCGAAAGCCATGAATCTTCGTACGAGATAGCTCATTTTTGTGAACTCATTTTCCACAAAATTGTCTTATTCAAAGTTTATTATTTTTAGTGGATACTAGGACATATATAACAACACCACGCGAAGATCTTGCATCGTTTCGAGTTTTTTTGAATTTTCTGGAATTTTCAAAGCCGGTTTCGGAAAACGGTCAGAACGGGGGACATGACCGTTAGTACCTAGGTGTCGAATATTGATGAACTCTTGGTAAATCTCTATTGAAATAGGTAGTTGTGTATCTAAAAATGATTTTTACAAAAAATCATGAGCAACATATAAGTCACCTGTAGTTCAAATTTGGCCCGGTTTCAGCGGAATCGACAACAATTTGTCTTTTTCGAAAGAGGCGTATTAAAAGCTATTGAGAGGTAGTAAGTTTGTTATTTGTAGATAAAATATGACATAATATATTTAGAATTTTACTTTGTACATTTTTGCAACATATTTTGTGTATGTGCTTCACAAAAAAAGCCAGTTTTGACACTCCGGAGATGGAAAATGGTATTTTTATTCAACGAATAATAAAACTTTCTTCGTGAACATTGTAAGTTGCGTCAATATGCATCTTTGTGTGGAATATGGTCACATTTCAACAAACTATTCCATGGATGTGGCCAAAACATCTGTCATTTCGCCCGAAAACCATGAATCTTCGTACGAGATAGCTCATTTTTGTGAACTCATTTTCCACAAAATTGTCTTATTCGAAGTTTATTATTTTTAGTGGATACTAGGACATATATAACAACACCACGCGAAGATCTTGCATCGTTTCGAGTTTTTTTGAATTTTCTGGAATTTTCAAAGCCGGTTTCGGAAAACGGTCAGAACGGGGGACATGACCGTTCGTACCTAGGTGTCGAATATTGATGAACTCTTGGTACATCTCTATTGAAATAGGTAGTTGTGTATCTAAAAATGATTTTTACAAAAAATCATGAGCAACATATGAGGCACCTGTAGTTCAAATTTGGCCCGTTTCCAGCGGAATCGGTAGAAATTTGTCTTTTTCAAAAGAGGTGTATTTAGAGCTATTGAGAGGTATAAAATTTATTATTTGTAGATCAAATATGACATGATATATTTAGAATTTTTATTTCTACAATTTTGTAACATATTTGTGGTAGGTGCTTCACAAAAAACCCCTTTTTTTACACTCCGAAGATGGAAAATGATGTTTTTATTCAATGAAAAATAAAACTTTCTTCGTGAACATTGTTAGTTGTTCCATTATGCATGCTTGTGTAGAATATGGGCACATTTCAACAAACTATGCCATGAGTGTGGCCATAACATCCGTCATTTGGCCCGAAACCCAAGAATGTTCGTACGAGATAGCTCATTTTTGTGAACACATTTTCCACCAAATTGTCTTATTCGAAGTTTATTATTTTTTGTGGATACTAGGACATATATAACAACACCACGCGAAGATCTTGCATCGTTTCGAGTTTTTTTTTAATTTTCTGGAATTTTCAAAGCCGGTTTCGGAAAACGGTCAGAACGGGGGACATGACCGTTCGTACCTAGGTGTTGAATCTTGATGAACTCTTGGTACATCTCTATTGAAATAGGTAGTTGTGTATCTAAAAATGATTTTTACAAAAAATCATGAGCAACATATGAGGCACCTGTAGTTCAAATTTGGCCCGTTTCCAACGGAATCGGTAGAAATTTGTCTTTTTCAAAAGAGGTGTATTTAGAGCTATTGAGAGGTATAAAATTTATTATTTGTAGATCAAATATGACATAATATATTTAGAATTTTTATTTCTACAATTTTGTAACATATTTTTGGTAGGTGCTTCACAGAAAAATCTTTTTTTACATTCCGAAGATGAAAAATGATGTTTTTATTCAATGAAAAATAAAAGTTTCTTCGTGAACATTGTTAGTTGTTCCATTATGCATGCTTGTGTAGAATATGGGCATATTTCAACAAACTATGCCATGAGTGTGGCCATAACATCCGTCATTTGGTGCAAATCCGGACAACTGACAAAGGATAGATGAGATATATTATATGAAGATTGAAAGACGCGCAACACATTCCATGAAAAGTCCTACTACCGTATCTCCGAATATAAATTTCATTTTGTAAACTTATCTTTGAATATAGAGGTATATATTCTGTTTGATGTACACGTTTATGCCTATTTATCGGTATAATTTTAAACTAATAGTATGAGAAAGCATGTGACAATTGAAACTATACTTTGCCGTAAAACTATTAAATATAAGTTTTCAAGTATTTTATAGTTACATAGAGAAAATGAATTGTTTTTTTGGCAGTATAATATCAGTCTATTGTTACTACCAAACCCCCTAGCTAGAGACTATACAGTGGGGCCAAGAAATGGTAGGTCCCAAGTACAGTGGGTCACTCTATAGCGAGCTGGGAAATTTAGTGTACGAAAATTGAGGAAAACGAGCGCAGCGCGCTCGGCGGCGCGCCTAATTCCCTCCCTCGCGCCCAACTCATCCCCAAACCCTAACTTTCCTCCCCCATCCGCCTCCTCTCTCTCCCTCACCAGCCGCCTCCTCTCATCTCCCTCACCAGCCAGATCCCCACCGCCCACCCACCCCTAAACCTCCACGGATAAGACGACGCTCCGAAGCCTCCCCGTCAACGCGCGCTCACCGCTCACCCCCGTGAGCCGACGAACCGGCAGCTGAACCGTAGGTCCGGTCCACCACCGCCGCCGCCGCGACCCCCCTCTTCCTCCCGACGCGGCTTGCAGCGCAGAGGAGCATCTCGTCGCCTCCCTCTCCCCCCCGAGGCGGCCCGGCCGGTGGCATAAGGAGCCGCGGCCCATGCTCCCTCACGGCCATGACGCATCCTTCTCTGCGGTGGTTTCCTTGACCGCAGGTCTGGCCGTCCGGGAGCCTCAGCGTCCTCACAAGGTGAAGCAGGGCGGCGTTGATATGGGGACAGTCACGGAGCTACGGCATGCCCCTAGATCTCTCTCCATCTTTTACCGTCCTTTCAGAGCAAACACGGCGCGGATCTGACGATTTGTTTCGTCTTCGTTGTTTTTCAGGTCCAGCCGCAGTGCTCCCGTCCTACGGCGGCAAGGTGCTAGGCGATTGAGGAGAAGGCTGCCGAGAACGTCTACATCAAGGTATACAGCCTTGCACCTCCACCTTCTGGTAGACATGTTCCTTTAACCAGCTGCATAGAGATCATAAGTTCTAGCTCCATGGTTCTCTCTATCAATTTTCAGATGTCTGTTTGATTGTTGAATCGATAGATATTGATTGATCTGCTTGGCCTATGTCATTATCCTCCTAAATAGAGTGTTGCTTCAAGTCTGCATCTGGTTGGCCTGATAGTTGATGAATGTAACAACCATTGTCTGTTGTAATGTTCTTCAATGTTATGTATTATCGTTTATCTTGCATCTGCCCTATTTTTAACATTTCCATTGAAATTTTCCTGTGTTACTGTCCATTTTGTTATTAGGGATATTCTAACTGTACTTATCATATGGTATGTTTCGAGACGATTACCGTGGATGTGATGCGAATCCCTCGTTAAGCGACCGTGGATGGTATGCCTAGACTGTCTGGCTCACTGGTTTGCCTAGTACTTATTGCTGTGGTCAATGACACTATTTTGGCTTATTATAGGGACTTACTATCTAGAGTGGTTATGCGTAAAATTTGTAGCTTTAGTTGACTATTGAGTGGTTGAATATTCTTATGAAATTTCTATTAGTTTCTTGAACTGTAAACCCTTATACTGTTGGAGGTGTTATCTGCTACTAGTAATGTTGCAAGCATGCCTCTTTTCTAGTGTATTTCTGTTTGCTTTGACTACTTGGTTCGTTTCTGTGGAAATCGTAGTTGAGTCGGTTCATCTAGCATCATTTACACATAGCTATTAAACTGCTTTGCATGTCTGCTCATATAATTATCTGGTCACATTATACCAGCCTAATTTTCTGTCGTATTGTATTGAATCCCTGCCAGCTGTTGAAATCATATGATAGAGTAGATGTTTCTACCTGTAGCTTCATGGACCAAAGTGGCAGAATACATTAGTAACTAGTACTTGCAGAATAAATCATTTACTTTGGTCTTTTGTTATTTGTTTCCTCTTTTAACCGTTCGTATTTGCATCTTCCTTCCAGACGATGAACCACATCGGCACTTGGTGGAGATGAGATGACGAAGCCGACTAAATCGCACCAGCAGCATTGTCACAAAATCTGTCCTGGGTGCCTCCTTTTGCTCCAACGGTGTATCCTCCCAACTCTGAATGCTGGATTAATAAGCATATTCACAGTAGACATGTTTCTACGTCGCCAGAAAATTAATAATACAATAGGCTTGTCTCTTTCTAGTAAAAAGGGCTCTTACTAAAAATGTACATGTAGGGACTATGTATGTTTCACTTGCTTGCAGCCGCCTAGATGAGCACTTCTAATTGCTGGTCTGGTATGCTTGGTCATATGTATGTTTGGTTGCAGACTTTAATTGGGAGGTCACTGACTGGTGCTTTCAGCGCATTTCTGTCTCTCAACGCTATACCATCTTCCATAGATGAATAGAGTTGAACTATTATGCCTGTAGAGTTGCAAATGTTGTGTGCATCCTATGGATCGGTTCCAAATTATGTTATGTTGTTTGGCCAGAAAATAGTAGTTGGTGTGATCCTGTAGATGTTGTAGTCAGACCTGGGATAGATTTTCTAAAATGTTTGCTGGAACCATTATGCTCTTCTATGATCAAAATAATCATGATTGAACTTAGAGGTTTCTTCTTGGATGTATCAGGTGATTGTTTTCTTTTTTATAGCTTCATGCACACAGATAATCCTGCTAGTATTTATATGGACCCAAATACCCACCCATTGCAAGCAATTACAGCCTCGTATTGGTAATATGTTTCACACTTGAACATTCCAAGAGCTTCATACTCGTACCATTTTCTTTTGTTGAAGGTGAACAGAAGTTCCCAAGCCCAAGAGAAGCACATGCTTGCGCTCTACCGGCAAGATCTTCTTCCCATGCTCTGGTTCTTGCAATTCGACCCACTGATGTGCTCGTGTGATGGTTTCGGCGAGTATCTGCTTCTTCCAGTGTCTTGTATGTTGCTCTGTGATATCATCTCGCCTTTGGTTAATTCCGTGGTCAGGCCATCGAGCCGATGAACTAGGAGTCGGTAAGTCTTTTGAGAAAATGCAAGTTATGAATATGATGTCTCAGTTACTTGATTGCATGGCCACTATATGTAGACTGAGTTGTTAATGATGCACCGATAGTTAATCCTGCTACAATGTTCGTTGCTAAGACACTCACTTGCTGTAGGCATATTGGTAATAGACATTGGCTCCAAGTCACTCGTAGCCTACCGACATGAGTTGACAATGAGACAAAGAGTTTGTTTAATTTTTAGCTAGCTTATGATTTGTATTGGCACTGTTTGGTTGCATTGGCACTGTCTAGCTGATGTACAATGCCTCTTGTCGCAGAGCAAGGAGGTGGATAAACTAAGGAGCAACCTGGAACCAATAGCTGACCAATAGCTGCACGCAAGCCAGAAGCAGACCCAGACCCAGGAACGGACAAGATGCCTATCTCACCATCCATGTAGCCTTTGCGTCCCTCTTTTTACTCAATGGTAAGCTTACTCTAGCTTCCTTATGAAAGTGGTTGCGATTTTTGTGCTCCGCCTTTAACTGTTAGTGAAATCCGACTTCAAATTCTTATGAAGTAGTGATTTGATGGTGAATTGCAGACACCGGTGGTGATTGCGTGATTGAGAATGCTGAAGGTGCAAGAACAATGCATTCCATTGTCGCCAAGAACAATAACGGGAGCCTCTTGTTGGCATCAGTGCCATTTTTTCTACTCATTTTCCCGTGAACTCTGTGTATCTGGCTTTTTGTGTATTGCTGAATGTAATCTTCCTCCATGTGCACTGGTGTATTGCAGTTCTGTGAAGGTTGCTGATTGTGGAAATTCAACTTACCCTGTAATTTGCTGTTATTAATTCCTATCTAAATGCAAGAAATGTCTGAACTAGTTATTAATTTGCTCTGTATTTTCCTGTCATTTATTCCAAGATATATGCAAAAAAAAGGCAGAAAAAATGGGCTACGAATTTGTACCTAAGGTGGCCACGGCCCAACCAAAAAAGCCAATTTTTGGTCTGAGCAACGAAATAAACTATAGGCTCTAAAAAGGCTATGACCCAAATATGAAAAAAAATGAATCACAAAATGGACCGGACCCATCAACGGAAAAGGCTGAATTAAGGCTCAGGCCCAAGTAAGAAAAGGACCAGCAAAGCCCGAAGTTATTGGGCTAGGCCCACGCAGAACAACAAAATGGACCGGGCTGAATTAGGTCCACGACGATTTCATTTCGTCACTATTCTGCCACGTAGGACATGCCACGTCGACGCTGAGCTGTCCTGGCCGGATTGCTCACGACGATTTTGGATCGTCAAAGATTAATGACGTTCCTGTATCGTCGTGGATATCCATGACGATTCCTACAAAATCGTCGTGGTGAACCATTACTGACGCTCGGTTTTCAACGATTTGTTTTTCGTCATAAGATCGTCATGGATGAAATTTGGTGACGATTTAGTGACGAAAATTGAGCGTCATGTATCAGCATATTTCTTGTAGTGTATGTATTTCTTTTCCTTAGCCTCACCATGGATTGTGATTTGAGAAGGGAGAGTGAGAAGCATATCATAAGGGTTGGATGGGTCAACGAGACAATCGGTAGCCGTGAAGAGCTTCCCATTGCGGCACATTTGTATTCCGATTCCTCAAAGCACCCTTGAATCTAATGCATGTGTATACCGATCCTTAATTTATCTACTCCCCTCGTCTCAAAATAACTTTCATTTGAATGGATGTATCTAGATATATTTAAGTGCTAGATACATCCATTTTAGGCCTTCCGTAATGCACCGTATCTTAGCGTGATATCCTAGGTGATGAAAAAAATATAAGAGACACCATCCCTAATGCATGGTTTCTTGTATCTAAGTGTAGTTGCATTTAATAATTTTAGCATTATACTTACATACGACTGGTCTAACAACATTTTTTGTCTATGATACCGTGTAAGAGTTGTATCTTATATAAGATACAACCTCAATCTCTTTCTTCATTAAATATAGTGCCACGTCGGCATATTGCCTATGATACCGCGCTAAGATACCACCATTACGAATGGTCATACCTATGACACTTATTTTGAAACGGAGGGAGTAATACTAATCAAGAACCTTTGGTATAAATTGTCGTGGACAACTAAAGCCGAACAGTTTTTGCCAAGCTTATCATAAAGTGAAACAAAGCTTGGTCCTTTGACTAGATTGTCTTGCAGTTGAAATGTTGATTAAAGAGGTCTTTGTATCTGTATATCCTAAATGTTAGTTATGTGTAGAGAGGAAAAAACTTCATGAGAAGTACGGCAAAGAAAGAAACATGACATTCAACTATTATTTCTTCAAGTTTTGGTTGGAGGAAAGACATCACATGCCGTCATATACGTGCATACAATGAGAGAATGCCATCATGACAAACTCAATACTAGTTGAAGAACCTGCCACGTGAAGAATGGTTAGAAAAGGTGGTTGTACCTCTAACCTGTTATTTCGTCAACCTCAAGACTCGACTCGCGGGCTCAGTTTCTCGAGGTGCTCATAGGGATGAGTATACGCGTATGCGTTTATAGAGATGAGTGTATACCGTGTTTTTTTTACTTCATGTATACCGTTTGTGTAATGTAGTGTGTTTTGAGATAAAAGAAAGTCGATCCCAATGCAATAGGAGTTTCATTCCACACACACACACAAGAATAAAAAGTGTTTCGTAATTTGACCAGCGCGTCACTGATATTTATCGGGCATCAGAGCATGACCACCTGAAGTGAAGTTCCGCTGGCGTTGCACGACCACTCACCGGAATAACAGTTTCAAATTCCTCATCAACAACTGACCTGCACAGATCATATTAGTTCTGTGGTCCTAGTCCATCCTTAGAGCATCTCCACCGACACCCTCCAAACGCCCCCCAAAGGCTCAATAGGGGTCCAGACCACACAAAAAACCGCCGCAGCGACCCCCCAAAGGTGTCCACCCGTCAAATTTATGTCCGGCACCCCTAGCCCACCCGCCAAACTTGGGGGCCTGCCTAGGGCGCCGGACATCGTCCGATCACCCCACCCGACAGGCGCCCCCCGCCCTTCATTGAGACAAGCCGTGCCCAATTCTTCCCGCTACATTGGCCACTCTTCTCTCTATTTCCCCCACCTTTCCCTCCGCCGCCGCCTCCTCGCATTTCTGCACTATGCCGCCGAAGCCGCAAAAGAAACTCGGACTCCCGCGTGCGGCGGCGTCGAATTTGGCGCCGAAGAGTCTGCATATGAAGCCGCAGTCGACAGATCAGCCGTTGGAGCTGTCGGCGAAGCAACATCGTACCCTCGCCTCTACCCTTCGTCAAGGCCGGCGTGTACGTGCGAGAAATTTGGCGAGGTTGGAGGCAAATCAGAACGCCGACGTGTTGAGGACGCTGAGCCAAACTTCCACATCGACCCCGTCGACCTAGTGTAGCTCGTCGCCGTTTTCCCCGGGCTACTACACCGACCCAAGCCAAGTACAGGCCTCGCAGAAATCCCGCTTCTCCATCTCGCACGACGAGCCGACACAGTCCACTGGCATCGACCTGAATAAGGAGTCCCTCTTCGAGTCATCGCCGGCGCTGCGTCGGACTGGATTCACATGCGGCGGCCAGACAACATCCCGGGCCGACCTCTTCGGCGAACAAGGCGCCAACATGATGAACCAAACAACGGAACATGTCGAGGTATTTGTATTGTGTGTGTTTGCATTTTCTTGCTATCGTGCATTGTTGTTGGAATTTACTGTGCCGATCTGCCGGTTGGCCAGGTGAATTGTGTATCGAATTTCCATCAGACGATATAGGTGTCAATGCATGTCATTATCTGCAACTCCACTAGCATCTTTGGCCACGCCGACACCGATCAATTTGGCCACGCCGACGCCGATCAATTTGGACAAGCTGACGCCGGCGAAGGTGAAGAAGTAGACGTGCATGGCGTCAACACCAATGAGATCATCAAGAATCCGGGTAGCCGAGGCAAGACGTGGTCCGATTTGGAGGATAAACTGTTGGCCGAATTATGGATGTTCGTGGCCTTGGACACCGGCAAAGGCGCACAACAAACACGTGAGGCGTATTGGAATCACATTAACTCTGACTTCGACGAAAGGAAGGGGTACCAAATGCACGACTACCTCCCCGACCGCAATGCGAAAGGATGTGAGAACCGGTGGGCCATTCTTCAAGAGCTTTGCAACAAGTTTCATGGCTCCCATGACCAAATATGGATGAGGAACGAGAGTGGCAAAAACGAGGACATGAAAGTAAGAATTCAGCCTTTGTGTAGCCATGCCCCCTTTTTATTTTTCTTGCTTATTATGACGTCGGCCTTTGTGTACCTCAAGGACGCCCATAAGATGTACATAACGCTGAACATGGATAACAAGATGCCATTCAAGTTCATGATGTTTGGAGCAAGATTCAAAAATGTCCAAATTGGAAGACTTGACATCTCAGTTCGGCTGACAAAGGGGAGGAGGGGACCGGCGTGGATGAAACCAAGATGCCGGGCATGAGCGACAAACAACCTATTGGGACCAAGAAGGCAAAGGCTAGAAATAGGGTGGAGACAAGGGGGCTAGCAGGGGCTAGACCCCCCAAGGTTCACCCCCTATGATCTGGTATAAGTACTTATATGTGTTTACAGTACTGTACTAGCGTTAATAGCTACATGAATTGCTGGATTAGTACAAAAAAAAAGCCCATGCGTACTGGCTGTGGATGTGCAAGTATATGCACTTGTACGCACACGAAGCCCAGCCCGTTTAGGCAATTCCCTTGGATCTCGATTCTTTTCCGTTAGCTTTCGTTTTGTATGCCAAATGTCACATGGTCGTCTCCTTAGTATTAGATCGCCATGCCACCGCCGCAGATCACATAATACGCATAGTCCGATGCCGTCGTGGCCTGCCCCTTGAAGTGTATATGCCTCAAGGATATAAACTGGTTATCAAATTTGTATACATGTTATAGATGAGAGAGTTTTTTTTTTTTTGGCTACAACTTCTCACGAGCTAGCTTGAACGGAAAATTGAATAACAATTGATAAATTATACATGCTAAAAATCAAGTTTTACTAGGGTTGAGATTGTCGGTTGTGCAAGCTATTTTTTTTTTTGATAAATTACCTGTATACAGTACCAACATACCTCTAGATTGGATTGGTCGCCCACGTAGTATGGAATGCCGACTTCCTCTATAATGGTGCGGCATGCGGCACCGGATAATCGCCGTCAGTCAACATCTATAGTCTTGTAAAGACCCTAGAAAAACTTATGTGTCCGGTGGCCCGACAAGGTTAAACCGGTAGTAAATCTAAGAGAAAATAATCTCCGGTACCTTGTGTGGCACCGGAAAATTTCTCCACTCCGTTGAAGACTCTCCCCCTATGTCTAAATCGTGGCAGACTCGCACCCTATGTCTAAATCGTGGCTCTGCCTCTGGCTGGAAAGCATGCGGCATGCAGCAGGTGATGACCGTGTACGTGCAAGAGGTGGCCGCATCGGCGACGAAGAAACTGAAGATGCACGCCGATATCCAAGATAGGTGGAACAACTTTATTGCCATTGTCGATGCGAAAGCCAAGGCGACGGATAAGGCCGAAGAGCGATCGATCATGGCAACGAACACGACCGACATGAGCCCGATCAGAAGGCCTACTTCAAGAGTGAAAGGCAGCCGCATCACGGCGGCAAGAGCGGCGAGGGTGGCGGTTGCTCTAGCTGCCGAGTCCGATGAGGTGGCTGCTCGAGCCGCCGACGACGAAGACGCCGATGCGGCAGCTATAGCGGATGCGGAGACCGAAGAATGAACTCCCATGCACCGAGAGTGGTGCCCTTTGATGGTTAGACATGTGTTGGCCGAGGCGATTTATGAATGGCCATGTGTTGCTCGAGACTATCATCTGATCACCATTATTTTGGGTGAAACTAAGAAATTCTACAACTGTTCGATCGGGCCGTGGATTAAGGGATGGTCGATTTGGGGACGTCGCTATGGCAACGGATCACCAAATTCGCAGACACAGATCCGACGCCTAGAAAAACACAATTGAGATGTCGGACACAAATTAGATAAGTGCCAGTGGAGATACTCTTACCCTTTGGACATTCTTATCTCCACGTTTTCTCAACCACTTTTGGGATATGATCTCCGGCCGGCGCGCCGGTGCCACGATAGCCCAGATATTTTTGCTGGCCCGGCGATCCTCCTCCACGCAAATCTTGCTTCGTCGACGCACCTATGGGGACCACGTAGGTGGCGCTTCCCTGCAGCTCAGCGGCCAATTGAGGTAAGCCACCGCATTCCAAATCTGGAATTTACCACGTTTACTTGTCTCTGTTCTCAATCAAGAGTGTGCTGGCCCAAAGGGCGAACGGTCCGTTCCGTCGATATAAAATTCCGTTTCAGTACTGCTGGGTGCACACAGCACCACCCCCCCCCCCCCCCCCCCCCACACACACACCAAATATTTAAAAACTTTAAACAATTCTGTTTTTTTTACGAGGTACATGTTCACGTCTTCTACACGTGTGTGCAAAGTTTCGTGAAGAAAATTTAATCTTGTGCATCGGGCAAAGAAAACAAAAATCATTGCTGTAGTAACAACTTTCAAAGTATAAAACTGTATCGATATGATAAGATATTTTTTTCTAATGGAATGCTTTTTTTCCCCAATGGAATGGTATACATTTCCTGTAATTTTTACATTGATGGCAACATTTTCCAAATGATTTTGCTTCAATTTTATTTTGTAGTTCTTAAATTAATCAAGAATTTTGTACTACTCCCCAATGGAGTATGTTATAGAAGTTTTGGTAATCAGTTTCGCGATTAACTTTGTGTGAATTAATCTTCCATGGGATAACTGATCGCTACATGTTACATGTCGTCCAACTAGTGACCACCATGCGTTGAAACCTTAGTTTGTCCACCGTAATTTTATTAGGTGTATCTGTCATTGGAGTTTGTTCTGAACCAATACACACGTTTTAAATATTGGAAACTGTATAAAGTAACACACTTGACATGTATACAATGCCAAACAAAATTCTGACCACCAAAATTAAATTTAGCAAAACAAGCACGAACCTAGAGATCACCGCGCCCTAATCAAAACAATTGCCTTGCACCATGCAAATATACTCAGGATCTCACAGATATATAGTAGTTTACACCCCACCGTTGCATAACAAAGATATACATGGTCAAACGAAACAGAAAATTTCAAGAATCGTAGAGAGCTCATAGATCGATGATGAAACCGGTGGCCCCGTGCGGTGCTGGTGGCGACCGGTCTTCCAATCCCCGGCGTGTGGTGCCCAAGTCGTGGCGGCGGTCTCCATGGCAACGGTGCACTTCAACCAACAGCGGTCCGGTTCCGGTTAGGGTCTGGATAGCGGTGGGGGTGATGACGCGACTACTTGGTGGTGGTGGCGACCCGTGCTGGGGCTCGGACGGCGGCGCCCTCTAGGCCCAGATCTGGGTCAAGGAGGGCCTGTGCGGGCTCTGGTGGGAAGCTTCTAGGGGGACTGCGAAGAACCTCATGATAGGGACGACGGTGCTGGTGCGGGGTCTACTCCAGCGCGGTGGTGGGAACTTCACGGGCCCGATCTAGGCCCGGCCGGGCCTATTGGCCTGGTGTGCTCCTGCTGCGTCCGGTCTGCTACCGTCTACGGTAGTGGAGGATGTTCCCTCCCACGTGGTTGTCGAGCTGCTGTCCCTTGTCGCCGGGTGTTCCTTTTCGGTTCGTCCGGCCTCGCAACACTGGCCGTGATGAGACGGCGATGATGGCTTCAAGTCTGTGGTGGCATCATCGCCGTCTCATCACGGCCACGTGCGGGATGTGGTACTGTGTCCGGGTAGGGAGAAATCCATGTATGCGTTTGCCGACATCGGTGTGGCGACGTCTACTGGCGCCGCCGTCCTTCTTGAAGGGCGTCGGGAGTACCCCTCTTCCACAATCCTTGGTGTACCGGGAAAAATTCTAGGATCAATCCGGGTAGCAGCGGCGTCGTCGTCGCAGTCCTTCTTGAAAGTGTTGCTTGGTGCACGGCACACTAGTGGCTGAGGATGTGGTGGGACGACTCCGGTGGGCGTAGCAGTGGCGGGTCATTATAGTTCTTCGTCGATTCAACGCTGTTGGCATTAGTTCTTCTTTTGTTCTCTTGTTTTTTCTTTTAAGCGTGATTGTGCTGTTTGCCCCAGTCTTGCTCTTAAAGTTGTTTGGTGTGGTTGCTATATTAATATAGCGGGACACAAGACTATTTCGGTGGCCAATCCAAAGATCACGCTTCCACCCATGTGGGTGTGGCTAGATCAATTAGGTAAAATGGTAAATCTGTTCGTTTGCATTCAAAACTTAATTTTCCAATTTAAAGATACACTTTGCAAATTACACAACCCGAGAACGAAAGTCTAAGAAGCAGGATGTTAATTCGAAAAAGTATTATAGATCACTGGCGGGTTGTTTCTTCAAGCAAAACATGAAACGACTTGGTGATCAAAATGCCTGTGTGCGGGTAGCAAAAAAAGGCGGAGAAGAAACCGACCTACGGGGGGCCCAAGATAAGGAACCACGAGCGCCCGAGCCCTGAGGTGTACAACGACCTGGGTCAATGGATCATGGACCCCGTGCCCCCACCACGCTCCCCGCCGCTCTCCTCCCCCCCACCCCTCTGTCGCCTCGCTCCCCTGCCTTCGCCACCACCCCCACGACCACGAGAGAGACGGACAGAAAGACAGACGGGCACAGCGCCCGGAGGAGGCTAGCTAGCGGGTATGGCGCGGCGCGGGCGCGTGGAGCTCCGGCGGATCGAGGACCGGACGAGCCGTCAGGTGCGCTTCTCCAAGCGCCGCGCGGGGCTCTTCAAGAAGGCCTTCGAGCTCGGCCTCCTCTGCGACGCCGAGGTCGCGCTGCTCGTCTTCTCCCCCGCCGGCAAGCTCTACGAGTATTCCTCCTCCAGGTGCATGCTCGCCGAAGCGCACTTGTTTTTTAGCTGCTCGAATTACTCGCTTCGCTACTACGGTCGCTCGATTTGCTCCGATCCCAGTATCTGAACCCGCTTCCCCGCTCCGGCTGTCGTACTAATGCGAGCAGACAGCTGCTCTGCTCTGCGCGCGCACGCCATATGCTCGAGAGAATCCCTGAGAGGCTTACCACCATGCATGACTTTGTTCAGGATCTCGGTAGTACTACTAGTACCGTCACCCCGCATGAGCATGCGCATGCGCATGCGCATAAGCTTGTTTTATGACGTTGTCTGGATTTCTTCAAATGTCCTAGTACTATACCGGGGACCGTGGTTCCGACTTCCGAGCTCTACAGTTTTCTAATGGCGTAGACTGCCAGTTTTTTCTGGGGTCTCGCGTGGCCACAGGATTAGGAGAGAAGACCTGAGAGCGCGCCTGTGACTTTTGGCATAGGTACTTGATCCCAGCGCGCGCGCCCCGCATCCAGTACTTGCTGCCCGATTCTCACCGCGTGTTTTAATAAACGCCGTCAAATGATTTAGGCTCCGTTTGGCATCAAAGTAATTTTGAAGTATAGAGAGAATACTTTAGTTTTTGAAAATACTGAAGTATTGAATACTTTAAGGTGTTTGGATCAAGTAAATAATATGTTTTTAAAACTGAAGTATTCTCTAAAACTGTAGTTTTTTTTGAAGTATTTGAGAAAGAGGTCAACTGAAGTATTGCTTTGCCTGGCAACGAAATACTATGGTTTTACAATACTATTTTCCTTTATTACTATCTTAAAATGTTCCGAATACAATTATATACTCCTACCGTTACTTAGATATTTTCCACGTTCACGTATATACATGTATCTAGACACTTTTTAATGGCGAGCTCTACGACTTTTAAATAGCGTGGAGCGATAGGAGACCTGAGAGCGCGCGGCCGTGGCTTTTGGCATAGGTACCTGATCCTAGCGCACGGCCACCGCACCCACCACCGCACCCACCTATGTCCGGCATCCTCGATTGTACCCTCGCTGGTTGTCGGATGTGTGTCCGTCATGTTTGCTAGATGATTTCGATTAGGACATCTATGACCGAAAACCAGGATCTTACGGCATTGCCTAAACGGGTCGTGGTCTCTTTTTTTTCGTGAATGCTCATTCCCGGATCAAATTTGATCCAGGTTTGAGCAGCGTCCGGGCAGCGCTCTATCTTGTATTTGTCCCCGCATGGCCGCGCCTGGCCCACTCCAGCACACTCGCCTCCTCGCACATCCACCCACCTCGTCCCACCTCCTCACCGCCGCCGCACCGATTTGGCCACCCTCAGCGACCTTTCGCATCCCCACCAGCACCAAACCGTCCGCCCTCGCCCTGGCCGCCGGCCACGCCACTAGTCCCGCACGCGTTTCCTCGCCTCGCCGCTAGATGGACCGCACCACCGAGCACACCCGAGGGGACGCACACAAGGTGCTCGTCTGTTTGCCTATCCCGAGTTTATCACCTTGCCGACCGAAAATGGCGGACAGTGTAGATGAGTTCTTTTTCAACCACGTCCTCGTGTACTTGTCCTCTTCCGAGGACGATAGCGACATCCTAGTTGCCACTCTTGTGGTTAATGATCACATTGGCAGGACGAGTCCAGTTTTCAAAGGGTACGTGCCTAGGTATGCGACTGTCTTGGAGAGGGACAGAGAAGGTGGTCATGTCCAGCTGTACAAGGACTGTTTCCATCTCATCAATCTAGTGTACACTGCCAAGTTATTCCGGCACCGTTTCCGGACGAGAAGAGATCTGTTCAACCGGATTCGAGTTGGATTCATGGATTATGATGATTTTTTCAGGTGCAAACCATATGCATGTGGTAAGCTTGGCTTCTCCTCTTATAAAAAATGCACTGCAGCAATACAGATGCTTGCGTATGGAGTAGCCGGAGACCTGGTTGATGAATACATGCGCATGAGTGAATCTGTATGTCTGAATTCAATGTACAAATTTTGTGAAGTTGTGGTTCATGTCTTTGGCCCGGAGTACTTGAGAGAACCAACGGTTACCGACACTCAACGACTATTGTCGATCAGCGAGGGCAGAGGTTTTTGTGGGATGCTTGAAAGTATAGATTGTATGGGAGTGGAAGAACTGCCCATTTGGTTGGCAGAGTCAGTACAAGGGGCATGTTGGGGAGTGCACTGTCATTCTTGAAGCAGTTTCATCACATGATCCCTAGATTTGGCACTCTTTCTTCGGCATGGCAGGTTCTCACAATGATATCAACGTGCTTCAGCGCTCTCTGGTGTTCGGTCGACTCGCGGTTAGCAACTCCCCCGAGGTGAGCTATCATATCAATAGCCACGAATATACAAGGGATACTACCTAGCTGATGGTATCTACCCCAAGTAGACTACTTTTGTCAAGACTATATCCAATCCTCAGGGAGAGACGAGACAAAGATTTGCGAAAGAGCTGGAGTGTGCTTGGAAAGATGTGGAGTGTGCTTTCGGTGCGCTTCAATCTCGATGGGCTATTGTTCGACACCTTGCTAGAACATAGAGCCCGAAGGTTATGTGGACGGTCATGTGATCATGCAAAACATGATCGTAGAAGATGAGTGTGATGACAATCTTTACGACGAAAGCTGGGAGTTTTAGGGTCAGAATGTTGAGCCTCAACCAGGAGTGGCAACATTTCAAGAGTTCCTCCAGTTCCATTATGAGCTGCGTGATCGCGACGTTCCAGAGTTTCTCCAGTCCAGCATGACTTGCGTGATCGCGACATTCACGCTCAACTTCAGAATGATTTGGTTCAACACATCTGAAACTTTGTAGGAAACCAGCAAAAATTTCATTCCGTTCTATCATGCACTTTAAATTTATTTATTTATTTCAGTTTATCTCGTTGCGTTGTAAACTATGAACTTGTCATATTTGTTTCAGTTGTTGAATTTGTAATAAATTGTTTCAATTTATAATTGCCATGATAGATTTGGTTGTTTTTTAGAGAAATGGCAAACAAATGGAATCTGTTTTGCCCGGCCGGTTATTGAGCAGCCCCGTAGGGTGCACTGCACAGAAACGGCCGGACACCGGCCCGGACCGCTGCTCATACGGACAAATCCGGGACAAATCGGGTCTGAATTTGAGCAACCCTGTAGGAGATGTCCTTAGCGGCGGCCCCTCAAATGACAACTTGGTTTTGATCATATCACACATGTTTTCAATCTACATTTTGAAAAACTTGATTACATATAATAAAATAGTTTAATAATTAGCTAGCATATAAATTGTGTAGTAATCACAACAGTTCAACACTTAAAAATAATTTTGAATTTGTCAAGTTTATGCAAATAAATTGTTATGATCAAACTACTTAGTAGCTCTGATCGCCATAAGTGCGCGGCAAGATTAACAAATCGTGAGTTGTCTCGTCACAATTTGCTGATAAACATCAAGAAAATCTCTAAAATTGGCAGACATGTCCGACCGTAGATTCGCAAGAGAGCGCTGGATGTCAAACGGCTCATTGAACACTCTATTAATAACACAAGCATTTATGATATCACATATTTGATGTATCAACTATAATAGAGAAGTGTGTACAATAGCAAACCGGGCCTGCTCCACATCTTTCCACACATCCTCTTACTTAGCAAAATAGTCATTTCTCTCACCAATAGGGTAATGAATTTTCTTCACAAATGTCGACCAGTTGGGTAGATGCCATCGACTAGGTAATACCCTTTGTCGTACTCATGGCCATTGATCCAATACTTGCACTCTGGAGTGGGGCCTTTAGCAAGTCTTTGAAATACCGGTGAGCGTTGCAGCATGTTGATTTTAATGTGAGAACCGACCATGACGAAAAATGCATGCCAAATCCAAATATCGTAATCTGCCATAGACTGAAGTACAACATTGCACTTTCCATGATGATCAGATATGTACATCCCTGTCAGGCGAATGAGAAATCCAACGCCAATGCATGCAATCGATGCCCCCAAATATCCCACGAAATACTTTTATTCGCCTTATGCCAAGAGACAAGTCGTGTCTACTTCATTTGGTGCTCTTAGATAGATGGGACCAAGCGCTGCCACGAATCCCTTGCAAAAATCTGAATTTGGGTTCAACAACGGTGGTCTCGGAAATACGGATATATTCATCCAACGAATCTGCGGGAACTCCATATGCAAGACACCGTATGACAGCCGTGCATTTATGAAGGGGTGAACATCCAAGAAGACTAGTGCAATCCATTTTCAGCTCGAAGTAGTCGTCACAATCCAAACATCATGCCTGATTCTCATGAACACTTCTCTTTTCATGCTAAAATGTTGGCGAAATTCATGAGGTAGGTTTGTCGGGTGCTCCAAAAAATAGTCGTTGAACAAAAATATGTGGCGAATTGTCCTACAACGACTTTTGCTCGCCTTGCAACCTTTCTTGGATCCTCCATGCTTGGGCTCGGCTTCATGATTTTCGGTGTGATCACACTCGCTGGGGAACCCCAAGCAGAAGGTATGATGTAGCATAGCAACAAAATTCACCCAGTTAGAAATTAAGCTTATCAATCCAGTAAGACTTCAATGACGATCAGTGAGGTGCTCATGGCGCGTCGAGCGTAGACCTACACATAAAACAGAAAACCTCTTTCGCCCCAAAGTTTTGAAGAATGTTTTCAAGCTTCCCATCTTGCTGAACAATAGGATTAAACGAATCAAGTTGTAATAACAGAGGGCAAGTGATGATGAAAAGTAAGTAAACGAGTTTGTAATCAATATAAAAGAATGAACCGAGGGCCATAGCTTCACTAGTGGTGTCTCTCTAATAAATAAATTACATGTTGGATGAACAAATTATAGCTAGTCAATTGACAGATCGTGAGGGCACAATAGTTTATGATAAAAGAAATATTCATTGTTCTATTCATATATGCATTACGTTAAAATATATAGACCGCTATCCACCTGCATCTATAACTAATAGTCCACCATGAGACTGATATCCAGCATTTATCTCGTTGGTATTAAGTTGCACGAAGCAACGTACTATCGCAATAAACTCAATACATAATGTAAATAATATTCATATCAATAACGAGACATAAACACTCCTGTTTTATCATTAGTAGCAACAACACATCCTCGTACTTAGATGTTTCTGTCACTCATGCCTAGGTAGTGAGTAGGCATAAAACTACTATCTAGCACAAAACTCTCTCTTGGAGATACAAGTAACTACTTGGCCAAAGCAACTAAGAGCATGGGAGAGTATGCAAGAACTTAAATAAAACATGGATAGTAGTAATAATATCATATAAAATAGATGAACAATCTGATCCTAGCAAACACAACAAGTAGAAATTACATAAGGACGATCTTAATCATGTTATACAACTCACAAGACCGTAGCATGAAGGCACAATGATGAGAGACCACTATCTAGCTGCTGCTATGGACTCGTGGACCAAGCATGAACTACTCGCGCATCTGTCCGGAGGCGATCATGGCGATGTAGAGGCCTCCGTTGACGATTCCCCCTTTTGGCAGGGTGCTGGAGCTGGAGGTGATGGCGGCTCTAGATGTGTTTCGTGGATAATAATCACCGCACCAGACGAATTAGGCCAAAAGACAGGTGGGGCTCGCTCATCATAGACACAACGGCTCATCATAGACAGCTGCCAGGATAATGTCCAGCGCCCCCGAGTAGGCCCCCCCAGTTTGGCGGCTCTCCTGAGGTGCCAGACATATTTTTGCTCGGGGCAGTCACTTAGGGTTGCCATCGTGAGAATTTTTTAGTCTGGACCCCCAATGGACATTTTTTTCTCGAAAAAGGTATATATGTTATAAATCTACCGCGTGTGCAGTTAGATCATTACCGAAAATAGATGGAAGAGACGATGCTTGGTAAGGTGGTTCAGAGATCTCTAACTCCTACATCTTGCGGGACATGATTAATGGGCGCTACTTCCCATGTACTAATGATAGTATCGTCGATGATAAACCGGCCATGATGTACAACATAACAGACCACCGACACCACGCGGTCCGGTGCCCCTACCACGGGCACCAGTCCGTCCTACATTCGGAACTTACGTCTAACCTAGCTTTCGTCTAGTCTAATTTGGCTTCCATCGGTGATTTTATATATTAGATAGAGGTTACAAGTGTTCAACTCTAACACACAACCTAACCATGTAGTCCAAGTTCAAATGTAGCCTATACACAAATTCCGTACAAATTCTAAAAGTGTACAACCCAATCCTCTGCATCAATCCATGCTTACAAGTTACATGCTTATTTATTATGACAATCATCCTTCAAAAGTTTATGATAAATGATCACACATGATCAATATATGAATTAACCATATGAATCGGTCGATATATGAATTAACCATATGAACGTAGACGGCATGAGTAAATGAAACATTACGCACTTAATTAGTGTGTAACCTTCCAGCTCAATTTAAACTATCATCAGCAGCCCTGTGCACCTAGAAGCAGGTTCGGGTAGAGAAAATACGACCATAGCGTAATCATATGAAACACTTGTAAGAAATGAGAAGTTTCAACCTTGTAAAACTAAATTATTTATGCAACTCCATATAGACGGATTACAGATTTCGTTTTCTTCCCCGCTCCATTCAACGAACTTCCAAATATGTTCGTAATATTGCTTGATAGAGGTAAACTAAAAGTAAATTGGATAATGCGCCAAAATATCCTATCAAAAGGACATGAGACAAACAGATGTTTGAGAATTTTTTCTGAATTACAAAAGTAATATTTTTTGACCCATGCCATTTCTGTTTAGCTAAATTATGTTTAGTTGATAAAACTTTTCGAAGAAGGACTACACAAAGTTTTAAGCTTTCAAACGTATTTGCAGAGAAACCTTGCATGTCCATTCTTTTCCCTAAGATCGGCATACATAGATTCACCGAGATAACACCAGAGTCAGTTAGCTTCCAAAAGTATCTATCTGACTCGTCAGATCATTCTGGCATTTCCCCGTTAAGGCTCGCCTAAAGCCAATGTTCAATTAAAACTGAGAAATAACATGCGCCACCGAAACTTTTTTGGATGCACAATGTTATAAAGTTATTGCTACTATTGAGATAGAGGCAAATCACCTGACCGGAATCTTTACAAAACCTTGTATTCAAACCATCTCCAAGTTTTTTTTATCTCTACCACGGCTAGATCTTGGGAGTTCCACGTAGAAAAGTTTTGTTTATCTCTACACGCTCCTACAAAGTTTACGCTAAAAACGGGTTTCAACATGATGCAAATGAGAATTATAAAAAACTATCTCTACCTAAATGGTAATTGTAACAAACCTAATTACTCTAGACCTAATAAACAGTAAATACTTTGCATTCTCATCGCTTTATTGGTCGTGGGAGAAGCCCAATATATAGGAGGGATGACTTGGCTCGCAAGCCGACTCAAAGGAGATACAATCTGGACTCTTTAACTGAATCTAAGCAAGACTCAGAACCTAATCCGAATCTCAACCTACCATATGTGGTTCCCCACATAACAGTAAGGAACCAGACTCACAACCAAAAATACTATCTGTACTGATGTTTCTCATCCTTAGGCTTTCCAAAACAGTATATCTCACTTTTGTGGAAGTTGATCTTTAGACCAGATAATTGTTCAGAGATATATAAGATCGATTTCATATTACCACCATTTTACAAATCATGCTCCATAAAAAGATAGTATAACTGACATATTATACAATGGAAACTGCCACCTCAACCCCCCCCCACCCAACTTAGGCATCCTCCTTTGCACGCACAATGAGAATAACCAAGATGTTTGTCACAATGTTAAAAAGTATTGGAGACAATGGTTCACCTTGTCTCAACCCTTGATTCTATGTGAAAATAATGACCAATATCAACATTAACATTTACGACGCTCTTCTCTTGAACAAACTGTGTAATCCATATGCACCACTTTGGTGCAAACCTTTCATACACTAATTATGTTGCAAAAATGTAATTTAACGTTATCAGACGTCGTCTTGGCATAAAGGACGTTTGTGTGGGTCTATTTACCTCAGCCGAGTTGCCATGATCCAATCTTTACCAACCTTTGTAAAGATTTTTAAAATTAACATTGAGAAGGCATATATGTCTATACTACTAAATATGAACCACATTTTCTTTTTTATGTAGTAATGCCATGATCCAATCTTTACTAAACCTTTGTAAAGATTTTTTAAATTAACATTGAAAAGGCATATAGGTCTATACTACTAAATATGAACCACATTTTCTTTTTTATGTAGTGAAGTAATCATCCTAAAGTTTAACTGACATGGAGATAATTTCCCATTTTGTAACTAAAGAACAGGGACATCGAGTCCTCTGTAATGACCCCCAATTTTCTTTGGTAAAACCCATCAGGGTTAGGGGCATTATTATTATTATGCTTCATTTGGAAAGTTGTAGTATATCATCATTAACATGCTCCAACAACAAAAAATTGTCGGTGTCATCGCCCGTTTCTTCTAGTATTTAGCGATATATACCTTAAGATTTTTTTCTCCTAGCATGCGTCCTTTGTCCCATTCGAACTAGAAAATCTTTTCTTATGTTTGTCATTCGCAATTAGGTGAAAATATTTTGTATTATTACTGCCTTCTTGAACATGCTTATCCTTGGCCCTTTTCACCCACTTAGACTCTCCATCCCATCTAAAATTTGTTAATTTTCCTTTTGCACCCCTCGGTGTAGCAAGTTCGGTTACACTAACGGACAAGCTTTGTGCTTGGAGGTCTAATTACTAGTAACCTCCCTTTTCCCTTCTTTTGTAAATTTTTCGCCAATATTTTTTCCCATCTCACATATGCGCTCTCTACCCATGGCCTTTTGCCTCTCAAAGCGTCATTCCTTCTTAATGCTCGGGCATCCATCCAGTGCATAATTGTTGAATAAATCTAGGAAATGCTTAAGATGATAGCCATCTCACAATAGGGTTATCACCGACGGATATAGCTCCCCATTTGCAACCACCATCTCAAAAAAACCATCCTGACGTAACCACGATAATTTAAATTAGAATTGGTTTCCTAAGTGTGGATGATTACCCGAATCATTATGATATCACCCCGGTCGGGATTAGGGCACGCACTACCACGAAAGAAAACTCATGTTCCCACTTTGCACTTGCTAGAAAAACGAACCGACTTTTCATATGTGAGACTTTCAGGACGACTCGCCCATGTATATTGTCTACCTATGAGAACAATTTCTCTTAGGTCAAGATTCTCGTAATGGCGTTGAAAACAAACAGCCACCTATCATTAAATTTGTTGTTGTTCTCATTTTTATTGCGAAAACATCATCGTACATGTGAACTAGTTCTACCAAAAAACTAAGGTTTATGTACATCTTGGGCCGTCCCATAGAACGGAATAAAAAACCCACTCGAAAACATCAACCTTACACCGAACATGGAATTTAACATAGTAATCACTGTATCAACCTTTTGACTTGGAGCTTTACTATATTAATTCCAACAAGGATCCACTAGTCCTGCCATGTGGTGTAAGGCAAAACGGCAACCAAGCCAAATCAAAATGGTTGCAGTATGTGTGAAGAACATGACAGAAAAAATATACCTCCCTATCTCCATCAAGGCAATGAAGTCTAATTCATGCTCCCTAATCGAGTCTTGAACAAAAAGGTGCTTAACAGGATCACCAAAATCGTCTCTATTCCAAAATATTCATCTTAAAGCGCGTGTCATGTGTATCTCTTTCTAACTTTGAATCGAGCACTCCCACAAACATTATAGCAAACATATTGTTTGTTTTCACGCGGCTTTTGAACTTTTGAATCTAGGGTAAGAGATCCACTTTATCATCTATCCCCAAATTTTCCTCTTTACCAAATCTTCACTAAGATTGGAGACTGTTGAAACTAGGAGGTTTGAAGGACTGATGTCCTCATCCAACGAATACTCTGGAGTCATTTCTAACATTGTGACCATCCTGTCCAATTCGATGTTTTTGATAGTATCTACCGAACGCAAAGCAAGTTCATGGGACTCTCCTAGAGAAACACCAATCCTGCAAGCAAATTCATGAGGCTCCTAGAGAAATTTGTGTTTCTCAAGAAAGAGCCATTGGGCTACAACTACATTTTCATCGCCGTCGACAAGTTCACAATCTAGATCGAAGCCAAGTCGGTGACAGAGTACGAGTCATAGAAGTGCGGCTGAGTTTATCCTCGGCCTCATCTACCTATTTGGCATTCCTCATAGCATCATCACGGACAACGGCTCGAACTTCAATGGCTAAGTCTTCCAAGACTTATGTGAAGCATGGAAACATCTGCATCGAGTTCGATTTCGTGGCTCACTCACGTGCGAATGGGCAAGCCAAGCGGGCGAACGCCGGTGTTCTAAAAGGACCCAAACTCCCATATGCCATGTACTCAAGGAATACGCCGGACGGTGGGCCGCCGAGCTTCCCCCGGTACTCTGGAGTCTTTGGACTACACCAAGTCGGCCCACTGACTACACTCCCTTCTTCATTGTTTTTTTTTGAAGACTGTACCGTAGGGAAAAATACGCTATGGTGTAAATTTTATATTAATAGGAAAGCCAGAAGTTTTCCTTATAGACCACAGACCGGCCAAAGTACAACAAGTTGAGAAAAACTAGGGGGAGGAAATGAAAGAGAAAAAACAATCAATCAACAGAAAGTTTGAAGAAGCAAGGCAGGATACCATCAATAAGCTTGACGAAGACCGCGAGGTACCCCCACGCATTCACTCTCTGATGCTATCATTGTTGGAACATATGTCCTCGCGCCTTACAGGACGATGACTTGGTCCTACGCCGAGTCCAATCACCAAAGGCCGCACATGCCGTCCCCTTAACGGGACAACGCGTTCACGATTCTCCAAGTGTTGTGTCCGGGTGTCTATAGAGTGAAGAGCAGGGAAGGAAAGACCCTTAAGCATGTGACAAGCATCTATGCCACTTCTTCGGTTAAAGCTACGTACCCTCATTCCTAAATGCTATTTTCAACCAAGAGATGAAATAAACTTTTCACCCGATATAAATGTCTATAGTTCGTGGCTGTCCTACTGTCACGCCCATGCTAAACACAAAAGGCACTCCGGGGATACCCAGTGTTGTGTCCAAGCGCACTCAGGCCTTCGACGTTCCCTTTGATGTTGATTTCGATACTATGCATGAAGTCATAGTCGACGCTTTCTATCCGACCGCCAGCCTACACCTCCACAGATAAGACAGTCGACAAAGGAAATTTCTACAGTCTAACCTCTCTTATGAAAGAGTTGGCAAAATAGGAAATGTCTTCTAGTTCTGCTCGGGGGTTCTCCTTTCCCTTTGATGAAAATGTTGTCCTTGGGGATTCTACATTCCCTTTGAAGCTGATTTGATTATTTTGCAAGACATTTTGGTTTGTTTTCTTCTATTTGACCGCTGTTCTACGCCTCTAAGGGTACGATGTGACAACATAGTCAAAGCCCATGACATAAGCACATAAGAAAGAACCAACAGAAAAGGAAATGGTGCCTCTAGACATACTATACTCGGGCATTCACTTTTCCTTTTTTGCTAAATTCAGTATTATGCACAACATCTTGGTCAATTTTTCCTTCTGTCTATGACCATCAATCTGCGCCTCTAGGATACGATGGTTCGGCTGAAGCCAAGTCCACAACATAAGTGCATGACAAAGAATCGGTAGAAGAAGAAAATGTACAACAAAAGTAAAAAAAAAACGTTGTTCAACCATGAAATTTTCTACTCGACATCCCGAGTACAAGTACATTATTAGAAAACATGCTTCGTCCCTCTTCTTGTGCATCCAGGTCAAAATCGGTAATGAATTATGCAAGGTTCAGCGGCCTCCGCCTTCAATCGGGCGGGCTTCGCGGCGTCGATATCGGCATTGAGTCCTTTACTTTCATGGGATGGTTGACGAAGTGGTGGCCGACGGGGACGGCGTCCCTTTGCCGGATGGACTGGGTGATGACCTACCAGGCAAATGATTAGCCACCCAGGGTCCAGGGAAAATGTTGATAAGACACCCTACTCCCTTCTACAAACCGGCCGGGGGCTCGAGGGCTACACCTAATGGGTGCACCGAGCGTACCCCTACTAAGTAGACGAAATGAAGAAGAGTCAACTGACAAGATTACTAATGGTGGCTACCTCATAAACGCCATCCTACATGTCGGCCACCACTTACAAGGCTTCTCCAAGGGCCGTGTCCTCGAGGGTTGCGCCACCGGCCCCCGCCCCTCCTCCTTCTAGCATAGGGGACCCGCAAGGCCCACATTTGAGGTGGCACCTATGGCTACTCGCTCCCGTGGGGTAATGACAGTAAGAGTGGTGTGCCCCCGGCAGTTCAACAATGGGAGCAGTCAAGCAGACGAAACCTCTAGTGCCGACTACACGAGACTCGTTTCCTGGTACCGACATTGCATCCCCAGTGATGCCGCCGGCGGCAACAACGTCCTCGGCGGTTACCTCCTCTAGATGAGATGGATCCGTCACCATGGGTGCCGCACCGGTGCTCACATTCGCACGACCGATGAGGACGAGCTAACCAAGGAGGAGCCCTCTCACTGCTTGTTACCAAAGAAGTTGCACATCACCCTGTCACCCAATTCCCAACCATTCATCTAGGGTCCGCTGGTTTGTAGCAGCACTAAGCACGGTGCTGGAAAAGATAACTTCAACAATGAGTCCACTAGTTGGGTTCTTACATGTGCGGTCTATCGGAACTGTGTTTATGCTGACCATGGGTGCCGATGGATGATACCGTGAGGTCTCAATCCACTCGGACACACTTGAGTGATGGACCAAATAGTGTGCCTCCCTTCGGCCACAAGTTTGAGGCCAAACTATTCGGTCCAAAGCCCTAGAACATAAGCTAAGTAGGTTTGGATGATATTTCCTCCGGAAGAGAAGTTAGGCCTGGGTCAAACAAAATGTCACATACCACTTAGAACCTTAATAGGGGACATGGCATGTCCCCAGTCGGTCCACAAGTTGGACCTCGCTAGCTAAGATTAGCGGTATCCTACAAAATCTTTTCCGCTATTAGGTCACTCACCATGGTGTTCCTAGATGTTATGGAATTATATATACTTGTGTAGAAAGTCCATGATTGTTTAATATACATAAGTAGTAGTAAACGCTATTTTGACCATTTTTTTTTGTTGTGTATCAATTTGTTTCATAACAATGGACAAGTTTAGAAGAAGAAGTTTATTCTCTGCATGCTTCCATATGCAAAGGCTTTCATGTTATGCTTTTATAATAGTATAAATTGGTTTTATGAATATTTGACAATTTTATTTCCATCCCAACTTAATTGACAATTCAACAAGATGGTAGTTGTGGATTAATCCCCACAACATGGATTTAAGTCTTCGAGGATGCCGATTTCACGCTCCTACTTCTAGTGTAGGGGTCTCCCTACTATCTGCCTTTAGACAAATTAATAAATTGAAACATTATCAACTGCATTAACATCAAGTTTGCTTGCGTGAATCTCATTGGAAGTGCAATATGCCTCGAGGATGTGTATCTTCTTTGATGTTCCTTTTGTACGCACCATGTATCTAGAGCGGTTATTCTTATGCATGTAGAACATTTTAATACCCACCTCAACAAAACATGTTGTAGTTCCGATTCAACAATTGGTTGATTGGGCTTCCCCATAACCTCACATGACACCAGAGGTGATAATGGGAAGGAAAGTTCATGATGGGTTCACATGATGTTGTCCATAACGTATCGCTAATGATGTATTGGATCCTCTTTTTGAAAAGCCTTGTGGAGGGGTTACCATTCCTATTATTGTAAAATCAACACTTTTCTCTTAAGTTATTGGGGAGATGCGTGTCCATTTGACACGGTTGGACATGCATCGTGACCAATGAACTTTTCTATTTTTTGGGAATATTGAAATATTCTCCTATGCCGGTTCTAGTTTTTGATAATAAGAAAATATTCCCCTTTGTCCAATGTTCGGTCCTATCTCCGACAAGGCTACAAGATTCAAGAGCTTTACGACCTCGGTATTGGTGCTCTAGCCATCTTGTAGAGACGTATGTCCATTTTTCTCACCGGGGTCATCTTTTGTGATCGTTCTAGCAATGCTCTTGGTTTCTGATAAGAATAGAAGATTTTCCTATGTACTAGGCATCATCTCCCACGACCTTCAAGAGCATTTCTCAACTCAAGTGTGACCCTTCAATAGTATTTTTTTCACCCACCCTAAACTTCAAAAGATTCTCTCGGTCAAAGCAGGTCCTTTAAGCGGCTTAATCCCCAGCGGACTTTAGCCAAACCTAGGATAAAGACAATTCTTTTCATGTTTCCCCCAAAATGAGAAATCATTGATCGATTTGAGGAGCTTCAAGTGAAAACTATGGTAATGAAGCTTCATATATTTTGGAGGTCCATTGCAGAGTCTATTATGTGTAGATGTAGTGGATTAACTTGCCAAAAACTTGTTGTGTAATGGTAACACCCTTGGTTCCTTTCACATCCTAACTCATAGCTTAATTGGATTGATAGGATACACATACCAACAAGGTGCATCTTCTTTTCTTGGAGCTCATCTCGAAAGAACCTCTGGGTTGAACGTGTTTGAACCAGAGTAATTTGGGGATGGTTGACCTTCTGAGAAATATCTCGTGGTGCGCAAGAGTGCAGACACAGTACGTTGACAGGACGGGGCTAGTCCAGAGATCCTAAATAACTACTAGGAGTAACGACCACTAGCCCGAAGGGTGGTTAGGGTGTTGCATTTGGTATTAGACCCAACCTTTGTGGTTACACTGGGATGTGCGGGTCAGGGCACGGGCATGTGGGATATGTGTCCACGACGATTGGATGTATGCCAAGAGGGGACGCTTGTGGCTTCGGTGTTGACCGATGAGACCATTTGTCTTCTCCGGGGGGTGTGGCATCCTGGCCTAGGGATTAATACAATTGATAGGATACTAATACCAACAAGCACCGTTCAAAAAAATACCAACAAGGTGCATCTTTTTTTTCTAGAAGTTCATCTCAAAAGAACCTCCGGTTAAGCATGCTTTAGCCAGATTAATTTGGTGATGGGTGACCTTCCGAGTAATTTTCCGGGGTGCGCAGAAGTGAGTATAAAGTGCATTGTAAAAACTTGTATTGGTCCGTGGGGTCAGTCTTGTAGGACGAGTCTATAGATCCTAGATAATTGCTACGAGTAATGACCGCCAACTCGGCGGTGGATAGGGTGTTACATTTAGTATGAGAGCCAACCTTCGTGGTTACACAAGAATGTGCGGACCAGGGGCACATACATCTGGGATATGTGCCAGCACTATCCTATTCTAAGGGGGTGGGGATGTAACATCTTGTCCCATGGCTTAATAAGATTGATAGGATACTCATACCAACAAGGCACATCTTCTTTTTCAGAAACTCGTTTTGAAAGAATATGTGGGTTAAGTTTGCCCGACCTGGAGCAATTTGTGGACAGGTCATCTCCCGGAAAGTTTTCTAGGGTGCGCACGAGTGAGGAAAAAGTGATCTAGAGATCCTAAATGAGTAACTACCGCTTACCCTGCTGTAACGGTTCCTCCGTTTGTGTCTTAAACCAAATGAGAGAGATGAGTTGGAGTATAATGTCCAGTGGGAGACAAACCATAAAGTGAGGTTGCACTTTAGTGTCATGGAGGTCCTTTGCGAAGTTTTGGTATTTAGTATCATGTTGAACCAACTCAACAGGTTGAACGATGCTCCAAAACCATGGTTTCTCCATTTATTGACAATATAAAACGTGTTAGTATGTAATAGCACAACCATGACAGTGGGATGCCTTTTCTAGTATGGGCACTAACCACTCATGCATAGTACCTCTTTATCTTTGACTTGATGCATTTATAAATCCTTTTGGAGGGTCTTTTTGCTTTTCTCGAGGTACCTAAAAAAATGGGTTGCACCAAGGAACCAAAACGCACCTTGAACCTAAGGGCTTTGCACATATATTTGAATTTGACCTAGTTGTACATCGTGGTATTATCTGGTGATATCTTATGGTATTTCCCTAATAGAAAAATTGTATGTACCTTGGTGAAACCTTCACCTCGGCGTAGTTGTGATAGTCCTCGGTCACGCCTATATGGCCTCTTGGAAGCGATTCTAGGAGGTTTATCCCCGTCCCAAGAAGGCCCATAATTTAGGGAAAGTTTGGAGAGGCGTGGCCAAGGCGACTCATACACTGCCACCCCTTACATGCACGTTGAAGTATTTTTTGCATCCACAATCATTCCCTCGAAAACAACCCCTTGAGGAAAGCCTTCAACACCAAAGGTAGGTAAATTTGGACCCCATAGTGGCCTTATTTTCTGTCGAAAGAAAATTACACCCTTCTACTTGCGATATGCTTCATAATAGCGCATCACATACCTATTTCTTTCATACTAGGCCTTTGATGATAATTGTGCCCACGTTATATTTGTGTGTATCGTTTATTTTCCTTGCTTTCGTCGGGCTTCTTCACTCAACTGAGATTCGTAATGATCCCGACAAGTTAATCTAGACCCTCTCGGAGACCGGTCTAGGATAACCTCATAGAAAGATCCAATCTATAACCTCGTAGAAGGATCCTCTCTAGCAATTGGATTTTACTACTTTGATAAGGAGATTCTTACTCCTTATTATCTATTTGGGATATGGTCTTTTTATGCCCTTGGAAATGTCTTGAAGAGTTGTCCACGGTGTGGTATTTTAGCTTGTTCAGGCCATGGACTAAATAACTCATTTACATGACCACCGGGACCCCTAAAGTTATTCCTCACTAATAGTCAACATATTTTGATTGATCAACCAATATATAGAGAGAACAAGGCCACTTAGCCATTGCCTTGTCTTAGCGACTATGAGCATCTTTGGTGTGATTGATTGTGGAACAGGAAGATAAGGTGATGATGATGCAATATGTTGTGATTTAGGGCCACAATTTTGTATAGAGCTTCTCCATGATAGGATAATTGTTTAGGGTCCACATCAGGGTTTCCTAGAGGCTCAAGTAGTGTGTGGACCTTGCCTCGTTGTGATGAGTCCACTCCCAAGTGAGAATAGTGGGACCTTATGTCTCGAGAAATTTACAACATGTTATGCTTATTGCAACGTTGTAGGTTGCTCATTGTTCTTGTAAAGGTATTGATAGTGGGACCTTATGGCTCTCGAGGGTGTGGGGACAATATAGTTTCTTCCACAGGTCCTTCATCTCTAGCCACACCACTTCTATGTCTACAATAACCAATAGTCATATTAAGTCACTTAAATTTCACCCCCTCTCCCTCCCCCTCTTTGTTCAAGTTTGGCAAGAAGTATTGTTTTGTTGTTTCTTTTACACACATCTCCTCCCCACTATGCCTACGTTTGTGTGTCCCCTTGAGGTCAGGTCCTTTATTTTCCTTTCCATGTACTACCCACCTCCTTGGACGGTTTGGGTGGTCGTGGTAAGTAGAGTCCATAGTGGTCGGGTATTGAAACCCTTGTCTGCCACCTAATTTAGGCCTGAACTATCTTCCCCCCCTTGGACAGATATTCGGAAGAGGACTTCTTTCGGAAAAGGAAACAATCATCTACGGTAGCGCTTCTTCTTGACAAAGAAAATCACCCTTGGGCCCCTTTTATGGGTAAACCAGGCCGTTGGTGGGGCTTTGCTTAAAGAGGGCCTCAAGTCCTAGGAAAAGGGCTACATTTTACTTCAGGGGGCACATATTTTCTCATGCCTTCTTGGGTGAATATGGAGAAAACAGCTCAGTCACCTAGGCCAGCGGCTTCGTTTTGACGAAGCAAAGCGTCCTAGTCTGAATCCTTGGTGGAGCTTTGCATTAAAGTGGGTCTCGTGTCCTGCGGCGAAGGCTTCGCTTTACTAGAGGGGTCATACTTTTCTCATGCCTTCTAGGGTAAATATTACTCCTATACTAGCATGTTATGTTGCTTGGTGAAACAGCTGAGCCGCCAAAAGCTGAAATTAAAATCAAAGATAATCAACACTATTGAGATGTTATATTGAACCTATAGTATGAAATATTGGCATCAATGGGAGTTGGTTATAACATACTAAAATCCACACTAAGAGGAAATGAAAGTAACCTAGAATAATTTTCATACAATTTAAGAAATTAAACTCAAGAAGATTTTGCCATGATCTCAAGAGAGCCGTGATCTCAAGAGATAATCTAAAGAACACATGATCGGTAGCAAGTATTTTTTTTATCCCCATATGTAATTTGAGTCATGAAAAAGATCATTAGTGGCCTATTAGCTTTCATAAAAATGTTGTAAATAACTCATTGAAGAGGGTCAAATTCATTTCTATTAGCTATTTCATCTATTTTTTCATACATAACGCCATCGAACTTTGTTGAACTCCTCACATAAAATTGTCAATATGAATTTATATGTTATTCATATTTTTCCCATACTAAGTGGAGATATGAATTGATGGTTTTTTCATCTTTATATTTCCAAAAAAAAAAAAACAAGAGAATACACAAGTGGATGCGAAAATTACCACCATGCCATTATGTCTTTGGGAAATCCAAATATTTTAGCTCATTGGCACATTGGGATGGTAACCACAAGCCAAAAGCATGCCTATGATTTTTTTTTTATTGAATACATAAGAATAGCTATTGATAAATTCTATTAAACTCGAATCCCTATGGCTACTTGTAAAGGTACCAACTTACGAAGTGAACGTGTTCTTGCTATCTTGCATATATTGACATTTGACCTACTTTGCCCATATATAGCTCACAAACATCAGAGAATTTACTTGACTTATGGGAACCCTATCTTTTGCATTGTATTTTTAGTTGGCAAAGCCATGCCCAAGCACTAGATTGAAGCTTATAATTTGAAGCTCAATAACACCAAATTTGTAGACTAAAGCTTAGATAGAAATATGAAAGTTCTACGCTTGTAAACTTGAAAAATATATAGATTTTCATATGTTAATTTGGGAGAATATCTAATGACATAATTTTTTCTTTCAGCATCGAAGGTACATATGAGCGGTATCAGCAATTCGCGGAATCTGGAAGGAAACTGGATCAAGAAGATGCGGGTATCATCAATGTAAAACAATTCAAACACCTTTTATCCGTGCATACATTGCAGCCTGTCTAATTATGGAACCTGCAGGAGTGTAGCTGCGAGTTTTGATCTTATTATCGCATCCGTCCTTCTATCCCGCAGCTGACATGGAAACATACTACACATTTATTGTTTGCAATCAAGAATTATGTAGCTAATGCAGTAAACTTGAAGAAATAGTAATAACATTCTGAAAATGTAGCTACTAGTTTATCTGACCACCCTTTCTATGCTCTAAGACTAGATAAATACCTGTTTTGTATACTAGATGGCCTAATTATATGACGCCATGTCTACTTCTATAAAAACCACAGTTGGTGATGATGGTGTGCCTGTCATCTTTCATTCACGATCGTTCGATTTATATCTAACGGATAGTAAGCAATCTATGTCAATTTTACAAAAAGACACCCACATTTCCGTTACACATTTGCAGATATGCCCTTGTCGTTTAGATCTCATACGGCCACCAAATGTTTCAACAAAACAAATGAATTCACTCAACAAGTTAATATCCTTACAAAAATATGTAGTGTCTTAATCCTTTGTTTGATGTTTCATTCACTTAGCTACATTGTTGGCTGGTTCATGTCAAACGGTGTTTTTCTGCATGGCGAAGCACGGGCATTGTGCTAGTCTATGCTCATATGTCTCTTTAACAAGAAACTTTGGTTCTGTACTAGGATGAAGGTCCTTCCAACATACATTCAAGCATTAAGAAGATTGCTGCCTGGTAACCTTCGAGACTTTCCAAAATGTTTCCCAATCCGTCATTTATTGTGTTTAATCCTTGGCTGACTATTGTACAAACTGCAGGTCTCTCGATAATAATGCTGATGACTCAGACGCCAGCAGTTTAGAGAATCTGGAGAAACTACTAAAAGATGCTCTGAGAATTACGGAATCCAAGAAGGTACACTTTGATGGTTCTTTTTGTAGTCAAATTCCATATTGATGAAATTCCAGTTTTGCTTTCTGTTCAACAGTTGGACTGTCATTACTTTAAAACAATTGCTCTGCTTTCTGTCATATTTTCACCTAATTAAGCTTAAGATGGCTCCCAGAATTTATGTTTCTGTTTAGCTAGTTCAGTATCAAATAGAATTATCTTAGTTTCAGCAGTCTCAAGCTGGGCGCTCAATCAGTCGTAATTAACCTCTGTTCCTCAGCAAAAAAAAAATGTTTTCTTTGAAATTTTCCAGCGGTGTGGTTTAGGAGTTCTTATTTATATATATACCTAAGCAGAGCGGGGGGAATTATTCAATAAAATACTCATCTTGAGACAATGGGCCTGAATGTGTGTATGTTACTTCCTATATACTGGTAGATAAAAGGCGAAAGAATAGTTCGCTTTGTGCTCACCACACAGCCTCTCACAGGCTTGCTTTCTCGCCAGCGCCCCCGGCCCTGATGCCTCTTTTTTTTTTTCTCTGCCTCCCCTCTACCAGCTGTGCCTAGTCCCTGGTGTGAGTAGGCGGCTTCCGCTTTGTTGGCTGGTCTTTCGACCATTTGACTTCACCTTGTTTGTACATAACTTATTATCGTCCTAACTCAGGTCAACAAAATAAAATAAACTCAGTTGGAACACTTGTGGTTGCCATGGTACTTTTACGATAATTCATGAGGACTTTAACTGTTAGCAGATTTACTAGATTCAGAATAAACGATACCACCTTTTATGCATCAAGGTATGCCTGTGGATACGAGTATATCACCCAAATAATAGAACAAGCATATGCATAAAGAAACCTAACCTCAGTTGTGAAAATGGTGGACATTCCAGCAAATGCATAACTGAGGTTAGGTTTCTCAATGGGAATATAGCAGATGTCAGCATATCTTCTGGTCATACTGGAATTAAGCTATCCAGAAGTTATTTTGTAATATTTCATCAAGTTTACTTATTCCATACCACTAGTATACCTAGTAACGGATTAGGGATATATGAGCTGCCAAAATGGTAACCATCAATTCCTAATTACCGTGTTCTGCTTAAATGACAGCCAAAATATGCCACTCATTACAGTAGAGCTTCAGTTATTGCCTTCAAAGAAGATTTGTGTTTTTTTTTTGACTGAATCAACCTATTCCCTGAAATAGGCTGTCCTAATTTAAGCTTCGCTTTGTTGTGGCTGGAGTGCAGGCGTCGGCGAAACATGATAATCGAGGTAGCACAAGCGGAGAGAGCTCCAACCGGTCTAGAGGAGATCAGGGGAAAGGAAAGGCTTGACAAGAGCAGAGTTTCCTACCCTGCCCTGTGCTGCGCATGCACTTGTTACTATATTTCTGCCACATACACTCTTCACCTGTTAGGCTATTATTAATGGGCAGAACTAAGTTGCCACGGCTGCTGCTTTTAAGGTGTAAGGGAGGAGGGGCAGATTCAACTTAAGCGTCGGTTAATGCTATACTATCTAATTGTCCCGTGCTAAAGGTCGGAGACATGTTTTCACCTACGGCTGTTTGTGCTGTTTAATACATCTAACCATGTATACTGTGCCCATACTCCTATGCAACTGAATGACAAAATAAAATCTAGTGCAGTACATTCTCGAAAAAAAAAAATCTGGTGCTGTAAGGAGGCCACTCTGTGCAGCTGAATATTTTTTAGACCAAATGTGCAGCTGAATATTACTACTACAGAAGGAGTTGCAGATATTTGTGTGTCGATAATGAGAAATCTAATCAAGTGAAGCCTTGCTGGATGCTGCGAATGTGGTTATTCCACGTTTATTTAGATTTAGCAGACATGTTGTTGGACTATGCTTGTTGATTTTCTGGCTAAGCTGATGCAGATGTTAGTACTATGTTACAGTTTATTTTGGTCAGACTGCAGCCTAGAGTAGCTAGGATGACAAGACCCATGGTGTAGCAAACTTCAGTTTGCCGGGTAAAATAATTTTGGTTTCTTCTTGTGTCTTGCCTCTTCTTTTGTGAGAAGAAGTGAGATTTTTCTAGTGCATTGTGATGGTGTTACAGAGGCCAGTCCTCGCTACTGCTACATCAACGGAAGTAGACGAGTATGACATATAGTAACATGAACAAAAAGCAGTAGCACAAGGACGTTTGTTAAATCAGCAGCAGAGTGAGAAAATCTTAATTACCACTGAGCTAGGCGGTGACGCACTGACGCCTGGAACCTCAGAAACTTGGCGCCGCGTCTTGATGGAGATTCTTCCTGAAACCAGCTGGCAAAAAATTGGATGATATGTGAGTCGCATACTTGCAGTGCCTCCAAATTTAAGTCTAAGAAGCAACGGACGTGATTAAGGACGGTAGAGACAAAGAAACACACACCTGATCGACCTGCACCCGACGCGCCTCGCGCTCTGTTGCAAAAAGTCTTGCGGCAATGGTGGCAGACCGGCCGGCCTCGCAAATCTGCGCGGTGCGCTCGACGATGGCGGCCACCACCTCCGAGCAAAAGCTTGTTGAAGCGGCCGGGCGCCGCGCAAGTGCATGCACGCCGTCGCTAGATCTTGTCCCCGGCCAAGGTTCATCGCGCCCGTCCGTCATCTCTACATCATGTACTCCTACAAACATGTGTCAGCGTAGCATGGTCCATGCATCATCGACCGTGTCGATCGCAAAGCTCCGTTTTGTCCGTGCACACAGATCACGATTCTGTCTTCTTCCTCTCTCTGTTTCGTTTCGTAGGGGGGCCGAAATCCCGCCGCAGCTCTTACACTTGCATGGAACTGGCGAGAATTGCGACGGCGATGACAGCGACGGCAACATAAACACCAAGATCTCGACGCACTCACTGAGCCACTCAGGCTCAGCCCGCGACGCCTGCCTAGCTAGAACAGAGCACACCCACAAACCGTAGGTTCTGGAAAATGTTCAAAAAAGGGAAAGAGAAGAACCCAGATGGAATTTGTTGGTGGTCTTTTGTTGGATCCCGCATCAAGAAGGACCAAGGAGAGAACGGCAACAACACAGACAGACCTAGCTACTGACCTGCATGGCCGGGGACGAACAGGGCCAAGGCACGCACTAGCTAAGCTGAGAATGTCCATTTGGCCTCCGGCCGCTGGCTCCAATTGTGCGCTAGCTAGCTCTCGCCAGTTTTTAGCAGGAGCCACGCCGGTGCTCGCTCCTTAGCGCCGGACACGTGGATGGGTCCCTGGGAGGAGGGACGGCGTGTCGACACGCCGTTGGCTGGGACTCGCTGGAGCGGGCCACACGGTGCGTCGACGCTGCTACTTAGAGCATCTACAGTGTTGCCAAAGCCAAATTTGCCACATAGATTTATTTGGTATTAGGGCTAAACTTGCTATGCTATCTACAATGTGTCAAAGCCAATGCCAAATGCCAAATTTTGTCCCACCATGTATAAAGTAATAATAAACTATTTGGGGCTGTACACTCTCTCTCTAGTCTCACCTCTCCATCCAACTATTTTATTCACTTAAAAGAATTTGGCATTGGATCTTCTAGTTGCTCCTACGCCAAATTATTTGGCTTTGGCACGAAGATTTGTGACCTCTACAATGTAGGGAACCGATGCCAAAAGCCAAATAAGCTATTTGGCACCCAAATTTGGCACACACTGTGGATGCCCTTAGCGTTCACGGAACAGCTTTTTTGGACGGACGCGCACGTCCTCGCCGGTGGTTCGCCGCGTAAGCAGCTTCGGGCGTCGCGCCGCTCGCCCACGCGCTGCCGGGCGCGTGGCGGTGTCGTAACGTCGGGCGCCGCGTCCCGGCTTCCCAGGCATACGTTTCGACCGGAGAGCGGTGTCGGCTCGAGTCGCCCTGCCAGGTGTGGGTGCATAGTGCCTTCCTGCGAGCGTGCTGGATCAGGCATGTGCACATGACATGCACGCTCCCTTCGCTTTCTCTGCCGTCTTTCCGCCGGCGAGATGGGAGAGGGATGGCGTCATCCCGTCATGTCCGCGGCCCAAAAAGAGACGAACTCACTAGAAGCCGCCGCACTCCTCGGAAATTGAACCACGTCGAGAGGCTTCCAGAAATTCTCAAACAATTTTTGGCTTCGTTAACTAGACGACGAGATAATTACGCCCGCGGTCCTACAACTTGGCACGCGCGTGCATTTTAGTCCCATAAGTCGCAAACGGTAATCCCGCCGTCCCATAACTTGCTTAGTGGATTGGTTAAGGTTGATAGTGGATGAGGGTGCCGACACGTGTATTTTCTGTCCGTTGCGGACACACGCCTGTGTCGTGTATATTTGCAGAAACCCCCCGCATAAATTGTAACCGGTTTAAATCGGTCCGCAATTTCCCAATCTCGGAATAACTAGGTTGCTCTCCCGACGGCGACGACGCGAGCGTAGATCCCCGGTGCAAGGCGGTGCGTTGCAAGGACGGGTGGCTGGAACTTCACCGATGGGGTCGGTTTGACGCGACGGTGGTTATACTTGTGGCGGAAGCAGCCGGGCGGACGACGACCGGTGGGCGAAGATGACGAGCGAGGTGCTCTGGAATCCGCCTCCTCCGGCGACGGCGACTATGAGGACGACACCGACAGTGACTACGAGGGCGGCTCCCACGGCGACAGCTCCGCAGGTAAGCCTCGACGGCAACAGCATTGGTCGTTGTTGTTGCGTTGTAGAGCAAGAACATTTCATTTTGAGTTCGAATTGAGATTTTTTTTGTTTGTTTTTTGTACCAGTATCAGTACCAGCAGCCGCTTGTGGGAGGAACAAACTGGAGAGCAGTAGAAGAAGAGAATATGGTGCTGCTGTCGAGGCTTGCTGAACTTGAGACCGAGCTGCAGAGGGAGAAGGCAGAAAAGAGAAATGGAGAAAAATCACAGGGACGAGTTGAGATATAGGGATAGAGAGGAGATGGTTGTGCTGTCTGTAGTAGCAATCGGTGTTGCGATGTATGCTTGTATTGCTCTAGTAACCAGAGGGTTTGTGTGAAATGAAATTTGTAAGTTATGATCTATCAAACAAATTTGGGATAAAATACACTTGTTAAGATCAGGTACAGGTATCTTTTGTATGAATAATCCAATTGAACTGCTGCTCTCTGTTGTTGTATGTATGCATATTCCAATTGAACTGTTGCTCTATGTTCTCTGTTGATGTATGTATGAATATTTCAACTGTTGTTGTATGTATGAATAAAATGCAGTTTTCTGTTGCTGTATGTATGAGAATAAAATGTAGTTCTCTGTTGATGTATGTATGGATGCAGGCATGAGAATAAAATGCACTTCTCTCTTGCAAATTGAAGTGATGTATGTATGCAGGCATGAAAATAGGACAGTTAATATGAACTTGTTCCAAATTGAAGTACTGTGAATTGTTGCAAGCTAACATAGGTTATATAACATCAGGAGACAAATGCAATGTCAGATTCACAGCAAAATAAACATGCCTTACAGGTCCTTAGTTCAAATTCTCATACTGCCAGGAAAAGCATGCCTTACAGAAGCACTACATCATGAACATGGAGAAGCAATACATCATGAAATCTACTCTGGAGGTGGTGCATTTTGACTGAGTGGAATTTCTTGTGCATTCAGGTCAGGTAGCAGTTCTTCATTGAGATCTGGTATTTCTATTCTTGCACTGGCATTGCCATCACCAAAAGAAGGTAGTGTGCACTCCCAGGGCCAGTGTTATAGCTTCCTCTCCTCCTTCTTGGTCTTGTAGTAGCTTTTCTTCTGGACACACCTCTTGTACCTCTGTTGCTGCCAGCCTGCTCTCCTTCTACAGTAGCTTTTCTTTTGGCCCCACCTCTTGTGCCTCTGCTGCTGCCAGCCTGCTCTCCTTGTGCAGGTGTTCTTGCTGGTTCTCTTGTTGCAGTACTTCTCCCTGTACCTCTTCCCCTCAAATTACCTTTAGCAGTTGCTGTTGTCAGTCTCACTCTTCCTGCTGGAATACTCTCTCTAGCTGCCACTACAAAGGCATTTTCTGGCAATGGGCCAAGATATATTTCAATTGGCACATTTACTATGTCCTGCAAGATTATGTTGAATTTAGGTGTCAGTTTGTGAGAAAATAATACTAACTCCAGATAAATTTGTGAGAATACAACTTATAATACACACAAGCACACACCTCTTGTCCCATCATATAGACCATGTTGTTATGTTGGTGTGTTGGATCTAGGGAAGGATTTGGATTATGTGGGATGACATGCTGCACACATACAATGCAAAGTTAGAATTTGTTGCATCTTGTGGTACATATTTGAACACTGACATTAATTACCTCAAGAATATATGGAATGTCTACCTATGCATCCTCCCCACCAATGGTACCTTGCATATGTTCTTGTTGAGAATCAACATATTTCTGGTGACCCTTCTTATTATGATCAGGTTTATGGCATATAGAACAGTGCATTGTCACCCCAGCCTTAGTGAAGATTTTTACTCCCTTCTTTGTCTTCTCCTCTGGTGCCTTCTTTATGTTTCTCCTTGGCCTCCCCGTTCGTTTAGTGAACAGAGATGGATGAATATGAGCTCCATTCATATTTTCCCAAAATACTCTCCCTCTAAGTGGAAACAAAGTATGGGCATATGCTTTCATGTAGGTGTCAATAGTATAGCAACTATGCACTAAATTCTCTGGGTTAATTCTATCACTCCTACAGCAAGCTATGGCATGATGGCATGGAATCCATGTTAGCTGCCACCTTTTGCAATCACATGATTTAGTTTTGAAATCAACAGAATATTCCTTTTCAAACTCATGTGAGGTCACAAAGTACATGTAGTTACCAGCAGGCATCACCATGCATTCCTTGCTCCATTCTATAAACTTGTCCAATTTCTTCTTGATTTTTGGACAAATCCTTCCTGTCCATTTCTGACATTCTCTCCTCTTTCCTTCCATTCTGGACACAAGCTTGTAAAAAATGACCTCAAGCATTGACAAGAAAGGAAGCTCTCTGGCATCTACAATGTAGCTACAATAAAAGGCAACAAATTCAGTTATAAAATGCATCTACAATAAAATAGAAAAGAATGGTTATAAAATAGAAAAGCAAACACAATTTTGAGTAGTGCCTATTGAACACCTCTGAATGGTTATTAAGCAACATGTCACATTTAGGAAAGTCGCTGAAAAAAGCTTTCACCCATGTGTTTGGCACTAGGTCCATGATCCAATTAAAAGCTTCCTCACTGTCATCCCTAAGCTTGTCCATACTTTTACTGTACTTGGGAATATTAGTAGATATAGCAATGGCCCAAATGTCATTCTTTAGTGTCTCTCCCTTATGCCCTGCCTTCTGAAAATTTTGGAGCATATGTCTGACACAAAACCCGTGTTCTGCATCTAGAAACAACTTCTGGACATCATTGATGAGCCCCTGCAAGTTAGATGTATAAAATATCACTTGATCATGATTTAAACATGGCACAAATAGGGATCATGATTTAAACATGGCACAACAAGGGATCGTGACTGAAACATGGTTGAAACAGAGTACTAGTTGTCGTCGACAACTAGGGATCATGGTTGACAAATGGTTGAAATAGAGTACTAGTTGATCCCTAGTTGTTGTCGACTTGTCGACGACAACTAGGGATCATGGTTGAAACAGGGTACTAATTGATCCCTAGTTGTCGTCAACAAGTCGTCGACGACAACTAGGGATCATGGTTGAAACAGGGTACTAGTTGAAACAGAGTACTAGTTGAATTAGGTAGGCATACCTTCTGTTTATCACTCATTATAGTCCAAGGGGATGTATTAGTGATGTTCAAATCATCCTTCAGGTTGTTCATGAACCATTCCCATGAGCTAGTACATTCCACGTCAACCAAACCAAAAGCAATGGGGAATATACAGTCATTTTGGTCTATTCCAACAGCTGTCAAAAGCACACCTTTGTACCTTGTTTCTACGTGACATCCATCAAGACGTATAAAGGGCCTGCATCCTTCTAAAAAAATCTCTCTTACAAGCATCATAGCTCCAGTATACAGTGGCCAGATGTTCCTTGTGGTCTGGACTTGCAGAATCATTCACTGAATTGGTGGTGACAAAAATTTGGAACCAGGGTTGCTCCTCCTAAGTTCCTGCCCATAATTTAACAGCTGACTGAACTGTAATTCCTCATCTCCATGGATCTGTTCCAATGCCGCTTTCCTTGCTCTGCTAAGCTTCCACCTATATGCGCACATATTGAACTCCCTTGTCACTTTTGTAGCAACACTATCCAGGTCTAGTTTCTGGTTGTCTTTGAATTCCTGCAAGAATTTCTCAGCCAGAAATGGTGCAGTCAGTGCTTTGGATGCCCAAGCCTTCTCACAGTTGTGTTCATCTACATATGCTGTGATAATAAAGCCACCTGACCTACTGTCCTTTGAGGCTTTTAAGAACCAAGGGCATTCATCTTCACATAGAGCCTCAAGTCTTCTTAAATCATTCTTCTTCTTTCTTATTAGTACTCTGTTCCTCACAACATAGGCTGTCACTGCTTTCCTCAATTCCTGCACACCACTGAAAACCATTCCAACTTTGAAAATTGGGTTATCCATGTCCACCTCTGGATTGAATGCTTTAAACCTGTGCTTCAATTTGTGCATGTCTTCTTGTCCCAATTGTAGGTCATCATCCTCCAAAGCTGCCTCATCTTCATTCTCAATGACTACTTCCTTCTCATTACAATCATTCAAGCTTTTGTCAACATTATCTGCAAACAGATCATCATCTCCATCTTTAGCATTGTAATCACTATCATAGAAGGCACTATCTACATCACTGTCACTCTGTGAAGAGGTAACCACATTTTCTGCCCATGTCACTATAACTGAGCTACTGCATGCTTCAGCTTCAGTTAATGCAGATGGCCTTGCCACTTTTATGGGACTGATAACATGTGGCAAACTAGGGCCTCCATTCAAGATAATATCATCTTTGAATAACCTGGTATTGTTAGTGTGATCTATGAATAGCACTAGCACCTTCTGTGTAGCACTTCCTTTCACTATTTCAATGCAATGCAAATCAGTGTCAATTGCTGCTACCCCATCTGTTATATCCTTGCCTGGCATACACCAGTAGACATGAAGCTTGTCATCCCTCTCATACCCAAGATATTCCAGTATTTCATCTATCACTGCCACTGACCATGTTTTAGCATGGCAATTGTTAACAGATACAGAACTGGAATCAACATATGCCAAATTCTCTCCAACACCACAGAAGAAGCCATTGTGCACAACCTCCAGTGAGAACAATTCAGTTAGAGCTCCTGCATTCAACACTGTAGAAAAATTCATAGTTGTTCTATATCAACAATGCACAAAATTATGATATTTCATGGCCAAATGGACTTGCAGTGCTAGTATCAAACATTATAAACATATTAAATCAGTAAAATACACTAATTTCTTCCTACATTATGCTCAAAACAATTTGAATATTCGGTCCAAATGGACTTGAAGTGCTAGTAAAGTTGACACTTTGTCAATATTCAGGTCATGATATGAAAACAATTCATGCTGCTCAAAATTTCGAACTAACAAGCTGAAATCGTCTATGGTATCACTCACACAAGCACAATCTACAACTATAATTAGTAAAGATCGATACTTTTGAACCACTGAAACCTCTATCGCTCTCTGAAACTGACGGAGGCAGTGGCGGTAACAGGGCAACGCCGGAACGCAAGCACAGCCAAAATTAAACCTACAAAATCAAGGCGCCTGTTAACAACACCTACCTAGGCTAGTTTCTTTTGTAGTAATAACCTAAAATCCCACCGATCATCACAGCCACATGAACCCTAGCTAAACCCCCGCCATGGCCGACATTAGAGAGCGAAGCTCGAGGGAGGGGATTTCGTACTAACCGTAGTCCGGCGGGTCTTCATTCGAACCGCGGTAGTGCAGGTCCGGTGGCATCACGGCGGCAATAGCGATGGGGAGGCGTCCATAGTGCTCCGGTGGCCAGCGATGTGCGAGAGGTCCGGTGGCATCACGGTGGCAACGGCGACGGGGAGGCGTCCGTAGTTTTCACACTGCTGCTTCTGTTTTCATACAGTTCTTATACTGTTTTCCACACCTTACATTTAACCTCTCTATTATCAGCAAAACCGGTGAGATTGACAACCTCACTGCTTCGTTGGGGCAAAGTGCGCCCTGCCATCTCAGCTACATCAACCTTCTAAAGTTACTCCTTCCTCCTACTGGTCGATTCAACCTTAGTTTCTTTCATAGAGAAAACTGCTGCTGTGCTCATCATACCTTCCTCTTGGGGTTTCCCAACGAGGGCAAGACATGCACCATCAAAGCTATTTTCTGGCGCCGTTGCCTGGGAGGAAGATAATTTCTGCAAGGAGTGTCTCTCACTTCCAATCTATTTACTTTTTTTTTCTTAGTTTATTTTATTTTGTCTTGTTTGCTTCTCTTTATCAAAAACACACACAAAAATTAGTTCTTATTCTAGCTATAGTTTTTATCCTGTTTTTAGTCTTGCTAAAATGAGTGTTCCTGAAGTTGAAGTTTGTTCTTTTAAGCAACAAGGTGGAGAAAGTTTGAAAAGATGCTTGGTATAGGATAAGTGACGCTCATCATAGATGCACTAAAAAAAATTCCACTTTAATACTTCTTAGAATTTTTATGTTGGTATTACTAGCTGGTTTAAGTATGTTCTAGACACACTTACAGGAGGTAATTTTCTGGGAACACCTGCTTTGGAAGCCTATAATTTAATTGAAAGTTTAGTTGGAACACCGCCTACTAAGGTTGTTAAAATTGAGATCACTTTAGATGATGTTATTAAAAAGCTAAAATCTATGGAGAAAAATTTGCCAAATTTCCTTGATAATGCTAGCAAAGTTAATGAATCAATAGTAAGTATCAACAAGAAATCACTATTTTAGAAGCTAGCAATATCCATGATAGTCAAAAGATGAGGATTCGTAAATTAGAGGAGGCCATGGAAACTTTAAGCTCAGCTTTTTCTTCTCTTAAGTTTAAAAGGGAGAAACCTTCCGTGGGAAAAGAGAAAAAAAATATGTATGTCCCCAAGGTGCCTAAACCAAAATCCCCTAATGTCCTTAAAATTAATAAAACTTTTAGTGAAACTAAAACTGATTTGCATGTTGAAACATCTTCAGGGGTGTCTAAGGTACTCATTGCTACAATTGGAGTTTTGGAAGAAATTATTGATTTGGATGCTTCTTCACTTGAAAACACTTGATTCCACTTTTCTAGGCCTAGCTAAAAGGCGCTAAAGAAAAGCACTTCTTGGGAGATAACCCATGGTATTATTTTTTGCTTTGTTTTTATCTGTTTTCTTTGAGTCAAGGGGGTTGTATACTTCTGTAGCAACTCCTTTGTATATTTATTTTCATGTTTTAGTTGTGCCAAGTAAAATTTCTAACGAGAGTTGGAGTTGGCTTTGGATTTCTGCGCAGGAAATAGATTTGTTCTGTCCACCCTAAAAAATCGCATAATTCACAAAAAGATCAGAATGATCTGAAATGTTTTGTGCTTAGTCCTCAGCTATTTATGAAACTTTTTTCGTGCTTTAAGTTTTTCGATCTGAGCAACGTAAGTGCCCCGAAAAAATTTATCTTTACAAACTGTTCTGATTTTGGCAGATTCTGTCATTTTTCTTTCATTTGCTCTTTTACGATGTCATGTGGATTTCTTTGCTTCACGGAACATCAGTGGCTGTAGATAATGTTTAAAAGTATCAATAGAACTTGTTCCCATACAGAACCCATGGATTTCTTATTGTTGCACTAACCCTCTAATGCGAATTACTCTTTGAGTGTGGTGTGAAGGAAGTTTTCAAGGGTCAAGAGAAGAGGGTGATATAATGTGATCGAGAAGAGTGCAAAGGTAAAAGCTTGGGGATGCCCCCGTGGTTAATACCAGAAAATTCTAAGAAGACTCAAGCATCTAAGATTGGGGATTCCCAAGGCATCCCCTTCTTCATCAACAATTTATCAGGTCACTTCTAGTGAAACTATATTTTTATTCGGTCACACCATATAAACTTTACTTGGAGCGTCCGTTTGTTTTTCTTTTGTTTTCCCTGCTGCAATAATATAGTTGGAACCTAGCATTGCTTGTTTTGGAGAGACACACGCTCCGTTTTTTCGTTTGAATACTCGTTATGCTCGTATTCTTAGTTTTTCTTCTAGCTGCTGCAAACTTCTTGTTTAGCTCTTGTTTTCATTGCATCTCTTATTCAGAGTTGTTAGTTTTAGTAGAATTGTGTGAGTACTCTCATGTTTGCTTTTTGTATCATTTAGAGAGTTTTTTTAAAACATATCTTGTATGGTGCTTGTTGGGAAAAGAAATAGATGCTTGTAGTAGAATTTATAACGGTGCAAGTAGAAGCTTGTATAGACCGTGGCTAGATTTTTTCATATCATGCTAGATGTTATTTTAATTCTAAATCATAGTGGTTATTTAGTAGCATGATTTGTTTCAAATAGTTGAGAGTGTTTAATGTGCCATTGAAAGAATCATGAGTTGTTCTTGTCATTTTGAAGCATAAATTTGTGGTGTTCTCCTTTGAATGTTTTATTTGGTTGACTTGGCGCATGCTTACACCATGTGACGCCCCTGGATCGGGACTATGCGGATTTCAGCGTTCACGCCAGAATCCACATAATATCTGATCCCGGGTTGTCATTTCTGATACCATTACAACAGTTCATGAATAATCTGCAACAACAACAGAAGATATATACAACACGACTCCAACGAGTCAAGAATACAGCTGATACAATACAAAGATCCATATAACAACAGAAAATGAAACAGTATCCGATTACGGATAAGATACAAATCGGACTAAGAGTCCTGAAGATAACTGATGGCGTCCAATCCCTGCCCAGGCCAAGCCGGAGGGATTCTCAAGCTAACGTCGTCCAACTTCAAACATGTCGACTGCATTGTGAATACAACCCCGAATCATGGGGTCTGAATGTACCGACAATGACAAGCAATACTCACAAGATACCACTGCAACCAATCATCACAAGATACAAATACTTTGGGTACAAAGGAAGAGGTTGTTGTAATAAAGCGGCAGCGGGCGGCACTAAGCAATCTACAGATACATGCTACAACTCTCGTCTATTAGAAAGAGATGAGAAAGCGCGACAAAACCAACTACAGCTACTCACCAAAGCAAACCCATCCAGGATTTACCCCCCATCAACCAATGTCAGGAGGTAACCCGAGGAAAAACTCACACATGTTTTAATAGTAATCTCGTTATCGCACAGGTTAAAAAATATCATTAGGTGTAAGTTATCTGACTCTTGTAAGCCAGCACTTTCTCCAAGATCGTCACATAAGCGCAGACGATACGCCTTCTCGAAAAGATTTAACCCTGCAGGGGTGCACTAATGTAGCCACACGCACCGAACTGTCGCGAGACTGTCGGCACAACACTTCACCTCACCACAAACAAGTCCAGGTAGCTACCTAGCTAGGTTGGAACCGCCTCGAGAGTCCGGCTGATGCTTCGAAGCGGACCTAGCCATTTGCGCCTACGCGCGAAACAGATCAAACCTGACCGGAACTGTCCGCTTCACGTCATACCGCAGAAACCTATATAATTGTACGCACATCAGTAATATACCATCATCATCCTCAGGGTTGTTTCCATTGTACCTGCAGAACTGGTGATGTGCGTACCCAAATGGAAAGCCCGAACTAAGTTGTGGCATCCTGGACAAGAGTGCAGCGGGGCTAATAGGTTGCGGGGAGTCCCATTCCTCACACGATGTGGTTAGCGCGCTCATTCTTGGATCAGCGGACACGAACCTTTTCCTAAGGCGACACCAGAGGGACCAAAAGCCTCGTGGGGCCTCCCGCCGGTGGCTTAATTCGATTTCAAATTTTATTATTACCCCAAGCGTTAAGATCATTTTAAAATAAGTTGAACCAACCTATCATACTAGTAAGTTGACAAAGAACCAAACTCGCCAAAGAACCTAAGCATGCGCTACGACTCGCAAGGCAAACAAGAAACAAACATGTCATAGGAGGTGGGGGATGAGGCTATATCATGGTTGCAAGGTGAACATATGATAGGATCGATACACAAGCATCGATTCATAAGGCTAGAATAAAGGCAACGGAAAGAATCGGTAACAAGTGAGGAACGACAGCCAAAGGTAGCAAGTGAGTAAAGCTTGCCTGGGATCCATCTTGTAGAGGTAGCAGAAATTGTCGGTGCTCACATGATCTCAACGTCCTATCCGTGAAGAAGCAAAGCACTAAGAAAAGCAGAAGATGCCACACTTAGTACTAAGGCAAAAGATCCAGCATGGTCTTAATTGTATATGCATGACATGCAAGATGCAGAGCAAGATGAAACTAATCCAATTTAAGCGGAACCGAAATCCCAACGATTAAGTAGAAAGTTCAAGTTATTTTAGCTAACCATCAAATTAAATGTTGATTAACATGAAGAACAAGATATAGGTGAGCTACACAATTTAAATGGAGCAGGGATAGTAAAATTTAAATATCCCGACACATTCCATGTTTCTTATTTAGACGCACATGCATAACACTACTAGAATGCAAGATTAAAGATGCAAACATGAGTATGGATGGCAAATTAAGATTCACTGCATTTTTCTGATAAAAATAGACATAAAGTTTGTGTTCTTTGGATTATGGATTGGAAGATATGTAATAGCCAAGTTTGTAAAAGAAAGAAATAAATAAAAAGGCAGAGACATAATTGGCAGAGGTGGAATTTGAACTTGGGTCTTTGCAGCTAGGGAACACCCAGCGAGCCACTGGGTTAACAACTCGACTGTGACTCAAATGGTTACATGACCCAACATGAACCTGCTAACTGACGTTAACTGAACACTCGAAGAACAGGTTCATACTTTCAGACACAGAATACAAAAGGAAAAAAGGTTTTCGCCATTGTGAACCTGAGACATCCCAGGAAATGGGTCAGGTGCACCACCACTGGACCGTGTACATGTTTGTGTATCAATACCGATCTGAAACAAAATGAAGTGTAAAGGCACGGAGTTTTTCTGACGAAACTGAACTCAAGATTCAGAATCAGAGTTGCAGGACGTTGCCAACAGGGAGACAGGCGACGGTGACCAGATGCAGCGACCAGAAACTACAGATAGCGCTGCTGGCGACCCTCACGTTCGTGTGTGTGAGCTCCCAGGCGCAGATGATGTGTGGGAGATTAGTGCAAGAGCAGCAAGTTGTGATGCGTGTGCTGCTATGTGTGCGAGCCCAGGCTGAACCACGAGGAAGCCTCGGCTGACGAAGGGGTAGCACCTGGAGACGGCGCCTAGAGGATGCAAAAGGGCAGGTAAATTTCGTGATCGGACTAGGACCTCACCGGGAGGGGCTTGTAGTAGTCGATCATGCTTGGATAAGGACGACGGCGATGAATTTCGCCGGCGAATGAGGCTGGCCGGAGATGAAGAAGAGGACGCCGGCGGCCTTGTAGTCCATTCTCTTGGCAAACCCTCGTGTGTAGAGGTAGTAGACGACGACGTGGTCTGATTACTTGCTTCAGCTCGGCCAGAGGACGTCCATGGCGGAGAGGCGACGGCCAGGTGCTCATGTTCTCTCTCGTTGATGTTTTGGGTTGGAGATGGACAGAGAGGTGTGGAAGGGAGATGGCGGCGGGAGAGAAGGGGAGGTAGGGCTAGGGTTTTTGGAGGGTACGGGATGTAGATAAGGAGGAGAGCAGGTGGGGGATTGGTGGTGGTGGTGGTGATGGAGGGGAAAGCGACAGAAGGTTCATGCCTAGTGCGTGACATGTACGGAAGAAGATGGGATAGATGTGTGGTGGGCTGCAAGGGGAGGGCTAGAGGGCTGGATGATGTTGGGCTTAAGGAGGAAATGGAAGAAAAGGTTTTCTCCCAGCCAAGAAAAAAAGATTTTTGGGAGTTTTCTCAATTGCTAGAAAAATTAGAGAATAAGGATTTTAAAAAATGCAATTCAATTATTTGGCAAGGTTTAAAAAAAAATCATGCTTGAGAATGTCATGATGATGCAGAAAACAAAAAGCAAACAACACTAACTGGGGAAAAATCCCCGGGTGTTACACACCATGTTTATGACTATTAACCATTCACTTATAGCCTCTATGATAATTTAGTTTTTGAACTTGTGGTACCACTTATGCTTTGATTAATGATGTTTATGTCGCTATGCATGATTATGGCTCTTATGCTCTCTTGATTTGTCGTTCCCAGTCTTTTTCTAACCTCCGCATATACTGAGTATGAGCTCTACTCGTGCATCCAACTCCCAAAAACCAAAGTTTGCCAAATGTGTCCACCATACCTATCTACATGTGTTATTTAACAGCCAATCCAAAGTAAATTGCTCATGTGTTACCTTTAAAACTTTCAAAATTACTCCTGTTTTGTGCTCCTGTTTTAGATCATGAGGACGTAAATAGAGAATCTTTATCTCACTTGTTGATTGGAATTTCACACCCTGGACTAGGGGCTTCATCCGCTTATCCAATTGATAGAAGAGCTAGCAGCGGGGTGCCCAGACCCAAAGTAATACAACAAATTCTCTTCACTATCTTTGCCCCTGCTTTATCAGTCAAAGCATAATTGTGTAAACAAAAGAGAAAGAGGGACGACCTTCTACCCAGATGCGTCCTTCTATGGGAGCCGCTCTTGTGAAGTCTAGTTGGCTTGTGATGTATTGTATTTTCTGTTTATTATTCGTTGACATAAGCATACACTTCTCCCAAACTTAGACACTCCTCCATGGTATGTGATTGTTGGAAAGCACCCGAGGATTCGGTTAGCCATGGTTTGAGTAAGATGGTTGGGAGGAGTGTCAAACATTGTATACCTGTGTTTAACAAAATAAAAAAGCTCTAGCACATGAGTTGGTCCCTGCTTCCCTCTACGAAGGGCCGTTCTTTTACTTTTATGTTGAGTGTCCATCTTCTAACTTTATGCATAGTTGAGAGAGCATAGTTGCCATTCTGAGTTTAATGTGCATTTGTCCGAGAAAGATTATTAATTAATTCATGATGTGTTATTGTTTGTTCTATAATTAGTTGTTCTAGTCTTCCTCATGAACTTTGAAGGTGTCCTGGCATTTATGTTTTGCCCCACTCTTAAGGACAAGCGATACATCAACCCTAAAAATATATCACTTCGTCCAAAGAAACACCAGAGGCCGCCATCATCGTCATCCCGAGATCAGGAGGGTTCTGGAGCTCTCCACGGCACCCTGCCAGGAGGGGAATTCATCACCGGAGGGGTCTACACCACAATGCCCTCCTCCGAAGTGATGCGTGAGTAGTTCATCCCTAGACTACGGGTCCATAGCAGTAGCTAGATGGTTGTTTTCTCCACTTTGTACCTCATGTTTATATCTCGTGAGCTGCCTTACATGATCGAGATCATCTTTATGTAATGTTACATGTTGTGTTTCCTGGGATCCGATGAATGTTGAATGATATGTCTTCTGATTACCAATCTATCATGTTATCTTCATGCATATGTTATTTATGATCTTGCATGCTCTCCGTTATTAGTAGATGCTCTGGCTAAGTAGATGCTAGTAACTCCAAGAAGGAGTATTTATGCTCGATAGTTTGTTCATGCCTCCTTTGCATCTGTGCTCGAGTGACAGAAAGTGACGGATGGAGGATGTGTTGTTGCCATTAGGGAGAAAACAACGGTATTTTACTTAGTTTACATTGTTTACATTACACACTTTGCTTACTGCGATAATCTGTTGCTTGCAAATTAATACCCAACATTTGTTCGGATGATATTCGGAGGGTGGATTATTCGGATGATATTCGGAGGGTGCAAAGTAATAAATGTAGTTGGATGACGGTCGATGTATCTTGTTGTAATGCCCGCATAAGTCACATAGTAATCTTTATCTCTTGCATATACACTATGGTGCAGCCTTCATTTATGTCAATTGACCAGCTGTAATTTGGAGAGACACCTCAAGTGAACTGTTGACCCCGGTCCATTTTCTCATTCTGATAATACACACACTGCTTCTACTGCTTTCATACTGCTTCCACTGTTTTCACACTGCTACTCCTATTTTCATACTGTTCTTATACTGTTTTTCACACCATACATTTAACCTCTTTGTTATCAGCAAAACCGGTGAGATTGACAACCTCACTGATTCGTTGAGGCAAAGTGAATTGTTTGTGTTGTGTAGGTTTCACGTTGCTGCTGAACCGGTAGCGCGCCCTGCCATCTCAGCTGCATCAACCTTCTGAAGTTACTCCTTCCTCCTACTGGTCGATTCAACCTTGGTTTCTTTCTGAGAGAAAACTGTTGTTGTTCTCATCATACCTTCCTCTTGGGGTTTCCCAACGAGTGCAAGACTTGCACCATCAGACCCGAGCGGAGCACTCGAAAGACAGTTCCCTCTGATTCGGACGAGGAAGAATGCGGGCCATCCTGCTTCACTCGTGAGATTTGCTAGGCCAGAAAGCATAAGCGATTCAAACTGACAGCTGAGACCCCAAAATACGACGGCGTCCAGGAACCCGAGGCTTGGTTGGATGACTACCTGGTCGCCGTTAGGTTCCAGAAGGGCAATAGAATAACATCAATACGATACATTCAACTGCAACTCGTCGGGGCCGCAAAAACCTGGTTGAAGAGTCGACCAGAAAACAGTTACAGCTGTTGGGAAGACTTCGAGTAAGATTTCATCCAGAGCTTCAAATCTACATGCAAACGACCAGTAACGGTCGGGCAGCTGAAATCGTGCAGACTACAAGAACATGAGAAACATCCGCGGATACATACAACGATGGATTTCCCTAAAGAACAACGTAGAGGACATTTCAGAGGAAACAACAATTTCTAGTTTCAGAAATGGACTCTGCTGAAGGGACCTAAAAGAATACATTGGTCTCTCGGTCATATTCCTTTCAAGAGCCCCCTTGAGTAGCCCGTTTGATTAACCTAATCTAAAAAAGACTAAATCCTCTCTGTTCTAGTATCTCATACTGGAAATCTAGATTAACCTTGTCATAAGCCTTCTCATAGTCTATTTCTGGCACATTTATTTTCTGTGCACCTCATGAATGACCTCATGAGCTGTGACAACACTTTCTAAAATAAATCTCCCCCTAACAAATGCAAATTGACATTTGGATATCAGTTAACAATTTTACCGAACCTATTAGTCAAAGCCTTAGTAAATATTTTGAAACTACGGTTCAACAAACCAATAGGTCTAAATTTCTTGATGGATCTAGCTTTATCTTCCTTAGGGATCAAAGTAATCATAGCCAAGTTTAATATATAAATGTCCAATGAATCTACAAACCAATGCATCCGAGGGGAGGCCGGTGGGCAAAAAAAAAAAAAGCAAAGGCGGTCGTTGCTGTGGCGACCAACTCAGAGAGGATGCACGCCTCCATTGACAAGGTCATCGCCAACTTATCGAAGAACTCAAACGAGAGGCGTGCGGCAAGTGATGGAAAGTTGGCGGTATTGGTCGAGAAGGCTGACAAGAAAATCGAGATCGATAAGTTCAAAATCTCCATGAATTAGAGGCGGTATTCGTTATACTCACTGCCAACATATCAAACCTTGATCCACATGTGAGTGCGGCTTGTGATTTTCTTCGGGCGGCGATCTACAGAGATATGGGGCTTGCGCCGGCCACGACGTCCTTGGCGCCCAATGCGATGGCGTCATCGGCGCGGGGGTAGATGGAGCAACACCAACGATGACACCCCGGTCTACACCCATGGCCACGAGTGGCGGCACCCACGGCGACAGCAACGATACCCCAGTCGACACCCAGGGCGGCAACTTCGTCGGATCCACGCCGGCCATCGGCTTCCCTGGCTCCAAAAAATTCTGGCCTCGCGTGATTTGACTTACGTTAGCTGTGTGCCTTGTTTTATGATGGCTTAGACTTACAAATTGTGGTCTAGACTTTGAGTTTATGTGACCAAGACTTTGAATTCGTTGCATAATTTATGTTATTATCATTTGATCAATGTAAAAATTGCAAAAAAAAATGCTACGAGGAGTGTCTTTGGAGGTTGTGAGACCGACCGTGAAGAGCTAGTACCATTTATGCCCATCGTTCCAACATTTGGAGTTTTGTTTTTCTAAAGTAAAGTAGCCCATGAATGTAAAAAGTTTGTGTGTGTATATTAGAAATTTATAGTGGTTAGGGATCTGTCTGAGTTACTTAGTCCCAGCCTCGACGTTGATTGTACAAACTTGGTCTTGAGTTAATAAAGTTTGTGGTTTGCCAAGAAAAAAAACTTACTCTTATTATTAGGAAAAAAACTCGCTCTTGTGAACCTTTTTTTTCCAACTGGGCTCACCCCTTTCCATTAAATTGCTTTAACGGAAATACAGAGTTCCACTTATTTACAACAGCAATAAAGGAGAAAGAAAGGGGTAGCAAAACGGTAGGAAAATCCGCTGTATAATCTCGTTTCGAGAATTATACTACGGGGCAAAAAACCTACCACCTAACTACCAAAAATAACAGGGGACATAGTCTCAGACTTGGAAAGGAAACCACACAGTCTCACAAACAAACAAAACGCACAAGGAACCCATAGCAGTACAGCACAGAAACATCACCAAGCCACCGAACCATCAGTAATACGCAGCATCCGAGCCTCTCCAGCAGCGCCTCGAGAACTAGAAATCGCTGCTGCTAGCTCCGCAGCCTTGCTCATCAACTGTCCAGCACCAGTCTTGATCTTCTCGCCATCATCAGCATTGTAGAGACCTGCCCAGTAACAGAGAAACGAGCACATAGAGTAGATAATAACCAGGGGACTATGACCACTTTCTTATCAAAGGTAACAACATTGCGAGTATTCCAGATTGCCCAACAGAGAGCAGCAAGGATCAACATATGAAATTTCTTCCCAAGGGGGCAGAACCTATGCAACCAGGCAATACTCTGCCAAAGCGATTTTGGGCAGGAGTTAGTTGATAAACTGCCCCCAAATTTCCCCACACCACCCTAGCAACAGCACACCCGAAAAATAAATGACGCATGGATTCTGGCTCCCTACAAAAAGAACAGAGAGGGTTTCCCAGCCATTTTCTTTTTTTTCATATTATCCCTAGTAAGGATTGCATTCCTAAACATCTGCCATAAGAAGATTTTTATTTTCAACGGTAACTTAGCTTTCCAAATCCAACGATTATCAGAACCAGCCAGCCCAGTTTCCAACAGTTGATACATGGATTTGGTGGTAAATTTCTTCTTCGGCCCAAAAGCCCACTCCACTTTGTCAGGTTGAGGAGAAGTAGGATTATTTCTCGCACAGTTCACAATGTAATTCCACTGTGTCTCCAACCCAGGAAGTAAACGGCGGCGAAAAGGCACCATAAAATCCCTCTCCACCATTTTACTAAAGGACCACTCTTGCCCCTGGCATATATCATAAAGAGCAGGGTAAGAAACACACATGGAGTGACCATCTAACCAGGGATCTTTCCAAAATCGAACGAGGTTACCACTCCTCAAAGTGATCGTTCTACCCAGAAAATAGGAGTCTCTCACCTTCATCAAGTCTTTTCAGCAGGGTGAATCAGAGACTCTACTCTTTACCGTGGAAATAGTTTTATTTTTGATATACTTAGCATAGACAATATCTTGCCACAAACCTTTTCGCGTGTCTAATTTCCACCACCATTTACACAGGAGACTCACATTCTGCCTATGCAAGTCCTTTAACCCCAAACCCCCTTTGTTTCTAGATCGACAGACTCGCGACCACTTGACCATACAATACTTTTTCTTCTTATTGTTACCAGCCCAAAAGAATTTTCTCCTATGCTTTTCCAACTTCTCAATACAGGACTTATTCAAAAGAAACATAGATAAAAAGTAAAGAGGGATCCCAGACATGCTAGAATCAATCAGAGTAAACCTCCCACCCGAGGAAGCAGCAACACTAATCCAGCAATCCAGCTTTTTCAACATTTTGGCATCTAAAAAATCCCACTCAATCGTTTTTAACCTCGATAAAGTCATAGGGACCCCGAGGTACTTCATAGGAAGTTGACCAACTTTGCAATTAAACATATCAGAATAAAAGGCATCAACATCATTATCCCCCCCCAACGAGGAAAAGTTCACTCTTGTCAAAGTTAACTTTTAACCCCGACATCATCTCAAACATATATAATAAAATCTTCAGGTTGATTGCTTTTTCCAAATCATGGGATATGCACAAAACCGTGTCATCAGCATATTGCAAGATGGCCACTCCATTCTCAATTAAATCAGGGGCCATTCCAGTCAACAAACCATTTTTTTGAGCCTCCAAAACCATCTTAGTCAGGGCCTCCCCAACCATATTAAACAAGGTAGGGAAAGGGGGTCCCCTTGCCTTACCCCCTTAGCACTCTGAAAATAATCACCCACCTGATTATTGATCTTCACACTCACTGTACCATTGTGCAAGATTTTATGAACCCAAGAACACCACACTTCATTAAAACCTCTAACTTTATGACACTCAATGAGGAAGTCCCAATTCACTTTGTCGTAGGCTTGTTCAAAGTCGAGTTTCAAAACAATCCCAGTTTGCTTTTTCACATGAACATGATGATAACCTCATGCAAGGACATGATCCCATCTACAATGTTTCTGTTTTTAATGAATGCATTTTGCTGGATACTAAACAGCTTGTGAGCAAAAGGTTCCAACCTAATTGTGAGAGCCTTAGTGATTAATTTGTAAATGCATCTAAGCAAGCAAATGGGTCGAAATTGCTGAATTTTGTTAGCCTTAGCCACTTTAGGAAGAAGAGTAATAATCCCATAGTTCAAACGTTGGACATCGAGAGTCCCCGCATAAAAACTATCGAAAAGACTCATAATATCACTTTTAACCACCCCCCAACGGTGTTGATAAAACTCCGTCAGGATTTCATCTGGACCAGGAGCTCGATTAATATCCATAGCAAACAAAGCATTTTTTACTTCTTCCTCCGAAAAGGGTTTGGTCAACACCTCATTATCATGCACTGAAATTCTCTCATCATTACTCCACAGGTCAGGAGAAATTCGAAAGTGATTACCACTAGCCGGGCCAAACAGTTCCTTATAATACCCCGTGGCTAACTTAAGAAGATTATCCGTCCCCTCAATAGTAACCCCATTATCTTCCAGGGAGTAGACATTATTTTTTCTTTTTCGACCATTCGCAATCTTATGAAAGAAAGAGGTATTCAGGTCTCCATGTAACAGCCACCTTGCATGAGAACGTTGATACCAATACTTTTCTTCTTCTTCATTCATATTATATAACTCGGTTTGTATTTCAGTTTTATGCACAAACTCCTCATGAGATAAGTCATTTTCCTCTTCCATTTTTTCCAAACTTCCCAATTCAACTCTCAACTCATCCTTCCTTTTTTTGAAATTTCCAAACAAGTTAGAGCCCCACCCCTTAAAATACTTTTTCACTCTTTTCAACTTGATGTTAATCACATTAATAGGATCCACACTATTCACATGAAGGGACCAGATTTCAGCCACTTTAGGAAGAAACTCATCATTAGTCAACCATGAGGCATCAAACTTAAACCCTCTTTTTTTACAAGGCCCAGGACTGCCCCCTGTGTCCGAAAGTAGAAGATTATGATCAGACTGCTCTTTCACCACTTTTCTTAGGGTTACTAAAGGAAACATACGCTCCCAACTAGGAGTCATAAGCACTCTATCCAACCTTTCCAAAGTAGGATTTCTTTGCTGGTTAGACCAAGTGTACTTGCCCCCTAACATATCAATTTCCAGGAGGCACAGGGTACTGATCACAGAGTTGAACACCCCCGAGGAATGAGGTAAGGAAGTAGGTTTATTTTTCTCCAAAACATTTCTCAAAATGTTAAAATCCCCACCAACAATAAAAGGACAGTCAATCCTATTGCCAAAGGAAGACAATTCAGCAAGAAAGGCATTTTTAAACTCCTCATGGGCTGGGCCATAGACCACCATACAAGCCCATCAACATTTGTTAATTTTATCCCACAGATAAAACAACATCATATGATTCCCTATTTTAACATTTTGTACTTCAATAGAATCATACTTAAACCCACAAAGAATTCCCCCAGATTTACCCACTGAGGGGACCCACTTCCAAAAAAATTTATTAAAGGGATCAATCTTTTTGAAAAAACCGGGAGTATAGGAATGTTTCATAGTTTCCAACAAACCAATAAAATCAAGTTTGCAATTCTCAATAGTATCAAGGATACAAGTGGCCATTCCTTTCTTCCCTGCCCCTCTAATATTCCAAATACCACCTATCATTTATATTTATCAGGAATATTTCGCTGCCTAACTGGCCTACCAGGAGACAAGGTAGCCGTGGCATTCCTCTTCTGACTTCTAGTAATAGGTCTTGTTACACCAGAATTATTTCTTTTAGTGGTTCTTTTACTTTTTCTAGATTTAACCACTGTGAAGGATTCATCTAACTCACCATCACTCAACCATGTTAGGCACAAAGGTGTTCTGACCCCATTATCATGCATAGCCACAAGAGGAGTATCCGAAATGGAGATATTTTTTTCTCCTATATTAGCTCTAGATTTTTCTAGTTCTTTCATCAAATCAATGTTATCCAAATTATCTGAAGGAAAATCAATACCCATCAAAGAAGGTCTAGACATAATCTCCAAATTAGACAAAGTAGCAAAAGCATTACTCGAGTTGGAGGAGGGATACTCACATTCCAGGTTCCTTTTCTTCGAGGCATTGGCTGGCTTAGTCATCACATCCACCAGCTTGTCCTCCTGATTGTGTCTCCCTGCCTCCTCCAAGACAACATCACCAGCAGGAGTATTCTCCACTGCTTTTCCACCCGAGGAAGGAGGCGATTGCACAGTATACACAGTTTCCTCAACAAGGCCAGTAGGAGACGCAGAAGCCAGTTTCGTGACCACGGGTTCAGTAGGCCACACACTCGATTTGACAACATCAGCATAGGATACAATAATGGATTGACAAGGAGGCATCGGACTCTCAGAGGATGTAGGTTCTTTTTCCACAATAGGAGTAAACGGTGCAATCACCACACCACCAGCTATTTTTTGCACCATGTTGGACTTAGGAGATTTGTCCAACATAGTATCATGCACAGATTTATCCCCCTCGCTACCCCCCAGATCAATATTATCATCCAGAAGCATACTATCATTTTCTCTAGCCATTGTTTCAATAAGAAGTTCATTATGTCCTTCAGTTTCCTCCTTAGATTCTTGTTCAACCACAGCTGGCATAACAGCACATTGAGACCTACCGAAACCAGTCCCAACATAGCTAGCCGAAGCAGTTTGCCCCTCCGAAGAGGCAGCAGAATCCCCAGCATAGTTATCATGTCTCAGCGATTTAGGTGAAGGAGGGATAGACGAGTTGCTCACATGAATAGATGAACGCAAAACAGGTTGCCCTTGTTCCACCACATTATCCACTTCATAGGAAAAATCATCGAAATAGTTACCCAAAACCCCTTAAGCAGTTTTAGGTAGCAAAGAAATATCACGACACCCAATGAGAATACGACAATATTCAGGTTTAAAGAGCGTGGACTGATCCACCTCTAGGGTCACACCCACCAGGGAGCCAACGTAAGCAGCATGTGCCTCGCAACGCTTATCGACAGGGATGTTTCTCACCTTCACCCACGCCTTATGCAACACGCCCTTAGCACCCACCGACGCTGACCAGGGAGCAAGATTAAGAACATCATCACACAATTTCATCTCCATACGGCCCCCCAGGTAACAAGTGTGTTTCACTTCACGAGCACTAGGAAAACACATAACATATTGAGTGTTGTTAATAGGCCTAGCCGTGCATCTCCATTTCGATTTCAATTACTCATTAAATTCTTGCTCAATCTCTCTAGTTGTAGGTTTCCCTTCCACCACGGTGATGACAATGCTAGATACCCTCTCCTTCAACTATTTTGCACTAGTCGAATCAGGGAAATAGAAAAAGCGCTGCCCAGGTGACTGAAACGCGCACATCGAAGCAACACAATCCCGAGGAAGGATCGCTTGGCAGATCTGCGCCATATGGCCTAATCTCCCGCAGCGCTCACAACGAATCGTGGGACATCGCACAACCAGGTGACCACTTACAGAGCAATTTGCACAAGGAGCCGAAGCAGCGTCTGTAGCTTTGGGCGCCACAGCTGCCGCCGTCGGGGGAGCATCAGCGCGGCCACCCCCTTGACCCGTCAGCGCCCGCGGCCTCTCCGTGCTCTGCGCTTCCCTTGCCGCCGCTGCGTCCCACCGCTCCGATCCGCTCCCCGAATGGCTCCCCCCGGAACCCATGGGCGGATCCCGGTGCCAAACGTTGTTGCGACCGGAGGGGAGCTCCTGGCGGTTGTTGTTGTTGCACCCACCGCCACCGCCATGACCGCCTCCAGCAGCACCTCCGAACCCGCCGCCTCTGCGACCTCCCGCCCTTCCTCCACGATCCATGGCCGACGGAGCTCTGGCCACAACCCTTGAGCGTGGGGGAGAGGCAGCGACATGCGCGAAGGACCGCTCGTCGCCTCCCACCTTCCCTCTCCACCACACGAACGAATCTGAGCGCTCGTCGGCGGGAGCCCTAGCGGGAGGAACCCTAGCGGAGGGGAGCCAGAAGTGGGAGAGGAAAGTATGGATCTCAAATGCAGCATTGACCCTCACGGGATCCTGCCTTATCCCCTCCCCTCCCTCCCGCGGGCCTCTCGCTGTAGCAGTTGGGCTACGTGGGCTTGCTACCACGCAACCCCTTGACACCGCTGGGCCCGCAGCCGAGCGAGAAGCCAAATCTCCCGCGCACCCCGTCGCCGGCCTGAGGATCGCCGCCGACGGAACGACACGATGTGCCTGTAGCTCGATCGCCTCGCCGATCACCACCTGCTCGCCCACCCGGAGACAACGCGCGTCCACCACCGCCTCCTTCTCGTCGAAGAGCACCAACTGCCCCACGGCGAGGCGGAGGACCAACGACCCGACCTGCCGCGCCGCTGCAGCCAACGCCGACGAGATCGTAGAGACAAACGTGACGGCCCACCGCTCAACAGTCTCGGGGAGGGCGTGGACCCGCGGGCGTCGCCAACGCCATCGCTGGGAGGCACCGATTTCGCTCATTGGAATCCCCTTCTCAACAGCTGATTTGCCTGGATCTCGCTCTTGTGAACCTGAGCGGCTCCCCCCTAGTTTCAGTTGTCACCGGTCAAGTATTCGAGCAGGCCCGTAAGCTAGTTGCTGATCCTTCATGGGCCTAAGATCACACTCAAATCTGGACCCAGCCTTTACTCGAAAAATAAACATGGCAGGAAGTAGAAAGTACTACCCCTAATTTGTTTGTTTTTCAGATGTTACCTCAACAACAGAAAAAAAATCCAACACAGCGCATCGATTTGAAGAGGGTACGTGCCGTCGAATGTGATCCATGGGAGTGTACGCGACGAAGCATCATCGTAAATGGTACAGAGATAAATACAGGCCCCGGAACATGATCTATTTATCTGATAAATACCACGGCTAGCTCTAGCATCTGCACAGCAGCTGATGATCCATCAGCCCGTCAAGTCAGCTACTGTGCACCGGGCCAGTTACCAGTGCACTAGCCACAGCTACTAGTATCGAGTCTCTCGCTCGCTTCTTATTAATGGCTGTTAGTACTCGATCGATCGATCGCAGCAGGGGTCTATACATCAAAACGATGCGCCAGGAGCATTCAAACGAGGACGATGCTCCAGTTATCTGGCGGTAATGGAAATCAAATCTGGGTTATAATAAACGGTGGGAGATCATGAGAGGTGCTAGTATGGCAAGGAGATGGAAACATTGAGTAGGGGCCTGGCGTGATCCACGACGGGGCATGCATGATGGCGTGATGAGACGACGAGACAGGTCAACTCAAACCCGCCCGCGGCCGTACTATACCGCCCCACCACACGTTCAAAATGCAAACTGTAGCTCCTCGCGCGCGCGCGCGCACGGATGTACTAGTAGTAAGTATAATATACTCCATCCATCCATCCCCGTACAGTACGTACACGTAGCGTAGGCCATCAGTATAGGCCAGGGGGCTACCTCCAGGTTGATGGATCGTGCGGTCGTGGCCATGGGCGCGAGATGCGCAGTGCGGCCCCGGCGTAACGGTGGAGTACTTCACGCGGCCTTTTAAACTTATTAGCTGACACCACGTACTACTGTACATTCGAAGACGCGTCAAGCTCGATCGGTCATGGCTATGAACGCGCGTCAAGCTCGATGGATTTACCGATCCGGCAATACAGGTGAGCATGCTCGTCGCCAGCCGACGTCACGATGATTCACGTACGCACGACGGAGGAGCTACTAACGATGGGCCGCACGCCTCGTCGCTGCCTTGCTGGCATTGCTGCGTGCAGTGTGCAGAGCAGCGGAGTGCGTACGCCGGATGGGCCAATTGCAAGTTGAGGGAAGGCGACGACGGCTGTCAGTGTAGCAGATTGGACGTAGCAGCTGCGTGCGCGGTCCCGGCTCGCCACGTGTACTCGCCTGTCCCGTACGGCTCATGTATTCATACAGGAAGGAGCTGGTGCGTCGGCTGTCGGCACGCTCGAGTTTCCCCCACAGTCCCACACGGCCAAGGCGCGTTAATCTGACCACTGTAATCTCGGCGGCTGGATCGAGTTGTCTGAATTTTGCCTCTTTATTTCGTGCGGACCGGCCTAGCTAACAGGAAGATCGAGCTTGTTTTCCTTGCAGAAGTAGCAACGAGCTATTCTGCTGATGCATCAAGTACTACGTACTACTAGGTCGCGCGGTAACTCATCGATCCACATCGCCTCACCGGATCAATCAATTAATTGAGCTATTTACTCTTACTGTTGCCATTGATCGATCAGATTCAATTCCACGAACTCGTACCTTCTTCAGATATTGTCTTCTGTGGCGCGATTAACCAGTGTAGCAGCTGAGAGCGGATCCATCGCAATCCTCCTTTCGATAAGCTAGCGCTAGCCAGCTCCTTCGTTCGTTAGCTCGACAGGCAGGCTAGCTAAACGGTTTCCGTTTCCGAGACACAGAGCAAGCGCAAAACCGGGCAGCTCGCAGCACCCGCGTGCGTACGGCCGGTCAAAGATACTACAGCTGCTGCTCCGATCCAGTAGCAGGAGTCGGTCTGCGCTCGATTCGATCCATTCTCTATCTATCTAAATCTAATGCGGTCGGTTCATGATTGGCCGTCTGTTTGCGACACGACGAATTGCGAAATTGTCATGTTATCTACTAGGGGGCCAGCTGCCATTCTCCAACCCGCCTGAATTCAACCGACTACTTCAAAAATATAAAAAACCAAACATGTGACGTGCGTGTTCCTTATGTTTGCCGGCTGATTGACGAGCTAGCTAGCTACAGCTCCAAGGATTGTTTAGCTTATCTGCCACTCCGCTGCACGAGTCATCACCAGTTAATGGCGCCAAATTGATCCCGGATTAACCGGCTCTAGTTAATCGCTGGATCAGCCTTGCTGACCGGCGTGCTCGTAGTGCTCCGGAGGTGCTGGACCGACGGAATGGCGAAACGTGTGCGATGACAGAGAGAGTGGCTAGGTCAGGTGCGCTGCACCTGGATGTGGTTTGAATCTTAACCAGTTGGATTTGCGCAAATGTAGACCAAAGGTGCGGCGCATTTGTTCAGTGGTAGGTACAGTGACTCCTCCGTGAGTTTGAATAGGACCCCCAACTCATGGAACGGTCCCGCCCAAATGAGCAGAGTGCAGACAGAGTAGGACACTAAAACCAAAATGTAGCCCAATCAACGGGAAAGGCAGCGAGGGGAGTAGGTTACGCTTGTTTGGTCCTTTCCATCATCGTTTTGGATTCTACTCCATACTCGCTTACCGTAGGGAAAATTCTCAACTTCTTCTACCTCTCTCGCTCTCTGCCTCTGTTCCTTTTCTTTGGCTGTGAACCAGTGATGATAGGAGAGGACAGTTTTCTCTAGGGATGAGACGAGCTTATTAATGGTTAATGGTCCAAACTCTCTCTCTCTCTCCTCATCTTTAGGTGGCTTGTCTCTGTTCACCACACATGATAAAAAGGGAGGTATATACAATTTTAGTCCCACAACTTGCACGACAAGAACAGATTAGTCCCACATCTTGCAAAGAGTGTAAAACTAGTCCCACAACTTGCATAGTCGTAACTAATTAGTCCAATTTCACCGAATTTTAACATTTTTTTTTACCAAATTTGGCTTAGATGCACGCTTTTGCGAAAAGATTCTTATATATTTTTCTCTACCGACCTGGAGGTTGTCTTACATTGGGTGCGCAGCAAATCGTGACCTTACTGTGCAGAAGTTGGAGGGCTGGCACGTGGTTCCGCTGACCGGGTTATCTTGGAGCTCGAGTCACATGAGCACGGGTAATTAAACGGGCTGGCGCCCTAGCTGAGCATGGCATATAGGTTATGCGCATGAGTTCCCGTGACGTGTGTATATATCTGTTAAGTTCGTGTTATAACCTAAGAGCATATTCAGCACTCGTTGTATACAGGCATCGCGCGGGAGCTTGCACGGCGTGCTCCAGTGGCGCTAAAAAGTTCGGCCCGCGTGGTGACTCGCGGGGAAGTCTACCGCGTGGCGGCCCGGGCGCTACAAAACGCAGTGTTGGCTTCACTCCAACCGCCAAGAAGTTTCATTTTTGGGCCTTCTTCTCTCCTCTTTTCCCGTGCCTTCTCCTCTCCCCGTCCCTTCCGCGCCGCAACCGTCGCCGCGCAAGAGGAGCGTCACCGACTACGACGATGTCTGCGTGCGCCTGGATGGCTCCTACACCGCCGTCATCTACTACCGTACCGAGCGCGTCCATCTAGGCTCGTACCCGACGGTGATGCAGGCCACCCGCACCTACGACGCAGCGGCGTGGAGGCTGGCGCATCCACCCACGTCGATGAACACCGCCAGGTGGAGCACGCGGTGGCCCTACCGCCGGCACCACCCCTCGTCGCCTAGCGCGGCCACCTTCTCCACCGTCACCGAGCGCGGCTTCGCCTTGTTGAGGAGAGCGATGAGTGTGCCGTGGCGATATGGTGTGCGCTCCACCCACGCGAAGCCGCGACGGACGAGGAATATTGGGCATCAAGGTGGCCGAGCGGGCGGAGCGCCAAGAAGAATTGTAGGAGTGGCGGGCGGCCTAGGCCGCAGCGCAAGCGGACCTGGACTCTGGTGACCGACGACACTTGGGCCAACTACGACCCCAGGTGGGCGGCGCTGACCGAGGATACCTCCGACTCCGACGAGTACACGAATTCAGTTCGTACGATGACGTCGAGTTCTAGTTAATTTTAGTTAAATTTTGTTTAAATTTCATCTCAACCGATCAAATTATTGTTAAGTTTGTATATCGTTTTAAATTTCGTTTCGGCATCATTCATTTTTGTTTATCTCGCGCGCGAATTTAGGGTTTCTGCACTACAAACCAACGCTGCCGCGCGCTAATTTAGCTTGGTTGTTAAGGTCATCGTCGTTGCCACGCACTATACGGTCTGACCACGCGCTGCAATTGCTATATTCAATGGCAAAATTTTGAGCGACCGCTAAAGATGCTCTAACATGCTACAGTAGAACACACCATGAGTTCCGCGGTGTAGTGGCATGCCTGAGTCTTGCCACAAGATATAGTTTGCACGTGAGTTCAAACTCTTTTAATTTATTTCTTTTTTCACCTACAAAAAAGTGGGACCTGCATACGAGAGAGAAAAATATCAATAGGGGTCTTTTCATAGTAATAACAATGCAACATGTCAAGTTTTCGGGTTAGTTGGGTTAGCGAGAGTATGAGAGTTTTTCTGCAAATGCATGCGTCCAATCCAAATTTGGTCAAAAACCTAAAATTGGACTAATTAGTCCCAGCTATGCAAGTTGTGGGACTAGTTTTGCACTCTTTGCAAGTTGAGGGACTAATTTGTTCCGGCCATGCAAGTTGTGGGACTAAAGGTGTATATACCTCATAAAAAGGCCAAGGAAGCAATGATCTGAGTGGAGGGCCCGTCAAGCTAGCTAGCAAGCTAGCCAAACCTTTTCCTCTCGCCATCTCGCATCTGCATCTCCACGTCCCGAGTCACTTTCCGCTCACACTATTCTTATCATCACCATCACTGCATGATCCTGTATGTATATGCACGAGCACGAGAGACTAATAAAGTTCATCCACACACATCTAGAGCAATCTGTCCTGCTGAGATTAACTAGTGTCTTGGCAGTTCTAGTGTTAATTGCAGCTGCATGCATGTACTTTCATCTCCGATATTATCCACATTCCACAGGGTTTATTGCCTATTCGGATCACCTTGCCTGGGCTTACTTTGTAGACTACCAATACTAGTACTAACTTGTTGGGCCAATAATCATGTCAAGTCATTTCTCCATAGTCCTCGGTGCGCTCTGGACAAACATTTATACGCATCAAATGTGCTGAAATGATGTGATCTGTCTGTGGGGACAGTTAACACGGGGAGGATGAAGATTAAAATTATTGAAATCCTCCCTCATTTGATTGATGCCACCTCCTGTAACTCTTCCACTATTTTCCCTTTTTCCTAAGGGCATCTCCAGCCGTCCCCCCCAGAGCCCCCCCAGGGGGTTTTTTTCGCGGCGGAAGCGACGAAAAGCGCCGCTTCTTCACCACTCGACCCCCCCAGAGGCCCAAATAACGCCGTTTCGGCGCTAAATAGCGCCGCGGCACCCAGGCCAAACCCAGCCCGCTGGGTTCGGCCTGGGGGGGGCGAAACTGCGCGGCTGCGCGTGCCGGCCAGCACTGTCAGTGACGCGCCGGGAAAACGCGGGAACAGAAACCCCCGCCCGTGATCGCCTTCTCGGCTACCGCGCGGTCAAAGGCTGCCGGCGTTTATGGCGTGGCGGCCGCCCAGTGCATGCGCCCGCCCAAAGGCTGCCGGCGTAATGGCGTGGCGGGCAGCAGCGAGGGGACGGGCGCGCGCAGTAAATGCCCGGCTCCTCGCCGCGCTATAAAACCCCCCCGCCGCGTGCCTCGCCCCCCATTCTTCACACCGGCGAGCTCTCCCCCTCCCTTCTTCCCCCTTCTTCCACGACAATGTCCGACGGAGCGGCAGCGACCGGGTTCCCACGCCACAACCTGCGCCGGGGACAGGCGATGGCGCTGTACCGCGCGGGCTACCCATGCCCGCCGGACATGCGCCTCCCTAGCTCCGCCGCGGGGGCGAGCCGCTGGGCGCTCAGCGCCGGCGGTGTCCCCGTTCCTCCCCTTCCCAACTCCGACCAAGAGTTCCGTCGCGCCATCCACGAGATGCGAGCCGGAATGACGAACCCCGAGAACTATCCGCTCGCCGGAGTGGATCAGTTCTGGTGGGATCGGCTGACGGCGCGCCGCAACCGGGAGCTGGCGTCCCTGAACGACAACGGCCCTGTCGAGGGCCGTTTCAACTCGCACGGGCGCCGTCAATGGTGGAGCGCCCCCGGCAGGACCCTCGACGAGGTCCTGCAGCACATCCACCGCGGGAACCAGCCGCGTCTCCAGATGCCGCCGCCGGAGGCCGCCCAGCCGTGGGTGGCGCGGCGGTCCGGCGCGTCCTCCTCGTCTGCGACGTCGAGCTCCTCTGCCGGCCATTCCCTCTCCACCTCCCCCCCATTTCTGAACGCCGGAGCGCCCTCCCGCAGGCGCAGCGGCGGCGCGCTCCGCATCGGCGAGCCACAACGCGTGGTTCGGCCCAAGACGGAGGACACCGGCGACGAAGGCGAGGACGAATGGCCCGACCAAAGGGTCGCGGAGCAGCTGTCTCTGGACACGCTGCAGCCGCTCGACGTCGAGTCCGCCGCCCGGTGGATCCTGCGCGACAACACGGAGGCTGAACTCGCCCTTCAGCGCCGCTTGCTGGCTGAAGCCGAGCAGCGCAAGGCGGCGCGCGAGCGTGAGGCCGCCGCCGCCGCGGCTCTCCTCCGCGTCCCTCCCCCACCGCCGACGAAGGAGAATGTCTACATCATTCTCGACGAGGACTCCGACGACGAGAAGGCGATGCAGCAAGCCCTCGAGGCGAGCAGGTGGGACTGCGGCGGCGGCGACGAGGGACAGGGTGGAAGCAGGCGCCCCGGCGACCCCCCCCAGCGACGACGACGACGACGGCGGCGGCGACTACAGCCAGGCGATCGCCGCCAGCCTCGGGCTGCAGTAGTTTAGATTTTTAGTTTAAATTTTTAAATTCGCGCCGAATATGTACGCAGTTTCAACAAAATCTATAAAATTTCATCTCTTTTGAAATTGCGTTTGTTTGGGCCGATTGTTGGGCTCGGGACGCGACTAGGAAACGCGCCCCCCAGGTTCCAGAATAGCGCCGTTTAGCGCCGCGGCGGCCCCAAAACAGCGGCGTTTTGGGCCCTGGGGGGGCGCAACGGCTGGAGATGCCCTAAGGTACTACCCTATTTATCTTTTGGACATCACATCAGGCCATCAAAGTGTCAAGCGCAACTTGGGGAGGCAGGAAAACATAACAATTCTTTTCTTCTCGGTGCTGAGCTAGACTTGCTGATCATCCAGTTTATTGCGAGTTAGGTGTAACTGGAGGAACATTCTTTTGTTTTGTTGTACTATATACTGGAAGAGCGATGCAAGTAATGTATCCTAAACACGTGGCGCGATTTGGGGGGGGGGGGGGGGGGGGATACCCACTCAAAGTATGCTTTACATCTCTATCACTTGGGCATTAAGACACGTACTTAATCCAACCTCTCCCGTGACGTGTTCCTCAATGCTAAGCTACTACTAGCCATCCAATGGATTCCATTAACCCAGATATATATAGAGGCATTTTAAATCTGGACACCATCAAGCCAAAAGGATATCCTAGTACAACTGCATATCTCAAAGCATGTAGGTAATTTTCTTTGGAAGCTACTAGGCACGTAGGTTCAATAATTTTGCAGAAAATGCTAACCTAGCACTAGTAGTAGCACGAAATGGTCAAAGAGCTAGCAAGCCATTGGCCTTGATCTCTTGGATCTAGTAGATGTCCTAACTGAGGATCAGATTAAAATATAGCAGCAAGGTATCCTCATGGGGATGCATGTGAAAGCAACAAGTGTAGTAATACTGTAGTATATGATCGAGTAGCCTTTAGGCTGCTACCAATGCACCGCCCCACTCTCGCCTCGCCGCGTCATCTTTACTCTCACTCTCACCCTCACTCTCACCTCACTCTCGTCCCACGGTGCCAGTGCACGGGCTGTAACTTCTCTCTCCTCCACTCTCGTCTCCACTATCGCCCGGCCTATCGCCCCCATTGGCACCGTGTCGCCCCGCTATCGCCCGCCCTCTCGCCCCGTGCCGCCGCTATCGCCCCGCCAACGCGGGCGGTAGGCCGGGCGGTAGCGCCCTGTCGCCGGGCGACCCGGCCACCGCCCGGCGCCTCCCTCTCGCCTCCCGTATCGCCTCCTCTCGCCCCAAACCGGGCGGTAAGGCCCCTCCCGCCCCTCCTTACCGCCCCGGTTGGCACCAGCCTTAGGCTTGGTGAGAACTTTACTAATTATAAAAAGGGATTTCTTGGAAATGAGGCCCCTAACTTTAACATCAACCTCTTAAAGGCAAAGGAGGATGGGATAATTAATTGATAGGAGCAAGAAAGACAGACATTAGCTAAACCTAAGCATCATGAAAAAGAGAGAGTGGGCTAATTAGCAATGATATTAGTGGCCAAAGAAACATATAATAGCCAAACCTAAGCATCATGAAAGGCAAAGCTCCGGGTTTTGTTATGCTAAAAGGCATGGGGTTTCCTCGCTTTAGCGTTGCTTCCTCCTCAAATTTGGTTCCAACACACCAAACCACTGGCTGCCTGCCTAGGCCCTACAGAGAGGAAATTAAAGACCCCAAGCACCACTGATTAGATGGAGGGGAAAATTAGAATGGCAGTTTGGGATCAATGTCATAGTTCGCATAATGATGCCACAAGATCATCAAGAAAAATCATACATTAATATAGCCTAGAGCGAATAAAGCTCAAAGTTTCACTAATACTAGAGAGATGGTTGCGACAAAAATCAAGAATATTTCAATATGTAAACGTGTGTCAATTTTCTAAATCTCCTTTCATCGATTTATTTTAATGTGGCGCGATTAGGAAAAGGGAACATGGTTTATTAAGAAAAAATCTCATTGCCGTGCAGTTGAGAAAAGGCAAAAATAATTCTACACACTAGTGTATCCTAATCCATGAAAAAGCCGTACTGTCTATATATGATGTAGAGGTCGGAGGCACCTTGTGCTAACTTGTCCTAGTCCATAGAAAACTCGAGTGTGTTTGTCCCACTATTCTTTTGCAGACAATGTTCTCTTAGTATGAGGCCTTCTGTGGTACCCTCAATTAAATAAGAGACGTCCATTTTCGTGAATCTAAGGGCTCATATCAATTCATACTGGTGGTGAAAACGTGTCCAGTACAATTCCTACTAGTCACGTAAAGGAGGGCAAAATCGGTACAACGCCGTCGCATGAGACCCGTGTGTGGAGAAGCCCAGCCCCAGCCCAACAAAACTCATCCCTATTTTTTAACCATGAAACTCATTTAGCTCCTACTGTACCAGAAGACGCCCGCGACGTTGCCGCGTTCCGGCGCTTAAACATGAAATTCCCTTGCCAGAATCCTAGACACATGGCGGGCGGCAGGAGACTCGGTCCCTGTGAGGCTACGACGGTGGCGGCGCAGCTGCGCTAGACTAGCTACATCGTCATGTCCTCGGCCGTCGCCCTGTTCCGCTAGCATGGAGGATCTCCAGGCAGTTGTGACGGCCATGGACACAGAACTAGCTGTAGTATTTTTTAAGAGTAATAGTGACGGGCGTCGTCAGGTTTATCATCTCTGAATGTATGCACCAGTTAAGATTAAGTTTATTTATCACCGGTGCCGGCCGGACGGCCGCGGACGGACGACACACATCGGGCATGGGGAGAAAACGGGGCAGGCATTGGGGACGACGACACAAGGTGTAAGGTGCCGATCGATCCTTAGTGGGCTTGTGGGCCTCATCCCTCTATCGTGACAAACCTAAAAAGAATTTACATAAAAGTCTAATTTACCCAAAGTAATCAACGGATGGATTAGAATTCGTACTAGTCCTCCTCTGGTAGTAGCAATAGGTACCGTATAAAAGGCCTAGTATATACTAATAACTGAATTCCATTGCCCATGAAACTTTTAAATTGATTATCATCTTCTAGAACACATGCGCACATTCCGGTTTAACGGAGCCCAAAGGTGCAGGATGATGCGAGCTCTACGGAGCAATGGACATCGCCATCGGCGGTAAAGCAGCGACGGATGGATCATCTCCATGTCTGCCCGCATAAGGAATTAAACTAAGCACTCCCTCAAATCAAGTACCACGCTGTCGTCCCTAGCGAACAATTAGCATCATTGGCTGCCGGTCTTTATCAGATGCCTTGCAAGGGACGAGACGCTTGAAGAACCCAGCAGTAATTGGCGGCGATCGAACAGAGAAAGTACGGAAGCAAGAAGAACCCATCCATGGAAGATGGATTGATGCTGGGCGCATTATCGTAGCTTCTCTTGATCACTTTCTTCTTGTAATCTTGTTCCTCTCCTTCCAATCCGTACTATCCATCTGTTTTGATTCACATTCGGCTGTACCGAAAGAGCACAAAATGGTTCATTTTTACATATAAAAATACTCGTATGAAGCATCACCTAAACATGCATGCACTTCGAGGTTTGATTAGATCCGGGTGTTTAGGATAGTACTGAGCGGTGCTCTGTCCTTGTCGTCGGTGTGGCGGCCACAGGGAAGGGCGGCGCAGCGGGATCCGTGGATCCGACGTGGGGGCGAAGGCGCCACGTGTCCGGAGGGGAGTGGACTGATGGAGGCATCTGCAACCGTCCAGGGGCGTCACTGTCCTGGACCCGGAACGGGATGATCGACGGAGCCGAGGAGGAAGAAGAGTTTGGTATGAAGTAATCATGCATTGCACGGTGCGCGTCAAGCAAGGCGAGCTCGTCCAGTCACGGATCACCTACATGCATGCGATGGAACATGGAAAAAAGGAACTGGCTTTTGTTCTCGGAAAGGAGAGACCTGGGTCGATTTCTGTCCATATATAGCAATTGTTTATTTTTCGTAACGCAGAACCAATTTGGTTTAGAAAATGTTTTACCTCCCAAAAATCATATGGACACTAGAAAAAAAGAATAGTTTCGGCCTCCGCATAGATTGACGCATATTATAGTGTGCCTCTAAAAGGGGTGGAACTAAAATAAATCCCGCGCTTTAAGAGTTGGGTTCGGTTTGCATGCCCTAGCAAAACCAGTAAACTTGGGCGGGTCTGAGAACTCAGACTATTGAAGATGTACCACTTGAACGGTTCTATTTGGACAGTTATCCTTAGAAATAAATACCTGGCGAATGAAGACATCTTTGGCTTCCCTCAGCGGGGAGGGTCGCCCTTTTAGCGACGTGTGAACAAGATTAAACATATTCTTAAGCTAGGTGTCAAACACTCTCTTGGCAATGGGGACAAAACTCGGTTTTGGGAGGACCTGTGGTGCGGTGACCTTCTTCTACGGGATAGGTTCCCACATATCATCGCCATTTGCGACAACCAGTCCATTTCGGTTCGTCAGACTGTGTTGGGGAGACCCGTCTCCGCCGCACCCTAGATCAAGAAGGAGTTGTGCAGTGGCAGGAAGTACAGAACATCACTGGGGCGTAGTCCTTGTTAGATAACCTCGACCAAGTGTCGTGGTCCCTTGACCCCTCTGGCATGTATACGGTGGCCTCTATGTAGCTAAAAATGTCGCAAGGGGCAACCGTGGCCCATTTTCAAGACGTCTCGAAGGCGAGATTGCCGATGAAGATTATAATCTTCGCGTGGCAGCTAGCTTTGGACCGTCTTCCGTGTGCTGAATAGCTGGCTATCCGTCGTGGCCCGTCAGATGCGAAGTGCTCCTTATGTGGCATGATAGAGTACGCGGACCATATCTTCTTTGCCTGCTCCCCGGCTAAGTTCGCTTGGTGTGTCTGACGAAGGGATGGATCCTAGGCCTGTCGGGTATGCCTACCCGGTCTCAGGCCCACGGCTCAGGCTCTAAAGGAGGCATCGCGTACAGTTCTAGAAGGTCCAATTGAAGCCCACCCTCAATGGCTTACGGGTTAAGATAGGAAACTTGTAACCGACATAGGGTTAGAGTTCGAGTCCTACCCGGGTATGGTTTGAGACCTGGCCACCTATATAAGGCCAGGAGAACCACCGGGAGAGGACCAAGCAATACCGCACCATCAAGCCTTGAGCTCGAAATCGTACTCTCGACTTGAGCAATCCCCCATTGTAACCGATCTATTCGTGAATACAGATCGACAGCGGCAGGAGTAAGGGTTTTACCTCTACAAGGGCCCCGAACCTGGGTAAATCGTGTCCCCTCTCTAGCCGAGGATTGTCACCAGCGCCTACACGTTCTCCTAATCGAAACCCTATGGGTTCACCCGAGGGACTTGTTGAGATGCAGATTCGACAATTGGCGCCGTCTGTGGGAACGGCGGGCGCTGGATCTCCGGCATCTTCGGCTTCATCGACAACCAACTCGCGTTGGAAACCTTCGACTTTGACTCCAACCAACCCAATTCGAATCGGATCTGTCATAGTCACCCCTCACTCGCCGGAATCACGCCCGGAATTCAGAAATCTGGAGAAAAGCGTCACCTTAACGTTCGGGAGCTTCAAGTTCTACACCAACAAAGACGGGATCCTCCACTTCCCTGAAGAATCGGGATCCGAGTCAATTTCCAGCCCAGGAGCTGTCGATTCACGACCCTACTTGGAGAAAAGTGACGAATCCATCCGCCTCAACACCAGCAACTTCCATACCCTCTCTACAGAGGAACCCTCTCGGGTCAGGAAGGCCTTTCGAGTTACGCCTAGGACTCGCAAGCCACGTCTGGCTCAAGTCTGCATGGCAGGATCGGAACAACCACCCGCGGAAAATGAACAAAGCGCGAAGGAACGCGCCGAGATCAACGTTTCGCGAGACGTATGGCTGCGAGCAAAGGAGGCCATCCGCACAAGCAAACCACCTGCGGCCGGGGTCCCACACGAAGACATGGTCGCCTACCACTACCATCTAGTGAGAGCGGCCACTGCTATCAAAGAAGCTCGAGAAGATCTGGTCGTGCGAAAAAGATTAGCAGACGAATCGAGCCAACGCCGAGCGGAGCTATCCCTAACACCTTCCGTCGGGAACCGCCCCCAGAAGAAGGGACGTGCCTTGAGAACCGCGACCATGGACTGCGAGTCCTTAAGCGGAATCAGCAAATTACTTATGCGTGTGGACGAAGATGGAAACATCCATCCGCAAACTCCCGCAGCCGCGGTGCTAGCCGCAGCTACCTACATGCAGATAAATCAACCAGGGGAAAACGATCCGTGCGCGGAACAATACAAGCAAGTACAAAAAGGACTAGGCATGGCAGCCGCAAAACTTGCCTCCTACGATCGCAGGAAGGCGGCCGAACAGAAGGACAAAGAAGCACCCCGTGGACGTAGGGGCACATCACCCGACAAGAAAAAATCGCCCCGCCGAGCGCGGGAGAAAGAAGCTCGGCGACGAGGAGATAGCCCGAGTGGCAGCGATAGCAGCCCAAGGGGTCGAGATCGTAGCTGCAGCCCGAGAAGAGTTCGAGATCGCAGCCCGCGGAGGAATCGAGATCGCAGCCCGCGAAGAAATCGAGATCGCAGCCCGCGAAAAGATCGAGACAGCAGCCGCTCGCGACATCGCAGCAAAGAACCGAGAGGAGACGCCAATCGCGATGAGCCCGGACACAACGCGCGATCGGACATCGCCCAACGCAAGGTTGATAAAGGTCGGGCGGCCAGAAACCTTGCGCGCTCCCCATCCACATCCTCCGGTGACGAAGTCTGCGGAGCCCTATGCTTTACCCGCAGCATCCGCGAAGCGCCGCTACCCAAAAGATTTAAGCTGTCCACAGAAGTACAGAAATACGACGGTTCGCAAGAGCCTTCAGCCTGGCTATCAGATTACCTCACGGCAGTAAAATGCCAACGTGGGAATAAAAATACAGCTATGTAGTACCTCAACATGCACCTAGTCGGTGCTGCCCGCAGTTGGCTCGAAGGAAGGTTGAAGGCATGCTACGGGTCTTGGGACGACCTAAATCTCGATTTCTGCAAAAATTTCCAAGCAATATACAAAAGACCTGCGACCATCGAGGAGCTACGGGCTTGCAAGCAGAAAAGTGGCGAGTCTACTCGGGAATATATTCACGATGGACCACGCTAAGGAATACAACAGGGAATATATCAGAAGAAGTCACGGTTGAAGCATTCGCCAAAGGAGCACGGCGAACTTCTTTCAGGGAAGAACTGGGGCGACTAGCACCCAAAACCATGGGAGAATTGATGGCCATAGCCAATAGATGGGCAAACGGCGAAGAAGCAGTGCGCAACGAGAAAGATTCATCCCCAACACGTGATGAAGACCGCCATGGTCGAAAGAAAAGAAGAAAGAACTACGACCATGATGATCGAGAAGAATTCGTGGCAGCGGAGTTCACCAAAAATCGCGACAGCGGATATCGTGGAAAACGCGAGTGGAAACCAAAGCAAGAAGACAAAACCCCCGAGGAGGACCTCGACGGTTACTGCACGCTACATCTATTTACAGATAAGTGCACAGGCAAAACTAAGGCAACACACCTTCTCAAGGATTGCCGAAAGTTCATTGATATCCACGAGGCCCTCTTGAAGAAAAACAGAGCAGCAATTAGTCAGGGTTACCCGCGGCTTCCCGGAGGAGGAACTCAAGGATTTCAACAACCACAAGCCCTGCCCCCAGCAGGAAACCAAAACGCAATGCTAGCTGCGCTGCCAGCACCACCCGCCCCAAATCAAGGAGCCAACGGGTACCCGAACCCGGCAGAACTCTTAGGCATGATACAAAAGGTCTGTCCATCACGTAGAGCTCAGAAGACAAACACGCGACAGCTATGCCTGGCTGTGCAAACTCCACCTACAAGAACTGAGTATCTGAAGATGGCGGAACAACCGATAATTTTTTCCAGGGAAGACCACCCTCCGTGAGTCTATCGACCAGGACATGTCGCACTTGTCATACAAGCACAAATTGGCAATTACGAGCTGGCTCGCGTGTTCATGGACGGAGGCAGCGGCATCAACATCATCTACGCAGACACGCTCCATCGTATGAACAAGAATTTGGATGGACTCGCGGAATCAGAGACATCCTTCCACGGGATAGTTCCAGGAAAAGCAGTCCTTCCACTCAGAACAATCAACCTGGAGGTGGTGCTAGGAAACCGAGGTAATTACAGGCGAGAATTTCTTGATTTCGAAGTTGTCGATTGGCCGTCACAGTCCACGCCATTCTTGGTCGAACGACGTTCGCTAGATTCATGGCAGTACCGCACTACGCATACTTGAAGCTCAAGTTACCTCGAGAATATGGCACAATCACCATCGACGGCGATTTTCAAAAGTCCAATAAATGCGACATCGAATTCAACGAGATCACTCAATCTTTCGGGATGCAGGAAGAACTAGAGGAGATAGCAAAAACCACGGATCACTCTGTGATGCCTCTCACCAAGAAGAACGCTCTAGAGATCGAATTAAACACAAATAGCGGTACACGCAAGCATCAAGTACACCCGAAGGATTCTGCGAAGACGGCGATGGTGTCCACCACCCTCTCGCCAGCATAGGAAGCCGCGCTCGTCGAGATCCTCCGTGAGTACTGGGAAATTTTCGCCTGGCAGCCTTCAGATATGCCAGGGATACCCAGGGAGTTCGCCGAGCACTCACTCGAAGTCATCAAATACGCTAAGCCGACTACCCGAAGGTTCTCAGAGCCCAAACAAAAAGCACTCGGAGAAGAAGTGAACAGACTACTCGCAGCAAAGTTTATTCGCGAGATAAAAATTTCCACCTGGTTAGCAAACCCGGTGTTGGTCCCGAAGAAAAATACCAACATCCTTCGCGTGTGCATCGACTACACGTCGTTGAATAAACACTGCCCCAAGGATAACTTTCCCCTGCCACGAATCGATCAGATCGTACACTCTACAGCAGGTTGACAACACCTCTCTTTCTTGGACGCCTACTCAGGCTATAATCAGATCAGAATGAAGAAGGAAGACGAGGAGAGGACGGCGTTTATAACCCCCCACGGTGTTTACTGCTACACGACAATGCCCTTCGGGCTGAAAAACGCAGGCGCAACATATCAGCGCTGCATGCAAAATGCCTCGCCAAGCTCATTGGCAAGAACGTGCAAGTGTACGTTGACGACATCGTCATCAAGACTCGAGTGGAAGATACGCTTCTCGACGATATTAGATAAACATTCGACGCGTTGAACGCATACCGAATCAAGCTCAACCCGACCAAGTGCGTCTTTGGCGTCCCTGCAGGACAACTTCTCGGGTACCTGGTCTCTGCTCGAGGGATTGAAGCTAACCCGGAGAAAATCCAAGTAATCCTGACAATGAAGGAGCCAACCAATCTCCGTGGTGTGCAGCAGCTCGCGGGACGACTAGCCGCCTTAAGCAGATTCATTGCGAGACTAGGCGAGCAAGCATTACCTTTCTACAAGATACTGAAGAAAACGGATAAGTTCGAGTGGACACCCGAAGCACAGAAAGCATTCGCAGACCTCAAGCGAGCGTTGCAGAGCAGACGCGTCCTGGCAACGCCACAAGAACGGGAGCCACTGTTCCTGTACCTAGCCGCGACAAATCAGGTCATTAGCACAGCAATCGTGGTCGAACGGCCGGAGGACGACAAGGCGTTTTGTATCCAAAGGCCAATACATTACATCAGCGAAGTGCTTTCGCCCTACAAACAGAGATATCCCGATTACTAGAAGCTCGAGTACGGTGTGGTGCTCACAGCCCGAAAGCTCAAACATTACTTCCAGGAACACACCGTCACGGTGGTAAATGACGCATCGCTGGGTACTATCATGAATAACCCAATGGCATCTGGAAGAATTGCAAAGTGGAGTATCGAGCTTGGCGCCTGGGACATCGTATATGCGGGTCGCAAGTCTATCAAATCGCAAGTGCTCGTGGAGTTCCTAAGCGAGTGGATAGAACTACAAACACCAGGCCCTCTAGAGTATACAAGAAATTGGATAATGTATTTCGATGGATCAAAGAGAAACGAAGGAGCCGGAGCCGGGGTAGTCTTAATATCCCCGAGAGGTGACAAGTTACAATACGTCCTTCGATTGGACTTTCCACCCGACGACCCGGCGTCAAATAATGATGCGGAGTACGAAGGCCTCCTACACGGCATGAAGATGGCGATTGCCTGCGGAGCAACCCGACTGATGATCTATGGAGATTCAAACCTCATAGTGCAGCAGACAATGAAAGAGCGTGACGCCATTGCAGAAAACATGGTTGCCTATCGAGATATGTACTTGAAGGAAGTTTCCAAGAGTGCGAACTAAATCACATTGCGCGATCCAGCAACGAAGAAGCGGATAAACTGGCAAACATGGGTTCTACAAACACACCCATACCGCCTGGAATATAATTCGAAAGGATAATAAAACGATCAGTCAAAGTCAAAAAAAGCAGCAGAAGCACCCGAGACATTGAAGAAAGAAGTCAGCCCGCAAACTGCTATGATCGAGCTTACCCACAACATCTCAAGACAAGTTTTTCTGGTCTAGCCAGTCTGGACGCAGAAATATCTCGACTACTTGTCCAACAAACAGATCCCAGCAGATATTCGCGAGGCTAGACAGATAGTACGACGTAGCAAAGCTTTCCGGGTACTCAATGGAGAACTGTACAAACAGAGTATATCAGGAATATTACAAAGATGCATAGCGCCTGAGGATGGCAAAGAACTACTGCGAGATATCCACCAAGGAGATTGTGGACACCATGCTAGCTGGAAGGCAATCGTGGGTAAAGCTTTTCGCGTAGGGTTCTACTGGCTTACAGCAGCCAGGGATGCGAAGGACCTAGTCCACAGATGCAACGCATGTCAAAGATTCGCGCCCAAGCGTCACGCCCCTGCCACTGAGCTTCACATGATCCCAATCGCCTGGCCCTTTGCGCGATGGGGGCTAGACATGGTGGGACCTCTGAGAAAATCAACACCCGACGGATACACGCACCTGCTAGTTGCAGTCGATAAATTTACAAAATGGATTGAGGCCATGCCAGTCACCTCAGCCAGCACTCAATGCGCCGTCAAATTTCTTGACTCTATCGTGTGCAGATTTGGAATACCACACAACATCATCACCGACAACGGAAGCAATTTCACAGCAAAGGAAACAGAGCAGTTCCGCGAGGAAAAGGGCATCATCCTCAGTTTCGCCTCTGTGGCTCACCTGCAAACCAATGGCCAAATCGAGCGATCCAATGGACTGGTCTCGGCTGGAATAAAGAAACGGTTACTAGATCGACTGCACCCAACAGCAGGACATTGGGCAGAGGAGCTACCCTCCGTCCTATGGAGCCTACGCACGACCCCAAATCGATCAACAAACTACATGCCATTTTTCATGGTATACGGAGTTGAAGCAGTTCTTCCCGAAGACGTCAAGTTCAGCGTCCCACGAGTCGTCGCTTACAGCGAAGAAACCTCTAACAGGGCACTCGTGGAAGACGTGGATGCACTCGACAAGATACGCGACATTGCACTCGCAAGATCCGCGGTATATCAACAGTCGCTACGCGACTACAACAGCCGCCGTATACGCCACGGAGCCTTCGTGGCAGGAGATTTGGTGCTACGACTCAAACAGAAGGAAGGACACAAGCTTGAGCCACCGTGGGAAGGACCCTTCATAATACACGAAGTTATCCCTGGTGGCGCTTATCGACTGAAGAACCCCGAGACCGGTGGCATCTACTCCAATCCATGGAATGTTGCGGACCTCCGCAAATTTTATCCTTAGATTATTCTACTCGAAAAAATAAGGCTATACTAGCCATGCTGTAGCTCGAAGACAATACATGACTTGTCAGTCATATTAATAAATTACATGGTTTCCCAACCATAGTTTCTCATGCCATTGACCTTTACACGCTAAATAACAGGTATACATCCCAAACACAAGGGGGCTACGCCTAACATAGCATTATTTACAAAAGCAAGACTACAAACAAGGTCGGCACCTTTTAAAGTTTCAAGACAACTATACAAAGTAAAAGGATACACACATCCTATATTTACATACGGCGGCGAGCGTTTTCCTCGGCTAAAACCCGATCCACCTCTTGCGAGGTCAATCGAATAATTTCCTCTGCTGCAGGCCGAACAGCTCTATAATGAGAGGTCATGTCGACTCGACCATCAGGGAGCATGGCTACAGAGTTGAAATTCACCTCATGATGCCACAATCGGATGAAGGAAAGCGCTACTACGGACCCAGAGATCATTTGGTTGCAGACGCACCCGCGAATTTCTCCTTCTCGCCCGAAAGTTCCGAGGAGATGGCTCAAATCTTCAGGACCCCTTTCCAGCGGATAGAAAGCAGAGTTCACAGCAATCAAAGTCTCGTGGCAGGAACTCACGAGCATCTTCGCCTGGATTACTCGATATTTCAAAGTAGCCAGTACAAAGCCTCGACCACGATCGGACCAAAAGTTACTTGCATGGGGTTTTGAACTGCCAGCTTCATGAAGAATATGGTTCTCCACCCAATGTTTTTCACACCGATCGTCAGGCTGAAAAACTGCGAAGAAAGCTACAGAGTCAAAGAAATAAAGAAGACACGGAAAGCTAGGGGGTTGAGATACTTACAAAGCAAATCATTGGCAACGGCCGCCAATTCATCCATCACAAACTGCTCACGTTCAATCGAAAGCTTCTGTTTGGACTTGGCTACATCAGCCACCCCGCGCAGAACTTTTAGTTTGCGTTCACCATCCGCAACACGGTCACGGAGGCCAGCAAAAGTGCTAACAGCAGCAACGAGAGGATCCAATCGTGTGGCAGATCCACTCGAAGACTCCGCGGCAGCACCAATTTCCTAGAGAAAAACACAAAGGTTAAAGAAAAAGTTTCAGAATAACCCCACTCGAGAAAGTAAAACCACCTATTCGAACAGGTGCTCGGGGGCTACTCCCATCGGGGGAACTTCACGACAATCAATTGCAGGGAATCACAAAGTTTGAATATCAAAAGAACATTCTGATTAAAGGAAAAAGTACGGGAATACATCCCAAAGGTTCATTACATCAGGAAGAACAAGTTAAAATAAATTCTATCCTATGGAATCGCGGAAGTGCTGCCACTCGCAGCAGGTTGCCCCTTGCGACTGGCGCTAGCAATCAAGGCGGCCAACTTCCGAGCCAGGGCTTCAGCTAGCTCGCCAAAAGGACGAAGCGCTACCTTTCTGACCGTGGAAGGATTGACGGGGAGACTCGAGTAGGCTTCATCCAAGCCTTCAACTCCATGCGCCAACATGAACTGAATGGCGGTCTTCGCTCCACACTCTGACTGGGCAACTGAGTAGGCCAGAAGGATGTCGTCCTCCAGAAAAACCTTCAGAAGACCACCCAGAGTAGGCGGAACTGCCACGTTCACCAGAAGGCGCTCATGGAAACTCCTCAGCACTTGGGTGGCATCGCCGAGGAGGGAACCGATCCCATCCGCATGCCTCCGAAGCTGGGCGAGGGAATCCGTCACCGCATCCACTCGAGTGACCCTAGGCAGCTCTAGCGTGATGCCAAGGATATCTACAAGAAGCACTATTAGTTTCAAAGGCGGTCCAGGCTAGCCATGGAATGACAAAGGCAAGTAATACTTATTCGCAAAGTTCTGAGCTAAAGGACGGAGGAAGTCGACATGATCGTTGTCCTGTTTAGCGCCGGCTTCCTCCAATTTCTTCAAGGCGTCCTCAACACCCGTGAGCTTCCCCTCGTAGTCAGTCGACTGCTTGCAAAGGGACTCAAGTTCCTTTCGAGCAAACTCCAACTCAACCTCGAGGTTGTTCACCCGAGTGATAGCGTCGGCCTTCTCAGCCTTCAGAACTTTGGCTTGAGCTGCCCAAACAATGGATCTTAGAGACGAAGGAATTCACACGACTAGAAAAGATAAAGAGAAAGCATATCAAGTTACCTCGGAGAAGTTGACCTTCCGAGTTGAGTCGGTCGCGATCTGCCCGAAGGGTCACGCACTCCGTCTCAGCCGAGATCACGCGGCGGCCGACAGCCACGAGGGAGTCAAGGAGAGCCTACAAGACAAGGAAGAAAGAAAATAAAAAAAGATAGAAAAGTTTGAGCCTATTCATGACTGCACACACTCGTGAATAGCCTCGGGGGCTATCCCATAGGGAGCACTGCCGTGCACCCGATAAATTGAAGAGAAGAAAACGGCTTAAGTTCTTGAGCCTGTAGCCAATCGCACACGATTAACTACAGCCTCGGGGGCTACTCCCATCGAGAGCACTGTCGTGCGCCCGATAAAATGAACGAAGTACAGAATGCAAAGGAAGATAACAAGGTTTACCTGGCCTTGAGCGAGGCAGAGAGGATCAACCGAGCTGCCCGAAACTTCTTTCGAGGTTGAGCCCCTAACCGCAAAGCTAGGGAGCTGATAGTCCGTGGCCGCAGCTGTGGGGATTGGACTCGGTGAGTTCTGGACGGTGCCTATTGTTGGAGTCCCACCCGCGGCAGCAACTTCTTTCCTTTTTTTGAGAGGAAGTGAAGAAGCAAACCGGCCAGGGCTGATGGATTGGAGGCTGTCATGAAGGAAAACAACAAGTGTCAGAAGAAACGAAAAAGAAACGTTCGACTAGAACAAAGAAGCGAAAACCTACTCGTCATCATCCTCACCGTCCAGCATATCCGCGTTCCAAGCGGTTTGGATTGTCGGATGGGGAGCGAGAGGAGCGCGCACACTCAGCGGGGTCGCGTGGAGAGGTTCCTTATCGGACGCTCCGCCAAGGGAGTTGTCCTTAGAAGTAGCCTCGTCCCCCTCCGTACGGCGGCGTTTGCGGTGCTGGAGGTCACTACCCGATTCTTCCACGTCATCCGAGGAGTCATGCTCAGAACTCGATTCGGCTTCAGCGACGCTGGTGTCTGCAGGGACATCCAGATTGCTCGCCAACAAGTCCGAGACTTCTTCACCGGAAACTGGCGGGTAGGAGGTGGCCACTGCTAAGCTCTACAAGAAGAAAAAGAAGAAGAAATTCAATCGACAAACCTTGAAGCTAGAAAAGGAACTGAGACAAGAGAAAATCTAAACTTACTTCGGGTGGAGGAGGTTTCGAAGCCTCGAAAGCTGCGACAGAGCAGTCAGGGAAGGTCTCGCCCACTTTCAAGCTGGTGATAGCCGCGATTTTCTTCTCGAATTCAACATCCGAAAGTTCTTCGCGGCTCACGCGGCTGGGGTCTTCAACACCCTGGTACTCCCACATTGTGGAGGGCCTCTCCTGCAGGGGTTGGATCCTGCGCTTGAGGAACACGCTCGTCAGGTGCAAGCCGTTCAGCACAACTCCTGCGGTTTGGTCACGAAGGGCAGCCACCTTGGAGAGTAGCGGGGCGACCACTCGACCTTCTTCAGCTGAAAGCTTGTGCGCCCATGACTTCCGCCTCTTCAGGACAGCGAACAGGTGGAACTCATGGACTCCACCCGCGCTGTTGTCGACGACGTAAAACCACTTCTTCCTCCATCCTTGCGCGGAGTCGACGAAGTGCATCGCGAAGTAGCAGTTGTCCGATTTGGTCTGGATTCCAAAGCCACCGGTGCGCAACGGCTCTCCAGACTCATTCTCTACCCGCGATTTCTCGTGGAAGACACGCACCTTGAAGAGGGCCTTCCAAAGGCCCCAATGAGGGCGGATGCCCAAGAAGCACTCGCAAAAAACGATGAAGCACGAGATGTGATGCACCGCATTTGGAGGCAGGTCGTGGAGCTGTATGCCATAGACATACAGCAATGCCACAAGAAAGGGATGGAGGCGGAAGGAGAGCCCGCGCGAAACGTGATCCGCGAAGATCACGCGTTTGTTCGCGCGAGGATTTGGTACCTCTTCCTTCTTTCCGAGGCGAACGCGCTTCTCGGTCTCCGACGGCAGCAGCCCCCCCTCCCTCTGCATCTCCTTGATGCTCTTGTTCGTCGTGTTGGGTGAGCGCCAGTCGCCTGAGCACGGTGCAGGTGGCGCGGGAGCTTCCTCCGTCGCCCTCGAAGAAGAGGCAACGATGCTGCGCTTCTTGCCTCCCGCCATGGATGCTGGTGCGAGTTTGCAGAGAGAGAGTTGGGCGCGAGGAAGACGAAGGCTGGAAGCAAATGAAGGGAACTTTTCACCGTTTACCTAAGGGCCACATTTATACATAGGGCCGCCTAATCCTGGCCTTCCATCAAGCAACGTGGCGCCCATCGCGGATGCCACGCGGGGAGGTGAAACGAAAGGACGGCGGAACCAGTTTCGTGCCACGATCCCAACAGTGGATCGTGCGCAATTACTGCGCGCAGTTTTGCGTAAAAACCGGGAACGACGTCTCGTTTCCGGTCAAAAAGCTGACAAGGTGGGCCAACGCCTCTGCTCTCGCTCCGTCACATCCCATCGGGAGGATAAAGTGCGCCGTGACGTCATAGCGCACATCATCAAGCCCAGAATTCCTTCGGATAAAAGTCCCAAACACGAAAATACTTCGTATGGGCAAATCAAGACGCTAAAACTCATTCGCATGAAGCTCCAAAGACGAAATAACTTCGTATGACAAAACTGTGACGCGAAAATTCTCCCGCATAAAGTTTCCAAACACGAAAACTCTTTCGTATGGAAGGAAGATTACAAAGCACAAAGCACTTTGTGTGCAAAATCAAGGGAGAATATTCACTCGAAATATCTCCAGACAAAAACCTGCTAGTGTGTAGCTCCTACCACTCGATCATACGATGTACACACATCAATCTCCCGGGTCGTTCGGCCGACTAGGCACACCCGGATGCCGTATTTCTTTCAAATACGAAGGTAAGACCCCAAAGATCTCTCTTGAGGGCCTGGAATCGCACTCAAGCTGCGTCCTCCAGTAAATTCCGTGTCAACAACACGAAGAAAATCCTAGCGGACGCGCCGGGTACCCCTTCAGGTTAAGTTCGACTCGGTAAGACCTCAACGGCCCAGTCGCAACGATCACCTCGCCGGATTCGAGTCGGAGGTCTCGAATTTGTGTAGGCCAGAACTATTTTTGCCCTAGATGCAATTAATTGGCCTTGAGCTTTCGGGAGAGCCAACCAACTGAGCCGCATCCTTCTGCGAAAACAGCCAACAAGGCACATTTACCACTCGATGCTCGAGTACAGAGGCGCATCGTGCACATGGTATACAATCTCAAAACCTGGCGATTGAATAAACCAATCGAAGAAATCAAGAACGAACTCTGAGTGCTCACCCGACTGATTCTCAATCGACTAAGCACTCGGGGGCTACTGACGAAGGGATGGATCCTAGGCCTGTCGGGTATGCCTACCCGGTCTCAGGCCCACGGCCCAGGCTCTAAAGGAGGCATCACGTACAGTTCTAGAAGGCCCAATTGAAGCCCACCCGCAATGGCTTGCAGATTAAGATAGGAAACTTGTAACCGACATAGGGTTAGAGTTCGAGTCCTACCCGGGTATGGTTTGAGACCTGACCACCTATATAAGGCCAGGAGAACCACCGGGAGAGGACCAAGCAATACCGCACTATCAAGCCTTGAGCTCGAGATCGTACTCTCGACTTGAGGAATCCCCTATTGTAACCGATCTATTCGTGAATACAGATCGACAGAGGCAGGAGTAAGGGTTTTACCTCTACGAGGGCCCCGAACCTGGGTAAATCGTGTCCCCTGTCTAGCCGATGATTGTCACCAACGCCTACACGTTCTCCTAATCGAAACCCTATGGGTTCACCCGAGGGACTTGTTGAGATGCAGATTCGACAATGTCCTCCGCCCACTACTTGGGTGTAGTTGGTGCCTCGCTTTCTTCCTGCAATTCTTTGTGATCATCTCTAGTATTTCGGGTCTAGTTCGTAGAGTGGCGTGGCTCCTCTTTATGGCCCAAAGCTAGGCGATGTGGCATATTCGTAACAAATTAGCTATTGAATCTAAGTTGATTAACTCCCATGCTGACATCATTTTCAAAACTGTCATCTTTCTTCAATAGTGGACGATTCCGGCAAAATCACAGGATCTGGACGCGCTGCAAAGAATGGCAAGCGAACTAAGGCGCTTGCACGTGGGCTGCAAGGCTGACGACGCCAGGACTTCGACAATGGGCAGGGTACCGCGAGGGGCGGTGCTAGTTGATGCGGTGGCTTCTTAGTGCGTGGTGTCGAGTCACCATGTGTGGCTGCTTATGTCTTCCTTTTACCTTGGCTAAGCTGTAACCCCCAGCTATTTATATCCGTTTGAACGCTTTGTGAACTATGTGGCTTTATTAATTTAAAGTTGGGCACCTCGTGCCTTAGGTCTAAAACAACTATAAAAAATCAGCGCTTTTAGGGGTTGGGTTTGGTTTGCACGCCCTAGCAGAACTAGTAAACTTGGGCCGGTCTGAGAACATGACTCGGGGCCCTCGAAAATCCCTCCGTCAGCCTTCCTCGAACCCTAGCCGTTTCCGCCACAATCTCTCACCGTCCTCCTTATCTCCGGCGAACGATTTAGGTCCCCCGCCACCGGATTCAGCCCCTCTCCCCGGCAGCCGCATTTCCACAATGGAACCTCCCCGTCTCTGCCAATGGCCGAAATGGCCCGCCCCTCCCCTCCCCACGGAGGTCGTGCCTCGCAAAGACGAGCTCGACCTCATCCATGACGACCAAGCTGGCAACGGCAAGGCCAATCCACCGCGTTGGGCGGCCCTGCAACCGGGTACCGCCGGGGTAGTCGCCCCGAAGTCACCTGCTACGGTGTTGCGGGGCATAAGGAGTACAACTCCGGCGAGGAGGAGCACGAGCAGGGGCCCTCGTGGAGACCGAGGAGGACCTCCTCCAGCTCGGAATCCAACAAAGCCTCGATCACGAGAAGAGGCAGGCGACTCGGCGCCGTCGCTACCAGCGCCACGTCGACGACTACAACGAGCGCCGCCTGCCGCGCGGCCTTCGTGCGGACGAGGAGGCGCAGGAGAAGAAGCACGAGTGGGACGCCATTGAGGCAACCTAGTTTGTGCATCAGGCGCCCTCCTCTAGCAGGTCCTCCTCCTCCGACGACGACTCCAGCTCCGACTGAAGATGACACGGTGGAGGGAGAAGAAGAAGTACCGGCGAAGAAGAAGAAATTGGGCATTTTATCCCTAGTAGGTGTAGGGTGCGACGATGAACACTAATTCATCGCCTGTTGTGTGTAATTAATTTTTATTTTGCAAAATCGGCGAGAGGCGGCGAGTTCATCTGTCTGTACTCCCGCCTAGTCAATGGAAATTTTGATTTCCAATTCATTTTTAGGGAATCTGCTACGGTCCCTTGATGTCTACGCACGCTTCTATTCTTGTAGACACTGTTGGGCCTCCAAGTGCGGAGGTTTGTAGAACAGCAGCAAGTTTCCCTTAAGTGGATCACCCAAGGTTTATCGAACTCGGGGAGGAAGAGGTGAAAGGTATCCCTCTAAAGCAACCCTGCAATTATGATAAAAAGAAGTCTCTTGTGTCCCCAACGCACCTAATACAATCGTCAGTTGTATAGGTGCACTAGTTTGGAGAAGAGAGAGTGAAATACAAGTAATATGGATGTTTATAAGTGATAATAGCAATCTGAAATAAAAATGGCAGTAAGCAAACATGTAGCAGAACTGATTGTAAACGATGTTTCAATGCTTACAAACAAGGCATACGGATCCTACTTTCACTAGTGGACACTCTCAACAATGATATCTTAATTGAATGCATAAATATATCTCTTCACTACGCTACTTCAAACTACTCTCCGGTCGAATAACAAACACCAATTCATTGCGTAGGGCTAAAAAGCACACCTTATAGTCGCATTCCTATGTCTAGTTAACCCCACACTGTCATTCAACACAAAATATAAATATCATGCAAAACCACACGGTGCACACACCGTCACCTTTACACCGTGATCAAAGTGTCTACGGGGATCTCATAACAAAACCACTTGAGTAGCATAACATATAAAAAGTAACATCTACTTATTCAACTAGATTACAAAGCTCAAGATCACATAAAGATCACACCATGGTAGAGAGAGATGAAACACATAGCTACTGGTAGAGCCCTTAGCCCCGGGGAGAACTACTCGCTTCTCATCATAGGAGACAAGAACGATGATGAAGATGGCGGTTGAGTCGATCGAGATGGCTCCGGGGGCACTTCCCCGTCCCAGCAGGGTGCCGGAACAGAGATTTCTGTCCCCCGAAACTTGTCGACGGTGGCGGCGGAGCTACGGAACTTTTTTGTGGAAGGGGGCCAATATCTTTAGGGTTTATGCATCGGGAGGCATATATAGGCGAGAGGGCAAAGTCGGGAGGCGCCCGAGGGACCCACACCACTAGCTAGCATGGCAAGGGGGCCACCTGCGCCCAGGCATTGTGTGGGGGCTCCGGGGCCCCCCTCCGGGTCTCCTTTGGACTTCCTGGCCCCTCCGGGACTTCTAATACTTCTCGCTTTTGAATCGTCCAAATCCGAGAATATGTTCAGTACAACTTTTCTGAAATTGAAAACAACAGGAAATAGGAACTGGCTCTATGACATCTTGTCAATAGGTTAGTCCCGGGAAATTGTTAAAATGACATAAAGTGTAAAGGAAACATGTAGCATATGGTATGAAAACAACATGGAACATCAGAAATTATTAATACGTTTATGACGTATCAACATCCCTAAGCTTAGTTCCTACTCGTCCTCGAGTAGGTAAACGATAAAAACACATAATTTCTGAGGTGACATGCTACCAACATAAACTTTATCATCTAAATTGTAAAAGCATAAGCATAGCTGAGATCACAGAGCTTTAAACGCAAACATGATAGATATAATTCTTACAATAAAATATAACAATCACCTTGCATCATGAAGGAGTTGACTCCGAAGGCCCGAACCATCTACGAGCTTCTCAAGGCCGACACCCGCGTGGCGTACGAAACGTGGTTCCTCTGCCACAAGAAGGAAATCCTGGATGTTGTTCGCACCTTCGTCGACGATACCAACAAGAAATTCCGCGAGATCAACACGGGGATCGGCGCGATCTAGACCGGTGTGGGCTCCGACATCGCCGAGGTGCAAGCCTCGCTTGAAGCTGACTTGCAGTCTGACAAGGCCACGCTGAGCGAGGAAATCACGCAACTATCGGCTGCCGTCGACCGCGCGGTCCGCGCAATTCCGACTTCCATGGTGGGTGCGATCAAGGATGCTGCTGCCGGACCGAGTGGGCACAGCTCTCCAACAACAAACCGGGGGAACGCGAGTTCCACGAACACGCCTCCTCCGGACAAGGGTATGAATTCCTACAGAAATTTTTTCACTAGCTTTCCGCATCCGTCTGCACCGGATCTAGCTTTTGATGCATTTGGCTCGGCTCCTCGGTTTGAACTTCCCCAATTCGAGGGAGCAAATCCTAGGTTGTGGCAACGTCGCTGTGAGGAGTATTTTCATTGCTGGAGTACACCGCAGTCGCATTGGGTCTCTTATGCATCGTCACAGTTTACTGGAGCCGCAGCAACATGGCTGGAATCTTATCTGACGAAGAATGCGTCTCCTGAGTTCCCTAGGTTGTGGCAACGTTGTTGTGAGGAGTATTCGTGACGAAGAATGCGCCCATGGATCCCCTCGCCGGCAACGGCTTCCCCCGCTGTTCTCTCCTCAAGCACCAGGCGTGTGCCCTGTTCGAAGCCTGGTACCCGTGCCCGCCGGACATGCGCGTCGGGGACGGGTTCACCATTGGGCTCGCCGGCGTGCCCATCCACAATGCGCCGTTGGTGAGCGACGCATCCTGGGGGCAGGCGGTGCATGCTCACTTCTACGGGCACCTCACGCCGGAGCAGCGCGTCGATCCCCGTTGGGACCCGGCGAGCACGGCGTGCTACGAGCGCGAGTTTAAGCGCCTCCACGAGGAGCGCTGGAACCGCTGGGATGGCCCCGGGCCGGCGCCGCCCGCCAATGAGCGCAACAGGTACGGGCGCGACACATTTTGGACGCAGGACGACTTCACACTCGACGCCGTCGTCGACCACATCGCCGCCGGCAACAACCCGCGCCTCCCCTGGCTGGCGCTCAACTTCTGGGCCCCAAGGTGAACGACGGCGACCCCGACCTCCTCCGTCTCGCGCTCGTCCTCCTCCTCCGCCGGCGGCTCATTTGGCGCTTGAGCCCGTCTCTGTGCGTCCCCAAGACGGAGCCGGGAACACCCACGCCGACGCACCTGCGTCCGCGCTCCGGCGGCATTTGCATTGGCGGAGGAGGCGCCCAGTCTTCCCGCCGTCGCCCTACGCCGCCCCTCCTCGTGCCCAAACCGGAGCCGGGGATGCGTGTCCCCAAGCAGGAGCCGGGGCTGGAGCGCCCCCTCAGCCTCGCCGAACAGATTCGGGCGCTCCAGGCGGCGTCGGCGACGGAGGACGACCTCGAGGGCATCAAGCAGGCGCTCCTCGCATCGTACAACACGCCGCCGCCAATGTCCGACGCGGAGGCGTCTGCGTGGTCTTTCAACTACACGGCGGCGAGGACTGGCGCGCCGCTGATCGTCCTCGACCCACCGGAGGCGGCCAACGACGACGAGGCGGGGCCGAGCCACTGGGTCGGCGACGACGACGTGGAGGACTGGAGCGACGACAGCAGCGACGACGGCGACTACGACGTGTTCCTCTTTTAGTTTAAATTTAAGTTTTAGTTTCAATTTCATTAAAATTCAAATGTTGTAATATATCCTAAATATTTGAATGAAATCGTCGGTTAAATTTTTTGAACGTCTTTTATTTTGTTTGGGGGCTCCAATTGGGCCTGTGAGTGGGCAGTCGCGCCCCCGCTGGCGTCGTGGCGTCCGGACGAGCCGACAAAGGGCCGATCCGGGCGCCCATCCGGACGCCTATTGGGGGGCGCGACTGGAGATGCTCTAAGTAGGAGCACTATGTTGTTCCACTATTCAAAAAAAAAGACAACCTCGGCCATGAAAAGATAAAACTGCTCGTTCCTGGAAGAAGCATGTGTCGTCCATATCCGTCTACTTAGGGCATCTCCAGACGTGTCGCCCCCCAGGGCCCAAAACGCCGCTGTTTTGGTGCCGCCGCGGCGCCAAACGACGCTAATCTGGAACCTGGGGGGCACGGTTCCCAGTCACCCCCCAGCGCAACACTCGGCCCAAAATAATTCGAAAGAGTAGATTCGACGCAAATTTATTGATTCGACGCAATTTCATAGATTTCGAAAGAAATTTAACTAAAAAAAAGTAAAAAAAAACATAAAAGCTCTACGGCTACCGCAGGCCAAGGCTCGCCACGATCGCCTGGCTGTAGTCGCAGTCGTCCCCGTCGTCGTCGTCCGAGCCGCCGGCGTCCCACCTGCTCGTGCCTGCGCCGAGATCGCGGCAATGCGGGTTGCTCGGCCCTGCACCGGCGTCACCCCACCTACTCGCCGCCAGGGCGCGCTGGAACTCGGCTTCGTCCTCGCTGTCGGGGTCGAGGACGACGTAGGGCACCTCCTTCGGCTGCGGAAGGGGGCGGAGGTGGTGGCGGGCCGTATTGGCAGTAGCTTCCTGCTCGCGCTGCGCCTTCCGCTGCTCGGCCTCGGCGAGGAGACGACGCTGGAGCTCCAGCTCCTCCTCGGTGCTGTCGCGCAGGCTCCAGTCGTCGGCGACATCGTCGGGGACCGGCTGGAGGCTGTTGCGCGAGAGATCATCCGCGGCCTTCAAGTCGGGCCACTCGTTGTCCTCCTCCACCTCCGTCTTCGGGCGCACGACGCGCTCGAAGTCCGCGGCGGGTCGCTGGCGCGGCTCGCCGATGCGTAGGGCGCCGCCGCTGCGCCTGGAGGCAGGGCGCCCGGAGTTGAGAAGGGGAGGGGTTAGAGAAAGCGACGTCGCGCCGGAGGAGGAGGAGGTGGCCGACGACGATCCACCCATCCGAGGCTCGTTGACGGCGTCGATGTAGTCCAGCACCCACTCGAGCGTGCGGTGCTGGCCTCCCCACCACCGTTTGTGGCCCATGGTGTTGGCGCGGCCCTCGACAGGGCCATTGTTGCCCTCGGCGGCGAGGTCCGCGTCGTGGCAGCGTTGCAGCTCCTGCCACCAGAACGCGTCCCGGCCGTGCGGCCTCCAGTGAAGCCGCGTGGCCTCGTCCGGCGTCAGCCCTCGACGGACCTCGTCGATGGCCTGCCGGAACTCTGCGTCGGTGGAGGGGAGTGGGGGCACGGGGATCCCGCCGACGCTGAGGTGCCACCGTGGTTGCCCGCCGGCGGAGCTTGGGAGGCGTATATCGGGCGGGCACGGATAGCCCGCCCGATACAGCGCCCAGGCCTCGTGCTTGCGGAGGTGGCGGCGCCAGCGATTGGCGGCGGCGGCATCCTCGTAGTTCAACATCTACGGCGAGGAGGAAAGAACGGGGAGAGCGCCGAGGAAAAAGAACGGCGAGAGCGGCGAGGGGCCTTTTGTAGCCTGGCGGGCATTTACTGCGCCGCGTGCCCTCGCTGCCGCCCGCCACGCCATTACTCCGGCAGCCTTTGAACGGGCGCATGCACTGGTCGGCCGCCATGCCATAAACGCCGGCAGCCTTCGACCGACGCGGGAGCCGAGAAGAAGATCACGGGCGGGGTTTCTGTTCCCGCGGTTTTCCCACGCGTCGCTGACAGTGCTGGCCTGCGTGTGCTGCATCGCCTTTTCGCCCCCCCCCCCCCCCCAAAATCGAACCCAGCGGGCTGGGTTTCGCCTGGGTGCCTCGGCGCGAATTAGCGTCGTTTCGGCGCTATTTGGGCTTCTGGGGGGGCGGCTGGTGCGAAAACGGCGCTATTCGCCGGTTTCGACGCTAAAAAGGCCGCCGGGGGCTCTGGGGGGCCACTGGAGATGCCCTTACGTGAGTCATGAGATACATGTTTTCATAGTCCTTTTAAAGAAAAGAAAAAACGTGTTCTCCTATTTGTGTGCATGGTACAATCGCTGAATTTCAGACTTACGTACGTGTTCGCACCAGCCACACTTTACGTTATCCAATGAGAGCTGGAACCCTCGTCTGCACGCGAACCAACCTGTGGTTGAATGGTTAGGAGGGTGGTTGTACCCCCAGGCCACCAGAGTTCAAACCCCATGTTTGACATCTTTGTGTCGCATTTAGGCGAAATATTCTTTCAGTGGGAGGCGACGTTCTCGTTGACAGCGAGGCGTCTGTGGTGACTCCGTCAATCTCAAGACCCGCCGGATCAGTCTTTCTGAGATGCTCATAGGGGTAGGGTGTGCGTGTGTGCGTTCATAGGGGTGGGTGTATGCGCGTGTATATGTGCTTGCGTTTTTTAAACCCTCGTCTGCACCCACAAGTGTTCGTCATCTCACAGTTACGCCACTGGACCGGTCTGCCTTCAAATTTTAATATAGCGTCGCCGTTGCACAGCAACTACGCTAGCAAAGTAGCAAGGCTGCCGCAGCTCCACTGCTACGCATGATGCGTAATAAGATCGATCTAAACCGCGCGCGATCGAGGTGAAGTCATCCGCAGGCTGCAGGTTGGAGGGAACCAACACGGACGCACCGATCGAACGAACAGATTAGCTAGATCGTCGGTCGACCAGTAGATTTCCTTTCCCGGCGCCGTACGTGCGGGAGGGCCTCCAATTGCCGGGTGACAGCATGCGCGGCCGCACAATCCGTGTGCAGATCGAGTATCGATCGCCGGCCGTGCATGCGTCGTGTCACGACACAGAGAGCATGCAAACCTTTTGCTACGACCTTTGTCTGCCTCCCTCCGTTGGCTCACCGGACACGCGCATTTACGAAAAGAGAAGGGAAGGAGCAAGTGTGTGCGACACTTGTCGACCGTCCCCGTGGCTGGCCGCGATGCGCTGCCGGATGAAAACGACGGGTCCATGCCGCTGCCACAAGTCCATGTGTGTCATCAACTTTTCTTTCTGAGAGCGCCGAGGTAGAGCCAACGCCTGCACGTGCTAGTAGTACGTATACGCGGTACACGTACATGCATGCCACCCGTACGGCCATACTGCACTCTCTTCTACTACTAGTAGGAGTAGTCGCTAGATCGATGTGCGTGGCTGCCCGCGCATGCCAGATTTCTCTACGCATGCAATTACGTACTCCGGCTGCTGACAAACGAACCGAGAAAACGCCCAACTGTTGGGCGCGTGACACATCGGCATCGCCTGCTTTTCTCGTTACAGTATCGTCCTCGATCTGTCGGAAGACAGACAGGGTGATGCATGCGAACCAGAAGGAGAAAAGCTTTCCCATATTCAGGTGCAAACCGCGGTTTGGAGCCCAAAAGTGAAGCTTTCATATTCGCTCTTCGGTTAGAAATTTTCTTTCGAACAAAGAAAATCACATAAAACAGGGTCAGACGGCGGGATTCATCCAGAGCTCTAATACTAGCCATAGTGGCGGTATCATAACCGGTATCATGCAATTTGGCCCCACAAAAAAGCTGATGTGGCAGTTAATTAATGAAGAAAGAGAGTCTAGTGGTATCTATCTATGTTACGGTATCATAGCACATAAAATTAGATATCTTGATAACAAGTAAATCGTGTACGTATATTTATATTGGGATTCTACAAAACAATAAATGTTTGCGAGCGCGCGGCGCTGTTTGTTTCCCCTCCGATGGCAAACAATGGCGGCAGGGGGCAAGGGGATGGTCGAGATGACCGTGCTCCTCCGTTCCGAGGTGGCCTAGCCGGGCGCGGTTATGGCGGATATCATCAAGGAGGGCCACGCGGGGCGGCGAACCTAGGAGAGTACCAGCAGGATCATGGCTTCAATGCGAACAGTGGTGGCTTTGGCAACTTCAACGCCGGGGCGGGGTTCGCTAACAATGGTGGTTATGGGAATAATGGAGGAGGCTACCAGCGTCCTTATGGTGGCCGCGGATAAAACCAAGCGCGCAATTTCGCGGGTTCTTACCGAGGACGTGGTGGTGGAAGGGTGAATCATCCTCCTCAGGTTCGTGCTGCTAGCGGGGTGCAAGAAGATACGGTGGCAGCGGTGTTGCGTCAGGTCAAGGAGGTGCTACGTGCACAAGTGGCTACGACGGGGCACGGGTGTGCCCGCTGTTGGGGGGCAAGAACTGAGTGGCAGCCAGGTTCAAACAGCTGCTCCTGCGGCAGTGCTTGGTGCTCGAGTTGCGGCTCCGCAACTCCCTCCGTTTGCACCTATTTACATTCCAAAAGTGCAGATAGTGGCTAACATCACTATAGGAAACAAGGAGACTAGGGTGGCTGAGAGTTCTGATGAAGGGGCAAAGAAAGCAAAAAAAAATGAAGTGCTACCAGTGTGGTGCACCGGGGAATTTGAGTGCTCTTTGTCCTATTGAGGTGTGCGATTTACCTGCGAAGGTTCTTGTCACATCCCTGATGAGTGTCATTTGCTATCCGTGGCAAAACAATAGGTGATCACTCATGGTCTTATTGATGACAGACTCACGTTCTACGAGGCTATTCCAACTGCAACCTATAAGCCGAAGATCGACTCGGCTAGACTAGCTAAATTGCTTGTATCAGGGGGAGTTTTATCTGAGGAACAAATTGCGTTACAGGTTCAGAGATTAGTGCCTTCGGAGGGGTTTAAGTGGGAAGTGTTGCAGGTGGGAGATAATGTGTTCAAAGTATCCTTTCCATCCAAATCTGAATTAGAGAAAATGAAATTTTTTGGTGCTTGTCACGTACCTAGCAGTACTTGTGTTATCACAGTGGAGTCTTGGACAGTGGAGATGAAACCACTATGGACACATCCAGAAGTTTGGATTCGTGTGTCTGATATCCCTCCTATTTATAGGGGTGATTTTTTGCTTCTCTGGAGTTTGGGCTCTCTGTTTGGGAAAACTTTGAGAGTAGACATGAAATATACAAGAAAACATAAGGTTTTATAACATCCCAGTGTTTGGGAAGTTATAAGGATCTAAATATAATATGTGCATTTGCAAAGTATGCATCTAAAAGTACGGGAAATTTTGGCGTGAAAGTTTAAACGAATCAAAGTGACCAAGGTTTCACTTGACATGATGAAATAGGTCTAGTTCATCTAGTCAAGAGTACATTTGGAATGATCTTTATAACAAGTATCTTAAGAAATCAAATCACCTGATAAGAGAAACCAGAATTGGTTATGACCAACACAAACTCTCAACAACTTTAACCTCAAGTCCATAAGTGGCCTGGGATAATTCATTAGGTATCTAGAACTCAAAGAGGGTTGAGTATCCAAATCACATATCTGATGATCATACTTCCACCAATGAGTAATACACAATTGAACCCTCTCATAAACAGAGATGTTATGCCTCTCAAACAATAACTCTTTATGTGATCAACCATTCGCATAACATCTTTCCAAATTATTTAGTAACTACTAAGTTAACCTTCATATGTAAATAACAAAGGTTCAATAGAACACAATAGATACAAACAAGTGTTAACTCAAACCCACAATTGGGAAATGCAATAATAATTGTATTAACATATTTATCGAATATGTACATATCTCATCAACTATAAGAGAAGTATCTTAAAGAAGAAATAAATCTTCTTAGACTACTGTTAAACCTTGATCATTACATATAATAATCCCAAACCCCTATATCTGAATTATGAATGACAATGTAACAAAGAGAAGAATATAAAATAAAATCATGACACCAGAGAAAACAAATGACAACTATGACATAAGCCATTAAAACCCAATAAGCTTTACATGTTTATTGTTTTCAATCATCTTAAACAAGTGAGTATAGGAAATCTCAACACATCAGTGAACCATTTGATCCACTTACTATTAAGTCATCATTCCATAAGTATTCCACACTTCTACTCAAACTCAACAAATCCACAACTAAGGTATATATGGATTCAACTAAAGAATAACAACAAGTTATAACTTCTATTAGAGAAATTGAATTGATATCTAAGTAAAACCAGTCATGTATGAAACAAGTAAATATTTATGTGAAATAAAATAAGAAGTATATGTAAGGTTAATAAAAGCATGAACTAACTCTTAATCTAGATCTTGATATGTTGGCTAGACCATTATATCTTCTTTCTCCAATCTCCTCAAGTTATTTTGCAAGAGAAGAAACCACAAGACAGGAGGAACTACCACATGAAGATCTACAAGAAGATTATTTAGAGTGTTCTAGAAGTGTTATTTCAATCTATCATAAGAGTACTTGGAAACTCTTATATATTGATCTGATCTTATTAACACTCTTGAAATAGTGTGATACTCCAATGTTAGTGTTATATAGAAGTAGTATGGTAAAAAGTTTCTATACCTTGTTAACAGATCACTTTTATATACTCAAACACTTGAGTGTCTTACACAAACAAACAGAAGGTGAAATAACTTGGTACATATCAGCCTATTGTATATGAGTAGTAATTTGGAGGCAAGACTAGCTACCTTGTTAACAAATTCTTCTTGTATGCATATGGCCACTCGATGTTATAAAATAAACTCACATTTTTTTACAATCACCTAAGTAAAATATTTGTTTGGAGTAATTGGATGTTTTCACCACAAGGGTGAGACAGTTGAGGTTGGAAACCAAGAGAGGAACCTACCTGCAATGGACAAAGGTGATAACTGAAGACTAGTGGCAATTAGAGAGAAGAATATCAAGGAACAGTAGACTTCAAGAAGCAACACTGCCTCAGTAAGGGATCATAAGAAATTATCTTGTGAATCATTCAGATATAATAGAGAATCAATAACCTCTGTCAAGCTCATCAGAGATGAGGAACTCATAATAATATCTTTAATGGAAACAACTATCAAGTATGAATAATAACAAGCCATTTCATCCACATGTCTTGATATGTGGAGGTAGATGAAAACAAGCTTAAAACCTCGTTTTCCAAATCCTTTTCATATGTAAGACTAACAGATGATAACAAAATCTCATCTATATATAACCATGTAAATGATTACATGTTCTAAAACAACATTAGATATTATCCACATTTGGAAACTGGTGCAAAACAAACAAATAGGTTCCAAAGACACACATGTCTTCCACTTGGTAAAAAACCTAATTTATCAAATAAGGCTTACACCCACCTAAGTAAAATGTCAACCAGAATTGCTAAGAGTTCAATGATAAGAATTACAAAGTTTTACAAAAGAAAATAAGTAAATTTTACTAACCAAAGTATGGGGTAGGACTAGGAATAATATTCCATATTTGGTGAATTTTGCATAGCACATAAAAACACTACTATGTAGTGTTATCAAACTATTTTCCAAAAGGGATTGTATCCAAATTTGTCAGATTATGATACACCGCCTTGTATCCACATGATTGGAGTGTGTACTTTTATTAAACATGCCTAAGCATAATTTTAAAGACATTAAATAAATAAAATGTAGAGAAAACAACAAAATCACTTAATCTAGCACCCTAAATAAAAAATACAAATATTCTTAAAATTCACCAAAACAAAACATGGTGAGATGTGAAATTTGATAAGGAATTCAAATATGATAATTTTTTAGTTCACAAATAAGCCTAGAAAACAAGCCTTCCTTTTCAGTTTTTAGTAACAGAAGGGCCTAGTGGTAAATAATAGAAACTTTAGGGGGTTATTGAAAAGTGGAAACTCATTTCTTTTCTTCTCCCTCTCCGGCCAGAAGGCAGAGGGAGGATGTCGCCGTGTCGACCTCGCCGCTGCCACCTCCCCTCCGACCGCTTGCTCGGAGGATGTGTACACCACGTCGACGCCGTGGTCCTCTTCTCCTCTCTCTCTCGCTCACTCTCCTCACTCGTTGCTCTCTCTCTCTCTCTCTCTCTCTCTCTCTCTCTCTCTCTCTTTGTAACCGAACCGGAACCCTAACCCTAACCCCACGGCCACCGCTCGCCGCCGTCAACTCCCTCGCGCTAATTTGGAGTAAATCGACGGATTCAATCTCAACAGGAGAGATTTCTCCGTTGGTGACAAAACCATGACGTCATCATGACGTCATGGGCCCTTTTCCTTTCGTTTTTATTTATTTTCGAATAAAAAACGAAAACTAACAGGTGGACCCCACTTGTCAATTCAAATTAAGAGAAAATAATTAAACTTAATAAATCAATAACTTTAAATCTATAACTCAGAAAAATATAAATAATATACCAAATTAATCAGAAAAATATGATCTAGATGTTTTTGAAATTTTAAAAAATGTTTGATAAAATTTAAAATTAAATATTTCTTCAATTAAATTAAATCATTTAAAATTGATAAAAATAATAAATAATTTATAAAATTAGAAAATAGAAGTTATATACCAAAATGCTCCAAATGACAAATGCAATCCAATTATGATGTTTTCAAAGACATTTGACCAAGTTTTCATGTGCGCAATGTTTTGCCTAGTCATTTAATTCATTTAAAATTAATAAAATAATAACTTTTTTCAAATATTGTCAGAAAACATTAAATGATATACCAAATTAAAGAGAAAAGCATTTCTAACACAAGTATGTAAAATATAAAACATTTTATTCAACTTACAAACTTATTTTTTATAAGAATACTTAAATTGTATAATGTCCCATTATAACGAGAAACAACTACCACATCATTATTTTCTTTACTAATAAACCCCTTATGTTTTCACACCTACTAAACCTATCATCACAAGTCATTAGCAAGTTTTGTGATGATAGGGTACTGACATTAGTTCATCATTTTCAATTGAACACTTTATCATTAACTCTACACCTGTGAAAATAAAATAAAATATGTTTGTTACCTTGTCAATAGTTGTTTTCCATGTACTAATGTCTTATTGCCTAACCATGTTATAACACTATTACTTAAACATGATAACACTTGTTTGCTAAGTAAAAGTGAAAAACATGTAAGTCTAAAAGAAGTAATAACCACATCACCACAAGTAATGAAACACTTCACCTAAAACCTCTGTGATTAAGTTATCGTATCAAACATAGCTGACACTTGTAAGCTGGGGTATTTTCTAGGGTATTTCGTGATGCATCTCATTACTATGCATGTATCATCTTGCAAGTGTTTTCTGTAGTCCTTACAGGGACTACTTTGCTATCTTTCAGATGTCGGAATTGTCTACGCGACCCTTGAACCCCGAAGACATTGATTATTATGGTTATTTCAATCTCAGGCAAATTCATCACTTACTCATATTCTTTGCAGTACTTCATAACAAACTAATTGCAAAAACTCTATCGTATTACCACCTAGTCTCAAAAGAATGCATGATCCTATTTTTATAATAATATGACTAATTGAATGACTACCCAAGTGGTAGTGTTCTGTTTGGTGGGCGGATGGAACCATGGTAAGATGAATAGGTCAAAGGAAGGTTCCATCTGCATGGGAAAGTATTACCTAAGATTTAACAACAATTGCCGTCAGGATTCTTGCGCCGTAAATACCGCGTTGACCATGGGTCTTCTATGGGGGAGTAAGTCAGCTGTGATCTTTTCTCGTTCGCATGTCAACGGACTGCCAGAGACGTACACTGTAGGTCTTGAGGGACTACATGCACATGGGTGGGAGCCCTTACGTCCCACGGACTCTGGGGTCTATGAGTGTCTGCCAGGGGCGTGTAGATCTCCATCGTGAGGGGTGGAATCAGGCGTTCAACCTGCTGGTGGAAATGGGTGGGCATGGTTGTGCGGAGAAGCACGGTTTGGCTTGGACTAACAATCGGGCCCCACACCTAAGTGGGAGTGGACAGGAATGTACGCCTGGTTGTGCAACATGGTCTTGGTCGCCCATGGGTAAAGTAACGCACCTCTGCAGAGTGTAAAAGGATGTGGCATGTTACCCTCTGTTCCGGAAAGGAGCTGCGAACGCCGCAGGAAAGGCAACTCCATGAAGTTCTAGTCCTGTGAAGATCTGGCGGGCATAGTTTTCAGAATTAAAAGCAACCTCTTGAAGAAAGATTTACAAAAACATTGCATTAGCTTATGACTCTTTCGAGTCTAAAGCTATAGTTAGTGCATCAAACTACCCACTATATATCATGAACTTGTTGAGTAACGCTCGTTACTCATTCGTTCCCGTTTGACCCCCTGCTTAGAGTTGAAGCCTGATGGAAGTCATCATCATGAAGCATCGTCATCACAACGCTGATGGAGGAGAAGCTATCAAGGTGTAGGTGGAGTCCATTCTTGGAGTTATTTGTTATAAGCCATAGATTAGGGCTGACATGAGCAGTAGATGATTAAGTTTTGAGCTTGAGTTCTTCTCCAGCTTGGATCTTCGAATTACTTCTTCTGGTGTTTCATTTGTATGAGATCTTCTTTGATTCTTCAAAGAGATTCTCGAGATTTTGTAATGAAGTTTGTATCCTATAGTTTTGCCTGGACCTGCTTTGTTTCTGTTGTACTACTCTGAGGGAGGTAATATTCACGGATAAGTCCTTCTGTGAATATTATGTCATCGACTTGTGCACTACGCATGCAGTGGTGTGTTGGGTCATCACAGCTCTTGAGAATATTTGTTGGCTGCATGGACTATACGTTGGTCCCGCATAAGTGGGTAGTTTTCATCAAGGATGGTTTTTATGAATTAAAATTCTTTGTGGAGACTCCGGCTGGGGAAGATGACGATGAGATGGCTGTGGACAAGAGTGATGAAAGAGATGGAGATGTTGACAAAAAAGATAAGCAAAAAGAGAAGATGCTTCAGGAAGATGAGGGGGGAGTGGGCAATGACACAACAAATACTTTGGCTCCTAGCTCGTCTTTGGGTGGGGGTTGGTAGGTCAGCAAAAGAAGTTCAATTCGGGTGTTGTTCTATCCCCCATGGTTGTCTCTTCATTTAAATTAGCAAGACAAGAATTGATGCATAATGTTTATGGTTATGCTGTGTCTGATCGTGTTCCTGAGGAGCGCATGATAGATGTGGATACGTCCACTGGTTGGAAGAAACACGGAGGAGTGCAAGTGGAGGTGCAGCATGGTGATCACGTATTCGCTGTCGTGGTTTCTCCATTGCCTAACACGGCGCAGCAAGCTCAGGTGTCCCCTCTCGATGGCACAGCGCGGGAGACTGCCGCTCCATCACTGCACGCTGCAGTGCAGACCGCGGCAGGCGTTCCGAGCGCTGCCGCGTATGGTTTTCCTGCCGCAGTAGGCCTTGCATGGCCTTCCTCTGCCGTGGACGCAGCGCTGCGCTGCGAACCTGCTGCCGGGCAGCGAAACACAGCCGCGGTAGGCTGCCGTGGCCCTGCCGTTGCATCTCGGCATGCTGCAGCTATGCTACCTGTATCGCCGGCTGGGGTGGATCTTCGTGTGCAACCCCGGGCAGCTGCAACGATGGTGGGAGCCAACCAGGTGACGGATGCTGCGACTCGGCAGGTCTTTTCTACACCAGCCCCTGGTATGCATGGGTCTGGATCCACGGGGGCTTTTCATCTGGAGAGTTTTGATGGGGCGACAGTGTCTTATGCTAAGGGTTTTCGGTGCCCCCTGCTGCCACCACGGGGTTTAGCCCATGACTTCAACTTGGAGGCGATGCCAAGATCCCAACCAGACAGGTTGGGGGGGCTCGGTGCCTATAGACGCCTTCGTCACGGAGGAGGGATTTTATAGCCTTGTTGGAAACGGGTAGGGATTTGTCCTCTACTCACTTCCTCCAATTCTTAGTGGCTGGTAGAGACTTTACGTGGTTTGCTTTATCACCCAATGGGCGATCTGGTGGAATGTTAATTTGTTTTAATAACGCTAACCTCTCAGCACAAACTGTTGTGTCTGGAACGTTTTGTGCTAAATTTCATGTTAGAAATAAGATAGATGGGTTTTTGTGGAGTCTGGTTGTAGTTTACGGGGCTGCACAAGATTCAAAAAAAACTAGAGTTCTTGTCGGAACCAGTGCGTATTTGTGATAATGAGGATTTACCGCTGCTAGTAGGGGAGATTTTAACATTATAACGAGGCACGAAGAGAAAAATAACGACAATTTTAATGCGCGTTGGCCATTTATTTTTAATTCCATTATTGAGAGCCTTGATCTAAAGGAGTTAAGACTATCGGGTAGGCAATATACGTGGGTTAGCAGGAGACCGATACCAACATTTGAGAAATTGGATCGTTTTCTTTCGAGTATACAGTGGGAACAAAAATTTCCCCTCGTTTCTGTTCATGCGTTCGGCAGATCGGGTCTGATCATACGCCACTTTTATTGGATTTAGGAGAACAAGCGCACTTAGGTAATAAGAAACATTTTTCATTTGAACTTTCTTGGTTACTACAAGATGGGTTCCATGAGATGATTAGACAGGAGTGGCTCTCCGTAACATCGGGTTCGTCGCCGATTGAGCGGTGACAGTATAAAATAAGGCACTTGCGTCAATTCCTTAGGGGGTGGGCGAAGAACCTGAGTGGGCAGTATAAGTTGCTGAAATAAAAACTAACTTTGTTAATAGACCAGCTAGACATTAAGGCGGAAACTGTACTTCTAAGTGATGCCAAGCGGGCTGCTAAGAAGGAGGATGAGGAGGGTTTAGCTAAATTGATGCGCGATGAGGAATCGAAATGGGCGCATCGGGCTAAGGTCAAACACATCCAGGAAGGGGGAAGTAATACGAGGTACTTTCGTATCATAGCGAATGGTAAATATCGAAAAAAACGAATTTTTCAATTAGAGCAAGACGAGGGAACGATTGTGGGAGAGGAAAACTTAAAATATTACATATCAGGGTACTATAAGAAATTATTTGGTGATGTGAATCTGAGTTTTGTGTCTTTATTAGAAGAGGAGACTCACAATATGCCTCAGGTTTCACCCGAAGAAAATCTCTTACTCACTTCTCCGTTTACGGAAATGGAGGTGAAGGATGCTATTTTTCAAATAGAACATAATAAAGCACCGGGACCAGACCGGTTCCCTGCTGAATTTTATCAACATTGTTGGGATATTATCAGAAGCGGTCTGATTGATATGTTTTCCCAGCTCCATAAGGGGGATTTACCGCTTTATAGGCTCAATTTTGGAGTGATTACTTTGTCGTGGGATAATCACGGCAGACGTTACCGGGGGTAACTTATCTTGGGGCAATTCGACTCTGGTGTTTGGGAGAGGGTTTCGCTCAGGGGAAATCATGGTGATGAAACGATCTGGTAGCCGGCAATCAAGTCGCCGAGTCTCCGATGTAGGTTTATTATCTCAACTCTGGTATTACAGGGGATACTCGAATAGCTAGTGAATCTCGTGTGTCTCTAATCTAACTCTAGGAGCCGGCTTATATAATATCCGGACCCCCCTGGCTTCCTATCCAAGGCAGACTCGGAGTCCTACCCGGGCACCGCTTACAAACCCTAAATTTCCTTATCGAAACCCACAATCCGGGTTACGAGGCCTACACTCTTGGGCCTTCTAGAAACTCCTTAAGCCGGGTTTTGCGCAGCTCCCCTTGGGCCGAATTACACCTTGGCGTTAGCCTACCGGGTTATCATCCCTCCATCAGTAGTCCCCAGAATAGCTTGGGCTTCACGAGATCTTCCTTGAAGCGTATGCTATTCCCTGCAAAAATAACAAACATACAATTTCAAAAAACGCCGGGTCAGAATGCCTTGATAAACAGCTAGGCCTAACTCCTCAGGTGGTCCATATATAACCCGGCTTTCTCCGAGTCCCACGTCACTTTCCCGGGTCAACACTCCGAGGAAAGTACAGAAGACCCGGCTCACTTTGTCCGCCAATTAATCCGAATATCGCGGAAACGATTCGCTCCGATCTTATCCGGATATCCCACATAGGCACTTAACCACTTATCCCAAAAAATCCGGGCGGGTATCTCTCCTCCCGAAATTTTTGGCTCCCGCTCACTTAGCCTAGGTTTCCCCACCCGCACCTATAAATAGGTGCCCTAGGGGGTAACCTAGATCCACACTCCATTTCTTAACCCCCTCATCTCCTTCACCTCCAAGCTCCCCCGGCGCCCCCTCGCTTGAGCTCAACGCCGCACCACGATGGAGACCACGAACGCACCACCAGAGTCGAGCCGCCGCCGCCTGCGCTCGTCCTCCGCCCGCGCCGCGCCGCCGTCAACCTCCGCCGCCGCGCCCGCGAGCTGCACACCGGAAGATCCAGAGGGCCATCGCAACTGTGCCATCTGCCGCCGCCGCGCTCTTCTCCAGGCCCCGCCGGTAAGCTTCCTTTCCGCCATGAATTTCATCCTTAAGCTTTGCCTGGATTAGCTTTGACCTAGATCCGCTTCATAGATGGGTTTCTTGTTCCGCGACGAGTGGATAGCCCATACTTAGTTCCTTCTCAAGCAACGTGTAAACGAGACTGATAGCATATCTCCATTACTCGTGGTCTCCAATCTCTTTGTAAATTTCTAGGCTTAGATCCAATCTGTTAAAATTCTCCGTAATTGTTCTTCGATACCCGGATAATCCACAATTTTCCGGGTCTTTTAGTTACTCTTTAGTTAACCGGATAATCAACCATTTTCCGGGTCTTAATTACTTATATTCTGCATCTCTTATCTCCTGCTTTGTAGACTGCACCCATGGCGCCCAAGAACAAGGGGAAACAGCCGGTGAAAGTGAGGCCGACTCAATCCATATCCGCCAATTGGGATAAGTCCACTGTGACCAAGGCCAAGTTGGACGAGCTCGCTGAGTCGGGCGTCCTCCCTTCTCAGGAGGAGATTCACTGGCGAGTCCCGGGTGATGAGGCTCGACCCACACCCGGCTCTAATGAGGTAATCTGTTTTGTTGAGCACGTGATCCGGGGATTTCGTCCCCCGGGTCACTCCTTTTTCCGCGAACTCCTTAGCCACTATGGCCTCCGAGTCTTTGAGATAGGGCCCAACTCTATGTTAAACATCACCCATTTTATCGTCCTTTGCGAATCTTATCTATGCGTCCCCCCAAACCTTGCTCTGTTCCTTGAATTGTTCCAATGCAAACCGTGCCGCGAAAGCGGTGACTGGGCCCTTTTGGCTTGCGGCGGAGTGTCGATCCAGAGGCGGAAGAATTCGCCGATGCCGACTCTGAGCCTCAACTCCCATGTTAAACACTGGCAGAAATCCTTCTTCTATTGCCGGGACACCTCCCCACCCGGCGAAAAGAGATTGTCGGGTTTCTCGGAGGGCCTCCTCGATCTCTCCGATACTTTCAATGCCTTTGCCTCTGAGTCGGATAGGGAGTCCATCCAGCCCCTCTTAGCCAAACTTGCTGTCCTATCCGCCCAAGGTCTCCTTGGGCTTAATTTAGTTAAAACTTGGGTGAACTTCCGGATCTAGCCCAATTCCATCCGGCCTAAGATGATGTCCGAGTATTCCGGACACGTCACGGATTCGCTCCGATACTCTTTGAGGAACTATCCGGCTGCCGATACAAATAAGATTATCAAAAGTTTCTTGACTGAGAAAGCGGAAGTGATCCGGAACATAGCCGGTTTGGAGCCATACACCCGAGACCACCCGGCTCCTGCGGTAAGATCCGGCCTTTACTCTTCTGTTCTTGTGCTTTTACTTGATGCAATCACTAAACTTTTCTACCACACCCTTATTTCAGGCAGGTAGCGCCTTTTGGAACATCGAGACTCCCCCTACCTCCGAAAACCCGGAAGAGGAAGAAGAACCGGCTGAGTCGGAAGAAGGTACCATCCGGGTTTCACCCATTTTGCTTTCTGTTAACTTGTTTTCCCACACTTTTTTCTGTTTCCGACTGTGTACTATGCTTCTCGGGAATGGAGGATAGGGAGGACAAGGAAAACAAGGAAGACCCGGAGGAGACCGAGAGTGACGAAAGCGAGGCAGACCCGGAACCTATGGTTGGAGCCAAGAGGAAACCCCGAGGGGTCGTGTTCAAGGTTCCATACTCCTCCATGTCCTCCAAACCATATTCATTTGCTAACATGCGCGAGCTTAATCAACAATTGTCCAACTCACCATTGAAGGAGCCCCCTACGGTCAAGCGCAGGGTAACCCGGAACTCCCCGGGTGAGGATCCCCTCAACCCGGGTATCCCTACGTCCCCAGTTCGCCGCACCGGTACTTCCCAATCTCATCCTTCCAATTCACCTCGAAGACATCCTTCTCCCAATCACCCCCTAGCTAGACAACTCCGAGTCTCACTTTCTCAATCTTTATCAGCCTCATCCGGATCTTCCAACGAGCTTCCAGCGGACTTCGTGGTGAATACTGGGTAAGTTGTATTTCTTGCTATCCAATATACTAGCACTTTCGATAACCTTCACTTATTACTACTGACCATTTCTTTTACTTTCCTTAGTGTCCAGGTTACAGTCAGTGACCCGGACAACATGGATGTGGATAACCGGGAAACTGAGGATCCGGTTGACAACGTGAACGCCGCGACTGGCGGCGCTGAAGAAGAAGAAGACCAAGGAAGAGACCCACTGACAGACCCGGCCAGGCAGGATGCCGAGTCTCCCATTCCATCAGATGGACCCGGGGATGACGACGTCGAGGTTGTGGGCGCGAGGATGGGTGATCCCAATCCTGACACCCAGGCAACCCGAGTATCGCCCCCGAGGCAGGAAAAGACTCCACCTCCCAGTAACCCGGCCGTCGGCTCTTCCGGTAAAAAGCCTGATGATATGAGCTTCGCCGAGATGCTTGACGCTCTGCATACCCTGAGAGCTGACGAAGAAGGCATTCTAGAAGCCTTGATCGCCAAGCACGAGGTAAATTCAACTAGTACTACCCATATATTTGTCTAGTCCCCAAGTTCCGAGTGAACTTATGCATAATTTACTTGAAACTTTCATAGCATATCCGACTGATATTCCTTTTTTGTCCGACTAACACTTCCTTATGTTTCCACGCAGGCATACGTAACCCACTCTGAGGAAGTGTTGGCTAAAACCAACAAACTCCTCGAGGTGGAGACGAAGCTGCGTGAAACGGTTGAAGCTGATGCCAAGAAACTGGGGAAGCTGGCGAGAAAGTATAGAAAGAGAGCTCATGCTGCCGAGGACGAACTGACCAAGCTATCTGCTCAGATTGCCGATACTCACCGTGCTTTGATTGGTATTGATTCCCAACTCACTAATCGTAACCCGGATTTTTCATTCTTATAAACACTCGGAATTCTTTACTCGGATCTTTCTCTTTTTCTGCAGGACCGGATGATGAGATTCCGGATGAGGATGACATAGCGAAGCTAAAGACCATAAAAAGCACCATCCGGCAACTCTGTGCCAGCACCAAATGGGTTCTTCAAGCTTTGAAGTGGCCGGGTACTGGGCGTGGTGGTCTGAGCACACTGCTTGATGCGTGCTCCACCATCCCCGAGTGGATCGAGCACTGGAAACGCTCGTCATGCCGGGTTGGAATGACCCGGGGGCTTGCGCTGGCTAAAGTGTACTTTCCCAAGCTTGAGCCGGCAAAGCTCGTTGGCGGGTTTCCAGAGTTCAACACTGATGGCTCCAAGTTTTCAGCCAAGAACTATAAAGCCATCCAAAAAGAGGTTCGTCACTCGGCTAGTCTTATTGCCGACAGTCTGGATGTCAGTCTGATTGTTCCACCATACGACGCTGAGGATAAGCCAGTTCAGTCGGATCTTCCAAAGCCTTATGACATGTTATCCCGGTGAAAGGCGGAAGCTGCTCAACTGAGGGAAGAGGCCGCGAAGAAGAAATCTGAGGCCGACACTGCGCCTACAACCTCTACGCCGGTTGTTCCTCCTCCCGCGCGTGCCGGTACTACTGCTGACCCGGATGCTGCTACCACAAAGACCGTTGAAGAGCAAGTCAAGGACCAAGACCCGGCTGCCAAGGACAAGGTTGACGACTCGACCCAGGAGGCCGAGTAAACTTTTATCTGCTACCGTTTCAAACACTTCATTCGGCCAATGGGCCTTTAAAACAATCATTCTTTTGATAGTGCGCCTGTGCACTTTTTGATACTATTATCCTGGTTTGTAATACGTTTAAAACCTTCATATCTTTCATGGACCTTCTGGCCTTTGCGTGAATTTGATATTTCTTAACTTTGAGCTTTTTCGTTCCTGGTTTTCCGACTTTCGCTATGGTTCCTTTTGCGAGACTCGGTTTCCGGGTCTCATGGGTTTTGACAAGTGGGATTTTTCTAAGTCTCCAAGTCCCCAAGACTCGGATTTTTGGGTTTTTGAGCTGAATAGCTAGATAATTTGTTTCTTTTTTCAAATTCCCAAGCCCCCAAGGCCCGAATTTCCGAGTCTAGGGCGTTGGATTTTTTCAAAAGAACAAATTGTTTCTGCTAAGGCCCAAAACCTAGAGCCATTCACATAGGTTTGAAGCTATGCTTAATATACTTTGAGTTTCCGGCTGTTAACCTTGTGCTCTGCATAACTTGTGGTTTAGATGACCCTTTTGACCTTCTTCTACTATAAGCCGGCTTTCGTGTGGATAATCAATGTTGCTATAGCTGTACAAAGACAGGGTCAGGCAAGTCCCATTGGGCATCATGACTGATTGTAATCATACGCTAGCAAAGCATGCCACTGTAGTGCGAGTCGCATCAAGTTTAAGCAAGAAAAGTCAAGAAAATTTGGCTCTATTGTCCGGTTATAAGCTTGCAGCCTTACTTATTACAAGCAATCGGCCCTTATAACCCAATGGCATCATGGCCGGGTCTTTGAGTTTGCAACTGTGCTATTCATGTAATCAGCCCCCAAGACCTAGATGTATGCAATTTACTAGAAAAACTAACATATTAAGAACAGTAAATAATACTTACCTGGAAAAGAAATAGAAAATAACAGAAATAAAAACTTGACAAAAAACACATAGAAAGGAATATTTTGTTCAACCATCTCTTTATTGATATGAGAAAAGTTAGGTCAGCAAGCCGCCTCATTAAAAACCTTCCGGTCCCCTTAGGTACCCTGGATAGGAAAAGAGTGCGTCTCTAACCTGCTGCCTGTTACATCGTGTAATTCCACTTGTGAATCTAGTCTATTCTAGGTGTAGTAGGGACGCAGCTGAGCCACGGTCCATGGTCTTTCTCTTTCTTGCATAGATGAAGTTGTACGAGCGGTGTCATTGACAGTAGCCGACTCTTCCCTTGCATCTACCAAGTAATACGATCCATTGTGCAGATTCCGGCTTATGATGAACGGTCCTTCCCATGGTGGGGATAGCTTGTGTTTTCCTTCCTTTAACTGTACCAGGCGCAGAACCAGGTCCCCTTCCTGGAAGACCCGGGTTTTGACCCGCCGGCTATGATATCTCTTCAGGTCCTGCTGGTATATGGCTGATCTTTCCAAAGCTTGTTCCCTGTGTTCTTCTAACATATCCACAGCGTCCTGCCGGGTCTTCTCGTTCTCTACCTCGACGTAAGCCGACACTCGAGGCGAGTCCTTAATGATATCACTCGGCAATACTGCCTCTGCACCATAAACCATAAAAAACGGTGTCATCTGAGTGGATCTGTTAGGTGTGGTGTTAATTCCCCAAACCACTGATGGTAACTCCTCAACCCATGCGCCATCAGCTCTGATGCATGGGACTCGCAGCCGTGGTTTTAATCCACGAAGTAACTCCTGATTTGCCCTTTCCACTTGTCCATTAGCTTGTGGATGGGCTACAGAAGCTATGTCAAGCCGGATTCCATTGTTCCCACAGAATTTTTCCATCTCGCCTAAGGACATGTTGGTTCCATTGTCCGTGATTATGCTGTGAGGGTACCCAAACCGATAGATAATCCTTTTCAGGAACTTGACTGCCGTAATTGCTTCACAATTGATAACTGGCATAACTTCAACCCACTTGGTAAATTTATCAATAGCCACCAAGAGATGTGTCTTTTTGCAAGGTGACATGTGAAAGGGACCAACCATGTCCATACCCCAAACGGCAAACGGCCAGGTTAAAGGAATTGTTTGCAACTCCATAGCCGGCACATGGATTTGACGGGCGTACCTTTGACATCCATCACACCTTGCCACCAAGCGTTCCGCGTCTGCTAAGGCTGTGAGCCAGAAGAAACCGTGCCTATATGCTTTGGCCACGAGGGATCTTGTGGAGGCGTGATGCCCACAGTCGCCATCGTGGATCTCTTTCAGGATCTGCCGGCCTTCTTCTGGTGCTACACAGCGCAAAAATACTCCTGCAACACTCCTCTTATATAACTCCCCATTGATGATGGAATAGCCTTTTGCTCGCCTCAGAATTTGCCTTGCTAATACTTCCTGCTGTGGTAACTCGCCCCGTGATATGTAAGCCAGAAACGGCTCTGTCCACTCGGGAACAGCTCGTACTGTGGCCACGAGCTCCAAATCCGGGTCTTGGTTAGCCACCTCTTCCTCAGACTCGGTTTTAACTGATGGCCGCCATAGCTCGTCCAGGAAAACATTGGGTGGAACCGGCTCTCTGCGCGAGCCGAGTCTTGTGAGTGCATCTGCTGCCTCGTTCTTTCTTCTGTCAATATGCTCCACCTCATACCCGGAAAAACACCCGGCAACCCTGTCCACCTCTCTGCGATATGCTACCATAGTTGCATCCTTCCTATCCCAGGTTCCTGAGACCTGCTGTACCACAAGATCCGAATCTCCATAGCATCGTATCCGCCTGATGTTCATCTCCTTGGCTATTCTCAATCCGTGTAGTAATGCTTCATACTCGGCCACGTTGTTGGAACAATCAAAGTGGATTTGCAACACGTAGCTCAGCTTATCTCCTTTAGGTGATGTAAGCACTACTCCGGCTCCTGATCCCTCGTATTGCTTGGAACCATCAAAGTGCATTACCCAAGACTCGGAACTTGGCGTCATTGTGGGCATGCTAGTGTGAGTCCAATCATTAATGAAATCAACTAGATCTTGAGACTTGATTGCTGACCTGGGCTCGTAGTTGATGTGATAATCTCCCATCTCGATGGCCCACTTGGCTATTCTACCTGTTGCGTCCGAGTTTCTGATGATATCCGACATTGGTATAGAGCTGACCACTGTTATGGGGTGTTCCTGAAAATAGGGCTTCAATTTCCGGCTGGCCATGAAGACCCCGAAAACCAACTTCTGCCAATGTGGGTAACGCTGCTTTGCCTCTGATAACACATCGCTGACGTAATAAAGCGGCCTCTGGACCGGGTGATCTTTTCCATCCTCTTTGCGCTCGACAACAACCACTGCGCTAACCGCCCGGGGCCCGGCCGCAATGTATAATAGCATGGGCTCTTTGGGACCCGGGGCTGCTAAAACTGGTGCCTCAGATAACTGCTTCTTTAGTGCCTCGAACGCTTCATCCGCCTCTTGGTCCCAAACAAACTTATCAGATTTCCTCAAAAGCCGGTACAGGGGTATTGCCTTCTCTCCGAGTCTGGATATGAACCGGCTCAATGCTGCCACGCACCCTGTGAGCTTCTGGACATGCTTCAGGTTTTCCGGCCTTTTTCAGACTCTGGATAGCTTTGATTTTGTCCGGGTTTGCCTCGATTCCTCTCTCGGAAACAATGAACCCGAGTAACTTTCCTGCTGGAACTCCAAACACGCACTTTGTAGGGTTAAGTTTCATCTGATACCTTCTCAAATTCTTGAATGTTTCCTTTAGATCATCAATGAACGTTTCCGCTTTCCTGGTCTTGATCACCACATCATCCACGTAAGCGTGAACGTTGCGCCCAATCTGGTCCTGAAAGCACTTCTGAATACACCGCTGATAGGTTGCGCCAGCGTTCTTCAATCCAAAAGTCATGGTTTTGTAACAGAAAGCCCCAAAGGGGGTTATGAATGATGTTTTCTCCCAATCTTCCTTGTTGAGCTTGATCTGATGATACCCGAAATACGCATCCAGGAAACATAATAGGTCACTTCTACCCACTGCATCTATGATCTGATCTATCCTTGGAAGGGCAAACGGATCCTTTGGGAAATGCTTGTTGAGGCTCGTATAATCTATGCACATCCTCCACTCGTTGCTATTTTTCATCACTAGAACCGGATTTGCCAACCAATCCGGGTGAAATACCTCCATGATAAAGCCGGCTGTCAATAGCCGAGCAATTTCTTCCCCTATAGCCCTTCTTCTTTCCTCATTCATTTTTCTCAGGCCCTGCTTCACGGGCCTAGACTTGGGATCGACGTGCAAGCTATGTTCCGCTAACTCTGTAGGAATACCCGGCATATCGCTGGGCGTCCAAGCAAAAACATCTTGATTTGAACGAATAAACTCCACGAGTGGTTTTTCCTGCTCATTGTCCAGGTTAGATCCTATAGCAAATTGCTTGGAGGGATCACCTTCGACAAAGGCCACCATCTTGGTATCCTGTGCTGCCTTGAATTTTGCTCTCTCATCCTCCGTATTTGGTCTTTTTAACGTTGTCCTGTCATCCGGGTCTACTTGAGACCGATAATACTTGAGCTCCTCCTTTCTACAAGCTTGTTCCACCATTGCCGCGTCTCCTTCGTCACACTCAGCCGCTATATCCCGGCTCCCATGTATGGTGATGGTCTGCTTGGGGCCCGGGATTTTTAGTTGTAGGTATACGTAACACGGCCTGGCCATGAACTTGGCGTAAGCCGGCCTTCCAAACAACGCGTGATAGGGGCTGCGCAACTTTACCACCTCAAACGTGAGCCACTCCACCCGAAAATTATCCTTTGATTCTCCAAAAGCAACCTCCAAGGTAATCTTTCCCTCAGGGCACGCCGAGTGACCCGGCACAATCCCGTGAAAAACTGTTGAACTTTTCTATAGCTGAGACTCCTTGAGACCCATGCGTAAGAAAGTTTCCCAATATAAGATGTTGATGCTGCTTCCGCCGTCCATTAAGACCTTTTTCAGCTCATAACCATTAACCTGTGGCGCAACCACCAATGCTAAGACTCCCGGGTGTTCTATTCTTTCCGGGTGATCCCTTCTCCTCCATGTTACATCTTGATCCGACCACCTCAGGTACCTCGGGACAGCCGAGGAAACCGAGTTTAATGTATTTTTCAGTATCTTTCTATCCTTGTTAGAAGTTCCCGTGGTGTGAACGTGGTACTGGCCCAATTGCTTGGGGTTGGCCTGGAAACCTCCAGCTCCTCCCTGATTGTTACCCGGATTACCACCTCCTGGGTTGCCTGCCGGGCGTGGGCCATTGCCCGGGTTACCACCCGGACCCGGCCCTGCTCCTCGGCCTGCACCTCGCATTGCTTTCTGTATTTCCTCATTTTTCCATCTCTGTAGATCCACGCATTGTTCCAGTGAATGATTTGCTGGCCTGCCGTTCCTGCTGCGGCGCGGACAGGGCATCCTGAAGGCCTCTATATGGTTAGCCGGCCTTGGAGGCCCTTGGTAATTTCCTCCATTAAAGTTTCCACCGTTGAAATTTCCTTATGCTCTGGGTCTCGTAAACCCGGCTTCCGTATTGGCGACAAACTCGGAACTTCCCTCGTATGAACGCTTGTTTTGGTTGTTTCCATTGTTTCCTCCATTATTACCCGGCGCAGACCCATTGCCGGTTCTTCCATTATTACTCGCGTTTGCTTTTGCTTTCTTGTCATCGACGTCCTCTTCTGTGATATCCGTAGCAGCGTGCTTGTTGCATGCGTCCATCAGTTCTCCCATAGTAACCTCTGAGGCATTCCGACTAGATTTCATGCGTGTTAGCTTTTGCACTAGGGGCATGTACTTGCACGTTTTAGCCATGGCCTGTAGCGCATCCTTTGGCTGAATATCTGTAGATGAGTGAAGTATTTCCATAACCCGGCGCACCCAACTGCGCGCCGACTCTCCCTTCTTCTGGACACATCGTTCTAGATCATCAATTGTGAATAATTTCCTGCACGTCCCATGGAAGTGCTTGATAAATGCAACCTTCAGCTCACTCCATGACTTGATAGATCCTTCAGGTAAATTGTTGAACCACAACTTTGCTGCTCCCTCTGACATCATTAAGTACATGAACTTGGCTTGAAGATTTTCAGATGCGTTGCGAATCGACATGGCCATCTCATAGCTGCTCAACCAGGTTTATGGATCCATAGTCGGCTCGTAGTTCACCACTTTACCCGGTTCCTTGAACTTATCCGGGTAAGGCTCGGCTCTGATGGCGTCCGATAAACACTTAGCCCCGGCTAAAATTGCCGGGCTGGCCTCACCCGGGAAACGTGCGACCCGGCGACGGGTGCGGCGGGGGGTGCAACTGCTACCGGCCCTCGTACCGCAGACCCGGCTGCTGCACGCCTGGCTCGAGAACTGTCCACGATAGCTTGCGCGGCTGATACCGCGGGTGTTGCTGGTCTACGGGGAGGAGGCGTCATTTGCTGATGCTCTGCCCTCCGCCGCGCCGAGCTTGTCTGAATATTACCGGTGTTTCCATTATGCCGGCTTATATACGGCGTTCCATGCATTCCACTCCTATTATCCGGGTAATTGATTTGCTGAGCCACTGCCGTACGCAATAAATCTATCGCCCGCCGGGTCTCCTCCGCGTGGGGCGGCTCTCTTACGGGGATTCGATCCAATGCCAACGTTGCTGCATATACATTGTCCATGGGGTTGTTGAAGTGACCTGGTGGCGTATGAAATCGTGATGGTGGTAGTGGTGGTGGTGTTGTATTGCCAACGGCAACCCCTGTCTGCAACGTGGGTAACCCGGTTTGTACGTTGGCCGGCTGTCCCCCACCGGTCGCGGGCTGGTGTATAGTTTCCTGATTCATAGCCGGAATTGGTTGATCTTGGGGCGCGATGAACAGCGTGGCCGGGTTTAGGACTCCACCCGTTGCCGGTAATCTCGTTTGGTATCTTTGATGTGCCCTGGTTGTCTTCTTAGTGTGAGTTTTAAGGTCGAATAGAGCAATACAGACCTATATGTCTTCTTAGTGTGAGTTTTAAGGTGTTCACAAAAGTGGGTACAAATAGAGTTACCTCAATTTCTAGTCCAATTATTAAACCAACCCAATCTACTTTCTTGCCAGGCCAAAATATTTTAGAAGGGGTAGTGATTTTGCATGAAACTATACATGAGTTAAAAGGAAAGAAAATGAGTGGTGTGCTTCTCAAAATCGATTTTGAAAAAGCATACGACAAGGTCAATTGGTCTTTTCTACAACAAGTTTTAAGAATGAAAGGATTCTCACCTTCTTGGTGTGCAATGGGTAGGCCGTTTTGTTCAGAGTGGTAGTGTTGGCATAAAGGTTAATGATGATATCGGTCACTATTTTCAAACTCTCAAAGGCTTAAGACAAGGAGATCCGTTGTCTCCTATCTTGTTCAATTTGGTAGCCGATATGTTGGCCATTCTAGTTGCTCGTGCCAAAGAGGATGGTCAAGTTGGTGGGCTTATTCCGCATTTGGTTGAAGGAGGGGTCTCAATTTTATAATATGCAGATGATACCATTCTTTTGTTAGAGCATGATTTTGATAAAGCTATTAATATGAAACTTATCCTAGCAATGTTCGAAAAGTTGTCGAGATTAAAGATTAACTTTCATAAGAGTGAGATCTATTGTTTTGGCGATGCGTTAAACTCACAGGAATAATACCGTCATATTTTTGGTTGTGATATCGGTCACTTACCTTTTAAATATTTAGGTATTCCAATTCATTATAGAAAATTGTTGAATAAGGAATGGAAAGCGGTGGAGGATCGGTTTGAGAAAAAATTGGGTTCATGGGCTGGTAAGTTGTTGTCATATGGGGACCGTCTTGTGTTGATAAACTCAGTTTTGACTAGCTTACCTATGTTTCTTCTGTCCTTTTTTGAGATACCTATCGGGGTTCGGAAAAGGCTGGATTTTTATCGGTCTCGTTTCTTCTGGCAAAGTGATAATAAGAAACGGAGGTATAGATTGACGAAATGGAATATAGTCTGTAGGCCGAAAGATCAGGGGGGTTGGGTATTGAGGTGCTAGATATTAAGAACACATGTTTGTTAAGCAAATTGTTTCATAAGTTGCTAAACGAGGAAGGAGTTTGGCACAAACTTCTGTCCAACAAGTATATTGGAGATAAACCGGTATCTCAGATATCTTCGAAACCTAATGACTCTCCTTTTTGGAAATGTCTTATGAAAATCAAAAGACAATTTTTTGATCGTGGTTCATTCCGGTTGGGGGATGGACAACAGGTGCGGTTTTGGGAGGATTTTTGGCTTGGAGATGAGCCGCTATCTCACCAATATCCATCCTTGTATAGTGTGGTTAGACATCGCGGCGTGACGGTAGCAAACGTGTTATCCAACGTCCCTTTAAATGTTCACTTCCGAAGAACCATTACGTGGCCAAGACGTGTTCTTTGGTTACATTTAGTGGAACGTTTAATGTATGTCGACCTCTCAGATGAGAAAGATGTGTTTCAGTGGAGGCTAGCTGCAAATGGCATTTTCACTGTTAAGACCATGTATGCCGATTTGATGCATGGGTCCACATCATAGATGCGTAAGTATCTGTGGAAACTTAAGGTACCGTTGAAAATCAGAATTTTTCTGTGGTTTCTCAACCGCAAAGTTATTCTTACTAAAGATAATTTTATCAAACGCAATTGGACAAGTTGTAAAAAGTGTGTTTTTTGCGATCAAGATGAAACCGTTCATCATCTTTTTATATCTTGTTCTTTTGTGCGGCATATATGGCGACTTGTGCACTTCACTTTTAGTATTTCCCCTCCGATCTCCATCGCGGATATGTTTGGTTCATGGTTGAATGGAATTGATAAAAAGACAAAGGTATGTATACGAATAGGCGTTGTTGTTGTTCTTTGGGCTGTTTAGAATTGCAGAAATAGTGTTCTGTTTGACAAGAAAAAGGGTATTCATTTTTTGCAGGTTATCAACATGGCGGTCTCCTACATTCACCTATGGTCCTTTCTCCTACCTGCGGATCAGCGAGGATTTATGGATTCAGGCTGTGCTCGAATGATGGCGGTCGTACGGGTTATCTACATCCAGGGTGGGTGGCTTAATGAGCGACGTTTACATGCATAACATTGTAATATTTCTTTGGTTGGTGTTTGTGGCCACTTTGAGTGACCCGTGAGTTGTACGTTCAGAATATTTTGACATTCCTTTTTTAATAAAATCCAGCCGTGCGCATCAATTTGATGCAGAGACCGGGACCAAGGCTCCCATTTCTATAAAAAAAATTAGTACGAGATACATCTAGGAGGTGATACTATGTATTATAGGGAAAGTATCATATACTAGTATCATATGCATGATACTAATATATGATACTCTCCACCATGACTAGTCTAAATTATGTCAGATCCATGACGTGGCGTGCATACGGGTGTGCGCCATTGACTTTGCCGTCTCGCGTCAATCAAATCAAATTACTAGTATAAAGAGCTGCGCTTCATTAAGGTCTGGACAGGACAGCCACGCAATGGATTAGTTACGGGTCAAAAACAAGATAAGGTGACAGTGATCACAAGGTAGTTCGATCGCTACTACCCTCGGCGTCATTCAATTGAACTACAACTAATAATATTTTTTCGACATCGACCAAGCCAATGTATAAACAATACTACAACTACTAAATTACTCCGTTCGTATTAAACTACACATACACCGTTCGTACGGCCTAGGAAGAGCTCTTCCAATTATAAATGCACTCGAAGAAGCTACCCGGGGCCGGCCGGCCGTCTTCGACATCTGCCTTGTCCGGTTCCCGAATTGTTAATCATCTCGCCGTACCAATTTTTGAATGTTCTTCTTCTTACTTCTTTATTCAACTTTAATCATCATGTGGTTACCGGAAGAAGAAAATATAGATACTGGCAGAGCAGTGATCGATCCCGGACCTGTCATTTCCGGCGAATGGGGCGCGTAGGTGAGCAACCCGAAACGGATCGATTCTGCTGGAGTCGAAGTTCCAGGGCTCCAACTGAAGATTGGCGATGACGAGGCCAAATATGCCGTAGATCTAGCGCCCGTAATTCCCACAGACGGCGCCAACTGTCGAATAGTCATCTCAACAAGTCACTCGGATGAACCGGTAGGGTTTTGATTAAGAGAATGTAAGGGCGCTGGTGACAATCGTCGGCTAACAGGGGGCACGATTTATCGCGGGGCCCTTGTGGAGGTAAAACCCTTACTCCTGCTCTCGATTTGTATTATTAGTAGATCGGTTACAATGGGGGTGCTCAAGTCGAGAGTATGATCTCGAGCTCAAGCCTTGTGGTGGCGAAAACTAGATTGGGTCCCCCCTTGGTAGTTCTTCTGGCCTTATATAGGTGGCCAGGTCCCGAACCGTGCCCGGGGAGTTACAAACCCTAGCTGTAATTCGGTACGAGTTTCCTTCTTGACCCGCAAGTCTTTGCGGATGGGCTTCAGTTGGGCCTTCTAGAACCGCCTGGTGGCGCCTCCCCTTGGGCTTAGTTCTTGGGCCTTGGACCGGGTAGACTCACCCGATAGGTCCTGGGTTCATCCCTACGTCACCGGTTCGCCTGATATATGGGGTGTACGTCTCGTCGTAGTGCATGGACCATTTCCCTTCCTCGTCTACCGGCGGACCTTCAACTTTTGCGGACCGCAAGTGCAGCGTGGGTAAAATATCATCCTCTGACATAAAACGGACACGGTGGTCTGCATCGTATATATCTTTGAGAAGCGACATAGTTCTACAAAGTTAAGAAAAAGCACGATTAGAACAACAATCCAAAAGATCATAAAATAATGATTAAAATGTTTATATTCATAAGAAATCTATCTAACTACTTATAAAAAATCTATTTTAACTACTTAATCAACAGTATGCATAAAGCAACATAATGGACTATCCAATACCTATTTACAATGAAGTAAAACTCCCCAAATCACTAAATATCTCATCATCAATTTATTTATTTTTCTTGACTAGTACTTACAAATCTAATTTTACATCATAATAGCAACCTACTAGTACTAACAAATATAATTTATTTATTCTGCTAGACTAGTACTAACACTAGAAATCTAGAACTACCACTAGAAAATTAGTACTAACTCTAAAAAACTAGTGGAGCGCATCATAATAGCATCTACACCATATTACTAACAATTCTAATTTTACAACTACATCTAACACTACAATCTAGGGTTACTACCACCGGTTCTAGGTTTCAACTAGTTCTAGGGTTACTACTACTAATAGCCACCACTAAATCATCACTAACAAACTAGTGCTAAGAAGCTAAATAGTTAAGCAAACTAGATGAACTAGGTATCGGAAATTCATAGAAAAAATCAAATGTAAAGTATTAAACCAACCAAAAGAGTAAAAAAAATGAGGGATACCTTCACAAGTCCTTTGGGAACAAAATCCCCCAAGATTGGCTTCGATTTGGCCAAGAAAGGAGGGATTTGAGGGGGAGAAGGGGGTGGCAGCGGGGGGAAGTTAGGGGTCGGGAGGGCATGCCCGTGCTAAGTTCACGAGTATAAAGCCCTCGACCGGGGAGTTAAGGAGCATAACGCCCCCAGGCAGGTCGTTAAGGAGCATAACGTCTTTGCCGGAGCGTTATGCGTGCTGCCACGTAGACGGCACTGTCCACGGTGGCACGGCTAATAACGGCTCGCGACTGGGTCGTTAACTAATGGAGTATAACGCCTTGGTGGAGCGCGTTAAGCAAATGGGTCCAGGGATTAGAGTGTAAATTTTGTGCGCCAAAAGATTATTTATGTAAAAATTCACCCGCACAACAGCTGATTGATCCATCAGCCGTCAAGTCAGCGCACTAGCCACGTATAGTATCCAGTCTCTCTCGCTGGCTTGTTATTAGCCGGTAGTAGTACTCGATCGATCGATGAGAGCAGGGTCTATACATCAAAACGATGCGCCAGGAGCATTCAAACAAGGACTGTTATCTCGCGGCACTGGTAGAAAAAAGGCCTTCCATACGCCCCCTTCAGTCCCCCGAAATGTCCGAACCGTGACTAAAGGGGTCTTTAGTCGCGGTTCGGGAGGCGATCCGCGACTGAAGGTCTTGAGTGGCGGTTGGGGTAGCGCGCGGAGGGATTTAGTCCCGGTTGGCCTGGCCACCCGCGACTAAAGGTCGGAGCTGCTCGTCTCCCTGTCTTTAGTCCCGGTTGGCCTGGCCACCCGCGACTAAAGATCCAAACTGCTCGCCTCCCGCGCGGTTTTATTTCGCGAGCGAGAGACAGAAGGCCATTGCTATAGTGCGCGAGCTCTCTGTTCTTCTTCCTCTCTTCTCTTCTTCCTCTCTTCTTCCTCCACCAAGCACCCATGGATTCTCCCATTTGGAACGTTCTCCGTGTGCCCACACAATGCCGCAAGAATCTCCACGTGGCATATACCAACATATGCGAGAGGCTCCCCTATGTTCTTAACCGTTTGGTCAAACTCTATGAAGAAGCCGATGAACACCATAAGTTCTTCGGGCTTGATCTAGAGTATACGGCGAATCAGAAGGATGTTGCCGTCATCCAGATTGCCTTCAAGGAGACCGTTTTGGTCTTCCAATGGGCAAGGTACGCACACGTACAATCTCTCTTAGGATAGTTGTTACATTATTTTCGATTTGTTGTTGCATTGGAAGAATACACGTGTTGCAACAAAATCTAACACGTGTTCCATTTTTGTTGTTGCAGTAGTTCAAAGCAATCTCTAGAACTTGTTGATTTTTCTTGTCAACAAGGGTTACGACTTCTGTAGTGTTGACATCACTCAAGACCGGCAGAAGTTGATGCGCACGTTGGGTATTGAGATACCTGAAGATCACTACATTGATCTTCAGGACTTTATCCATTTTGATGAGCTGTACAGGCACAAGACCGGGATGGCTCAGATGGCAACTGCCTTCATCCACCCCGACTACAAAACCATGAAGACTTGTTTCCCCTCGAGGAATCACATGTATTGGGGGAAGAACCCACTTGACCCGATCAATCTCGAGTATGCAGCAATAGATGCATACTTTGCCTTCGAGTTGTTCCGCATCTACTCTTCGGAGCTCGAGCAGATGTTGTTTGTGTACCGCATCTATGTACCGCTATGTTGCGTTCGATATATGTAATGGATATATTATGTAATGGATATATGTCTTTCTATTAATTCCTATATTATTTCTATATTAATTCCTAGCTATATTATTTCTATATTATGTAATGGATATATGTACCGCTATGTTATGTAATGGCTCAAATAAAACCACGGGTTAAACATAGCACAAAATTTACTAAAGCAATCACACAAAGATCTAGCTCACACACAATTCCAAAATAATAAAACTAGAAAGTAACAAATGCTAGTTCCATTTTTATCTGGGTTTCCAATCATGCACACACTTTCTAAGGTAGATGTTCTGGAAGCAAACAACCTAATATCAAGTCCTAACACTCTATACAAGTTAGGAAACAAAATAAGATCAAACACACATTTCAAAACAAACAAAAACACATCAAGAAAACAAAACAGAAAAACTACTGTTTCTATATCTGTTCACCAAAAATAAATCTAGAGCTCCAAAAATTAATCTAAGCTAGAAAAACATAGATCTAGTCAATACCAAACTCATCCAGTTGGATTTACTTCAAAATTCATTTTTGAACTCATTCTAAAAATCATAGAAGAGCCTACTAGTATTTTATTAAAAAGGATGGTATTTTCATTTGGTTGCTGACCTTGATGTGAGGCTAAGTGCTATGGATAGATCTTTTCAATATTTATCCAGAACATTTTAGTTTGCCCATTTTGGTTATGTATTTTAAAAGTTAGGTTCAAATCATTCTCACAGATAGTCATTGCCAAAACAGTTCTTGTGTCCAAAATAATAGTCCAAACTTGGATAAGCAAATTTTATATGGTTTAGATTTCATATGGTTTGGTTCATGAATTTTATCAGATTAATTTGCATTTAGGAAAGGGGAAAATGAATTAGTTTTATTTTTCTGAATTTTTGATATATTATTTGTATTTTTAAGATTTTAAAATGAATTAGTTTTATTTTTCTGAATATTTTTTATAAATAATACAAATTAAAAAGTTAATGTTTATTTATTTATTCAAAATTATTAATTACATCGTTACTTTTGTTTATTAAAAAATTTATTTGAAATTCAGACAATAAAGAAATGTGGCATCGAGCAACATGTTAATAGGATTGATATGATACTAGTATCACATACATGCGTGCGAACCACTTGGATGCGGGACAGGATGGAACTCGGAAGTTAAGCGTGCTAGTGCTAAAGTAGTGGGAGTATGGGTGACCGAACGGGAAGTTTGACCACGAGTAAGTAATTTGAGTAGAGATAATTGTAGTTAGACACTAAGCAAATAATAAAAATTCTGAAAAAAAAGAGTGAAAAATTGGAGTGAAAAAAAGGGAGTGAAAAATAATTAGAAACCTAAATGAATTAAAGAAATAACTAAATAGTATGTAGTTCCGGTTCGTGTTGCCAACCGGGACTAAGCCCACGGCGCACGCCACCCGCCCACGTGGACGGGCCTTTAGCCGTGGTTCGTAAGAGGGGCGACTAAAGGGGGGGACTTTAATCGCGCATATTTAGTCCCGGTTGCACGGCCGGGATTAATGGCGTTTACGAACTGGGACTAAAGGCCTATTTTCTATCGGTGCGGTGATGGAAATCAATGCTCCAATTGGGGTTTCGCATGGAAACAAAAGAGGAGCATTCTTAATGCATATGCTTAGGTTGTTTATGCATTTGTGTAGTACATGGCGGAACCAGCATGGCAGCATAAGTATTTTCTTTGTTTTGTTTTTGCAATGAGCATATGTACTCCGTACATGCTAGCGCGCGATATATCTTGACATGTGCCTAGCAATAATACTAAGCGCGCCCGTGTCCGTACAGGTCACATGATACACGTACGCACGCGAAATGAAACGAATCTAATCTTGGTTGGGAAATCATGGTACGGAGTAGTAGCAGGAGGGAACCAATCGGTAGCATGCGTGCATGGCGAGTGTGATAAAATATCATTCCATCCCACGGATTCATGGCTCTAATTCTGTTTGCACGGACCGGGGATTTGCTCGTGTATTTAAGATTCATAGTATATTCAAAGTACGGCAAGGAGATGGAAACATTCAGTAGGGGCCGGGCATGCAATGCATGATGGCGTGATGAGACGACGGGACAGGTCAAACCGCCCGCGGCGTACTATACCGCCCCACCACACGTTCAAAATGCCAACTGTAGCTCCCCGCGCGCACGCACGCGCATCTCCAGTCGCCCCTCGAGAGCCCCCAGGCAGCATTTTTAGCGCCGCGCGAATAGCGCCGTTTCCGCACCACTCACCTCCCGAGAAGCCCAAATAGCGTCGAAACGGCGCTATTTCGCGCCGCGGCATCCAGACCAAACCCAGCCCGCTGGGTTCGGCTTGGGGGGCGAAACTGCGCTGCAGCTCGCGCGGGCCAGCTCTGGCAGTGACACGGCGAAAAAAACGCGGGAACAGAAACCCCCGTGATCATCTTCTCGGCGCCCGCGCCGGTCAAATGTTGCCGGAGTAATGGCGTGGCGGCCGGCCAGTGCATGCGTCCCAGTCAAAGGCTGCCGGATTAATGGCGGGGCGGCAGCGGTGACCTCGACGCAGCGACTGGCCCGCCAGGCTATAAAAAGCGTGCTCGTCGCTCGCCATTCTCCCATTCTCGCCGCTCACCTCCTCCTCCTCGCCGCGCTCGCTCTCGTCACCCTCGCCGCACACACCTAGCAACGATGTCTCGCCGGCTCCGCGCCCACCGCCACTCTCCACTGTACTGCCGGCCCGCGGCTGGGATGCGTGGCCACAACGACGGGGACAGCGACGGAGAGTTCCAGTACGAGGAATGTCGCACCCGGACTTCTAGGGGATACTCACAGTCCGCTGAATAGTAGAACAAATGGCTTACGGGGCATACCGGCACCCGCATCTCAATATGAGCAGGCCAACACGTAAACTTGTGACAACCATTCTCTACTATCCATCGTCTGCGCAAACCATCCCATAGAAATCAGGACACTTCCGTTGACGTACTTCATAACATACACACATGATACGTCAACGGCATTAGAACAACTGATATCACAACATATCTCTAAGACACAAAAGATTGAAATAAGTTGCAAATAGCTCTCACTAGAGCAGAGATAGCAAATACAATCATCCAGAGGACACATGTCCCAACATATCATCATTACAACACATCGGAAGCATCCAAAATGTCTGGGTACAGACAAGATCCAAATAGGCCTAAGAGGCCGGAAACGAAAAGGAAACGGAGCCCATCCACGATGTCACGGATCCTGCCCGGGTCCGCTATCTACTCGTCAGCAGCCTCGTCGTACTCCACGTAGTAGCCACCATGGGGATCCTCGGAAACGTAGTCTGTGGAAACTACAGCCCCAAAGGGGTCAGTACATAAACGTACTGGCAAGCAAGACTCACAAGATACCATAGTGTACCCGTCAACACCAAGTACAGATGCTTTGGGTTCAACGGAAGAAAGGGTGATACAAAAGATGCGGCAGCTGGCTGCACTAACCAACTACAGAGTTGTTATGACTTCCGGCTAACAGAAATGAGGTAAGATAGCGTATCGTAACCAACTATAGCTAACCACCAAACAAACCCATCCTGGATCTCGCCCCTTATCCAAATAAGCAATCCGAGGATAACTCACACAGTTGGATTAATGATGGTTCAAGTTATTGTGTCAATAAGATTATTACTAGTCAAGTTATCAGTAGTTAGGTGTAAGTTGTTCTGAGTACTTGTTAGCCAGTACTTTCACCAAGTCATCCATAACCGAGGAAAACACGGCTTCTCGAGAAGATTTAACCCTGCAGGGGTGCACCAATTTGGCCGTACACGTAAGAATAACCCGCCAGATGGAATGGCCTTTCCACCAAGCGAGGCACTCAACACAATCCAACTCTTCTTCGCATCAAGCCCAAAGAACCACATGCTGTGCGTGCGCGGCTAATCGAGCCCCCACGAAGAAAAGTGGAGCCTCATAGCACTCTAAGACCACGCCGCCCTAAATGCCGACTACAAAAGTTCCACTCTGGCGCCAAGGATTCGCACCTGCACATGCATGCATCAAATGGAAACCCCGAACTAAGTGTGGCGATTTGGACGAGATGCGAATCGAATCAAATTGAGGGGGGCGCCCATACACGCTTCCCACATGCGGTTAGTGCGCTCATCATGGATCAGTAGACAAGACTCTTTTCCTAATTAGGGTCGACACTAGCAGGCCTCAAAACCACGCCGGGCCTCCTGCCGGTGCCTTATCATCAAATTATTATTAACCATAACATTAACAGGTTGATTGCTTAAACATCAAGCCCCAGAACATGATACATAAGGTAACAGAAATAACGGATAGCAGACTCGAGCATAAACAACCCTAAGCATGCTAGTAAGACACGGGCAACAAGCAACGGGGTTATAGGTGTGGGGGTGAAGCTATATCAGAGTTAAAGGATAACATGTGATAGGATCGGAACACAAGCAACGATTCATAGGGCTAGCAGAATAGACAACGGAAAGTATCGGTATCCAATGTGGAAAGGAACACAATCGTTCATGTGAGTGAATACTTGCCTGCAAACTCAGCAGCCTGGTACTGAGCTAGATCCTCATAAGGGGTGTCGTAAGTCTCGTCTGTCTCAACGTCGTCGCCTATTCGAGAAGAAGCAAACAAACAACGTAGAGAGACAAACAATCAATAACATGGCATAATGCACAAACATGGGATGATGCATGTCAATTTAATTGATGTATCAAAGATAAGATAGCTGTCATGGTAACATGATTGAATGGACCCATATGCAATTTGGATTGCATATGGAAAGCCCAAGAATTAAGGTTGGATTAAATGAGCTACAACTAATCATCATGTGGAAGTGGATTAGCATGATGCATGGATGAGGAAAGCAAAAAGAAAACAACAATAGAAACAATTTGAAATGAAGTTTACCAAGTTTGGAATTTTATTTATTAAGTTATGGAATTTTGGTTTCTTAAAGGGGTTACACAAGCATTTGTTGTTTTCACCACTTTTAATTGTTCAAAATAGATAACAAAGTTCATATGTGAAAAGATCACAAAATTTTAGTTGGAAAACATGTTTCAATTATTGAAAAAGGAATTAAGATGAATTAATTATGAATTAAACAAGTTTAAACAAGATTTAAATGAATTTAATTCAAGTATTAATTTATTTGAATTTTTAGTTGTTCAAAACATTAAACCAAATTCATATTTGAACAGATTATAATTTTCTGGTTTGAAAACATATTTTATATGTTCAAAAAGAAATTAATTTGACCAAGTTATGAATTTAACAATATTAAATAATTTAAGCAAGGTTTAAATTATTTAACCAATTTTAATTATTCAAAACATGAAACAAAGTTTATATTTGAAAAGGTGATTCAATTTAGCATGGAAAACATATTTTATTTGTTAAAAATGGATTTAAAATGAGCAAGTTATTAATTTGGCAATTTTAAATGCATTAATTAAGAAACAGTTGTTTTCAGCAATTTAATTTATTTAAAACAGAACACAAAGTTGATATTTGCAAAGTACATAAAAAATTGAATGGAAAACATATTTGGTTTGTTGAATTTGGAATTTTTATGGCCAAGTTATGAATTTTGCAAAATTAAGTGAATTAAACAAGGATTCAAATATTTCACCAATTTAAAATATTCAAAACGGTAAACAAAATTTATATTTAGGTAGAGAATTTAATTTGGAGTGGAAAACATATGTAAAATGTTGAATTTGGAGTTGGAATGAATTACTTATGCATTTTTAGAGTTTAGGTATTAATCTGCCATTTATTTAGTATCCAGGGACTTCGAAATTATTTACAGGGACCTAGAAGAATACTAACAAGGACTGGTTTGCAATTTGGACTTTGTGTTGGATCCGGAAATAAGATGGAAAAAAGATGGGGTTAAACCGCGGGGGTGGGATTCGATCCCACGCCCTCGCGTGCGCGCAGTGAGCTGTTGCCACTGCAGTGGCTGCTGTGTTGTTGACAGGTAAGGGCTCGGGGGGAGGTTAACCTTCAGTTAGCTGTATTTTTAACTGAACTGCAAAAAGTTCAGTTGTCTGAACTCGCTGTCAGATGCGCGACGGCCGCCGGCGAGGCTTCGCTCGCAGCTGCTGAGCGCTCGTGGTGATTGCGTGCGGGCGCTAGGTGCGGTACAGGGGGGTGGTGCAGCGAGAGGGAGGAGGGGATCGAGGTGGGCTCACCTCTCTGAAGAAGTGGCAGTTGCTCGGCGCAGCAGATGGCCGGCGGCGAGACCTCGACGGCGGCGGCGATACAGGGGCTCCCAGCCCCTGTTGAGATGTCGGGGAGGAAGAGGGTGGTACGGGGGATCGATTCCCGTACCTACCCAGCACGGAAGGAGACCCCATCGGCGGCGATCGCCGGAGAGAGAGGAGGTGGAGTTCGGTGGGGTTCAGTTCAGTTACAGAGAGGAGGTGGCGCGCGGGGAGAGAAAGAGGAAGAGCTAGGCGGCGGCAGGCGAGGGAGAGAGGAGGGAGAAGGGTAGAGGGGAGAGCCCTAGGGTAGCTAGGGCTTATATGGAGGCGGAGGGCGAGCAGTGGCCGTCTGCTGCTCTCTGCAGCTACGTGGGTGCTGCGGATGGGGTGTCGTACGAGGAAGAAGAGAAAGAGGGGGGTACCGGGCCGTGGGAGAGAGGTGGGCTGGCCCAACTGGGCTGGCCTGCCCCCTCTCTCTCTCTTTTGCTTTTAATTTTTTTTGTTCTGTTTTTTTTTTTTTGTTGATTTATAAAAGGAAGAAAAGGCTAGTTCTTTGGGGTTAGAAAATTAGGTAAAATTTTTGTATAAGTTAGTTTTTGTAACAGCACCAAAGTGCCAACTTTGGTTTTCAAATAATTCAAATTTGTTGTTGTTTGCAATTGGTTTGAATTTGATTGTATTTTAATATTAATTGAATAATTGAACTTAGCAATTTAAAAGTTTTTAAATTCAAATTTATTTGAACAAAAGATTGATTTGTTTTGTAATTTCCATAAAGTTCAAAATGGTTGTTGTTTTGGAAATTTAATTGAATTTGAAAATGTTTTGGTATTAAATGAATTATTGATAGAAACAAATCAATAGTTTGAAATTACAACTTTAATGGAAACAAATAATTGCTTTAATTTGAATATTCATTTGGAAAATTGTAACAGCACAAGTATGAAGCAAATATTTAAAATTTGGTTTGAAATTCAAATAGAAAACAAATGAAAACAAATGAAAACAGAGGAAAACAATTGGAAAACAAATGCAAAACTTAAGATGCCATGATGCAAAAATAAAATAACAGAGAGCAAACATTCTAATAGCTGTTTTTCATACTTGGGATGTTACAAGGAACAGCAGCCGGCGCAGGAAGTGGTGGCGCCCGAGTAGCAGCCCGCCCAGGAAGAGCTGGCGCTCGAGCAGCAGCTGGCGCAGGCTGCCCGGCGCTGGAGGAGGGAACGGAGGAGGCAGCCAGTGTGGCCCGAGCAGCACGCGGCCTACTTCTTCTTCGAGACCGCGCGGAACGAGGAAGCGTTCCACCAAGTTCGTGGCGGCCTCGAGCAGGCGGCGGCGGCGGCCGAGGCTGCCGTCGTTCGGGCATCTCTGGAGACGCACCGGAGGGAGCGGCGGAGCGCGAGGCCTACCGGCAGCTAGCCGAAAACGCGGCGTCGGCCGAGCAGCAGTCGCTCATCGCGCAGTACGAGGACGACCGGCGGCAGGTGGTGCTGCAGAGTGAGCGGCGCAACCGCCAGCCCTCCGAGCAGGGGCAGCTGCACCGGCTGCGGGTGCAAGGCCGGGCGGAGCGGCGCTGGCTCGCCATGGTGGCGAAGGACGACCGCGAAGCTGGCCCCTCCAACCGGCCGGCCTACGACGACCGCGAGGAGGACGACGATGAAGACAACGATGCCTAGAGTAGTCGCCGCCGTAGATTTTAATTTTTCGCAATGTTTTCTATGTTTTATTTTAAATTTGCGTCGAATCAATAAAAAATTCTATGTTTTAGTTTAACTTTGCGTCGAAATGTATGAAATTTGCGTGAATCGATAAAATGCGCCGAATTTCAAATCTCGGGTTTTTTTGACCGAAAGTTGGGCACGGGGAACGACTGGGAAGCCTGCCCCCTAGGTTCCAGATTAGCGCCGTTTGGCGCCGCGGTGGCCCCAAAACAGCGACGTTTTGGACACTGGGGGCGCGCAACGACCGGAGATGATAATATACTCCATCCATCCATCCCCGTAGAGTTACGTACACGTAGCGTAGGCCATCAGTATAGGCCAGGGGACTACCAGCTAGCTAGCGGATCGTGCTCGTGCGTTCGTGCCCATGGGCGCGAGATGCACGCTAATTTTTTTTAAATAATACACATTTTTACAGAAAGTAAAAAAATAATACGCGAAATGGTAAAATTTCAAAAATATTACTCAGACGGGCTGGGCCACCGCGACTGCGCCCTTGTCGCGTTCTGCGAGGACGAGTGGGTCCTAGTCGGGTTCTGCGAACTCGACAGGTCTGTCCCCTGCCACGCGGCGCGCGGTAATTGGCTGGGCCACGTCGACGCGTTGTCGTCCTGCGCGTCTGGCAGTCGGGCTGGCGGAAAACGACTGGGCCCTGCCAGTCGCATTCGCAGACCTCGACAGGGACCCTGTCGCAGTCGCCGAGGACGACAGGTCCCTGTATATATCCTGCGCCCGCAGCTCCTTCTTCCCCCTCTCCTTCTCTTCCTTTCTTCCTTCTTTCTTCTTCCTGTGAGCTTGCTGCTCGAATTTTGCCAGCACATTGAACCAATAAAAAGGAGATTTGGCACCGTAGTTGCATTGTAGAGTGAGAGAGGAGGCTAGGGAGCACTCGATCCCGTGATGAGCTAGCTCGTAGTGGCTGTGTTAGTGGAGGTGCTGGTTGTGGTGGTGGATATGGCAGCAATGGTGGTGGAGCTGATGCACGTGGTGCTGTCCGCGGGCTGCATTGCCGCGGTGCTGCTGCGGTGACCCGACATCGACGTGCGCTGACCCTACACCAACGATTTAAATTGCCCGCCCTGGAAGGTATGATTTCGACACGATTTCTCTCTTAGTTAGTGCATTTTTACGTGTGTTTGTTAGTTGTATGGTAGTAATATATTTAAACGTATATTTGTGGTAGTGGTATTTTTGTTATATTTAGTGAAATATATATATTTTTGTGGTGCTGGTATATTTGTTTTAGTGCGTGCGAGTATATAGTTTGAAAGTTATGTTAGCAAAATTGTTCTGCTAAATATTAGTTTTGTTAGATTTAATGAAATATATTTATTTTTGCGGTGATGGTATATTAGCAAAATTGTTTTGGTATATAGTATTTTTGCTAGATGTGTGCGAGTATTTTTATTTATGTTAGATGCGATCGTAATAAGTAGTAAAATTGTTCTGGTAAAATATAATAACCGATTAATATAACGAGGACGGTTATTCTTTATGCCATGACAGATGTCTGATTTAGTGAAGTTCATGTTCTTTTACGGTGCTGGTAAAGTAGAAGAAAATGAGCTGGGAGTTGATGTGAGTTCATATGACAGTATAGATGTTGACTTGGTTGCGCCGCAATCCTGGAGTCTTAGCCAGTTGAAAGAATGGCTGGCAGGCAGTTTATGTCTTGATACTGAAACATACACCGTCGGTGTACATGCTTTGTGGAGCCGATCTAGGTCAAACCCTTTATTTTATTTGAGGGCGATAGAGAGAGATTCTCAGTGGTGTAGCTGGTTACTAGGTTGCGAAAAAAGGGGTGTAAATCCTATGGCATTAGTACTCCCTGTCAAGAAGGAGGTGATTGAACCTGAGATTGATTATGGATACAATCCTGGACAGAGGAGTGAAGAGATGAACTATTCTGGTTCCTCTCAATATTATGAAACCGGACAGAGTAGTCGAGCAGCTGGAGGCGATGCCGGTAATCCTGACATAGAAATAAGCCAGCACAGTCAAACTGGTTATGTCAGCGGTGAGGCAGACGGTGACGAGATTGACGGGCAGATGCAGAACCAGATGGAAGAGGAAGATACAGATATAGAAAGTCTGTATAACGAGGATTCAGACCAGTCAGATGAAGAAGTGGACGAAGTGGTGCAGCCAAATCCTGCAGCATGGAGGCAAGACTTCAGTTCTGCAATGAATGTCGACGATGGGCATGATTCTGCCTGGCAATATCATCAGAACAATCTTGCGTTGGGTGCTATGTATCCTGACAAGGAAGCTCTGAAGGATGCTGTAATTAATTGGGCAATGTCGACACAAAGAGTTTTCAAAACTAAGGTGTCAAGTCAGAAATACTTGACAATGGAGTGTGTTGATATAAACTGTCCCGGGAGGGTGCATGGATATCTCCCTAAGTATGGCACGAGCTGGAAGATCAGTGACTTGATTCAACACACATGTGTTAATTCAAGTATCCCACAAGCTCACAAGAACCTATCGTCTACTCTTATTGCTCGGTTGCTTTACACAGAGATAGTGGAGAGAAAAGCGATGCTAGTGAAAGATATTCAGACGAAAGTGTTAGTCAGGTTTAAGTACCATATTTCCTATGGCACCGCTTGGAGGGCTAAGCAAAGGGCCCTCGAGAACAGATTTGGGTCGTTTTTTGATGCTTACGACTCTGTTGTTCGGCTACTGCTCACACTCCGTGACCGGAATCCGGGCACATATGTGGATATCCAAGACTGGTATATGCCAGAGTTCCCAACAGTTAGGGTGCTTCATCGAGTGTTCTTCTCTTTTGGTGTTTGCATCGAAGCTTTCAATCATTGTCGACCAGTGATTTGTGTAGATGGCACTTTTCTTACTGGCAAGTACAGGGGTCAGATCCTCACAGCCATTGGTACAGACGGCAACAATCAAGTTGTTCCACTAGCATTTGCTTTTGTTGAGAGCGAGAACATTGAAAGCTGGACATGGTTCTTTAGGCAGCTGAAAATAGCAGTGGTGAAGGATAAGCAGAATGTGTGCATCCTTCATGACAGGCATGCAGGTATATTGAGTGCTATCAAGACACTCACAAACCCTTTGCCTGAAGAACCAACTCCGTGGACTGACATGCAGAGCCGTTGGTGTATGCGGCACCTGGGGGCCAATTTCTTCTCTCAGTTCAGAAACAAGAACCTTATGAATCTTTTCAAGAAACTTTGCAAGCAGAATCAAGAATGGAAGTACACGCTGATACGCGGTAGACTGAATGTGTGCACACAGAGACATGTAAGGGATAGGAGACTTGCACGAGATGCAGCAGTGGCGGCACATGTACAAGCAGTAGCCGCCCAGTTAGCAACAGGAACAGCTGCCCTTGAAGAGGAGCCTGTTGGCCTGTGTGACTTGCCCGGATTCGACCCGCCTGGTACGAGGAGAAGGCTAGGGAGGAGCATTAAAACTTTTGAGCAGTGGATCGAGCACGAGCCTCTAGAGAGATGGTCTTTGTTGCATGACACACACGGAGCAAGGTACGGTGTTATGACAACCAACCTTGCTGAAACATATAACTTTGTTCTAAGGGGCAACCGGGCTCTGCCACTGACAGCCATTGTGGAGGGAATTTTCTATGGAACTGTGAAGTACTTCAAAGATAGACGTGAAAGAGCTGAGCAGCATATCGTCAATAACCCGAACACACGATACTGTGAAAAGATTACGAAGTACATGAATGAGAAGATGGAAAAGGCTAGGTCGCACACAGTGATCTCCATCGGAAATCTAGAAAGGAGGTTCGAGGTGCGTTTAGCTAACAACAAGTTTGGATGTGGTAATGAGTTGAGGACGCACGAGGTCAAAATTGGTAATGAAGTTTGGCCAACGTGCGAGTGCACATGCAACAAACCGAAGTTGCTTCACCTTCCCTGCTCACATGTTCTTGCTGCTTGCGGACAGCTCGGTCTCGATGCAATTTCATTTGTGTCTCCATATTATCTGAAACAAGCTGTCCTAAATACATGGACAGGTGAGCTGATGGGATTTTGTTCAATGGGTAATTTTAACACCGTGAACTCTGCTGAGAGACAGTACATTCCAGACCCAGCTAAAATGCGTACAAGTAGAGGTAGACGACAGTGTCAGCGCATCCGCAATGATATGGATGAATCTGAAGCAGGAGGCCCAACTAGGCAATGCATTCTATGCAATCAGTTTGGCCATAGGGAGCCAACATGTCCAACTTCTGTCATTGCCGGAGGTCGTGGCCATAGAGTGGGCGGTACACGCGTACTTATTGACCACTCTCTACTCTCCTGCCTGGTGGACAGATGGAGGCCCGAGACACATACCTTTCACTTTCGCTGGGGAGAGATGGCTCCCACTCTTGAGGATGTGTCTTATTTGCTCGGGCTTCCATTGGCAGGAGAGCCCATAGGACCATTGCAGAAACCGGATGGTTGGGAGGAAGCAATGACACATCGGTTTCACAATGCGTTCCCTACTCTTCAGCCTCTAGAAAGAGGCTCACATGGACCGAAACTAGCATGGTTAAAAAAATTCCAGGTCTGGATGCCACACAACTCACCTATCTCACATATTTTTTACGAGTTATAAGTTTTCACTAACACTTCTATTGTAACACAGATCGAGAACTTTCATGCTGGTTTGGATGCCACACAACTCAGCGTTCTCCTAGAGGCCTATATAATCTGGCTCTTGTCCAAGGTGATGTTCACGGAGAACCATGGAGACACGGTTGGCGCTAACTTTATCCCTCTTGCAATGAACATTGCGTACGCTCAGGATCGGGAGACGGTTGTACAATGGAGTTGGGGTTCAGCATTGCTAGCTGCTACGTACCGTGCTTTGTGCAAGAGTTGCTGCCTCTCTGAGAAGAAATCAGCTCTGCTAGGGTGCCCTATTTTCCTGCAGTTGTGGTCCTGGGAGAGGTTCTCTATAGGACGGCCAATCCTAAATCTGGACGAGCCATTCGGGGTCGATGAGATGTATGACGCAGATTACATCGACATGCCTAATTTCTCTATGATCTGGACCTCTCGGAAGGTATGTATTTTGTCGTTTATTCGTACATGAATTTGCAATCATTACGTCTACTAATATTTCTTTTTCCACAGAGATCGTATGCACATGATCAGACAAAGTGTGCGTACACCGCTCTGAACGAGCAGTTCGATGTGTACACTTCGGTTATCTGGGAGCCGTATAGTAACGAGGCCATAAATGCTAGATACCCCGGAGGCATGTCTAACCTCTGCACTAGGGACCGGGACTACTGGATGACAAAGTCCAAGATCGTCTATGATATTTGCGTCGAGGAGATGTCCCAACAGAGGGTTATGCGCCAGTTTGGACTGCTACAGTTGGAGATTCCTCCCCCTCAGGACTGCCCCGTGCCTAACATTATACACGAGTACGTATATTCTATCTATTCGTTCGTACCATTTCACATTATTTACAGCAAGACACATACCTTATATGTCTAACCATAACGCATTATTTCACACATTGTAGCAACACGAGGAAGGGAGTTACCTGGACGGAGGATCAGTGGCTCCAACGGCTTGGCGTTTATGTGAACGAGTGGTACACCGCCTTGACACGACGCTGGGACGACACCACTCCTTTTGATGCATCTATGTTCCAGCGCTATTTGGTCAGGTACATGGCATCCACGCGGACACGTATCATAAACCACCCTCATCCGGAGCAGATACATGCCCCTTCTGCATTTGATACATATCCAAGTCATGATACTTCAGGATCCAGACAATACGCGGTAATATATATTCTCTTAAGTCAGTAATGCATGGACTATCTTTTTCCTTATTTATGCTTGTGTTTTATGTCATGCTTTCTGTGATAAATAGGCCCAGCTAACTGATGAGCTCCGAGACGAATGTGCCCAGTATGCACGGTCCCTTTCTTCGGCACCGCTTATGATAGACCGTACCCAGCACCAGAGCTGGGTGACACGAGTCGAAGGGAGGCTCAAAGGAATCTGGGAGGCTATCACGTGCAACCGGAGTTCAGACGTTGTTCAACACCACCATGTACAGCGCCCCCCCGCCTCAGTTCAACCAGTCGAGGCGCCGCTCCATGGACCAGCCAGAACCACCGCCGCAACGTCATCAGCCACGTCCTCGTGTACCACCACAGCAGATGTTTAGGCCACCGGGCCTAGGTGAGGCCGGAGGTTCGTCCTGGCAGCAGCAGCAGCAGCTACACACAGATTATACACAGCAAGGTACGTACGCATACATTTCACTTCCATTTAGTTACGAACAAATTGAGTCTTATGTATACATTTAATAACTACTTTTCTCCACCTCTGCAGGACTGTTTGGGCAGACTACGTCCGGGGGCACCTGGGAGACTGATAGTGGGTCATTTGATTTTAGGAGGACCCAGGACGCGTGGCTACGCAGTAACGTTCAGCACACTCAGATTCCCATTCTCCAGACTCCTCAATCACAGCGTGCTACTATGTATACTCCTCCACCATTCCCCACCCAAGGTACACAGGATGAAGATGATGGACACGATGGTAGCTTGACAATGCCTCGTCAAACTAGGAACCCCCACAGGTATGGCAGGTCGACTCCGGTGCAACCCCCTCCCCGTGTAGCGCGGCCACGCAGGGGGGCGTGAGATCTTCGAGTAGTGCATACTTATCTACATATGTATGCGACACATTTATGTACCTATGTATGAGATATATTTATGCACTTATGTATGAGATATATTTATGCACTTATGTATGACATATTTAACTTTGAAGTTTCATACGAAATAAGATCTCCCGCCATTTTTCATCCCGCCATTACTTTCCCGCCAACATCTCCCGCCATTTGTTTCCCGCCACCGTCCCCCAACAATTTTTCCAGGCCACCGTCTCCCGCCATATCTTTCCCGCCAATTTTTCCCGCCACCCTCTCCCGCCAGTTTTCTCCCGCCACTGATCTCCCGCCATTTTTCTCCCGCCATTGATCTCCCCCCACCGTCTCCAGCCTATATAAACCCCGGCATTCTTTCATATGGATGTGTGTATGTTGTCTACTTAAGTTAGAGTAATGGCTGATAGTGGTAGTCCTGGTCTCGATTGAGAAAGCTCATGGTATATTCTATATCATGCGGCAAAAGGTTCTTGCAAGAATACGAGGGGGGGTAGAATTCCAGTTAGTTTTAATGAACTAATGACTGAGTCGGCCCACACTATTGCTCTAGGGGGAAAATTAGCCAGATATAACCTCCCGCCTAGATCCACCGATGAAATTAGGAGTGAACTATTGAGGTGGCATCATAAGTGGTGCAGAATAGTTGAGCTCAAAAAAATCGAGTCGGGTCTTCGGGGTATGTCAATCTTCAATACTAGCGATAAGATACGTTTTTCCGACGAGGCCTATGCACTTCACGTTCAGGTAATCGATTCACGAGTTTACATCATGTTCAAACCGATTTGCATCGTTCTGATTTCTGTTTTCGCTTTTATTCTCAATGTGCAGCACTATCCTGCAGACGCAGAGTTTCTGAACAAAGAGATCCCGCACTATGGCTGGATGAGCATACTCTTTGGACCATGTCCACGAGGGTTTCCAGAAGACAACCGCCACGCTCATTGGATCCTGAGCACAATAGCAAAGGGGAAGACTGGTGCCGGATCTGAGGGGAAGAGTCGCGCCGCATCGAAGGGGAAGAGTGCTGACACATCGAAGGGGAAGAGTCGCGCCGCATCGAAGGGGAAGAGTGCTGACACATCGAAGGGGAAGAGTGACGGCGCATCGAAGACAGTTGATGATGACAACAGTGACGACGACTACACGCCGAGAGGTCTAGCTAGATATAAGGCTATGTGTAAGCGTGCTGCTTCATCAAAAGCCGTAGCTGATGAAAACAGTGATGACGACTTCATGCCTCCATCACGAACACATGGGAGGGCAAAGTGAAGTTGTCGAGGAATATTAGCTTTCCTTATGCGCATTATATTATCTCAAATTTCTCTTCTTCATGCAAAATAATTATTGTAATTCGCAATGAATCGACTTATGGCCAAAGCTGGAGAAAAAAAAAATTAGGTACCTGTCGTGTTTGGGGAACACGACTAGTCCCAAAACGACAGGGGCACTAATCGGGCTGGCGCAACTCGACTAGACCCTAGTCGCGTTCTGCCAACTCGACAGGGCCCAGTCGCAGTGGCCCAACTCGACTGGGTCATATTTTTGCAATTTCCCAAATCCGTGTATTATTTTTTTACTTTTAATAAAAAAGTGTATTATTTAAAAAAAATTAGCCGCAGTGCGGCCCCGGCGTAACGGTGGAGTACTTCATCCACATCTGAAAGCACGTACTACTGTACATCAGTACATCCGAAGACGCTCTTCGATCGATCGGTCATGGCGACGAACGCGTCAAGCTCGATCGATCGATCGCGGCGCGCGCTTGGATTTAGCGATCCGGCAGTGCAGGTGAGCATGCTTTGTGGCCGGCCGGCGTCACGATTCACGCACGCACGTCTCCCGGACGGAGGAGCTAGCTGGGAGCAGCGGAGTGCGTACGCCGGATGGGCCAATAGCAAGTTGAGGGAAGGTGACAACGGCTGTCCGTGTAGCAGATTGGACGTAGCAGCTGCATTCGTGGCTGCGCGCGAGCGCGGTCCCGGCTCGCCACGTCCGCGCCTGTCCCGCACGGCTCATGTACAGTATTCATACAGGAAGGAGCTGGTGCGTCGGCTGTCGGCACGCTCGAGTTTCCCCCACAGTCCCACACACGCACACGTTAATCCGACCACTGTAATCCCAGCGGCCGGAGTTGTCTGAATTTTTCCTGTTCATTTCGTGCGGACCGGCCTACACGGGCGATGCAGCAGTAGCAACGAGCTAGCATGCTGATGCAGCAAGTACTACGTACTACTAGGTCGCGCGGTAATTCATGGATCCACGTCGCCTCACTTTGTTGGGCACTCCATAAACAAACGACGTTTGTGTCTCTTTTGACTAGTGGAAGAACATACTTCCTCCGCCCCGAATAAATCGTTTTGGATTTCTCAAAATATGAATGCATCAATACACTAAAATAGATCTAATTCATGACAATTAATTCGAGACGAAGGACGTAGTACTTTATAAACATATTTATATGGTCACTATTGGAAATGGTCGGACTACTCCGGACTAGTGGAATTGGCCACTCGATAAACAATCAACGTTGATGAGTGTCGAGATAAAACACATGACAAAAGAGAGAGGGGGGGGGGAGTCAAAGAAAGTCAAATAATGCAATCCTTTAGCATTGAATAATTTGTGTCTACTAGTGTCTAGAAAAAAAAATGATAAATATGGATTTGACGTGCTTTCCAAAAATTCCACAAAAATGGACTACGTTGAATGAATATTAATGAATTTCGAGCCAATTAACCATTCGCATGGCCATACCCAAGGAATAATGTGACCATCTTTCCATGCCAAAAAAAAGTTTCAAACATTCCTCACAAGAAACGTTTTTTCGTATTCTATGTGTCAAAAAATGAGCTTTGTTTGTGAAGCAAGTGCAATGAATATGGTGCAAAATGACACACCTCTGATTTTCACACGGAGTGGACCATATTGGATAGCCAATTTCAAAGTATTGATATTTTTCTAATTACCAAGTTACTTTTGCCAATTTTAAATAGTTTTCTCGACAGTAATTTAAATTTAAACTACATGTATCTTTCATTTAGTCCTTTCAAAAAATAAGTAGGAAACATTACTATTGATATGTTGTTTTGAGTAAATATGACAAAACCTTCAAAAAAGGGAATACAAAAAAGAGTTTGTCGAGTGTGTTTTATAGGCCCACTTGGAAAATATGGTCTTTCTCGAGCATTTTTTTTTCCCACATGACAAACATATTTGTGGGCTGGTAAGTCCCCCTCTCCTTTATCGTTACATGCCTTAGCCACCTAAGCACACTCCACGTCCCTCGTTAGTGGAGATGCATTCAGCCCTGACCCGGTTCTACCGCGTGGTCTCCCCCCATCTAGACCCGTGGAGGTGTTCCCATGGAGGCGATCACGTGGACAAGCTCAAAATTGACTAGAATTTGATCCAATTTGTTGAAAATAAGTCAGAATTGGGGCGGCTCGTCCGAGATTGGCGGGAATTTGGCCAAAATAGGAGCGGCGTGGGTGTATTTGATTGTATTCGGCGAACCCGGCGTTAGCTCGGTGATAGTTGTGACAGAATTTCCCTCTAGCCAACCATCGAGTGATTTAGAGTAAACTGCAAAACTCCACCCATGTAGTGAACATATGAGGTACATTCGACTCATTTTGCAGTTTACCGCAAAAGAAATAAAGGTCAATCCGTTTTGTTTGGCGGTATCTTGTCTGGACCTTATTTTTATAATGTTTTCACCGTTTTCTAGGATCCGCTAAAGTTGCTCTTACACGGTGTGTGGTTTAACGTTATAATATGTGTCAATCGATGCGGAGGCCGAAATTATTCCTCTTTTCTAGTGTATCCATATAATTTTTTGGCGGTAAAACATCTTTTAAACCAAATTGGTTCTGCGCTACGAAAAATTAACAATTTGCTATATATGGACAGAAATCGAACCAGGTCTCTCCCTTCCGAGAACAAAAGCCAGTTCCTTTTTTCCATGTTCCATCGCAAGCATGTAGGTGACTCGTGACTCGACGAGCTTGATTTGCTTGACGCACACCGTGCAAGTGCAATGCATGATTACCTCATACCAAGCTCTTCTTCCTCCTCGACTCCGTCGATCATCCAGTTCTGGGTCCAGGACAGCGACGCCCCTGGACGGTTGCCGATGCATCCATCAGCCCACTCCCCTCCAGACACGTGGCCCCTTTGCCCCCACGTCGGATCCACGGATCCCGCTGCGCCGCCCTTCCCTGTGGCCGCCACACCGACGACAAGGACAGAGCACCGCTCAGTACTATCCTAAACACCCGGATCTAATCAAACCTCTGAGTGCATGCATGTTTAGGTGATGCTTCAGACGAGTATTTCTTATGGAAAAAAGGAACCATTTTGTGCTCTTTCGGTACAGCAGAATGTGAATCAAAACAGATGGATAGTACGGATTGGAAGACGACGAACAACGAGAAAGCTAGCAAGAGATCGAAGCTACGATAATGCGCCCAGCATCAATCCATCTTTCATGGATGGGTTCTTCTTGCTTCCGTACTTTCTCTGTTCGATCGCCGCCAGTTACTGCTAGGTGGATCAAGCGTCGCGTCCCTTGCAAGGCATCTGATAAAGACCGGCAGCCAATGATGCTAATTGTTCGCTAGGGACGACAGCGTGGTACTTGATTTGAGGGAGTGCTTAGTTTAATTCCTTATGCGGGCAGACATGGAGATGATCCATCCATCGATCGCTGCTTTACCGCCGATGGCGATGTCCATTGCTCCGTAGAACTCGCATCATCCTGCACCTTTGGGCTCCGTTAAGCCGGAATTAATGCGCGCATGTGTTCTAGAAGATGATAATCAATTCAAAAGTTTCATGGGCAATGGAATTTAGTTAGTATACTAAGAGAGCATTGTCTGCAAAAGAATAGTACTGGGGCAACCGCACTCGAGTTTTCTATGGACTAGGATACACTCGGAGTTAGCACAAGGTTTGCCTCCTACCTCTACATCATATATACACAGTACGGCTTTTTCATGGATTAGGATACACTAGTGTGTAGAATTGTTTTTGCCTTTACTCAACTGCACGCTGATGAGATTTTTTTTCTTAATAAACCATATTCCCTTTTCCTAATCATCCACATTAAAATAAACTGATGAAAGGAGATTTATCAACTCGCCCCCACCTTAGAAAAATGCCACACCTTTACATATTGAAATATCCTTGATTTTGGTCTCAGCTATATCTCTAGTATTAGTGAAACTTTGAGCTTTATTCGCTCTGTAGGCTAGATTAATGTATGATTTTTGTTGATGATCTTGTGGCATCATTATGCGAGCTAGGACATTGATCCCAAAGTAATTAGTGGTGCTTGGGGTCTTTAATTTCCTCTCTGTAGGGCCTAGGCAGCCAGTGGTTTGGTGTGTTGGAACCAAATTTGAGGAGGAAGCAACGTTAAAGCAAGGAAACCCCATGCCTTTTAGCATAACAAAACCCGGAGCTTTGCCTTTCATGATGCTTAGGTTTGGCTAATATATGTGTCTTTGGCCACTAATATCATTGCTAATTAGCCCACTCTCACTTTTTCATGATGCTTAGGTTTAGCTAATGTCCGTGTCTTTCTTGCTCCTATCAATTAATTAGCCCACCCTCCTTTGCCTTTTAAGAGGTTGATGGTAAAGTTAGGGGCCTCATTTCCAAGAAATCCCTTTTTATAATTAGTAAAGTTCTACCAAGCCTAAAGGCTACTCGATCATATACTACAGTATTACTACACTTGTTGCTTTCACATGCATCCCCATGAGGATACCATGCTGCTACATTTTAATCTGATCCTCAGTGTTAGGACATCTACTAGATCCAAGAGATCAAGGCCAATGGCTGGCTAGCTCTTTGACCATTTCGTGCTACTACTAGTGCTAGTTTAGCATTTTCTGCAAAATTATTGAACCTACGTGGCTAGTAGCTTCCAAAGAAAATTACCTACATGCTTTGAGATATGCAGTTGTACTAGGATTTCCTTTTGGCTTGATGGTGTCCAGATTTAAAATGCCTCTATATATATATGGGTTAATGGAATCCATTCGATGGCTAGGAGCTAGCATTGAGGAACACGTCATGGGAGAGGTTGGATTAAGTACGTGTCTTAATGTCCAAGTGATAGGGATGTAAAGCATACTTTGAGTGGGTATGCCCCCCTCAAAACGCGCCACGTGTTTACGATAGATTACTTGCATCGCTCTTCCACTATAGAGTACAACAAAACAAAAGAATGTTCCTCCAATTACACCTAACTTGCAATAAACTGGCCGATCAGCTAGTCTAGCTCAGCACTGCAAGAAAAAGAATTATTATGTTTTCCTGCCTCCCCAAGTTGCGCTTCACTCTTTGATGGCCTGATGTGATGTCCAAAAGATAAATAGGGTAGTACCTTGGGAAAAAGGGGAAATAGTGGAAGAGTTACAGGAGGCGGCATCAATCAAAGGAGGGAAGATTTTAATAATTTTAATCAATCTTGTTTCCCCGTGTAAAGTGTCCCCACAGACAGATCACATCATTTCAGCACATTTGATGCTTATAAATGTTTGTCCAGAGCGCACCGAGGACTATGGAGAAATGACTTGACATGATTATTGGCCCAACAAGTTAGTACTAGTATTGGTAGTCTACAAAGTAAGGCCAGCCAAGGTGATCCTAGTAGGCAATAAACCCTGTGGATAATATCGGAGATGAAAGTACATGCAGACGCAATTAACACTAGAACTGTCAAGAGTCAAGACCCTCAATCTCAGCAGGACAGATTGCTCTACATACAGGATCATGCAGTGGTGGTGATGATAAGAACAGTGTGAGCGGAAAGTGACTGGGGACGTGGAGATGCAGATGCGAGATGGCGAAGGGAAAAGGTTTGGCTAGCTTGCTAGCTAGCTCGGGGGCCTTCATTGCTTGCTTGGCCTTTTTATCATGTGTGGTGAACAGAGACAAGCCACCTAAAGATGAGGAGAGAGAGAGGGAGTTTGGACCATTAACCATTAATAAGCTCGTCTCATCCCTAGAGAAAAGCCTCCTCTCCTATCATCACTGGTTCACAGCCAAAGAAAAGGAACAGAGGCAGAGAGCGAGAGAGGTAGAAGAACTTGAGATTTTTCCCTACGGTAAGCGAGTATGGACTAGAATCCAAAACGATGATGGAAAGCGTAACCTACTCCCCTCGCTGCCTTTCCCGTTGATTGGGCTACATTTTGGTTTTAGTGTCCTACTCTGTCTGCACTCTGCTCATTTGGGCGGGACCGTTCCATGAGTTGGGGGTCCTATTCAAACTCACGGAGGAAACACTGTACCTACCACAGAACAAATGCGCCGTACCTTTGGAGCAGAAAGGGAGAAATAGCCTGCATTTGGCGTCAAAGCTCTCTCTGTCATCGCACACGTTTCGCCATCCCGTCGGTCCAGCACCTCCGGAGCACTACGAGCACGCCAGTCAGCAAGGCTGATCCAGCGATTAACTAGAGCCGGTTAATCCGGGGTCAATTTGGCGCCATTAACTGGTGATGACTCGTGCAGCGGAGTGGCAGATAAGCTAAACAATCCTTGGAGCTGTAGCTAGCTAGCTCGTGAATCAGCCGGCCAACATAAGGAACACGCACGTCACATGTTTGGTTTTTTATATGTTTGGAGTAGTCGGTTGAATAAGCCTGTCCGTGTACACATTTCTGGTCAATCCATTCCATCTCCTCCCGAAATTCAGGCGGGTTGGAGAATGGCAGCTGGCCCCTAGTAGATAACATGACAATTTCGCAATTCGTCGTGTCGCAAACAGACAGCCAATCATGCATGCATGAACCGACCGCATTAGATTTAGATAGATAGAGAATCGATCGAATCGAACGCAGACCGACTCCTGCTACTGGATCGGAGCAGCAGCTGTAGTATCTTTGACCGGCTGTAGCTAGTGGGTGCTGCGAGCTGCCCGATTTTGCGCTTGCTCCGTGTCAGGTAGCTTGTCTCGGCAACGGAAACCGTTTAGCTAGCCGGCCTGTCAAGCTAACGAACGAAGCTGGCTAGCTTATCGCAAGGAGGATTGCGATGGATCCGCTGTCAGCTGGTACACTGGTTAATCGCGCCACAGAAGATGAGAAGACAATATCTGAAGAAGCACGTACACAGCACAGGTACGAGTTCGTGGAATTGAAGCTGATCGATCAATGGCATTGGCAACAGTCAGAGTAACCGGCGTTGGAGCAGTCCGACCATTTCTGATAGTGATAATGATTTATAAATGGTACGTTTATGAAAAAACATAAAAGCACATGCATCTATTAAGTAGGAGCAGTATGTTCTTCCACTAGTCAAAAACAAAGACACAAACGTTGGCCATGAAAAGGGAAAAGTCCTAGGCCTGTAAGTGGACGCGTCCGCGGACAGCCGTGGACATGCCGTCTCTTCCCATTTAATTAAACTCGACTACAAAATTTGTCCACTTAATCCCGCCTAGTTCCGCGGCCTCCCGTCAGCCCGTTTAGTCCGCCAAACGTGGACATGCAGTCATGCAAATTTCAGCTGGTTCGTGCTCTCGCTGCTTCTCTCTCCACCCGACCAAGCAGTATTCCTGTACGTTTTCTGAGGCGACGGGAACGACTAGGTGGGCTTAACTGGGCAGTGGGTGTGCCGTGGCTGTCCGCCAACAGAAGTACTTTTTCCATGGACGTCCGTGGACATGATTTAAATGGGCACGGTAAGTGGCGCCGTGGACAGCCACGTCCACTTACAGCCTGAGGGAAAACAGCTCGTTCCTGGAAGAAGCATGTGTCGTCCATTATACCCATCTACTGGCTGCGGCTTACGTGAGTCATGAGATACGTGGTTTCCTAGTCCTTGTATATAGTAGGGAAAAAAAAAACGTGTTTTTCTACTGTGTGCATGGTACAATAGCTGAATTTCAGACTTACGTACGTTCGCACCAGACGCACTTTATGTTATCCAAATGAGAGTTGGAACCCTCGTCTGCACCCACATGTGTACGTCATCTCACACGTACGCTACTGGACCGGTCTGCCTTCAGATTTTTTATAGCGCTGCCGTTGCGCACCAACTACGAGAAAGAGCAAACACAGCGCGGGACGGGGAACCAGATTTTGAGAGTCGTCTACAGTACTCCACCGCTTCCGCCGGTGCGCTCCTCGTCTCCACGGGCGGCGATGCCGTTCGGCGTGGATTCGTGGGCGTGGCCTGACTTGTGCATAGTAGTTCTAGGGTGTTTATAGCCTATGTGCTTGCTGTTGTCGTCATGGCTTTCCCCTTTCTCTTCGGCTGGGTCGCCGCAGCTCGCAGCGACGCGGGAGTCGGTTCTTCTTCGTTCTGCAGGTTGAATCCATGGCGGATTTCATTTGGGGAAGGAGAAGAACAAGGCTGCATCAATAAATTCGTCTGCCTTATCTGCTGCTCGGGTGACTCGAAGGAGGAGGGGGATCGTTTTCCTCTGCTTCACCGCGGTGGTGAGGAGAGGAGGATGAGTCGATGTGCTTCTTCAACCTTGCTCGAGTGGTTCTTGCTGCATCTTCGAGCTCATCAAGCGGAGGTGAAGATCATCGTCGCCAGTCAAGGCCAAGAGGGTGGCCAATCTGCAACTACCTCCAAGTCGGAGGCCATTAGCATTCGACGCCGGAGCTCGGCTACGTGTGTCCACCAAGTGGTTCGTCCCCGGTGGCCGTGCGTGTGCCGGCGTCAAGAATGCCACGTCGGAAGGGAGAGTTCGAGTGCTTCAGTGGGCTCCGATTTCGGCGCATCGCGCGCCTGGAGATCGCCGGCGTTCTGTCGTGGAGATGCCCATGGACCTGATTGCGTTCCTCTTTTTTTTGTCCAGGGTGTTTTTTGTAAAAGCTAGGGTCTTATCTTCGAATTGTCGGTCTTTTAGGGCAAGGGGCCCTAGTGTAAATTGTACCCACCACGTTTGCTTATGCAGCTAGGGGTCTTGTGCCCTGACCTTTGTACAAAACAACACAACGCGGGACGGAAGTGGGTAAAAAAACCATTCTAAGAGCATCTCCAGTCGCGCCCTTTGATAGGCGTCCGGATCGGCGCCCAGGGCTACCCTTTGGGGCTCGTTCGGACGGCGTCACGCCCACGGGGCCGTCCAGTTCCCACTCGGCGCCCCAAACAAAACCCCATAGGGCTGCGGACCCGTCCTGTCAGCGAGGAAGAGACTCGTCGCCTCGGGAGCCGCGCGTTTTAACGCCTCGACGAGACGGCACGCTGCGGCGGAGCAGTCCAATCGCTCACGCGACGAAGTAATGGCGCTGCCGCCGCCTCGTCATGTGTCGAGACATCGTAGTAGTTTTCATAGACGGGGGTGCCATGAGACTACGGTAGAGACGTGGGATAACGGGATAGCGTAGTAACACAGAACACGGGATTTTACCCAGGTTCGGTACGTCGCGACAGTACGGCGTACCTACTCCTGCACTTCTCACTAATTGGGACTAAAGCCCGTTTATCAGGGTTACAATGTGAGGGTGTAGATCTAGCTTCTCGGCGAGGATGAGCTTCTCGGCGAGTTGCGTAGAGCTTGAACTTGTGTCTAACTTAACTTGTTTAATCTAGCTCCCGTCCGTCTTTATATAATAGCCGGATTAGGGCTTACAGAATAAGAAACCTAGAAGACTACGTTTAACTTGTAACTTGGAAAGCAAGGAATCCGTCTTCTCCTCCAAGCCAGATCACGCGGGCCGTGATACGGGTTCTTCTAGAATCCAGCTTCTGCGCGTCGGACTACTGGGCCGCCCAATGGACCTAAGCCCATTACCATGTAGGCCACCCTGGTAGTCCGGCTCTTTGTCTACCATCTTCTATACCCCTATTCAGTATATATCCGACAGTAGCCCCCAGGAAGGATCAAAACTCTGATTCTCCGTCTTTCGCCAAATACATTTTGTCCGGGAAATCTTGATTCAGCAGTCTTGATTCTTTCTACTTTCCTTTTGAAGGAGATGGTAACATAAAACTCGGAACTATGAAAATCCGGCTTTTCTTCTCGCGATCCTTCGCGGAAAAGGAACTCATAACGTCAGCGTCTTAAACATGCTGACGCAAGCGCCGCTTGGTTCCACGCGGGAAACCCCTCAGCGTATCTCTGACAGATTCTCACGGGAAACGAGGAGATAGCCATCATTCCCCTGCCGTTTTATTTCCCGTAGTTTCTAGCGATCGACACGCGTCGAGCATCCAACGGTCGAAAGAGCCGTTGGCACGTATCTAAACGGGTTTCCGGCTATAAATAGCCATCATCGTCCTTACCAGAAACTTTCCTCACTCCCTCACTGCCCACGCCATTGACGCGAACGCGAGCTCGAGAGCAAGTTCCTTGTCCCAGCGCACGCATCCCTCGCACGCCCGAACGCAAAGCGCCACCAAAAGATGGCCTCCTCGCCGTCGTCACCGACCCGCGCCGCCATCGACGAGCTCGTCAGCGATCTGGATCCGCAGCCGGGATCGCAGAAGCACACCGGCGGCGAGCCGGAGAAGACTACGGCCTCCGCGGCGGGCGGAGAAAACACTTCCGCCGCCGCGGACATTGCGGGATCGAGCTCCGCAACAACCCCACAGTTTGCACCCGAAACGGTGGAGGAAAAGATCGAGCTCCTCGGTGACGAACTTGCCGCCGCGGAGGCCGCCGCCGCCGCCACCGCCGGAGCGGACGAGGAAGCTGAATCTGCAGGCAACTGGATTGCCTGCAGTATTCCTCCGGCTCTCCTTCCAAACTTGGAAAAGGAGGGCCTGGTACTTAAGAAGAAATGGCGGCTTCCGGAGGAAGAGACCGAGCCAACGCCGCAGAACGGCGAAAGGGTACTTCTCACTTCCCACCTCTTGCGAGGTATGGGGCTTCCGCCTTCTTCTTTCTTCCTCCAAGTTCTTTCTCATTATAACATCCAGCCCCACAATCTTCCCCCCAATTCCATTCTATACATGGCCGGCTTTCAGGCCTTGTTTGAAGGCTACTTAGCGCTAGAACCTAGGTTAGACTTCTGGATGTACTGCTTTGGAGTTAAGCGGAACTCTTCGGAGGGCGTACTCCCAACTTGCGGGACCATATCCTTCACTCTTCGGAGATTCCGAGAGGATTGGTTCCCCAAGATCAAAACCTCAGAATCCGTCAAATTTTGGACGGGTTCTTTCTTCTATCATCCCGACGTGCCTTTTCCTAAAAAGGCCGTCGGGGTTCCACCTTTTGTGAATTCTGCCGCCGTTCCCCAGGACAACTGGGAACAGAAGCCATCCAAGTTCTGCCGCCAGATCTGTTAAGGATCAAGAGGCGCATCGCCAAGCTCACCTCCATGGTCCGCCTCTAACCGGCATGGACACGGTTCTATGCTGGCTGATTAGGCGGATCCAGCCACTAGCCAACCACAGCGGCCGTCTCCTGTGCGAATACACGGGAGTCAAGGATCCAATGCGGACATCCGCCAAAGATTGGCCCGCAAAGGAACTTAGGCGGCGCATCAATCAGTTGGTCGCATCGCGCGACCAATACACAGAGAGTCGGCCTATGTACACGGCCGAAAATCCGGTTCCCAAGGTAATTTTTCAGTCATTTGGGTACAGTTACAATTCTCGGATAATCTACCTTCTAATTCTGATTGGTTCTTCCGACAGCTTGCGGATCTTCCAGACTCGGAGTTAGCCTCCGAGGCCGAGCTGGATGCGCTGCGCACCGCCGCTACAGGTGGACGCAAGCGCAAGAAAATAACTTCCTCGGAAGAAATTATCGATCTTGACGGAATCCCCGTCGCCACTTCCAGGTTATTTTCTTCTGGATTTTTCTTTTATGGGAACTTTTTTCATCCATCTCTGGTGTTTTAACCTTTTCCGGGTTTTTATGTTTTTAGCCTGCCACCTTCCACCCTGAAGCCGAAGAAGCTGAAGAAACACAAGGTTTCTTCCAGCCGAGGCAGCCAACCTTCTCCCGCCGTCGCCCCGGACACGCCAAGCACAATGGCGGAAGAGCCTACTGCAACCCCCACCACCAAGCCCCCAGAGCCCATCCAGCCCATTGTGTCCGACACGGACACGAGGGAAAGGGCGGCTCCAGAGGTGGGAAAATTACCTCGGACTTTCGACGAGGAAATTCCCACCTTTGACAAGGATTTCAAAGCTATCAATGACGGCTTGGACGCAGCCGGGAATCTCTTCGCGGAATACGCGAAAGAGTTCAAAGAAAACTTGGCAGGTTTGCAGCGCATGAGCCAGGTATATAACTCTAGCCCCCAAGCATTAATTAAAATGCGTGCTTTTTGCTTTGATGCTTTTTGTACTCATTCTTCTCCTTGCTATGTTTCAGCAAACCTCCGAAGCCATCAACAGGGAAGTTTTCAAGAAGATTACCATCAAGAATAAAGAAGTTAGAAGTCTTCTCTCTATTCTTGAAGAAAGGGAAGCAGAGCTGGAATCAGCTAAGCTCGCACTATCGGAAACACAAGGTAAACATTTTCCTTCTGAAATTTCCGATTCAATTATTTTCCTAAGTTTTTTCCGAGGAACTGGCTAACTCGGATTTTTCCCTTGCTTTTCAGCTGCATTAGCTCAGGCTAAACAAGCAGCAGAAGATTCTGGCAATGCCGAAATTCTCCGCAAGGAGAATGTTGAGCTTCACAAGAACCTTGTGAAAGCACAACAAGACTTGGAAGCCAGTAATCTGGCCCTTGGAGTTTCTAATTCCAAGGCTTCCGAGCAGGCGGAGAAGGACAAATCCATCATTCAGGATTTGACCGACGCTCTAAACCTTCGCCTGGAGGAAGTTTCCGAGATCGACAAGCTCATCGGTAAATTTCTGACTCATTTATCATCTTTCCATGTTTTACTTTTCTCGGTTTTTCCGTCTAACCCTTTTGGGTGTGTTATTGGAAAAACCAGGAGATACCCCAGATGGCACTCGGGTTGCAGGCATCCGAGCTTTCGGGGAGACATGGACTTTGATGAAGGCTGCTGCAACGCAGCTGGTAGACAAGTTTCTTCCCAAAAAATCTGGGGAGTGCTCGGAGGTTGAAAAACTTCCGGGTGCCATCATGGAGGTGGCGGAGTCTAAGGAATCTCTCCTTCGCTCCGCCGCACGGGGTGGTGCGCGCATGGCTCTTGGCCTTATGCGCATGCACTACCCTAGTGCTAAATCCTGGCGCGTGGCGTCCGGTGTCCCTCAAGGATACACGGATATGCAGCGAAACACCATCTTTGGTGAAGTCAAGGGCCACGCCACCCAGATTGCCTCCATGGTAAATATCTCCGTCAACTATCCAGAAGCGGAGATCCCTTCAATCCCCGAAGACGAAAGCAGCGAGGAGGAGTCAGATGCTTGAAGGGTTACCTGGAACCTGGATAGAAAAAATAGACAATATGAGCATTACTGTTCTTTTAATGTAATCCAAAATGTAATGCTTCTTTTGTATGAATGAAACTTCCGTCTGTTGCAGTTTAAATTATGAAATTCTTTGCAAGTTTTTTGGGTTTTATCATTCCTTTATCTTCTAAGTTCTCTGGTGTGTATGTTTTAACTGTCCTTAGTGTTTGAAATGGCTCAAATAGCAATATGAATCTTCATGCCGAGTAACTGGGGACGAACCAAGCAGTTTTTGAAACTCGGAAACATGGACCATGCTAAAGGCATTTTTACTAACTAGTTCCAGTAACCCAACACGCACACAATCAGATAAGACTTAGAGAAAACAAGGAAAGTTTTAAGTGAAACTTGGGCACACAGGCAATTCAAGTTTCCCTTAGCCGTTAGCAGGCTGAAAAATCATTCAGTTTTGTAACACCGAGTACGCAAGCACAATTCGGGTTAACGTTGAGCAATTTGTAAGATCATTGGGAAATAGATGAGGCGGAAACACTTTACACTTATAAAGAATATGGATGACAGCATTCCAACAACTTTATTTCATGATCTCAAAAGATGTTTACATAGAATTGAACTAAGTACGGAAAGGTACATAACTTTCTAGACGTTCCCAGGCTTCCGCAATCCACTTGACTTTGTCGAATTTTTTCAGCAGCTTGTAGAGTGGTAAGGTTTTAGCCCCCAGCCAACTGATAAATCTGCTGACGGCTGCAGCGGAAACCGTCAATCTTTGGACATCTTTTACACATGTAGGTTTTGAGATGTTCAAGATTGCCTTGATCTTTTCCGGGTTAACTTCTATTCCTCTGTGGGAAACAATGAAACCCAGAAGTTTTCCTGAGGGAACCCCGAATACGCACTTAGATGGATTCAACTTCCTCTTGTAAGTGCGCAAGTTTTCGAAAGTTTCTCGCAAATCCTCAAGAAGTGTATCTTTTTCCTTGGTTACGACAGCGATATCGTCCACGTAAACATGAACGTTTCTGCCAATTTGACTATGCAAACAGCGTTGCATGCAACGCTGGTAGGTTGCACCTGCGTTCTTCAGGCCAAAAGGCATGGTTATGTAATAATACGTCCCATACGGGGTTATAAAAGAAGTCTTGATTTGATCTTCCTTTTTCATGCGTATTTGGTGGTACCCGGAGTGTGCATCCAAAAAGCATAAAAGCTCGGAGCCTGCAGTGGCATCTATTATTTGATCGATTCATGGTAACGCGAACCTATCTTTCGGACACAACTTGTTCAATCCTGTGTAATCTATACACATTCTAAGAGCAGTGGTGTCTTTCTTCGGTACTAGGACCGGATTTGCGGACCAATCAGTATGGATTACTTCCTTGATGAAATCCGCTGCTAAAAGCCGGATAATTTCCTTGCCAATAGCCTTCCGTCTTCTTCCGTCAAAACGACGGAGACCTTGTTTGACGGGTTTTGATCCGGGAATAACCTTGAGTTGGTGCTCAGCAAGTTCCCTGGGTACGCCTGGCATGTCAGCTGGACACCAGGCAAAAATATCCCAGTTCTCACGGAGGAACTTGATGAGCTCGCCTTCCTATTTGTCGGTCATCCCAGTCCCTACGACGACAAATTTTGTCGGATCTTTGGGATCTAGGATTACCTGTCTTGTATTCTCGGACGCCTTGAAACTATCTGTTGGCTTCCGAGTTTCTTTTCCTGCCGGCATTTCTTTCGGCGATACCTCCTTGGCTAATTCCTTCAGTTCTTCCTTTGCTATAACTCTCTGAGCGCAAAGGGCGTTTTCTTTCTCCAACTCATTTGCCAGCTTGAAATCACCGGCTATGGTGATTACTCCTCCTTTGGGTCCTGGCATTTTCAGCTTGTTATAGATATAACAGGATCTTGCCATGAATTTGGCGAAAGCTGGACGTCCGAGTATTGCGTGATACACGCTTTCGAACGACACTACTTCGAAGGATACTTTTTCCTGCCGGAAGTGATCTTTATCTCCGAAGGTGACATCTAGGGAAATTTCTCCTAGGGATCGTGCTTGCCTGCCAGGAACAATGCCATGGAAGTGTATATTGCTGTAGTTGAGCTGGGACTCGGAGATCTTCAAGTGCTTCAGTGTATCCAGGTACATTATATTAATGCTGGATCCTCCGTCCATCAGCACTCTTCTTAGCCTAGTGTTTTGAACAATAGGGCTGACAACAAGAGCTTGTGTGCCGGGTTCAGGGATATTTCCGGGATGATCAGACTGATCCCAGATTATCGGTGTGTTGGAGTACTTCAAGAATTTCGGGGTTGCCGGAACAACCGCGTTTATTTCTCGAAGTGTTCTTTTGGCCACCTTTGCTGACGGGGTTGCTAAGAAAGTTAACATTGCTTCTCCGTCAACTCTCGGAAATTTGGGTTCGCCCTTTCGCTATTGTTCCTGGATTTTGTCATCAGTGTCCGATTCACTGTCTTCTTTTTCAGCTTCTGGCTTTTGTTTGGCAGGTTTCCTTTTGGAACCCTTCCCTTTATTTCCGGATCCTGCATTGCCTTTCATATGCTTGTTTAGCCGGCATTGCGCGTTTGTGTGGGTTGGTTTCCCAAATTGCGAGTGGTGGACGCAGGGTTCCGACTTAATTATCTCCCATTCTTCGGGAGTGTAATTGATTGGATCTGGACTGCGGCCTTTCCACTTATTCACCTTTTCTCCTCCAAAGGCTATGTTGACCTCCTTGGGCTTTGTCGTTGACTCTGGAGTTCCTTTTTTGTCAGAACGAGGGGTTTTCTTGGCGAGTATTAGTGACTCAATATTGCCTCCTCTTGCTCTGATATCATCTTCGGCTGCAGCATGCTCATTAGCGGTTGTAAGCATAGATCCGAGATCTTTGTGCTGTTTAGAACCAACCATGAACGGTACGAGTCCGGGTTTTAGGCCATTGACGAAAGCATGCATTGCTTGCACGTCAGTTACTCCAGAGCAACTATTCTTCATTGCAGTCCATCTGGAGATGAAATCCACGTATGGTTCGTCCTCAAATTGGGTGCAACGGTTCAGCTGGTTGATGCTATTTGGGCGTTTGTATGTTCCCCGAAAATGCTGAGTGAATACTCTAGCCATATCCTCCCAGCTGTCGACAGTTCTTGATGGTAAACCATTAATCCAATCTCTGGCTCCATCTAGCAACATTAGGGGAAGAAACTTGACAGCTTCCAGGTCTGTCCCATTGTTGATTTGGACGGCTGTATAATAATCTGAGAGCCAGGTATCCGGGTTTGTACTGCCGGTATATTTTTGGTAAGTTGGACCAACTTTGGCGAAGCCAGAATGTAGGGTTATCCTTCGGATCCTGTCAGTAATACACTTAGGACCAAAGAATAGATCATCCTTTTCTGCTCTATCAATGTGTGCAGAATATCTCCCGGCTGAATGGACAAAAGGGGATCTGCTCCTTTCTTTTCCATTGTTGCGCGGACGCGCTTTTCCGAGGTTATCTCTATCTCTTCCGTGTTCACGTCCTTTAGGCGGAGTTCTGCTTCTATGCCTTTCCTTATCCTTAGGAGGTGTCCGGGATCTTTCACGTCTATGAGGTATATCATATCTTCCAGCTTTTTCAGCTGGGTTTCTCGGAGGTGGCATTATTTTGCCGTCATTCCGGTGTTTGTCTTCCCGATCGTGTGGTTTATATCCATCTTTCGGGAGATGAGGTCCGATTCTAGACGTTGCGTCCCGGTTGTCTGGGTTTTTCCTGTCTTTTCTCGGATCCTCTTTTTTATCCGAATCTCCGGGTTCTTCCGGTCCAGGTGCTCCAGCAACGCAAGTAGCTGTTTTGCAGAGGGCGGAATTATCATGCAGCCTCCCTGATCGTTCTTGGCCTCGCTGTTGCTGCTGTAATGCTTTTCCTAGGAAAGCATACACCCCTTGGAGTTTTTCCCCGTTAGAGTACAGATCGTTGTTTAGGATGGCGAATGCTGCTTCCGCGTTTTCCGCTGCGGTTTTGTATATTGGTTCGCCCTTGGCATCTTTGCCGTTTAACTGCTTTTGCCAAGATGGGTTATAAAACCTTTCTTTTGGCGGCAGTTCTTCCGGTTTTGCGATTCTGGGTAACCTAGTAGGTTTTAACGCGGATCTATGCTTTCTCTCGTACTCCTCTATTTCTTCCTTCATGACTTTGATGTCATTATGGGTTTGTTGGAGATGTTGCCGAGATCTAAGTAGATGTTGCTGTTGCCGTTGGAAAGCTTGTCTCCTGGCTTCCAGCATCTCAGGGGGTTCGTCTGGTCCCACTGGTGTTTGTAATAGCTCTTGCTCTTCCTGTTCCGTCATTGACGGAGCAGTGATTTCCTTAGATTTCTTTTCCGCTGGCTTTGCGCCGCTAACATCTCCTACTTCCAGGTTTTCATCAGCGAGATCGGCTGATTTTTTATTCCGGAGTTTCTTTTGGAGTTTTTTAGAAGCACGGTGCTTTTTCTTGGAAGAGGGAGGTTTTTTGACAGGCTCATCTTCTGTCATCTCCTTAACATTGGGGAATATCGGAGAAGTTTCTCCGTCTTCTCTCTCTTCCACCGGCGGAGGGGTTTTAGGGCTTTCCTGGCTGTCGGCACCCGTTGTATCAGCTGGTTTTGGCATTAGCACTTCGTGGAATCCCTCTTGAAAGGACTTAACCTTTCTTACGAAGGCATCCCCGTCTTCGTCTTCGGAGTCGAAGTTATCCGATCCGGTTTCCGACTCCAACCTCGCCTCAATGGCGGCAAGCACGGACTCTGCTTCCGAGTTCATCGTCTGATTGACGGATGTCGGATCTTCCGCCTCTGTGACGGGTGTTTCTTCTTCCGTCTCTATGACGGGTAGGTTGTTATCTGCCTCTTGCACGGGATTTCCGTCATCCGTGTTTTCAGCGATTTCGGATTGCACCATGCCGATAAAGTGTGTATCACTTTTTTGTCGGCGATCTGAGCAGAATCCGGCATCATAGTCGTCTTCGACTGGGTATAGGGCGGGTGGGATAAACTTGCTTCCACCGCAAAACCCCATTGCCTCTGCAGTTAGTCCGATAAAGATGTTAGCAGATCCGATCGGTAACACGCAGGCACTTACCAGGTGGTTTTGCGCCGGTATATAGGATCCGTTGTCGAGGAAGCGGCCGACGTCGTCGTCGAACTCCAAGCTTCCGACAGTGATCGATCTTCCAATTCCGCCAAGTATCCCAGATCGGAATTTCACGTCTGACGTCGTTTGCCCCACGGTGGGCGCCAACTGTCGAGACATCGTAGTAGTTTTCATAAACGGGGGTGCCATGAGACTACGGTAGAGACGTGGGGTAACGGGATAGCGTAGTAACACAGAACACGGGATTTTACCCAGGTTCGGTACGTCGCGACAGTACGGCGTACCTACTCCTGCACTTCTCACTAATTGGGACTAAAGCCCGTTTATCAGGGTTACAATGTGAGGGTGTAGATCTAGCTTGTCGGCGAGGATGAGCTTCTCGGCGAGTTGCGTAGAGCTTGAACTTGTGTCTAACTTAACTTGTTTAATCTAGCTCCCGTCCGTCTTTATATAATAGCCGGATTAGGGCTTACAGAATAAGAAACCTAGAAGACTACGTTTAACTTGTAACTTGGAAAGCAAGGAATCCGTCTTCTCCTCCAAGCCAGATCACGCGGGCCGTGATACGGGTTCTTCTAGAATCCAGCTTCTGCGCGTCGGACTACTGGGCCGCCCAATGGACCTAAGCCCATTACCATGTAGGCCACCCTGGTAGTCCGGCTCTTTGTCTACCATCTTCTATACCCCTATTCAGTATATATCCGACATCATGCCCGTCCCGGCTACAAAACCCGGCCCCGTCGCCATCCCCCCCGCCGCCGCCTTCTCCTCGCCTCCTCCTCGCCATTGTTAACCGTAACTACCTCGTCGGCGCGGCTGCCAACGGGTTCGGCCGCCGAACCCTGCACCTCTGGGAGGCGCGGCTGCTCTACGAGGCCAACTGCCACTCACCACCGGGGATGAGCGCGCCAAGGAACTGGCGGCTCAGCGCAGGCGGCGTGCCTGTGCCTCCGCCGCCCACCGGGCCCGAGCGCGTCGCCAAGATCGAGGAGATCCGAGCGCGGATGTTGCCGGCGATGCGCAACCAGCCTCAGTGGCATCTCGCCAACGAGGCTGCCTGGACGGCGTTCTTCTAGGATCGCTTCAAGGCGGAACTCGCCGACGTCCCCACCCACGGCCCCCTTTCGAGCCGCAACAACATCGCCGACCACCGCATAGGGTGGAGCAACCTCGGGCGCACTCTCGCCCGGGTCCTCGCCCACCTCGAGCGCCAGGTGAGGCGGGGAAGGAACCGCCGCAACACGGCCGCACCTGCTCCCGCTCCCATCCCTCTCGCCGTCCTGAAGGAGGAGGCAGAGGAAGCGCCGCGTTGCCGGCAGACTCGCAGCCAGACCCTAGTCATCAGGGAAGGACGGGCTCCTCCATAGGCGTCGGGCGACGTCATCCTCCTCTCAGACATCGAAGACTCCTGCCCCCCACCGCCAATGTACATAGGCGACCCAGGGCAAGGCAGCATCAGCACCGCCCCAAAGGCGGAGTCGCCGAGGGACTCCGATGACGACGACGGCGGCAACTACACGATGATGTACAAGGAACTAGGCATTTAGTAGCCTTTTTATTCTAAATCCTATGTAAAAATCGCCTATATTCGGCCCACTACCATTGAAATCTAGTCGTTTGCCAAATTTTCGCACATTTTTTTGTCAAGTTTCGCCTACTTGGGCGGCGGCACCGGTGGGCGAGAGCGGTGGTGCCGTGAGGAAGAGGAAGCAGACGTGGCGGCGTGGGCCAGTTTTTTGTCGTCTTGTGTCGCTGGCAGGACGGGCCCGCGGCGCGAAACGACCCGTCTGGCGCCCCCACGAGAGCCCCTGGGAGGCGGGGTTGGACTGGGTTTGCCGGACGGGAAGGCCCAATAGGGGGCGCGAGTGGGCGCGCTTGGGGCCCATCTGGACGGGAAGGCGCTTGGGGACGGCCTTTGGGGGGCGCGACTGGAGATGCTCACACCCCCCACCCCCACGCATCCACGGGTATAGGCCGAGTTTACCTCAAACGTGGACCAAATGCAGAAGTGTCCCTCCTGGCCCGCCCGTCAGACAGATACGAGTCATTGTCTCAAAGCCTTGCCACCGCCCCCTTCGCTCTCAACCCTCGCCGCCTCTGCCACGGGAGCCACCGGCCATCGGTAGCCGGAGATGACGAAGCGGAAGAGCACCGCCGCGCCCAATCCAACCCCGATGACATCACCCAAGCCGAAGTCGAAGAAGCGCTAGTGCCGGCGGGTGAAGTGGAATATGTCCTTGAAGGAGCAAGAGACCGCCGCCGCCGCAACCCTGCTCCTCGCCTAGCGGCTGGCCAGCGGCAGCGCCAACACCGCTCCCATGGGAGTCATCATGAAGCAGGGGTAGACCTACAGCGTCATCATCCCAACGTCCCTCCGTCCCTGCGTGCAGATGTTGGTGCCTTCGTCGGGCTCGGTTGCTTCTGCGGCCAGGCCGCCGCGCTCGGGGTCGCCTGTGCTATCAGCGGCCACTCCGCCGTGCGTATTCCCGACAGTGCCCCAGATTGGGCCGACTATGTCACGTCTTGGGTTCTCATCGGCGAACACGTCGCTGGAGATCACGTCCCAGCCCTTTCCGACCGCACCACCGCACATCGACCTCAACGTGACCCCTGGGACCGACGACGTTCCGCTGCTCCACAGAAAGGCGCTGCGGCCGGTGCCTGTGGGAAACAAGCGCAAAGGACGGCAACTGTTCAAGGATATGCCCACCATGGCCGATCATGGTATCCACCTGCAGGGCATAGGCATCGAAGATTGCGAGACCCAGCCGGACACCCAATATGGAGCCATTTCCAGGATTTTCAGATCATTCTGATCTTTCAGGATTTTATACGATTTTTTAGGTGGACAGCAGAAATCTGTTTCCTGCGCAGAAATCCGAAAACCAACTCTAACTCTCGTCAGAAACCTTACATGGCACTACTAAAACATGAAAAGAAAGATACAAATGAGTTGTTACAGAAGTATACAACCCACTGACTCAAAGAAAACAACGAAAAACAAATCAAAAAATAAAACCATGGGTTATCTCCCAAGAAGTGATTTTCTTTAACGCATTTTAGTTAGGGCCAGAAAATTGAAATCAAGTATTTTCAAGCGAATAAGCATCAAATTGTAACATGTTCGAATAACGGAATCAAAACGCAATTTCATTCTCTTTGTAGGAAAGTGTTCCATACCATTCTTGAGTGGGAACTGAAATTTAATATTCCCCTCTTTCATATCAATAACAGAACCAACAGTTCTAAGAAAAGGTCTTCCCAAAACAATTGGACAAAAAACATTGCATTCAATATCATTCACTTTCATTTTAATAATAGGTTCCCAACCATCATCTATCTTCCTATGGATAGAGGCTTCACATCTTAATGCATCCTCTCTAATTTGGATGAGAGTATTTGTAATATATTTTGTGAAAGCCATATTCATAGCACTAGCATTAGGACAACTAGCAAGCTTTTGTAAGAACTTAATCACTTCAGTTATGTTGCAATCATCAAAGTCAAGATAATTTTTATCAAAGACAATGGTACCATTGTCTCCCATATTCTAAAAATTTCATCACTTTTATCAAGAACAATTTTTAGCAGTTTCAGGCAATTTTGCAATTTTACTAGCAGAAGTGGAAGTGTTTCCAACACCAATTACTTTACCATTGACAGTAGAAGGTTTTCTAGCATGAGAAGCTTCAGTTTTACTAGTGGTGGTAATGGTGCAAACATTAGCTATATTATTCTTTCTAGCTATTTCATCTGCTCTTTCCCATCTAGCATGCAATTCAGCTAACATTCTAACATTGTCATCAATTCGAATTTGGATATAATTCAAAGTTTTACTTCTTTTAACATGATGAGGTATAACTTTTAGTTTCATAAAATCAACATCAAGAGCAAGGCCGAGGAGAACCGGATCATGATGACTGATTTGAACTCCATGGAACCGGTGCAAAAGGAGTGGATGATCTAGAGGCAAAAGGAGTTTCGGGACCGCGCGTCGTGATCTTCTATTCCCTCTTTGTTGACATGTTTAAACTGGACCACTTCGAAATATTTGTAATTTAAACATGCATATGTGTATTTGAAATCTCCATATGTTTTATTGCTTTGTAATACTTTATTTGCTGTTTATATTCATCGTATATGGATCAAAAAAAGTATAAAGAGAAAAATTGGAAAAAAAAACCACATAATCGGGGTGGGGGGCGTTGGGATGGTTTGGTCCCAAGTCGGGGGTCCGGCCCAGCTCCCGTCCGTGGACCACGCTAAACGAACCAAAATATGCGATTTGAGGGAAGGGGGAGGGGGGTTGGCCGTTGGGTATGCCCTAAGATCATCTCCACCGGCACCCCCAAACGCTTAATGGGGGTCCGGGCCAAAAAAAAACGCCGCAGCAGCACCCCCAAAGGTGTCCACTCGCCAAGTTTCTGTCCGGGGCCCACAGCCCACCCGCCAAACTTGGGAGCCTGCTTAGGGGCGCCGGACTTTGTCCGGTCACCCCACCCGACAGACGGCCCCGCACACCAGAGACACAAACCGCCCCCAGGCAGTTCAAAGGCGCCATGGCAGGAGGCCAGTGAGGCCGCGTTAATGGCGACGACGGGACGTGATTGCGCGCGAGGCCGCCAATTACTCCGATGGGACGCAACTGCCCGCCAGACGACGTGTACTCCGACGGGACGCTCGACTGGCCGCCAGGCGACATGTACTCCGGCGGGACGCGTGCTCCGGTGCGTCCGCGCCCGCTTCCCGTCCACCCGCCGCTTCCCGCGCCATCGTTTCCCGCCCATAGAACCGGCTATAAAAGGCATCGAGCCTTCGCCGCATTTGGCACTCGCCATTGCCACTCGCTTCTCTACGCTCCACCCGAGACCATGCCGCGTCGTCTCCATACTGTCTGGGTGACGTTCACCCAATAGGCGGCGCGCCGTGGCCTGAACCCATCGCCACAGAACGGCGGCAGCGACAGTGAAGGCGAGTTCCATTGGCAGGAGCAGCCGGTGGAGCCAATGGAGCCGGAGCTGCCGCTGCAGGAGGAGGAGGCAGTGCAGCAGCAGCCCGAGCCAGTGGAGGAGGCCTAGACCGAGCAGCCGGAGGAGGCGGAGACCGAGCAACAGCGTCCTCCGCTTTTGCCCGACAAGGTCGTGGCCTACAACTCGTCCGCCACATGGCGCAACGAGGAGCCGGCATTCCGCCGGGTCCGCGTTGGCTTGGAGGAGGCGGAGGCAGCGGGCGAGGCTGCCGCTATTGGGGCATCCCTGGTGACCGCCTAGAGGGAGGACTATGTTCGCGCCCTCGTAGACGCCGAGCGTCAGGTGTGTGAGCAGCTCAACGCCAGCAGGGACGACAAGGAGGACGACGAGGAGGAGGAGGACGTTTAGGATAGTTTTAGGCTAGTTTTAATTTCCCGCTGCAGTTTAAATTCAAATGTAACTGTTGAATGAAAGTTTGTGTGTACCCCCACAAGGTGTTTGTGTCTACGCTCATTAGATAGCCGGTCCAAATTGGAGGGCGCCGTTGCAGAACCGGTCCACCAAATAAGCGGACACAGGTCCAACACCTACAAAGGGGCCCAATTGAGCGTGTCGGACACGAAAATAATGGGTGCCCGATAATCTAACGAGGTTGGAGGGAACCAACACGGATGCACCGATCGAACGGATAGCTTAGCCAGATCGTCGGTCGACTGGTAGATTTCCTTTCCCGGCGCCGTACGTGCGGGCCTCCAATGGCCGGGTGACAACATGCGCGGGCGCACAATCCGTCTGCAGCGTCTCGATCGCCGGCCGTGCATGCGTCGTGTCACGGCACACACAGAGGATGCAACCTTTTTGCTACGACCTTTGTCTGCCTCCCTCCGTTGGCTCACCGGACACGCGCATTCACGAAAAGAGAAGGGAAGGAGCAAGTGAGCAACGACACTTGTCGACCGTCGCCACGGTCTGCCGCGGGGAGCTGACGGATGAAAACGACGGGTCCATATGCCGTTGCCGCAAGCGCATGTGTGTGTCATCGTCTTTTCTTTCTGACCGCGCCGAGGTACAGCCAACGCATGCAGGTGCTAGTAGTACGTATACGCGGTACACGTATATGCATGCCACCCGTACGGCCATACTGCACTCTCTTCTACTACTAGTAGGAGTAGTCGCTAGATCGATGGCTCCGCAATGGCAGATTTCCCTACGCATGCAAATTACGTACTCCAGCTGCTGACAAACGAACCGAGAAAACGCCCAACTGTTGGGCGCGTGACGCATCGGCATTGCCTGCTTTTCAGTTTTCTCGTTACAGTATCGCCCTCGAACTGACGGAAGACAGACAGACAAGTCGGGTGATGCATGCGAACCAGAAGGAGAAAAGCTTTCCCGTGTTCAGGTGTAAACCGCGCTCGCTTTGGAGCTGAAAAGCGAAGCTTTCGTATTTAGCTCTTCGGATTTTTTTTTCTTTTGAACAAAGAAAATCACCTAAAACAGTATGGTTAGACGAGATTCATTCAGCTCTAAATTTATGCCATATGCCATGACGTGGCGTGTGTGTGTGTGTGTGACTGCGCGCGCCATTGACTTTGGCTTCTCGCGTCAATCAAATTACTAGTATAAGAGCTGCGCTTCATTAAGGTCTGGACAGGACAGCCACCCAACGGATTAGTTACGGGTCAAAAACAAGATAAGGCGACAGTGATCACAAGGGAGTTCGCTACACCCTCGGCGTCATTCAGTTGAACTACTACTAATAATTTTTAGATATCGACCAAGCCAATGTACAAGTATAGATAATGCAGCTTCCTACTACTAAACTAGCATTGTACACCAGTCCAACGTATGCCCGAAACTAAACTACACATACACCGTTCGTACTACGACCTAGGAATTTCGCGTACACCAACGAGCTCTTCCAATTTTAAATGGACTCGAAGAAGCGAAGCTACCCGGGGCCGGCCGGCCGTCTTCGACGTCTGTCTTGTCCGGTTCCCGAATTGTTAATCATCTCGCCGTACCCATTTTTGAATGTTCTTCTTCTTACTTCTTCTTTATTCAACTTTAATCATCATGTGGTACTGGTACCGGAAGAAGAAAATGTAGGTACTGGCAGAGCAGTGATCGATCCCGGACCTGTCATTTCGAGATACGCAAATATTAATTGTGCGCCGCGCGTTTGTGTCAAGCCCAAATCATCACACTGTAAATACACAGTGTGCATGGATGGTTCAGGTCCAGGGTGCTGACGAGAAAAACTGATGCGTCGACAGCGGACGGACTACTCACGCGGCCCAAAGTGGACAATTACTTGTTGCTACAAAAATCGAATCCCTCGTCACCCTCTCTGCTCATCTCGCGTCTTGTCAAACGATTTGTTTACGCTTGTCATGCTAGTAGTGGTATGCTAGCAAGCTACATATTGTTGTTTATTGTTGCACCAAGTGTGTGATTCGGCTTAGCAAATGCTACCGCTTGACACATGGAAGAAGAAGTAGTTGTCGATCTTTGGTGGCGAGGACAATTATTCTTTCACCAAGCAGACGTTGATTCCTGCCCAAAAAGAAAGGGGGGAAAATGGTATCTATCCATCCGTCTATTCTATCCCTTCCCACAAATGTTTTTAGACGGATAGGCTTGTTGCACGAGTATATATATCGTCACGAGGCAGAGCCATCACGCTGATGAATCGTGCTGCAAACTAGCTAGCGCAGCCTGCTGCTACTTGCTCCGGGCGGAAAACGATAGGAAAAGGGCTCCTGTCTCGCGGCAAACAGGATAACGCAAGCGCGCGGCGTCTATCGTATCATTGGAGATGGAGGAGAAGATGAACGGAGTGGAATAGCAAAGCAAAGCCACAGCTCTCGTGGGATTCCACTCACATTGCTTTCTCTCCCCCCACTTCCGGCCTCTTTCCTTTTCCTCAGATGCAGGCGATCCATTACGGCTGCTCGAGAAAAAGCCTATTTTTGCAGCACAGGAATTGTCCTGCGAAATTCGTACCGTTTCATGGGGGGAAATATGCCTACTCTCGTGCAAGATCAACTCGTGTTAACAAAGCTGATCCAGTGATCCACGGTCATTCCGATTGTTTTCACAAGGACAAGTGACCACAGACGCAATTACGACATCGTCCTAATTGATCTGATCTGATGCCGGTACCAACCACCGTCACATCAACTTAACATGCGTGCCTCCTTATCGCCAGGATGCCGGCCACCTATGCTCTTAACTGGTTCGTTAAGGGCAGCCACAGTGTGGCCAAAGCCAAATGTGCTACGTAGGCAATATTTGGCTTCGGCTCCGAATTTCTCAACCCACCACAGCGTGCAGCGATGCCAAATTCTTTGGTGGTAGGGTCCACAGAGAAGTAAATAACTCTATTCTCTTTCCCTTCCCCGGACGCTTCGCGGGAGTTCATCTCCAGGAAGAGATAGGCTAAAAAAAATCCCTTTTTCCACTTTAGATCCTGCCGGCGACGAGCGCGATGTCATGGCCCACGACGGCAGCACATCGTCAAGACCTGCTAGAAGCTTCGCAGGTACGGTCGTCTCGACGAGGCCGCCGCTCAGCACCGCTCGCCTGTCGCCACGGCCGAGATCGGCGGCGGCGGGACAGCGGAAACGGAAACGGCGAGCCGGCGGCACGGGCGGCTCATGCGACGGCGCGGCCTTGGGCGGCAGATCCTGTGCACGGTCACGCCCCAAGCTTGAGTACGAGGCGCGGGATTTGACTTCCGCACCTGTACGGCGCGCACCCTTGTTGGTGGATGTTGCGCGTGGTCGAGCTGGAATCTGGAGCACAAAGTGCATGAGTTGATCTCCACTAACGCGCAGCTCAATTACTAAGGTATATTTGATTTAGTTTTCTCGCTGGTGCGTGTATACATTACTGAGTGAATATCTGAACTTTTCAAGCAGTAGGTGCTCCCGTGCGTTCTATTTTATACCATGTATTTTTATTGAGACAGAAAATCTAAGCGATCTTATGATCGAATTCATGTCAGCATTAACAAACTTATGTAGGGAAATAATACAGATTCATTAGAAAGAAATAACATAACTTTGATTGATTAATAAGCACACCATCGAGGGCACTGGTAAAGTACAGAAGCAGTGAATGAAATCATAAATAATAGAGGAGAATTTAGAACTATGAAAAACTAATTCTCAACTTCATCGCCTCCAAACTTTTGCCAAATGTGCTCGATCAGATCAGCCTTGAGACGGCGATGTGTTGGACGATCTTGAATAGCATCGTCTGCCTTGAGTACCATATTAAATCCATGAATTGGCCCTTGTTCATATCCATCCAAAGGTATGGGATTGTCCCCTGCTTCATAGTCCCAATCATAACGGACCTCATAGTCGTCCCTCTCATCCTCGACGATCATATTATGCAATATAATGCAGGCATACATGATCTCAGCTAGTGTTTCTCTTTTCCACATGTGTCCTGGGTGTCGTAAAATAGCAAAGCGGGCTTGCAAAACACCAAAGGCACGCTCTACATCTTTCCTTGCTCCTTCTTGATGCCGTGCGAATTTTTTGTGCTTCTCTGTTTGAGGTAGGGGTACTGTTTTCACAAATGCTGCCCACTCTGGATAAATTCCGTCTACCAAGTAGTATCCCAGATTATACTCATTGCCATTCACCATAAATTGAACCTCTGGAACCCTGCCTTGCACTACTTGTGTAAACAAATTTGATTGGTTCAAGACATTGAGATCGTTATTGGATCCAGCAAACCCAAAATATGCATGCCATATCCATAGGTCATGTGAAGCAACAGCTTCGAGCATGACTATGGAGCTTCCTTTATCACCACGAGTGAATTGCCCCTTCCACGGAACTGGACAATTTTTCCATTGCCAATGCATGCAATCGAGACTACCCAACATTTCAGGAAACCCACGAGCCTCCCCTATATGAAGTAACCTTTGTATGTCTTCATTATTGGGCCTCCTTAGGTACCTCGGACCAAAATTCTCCATTACACCCTTGCAGAAATTGGCCAGGCACTCGAAAATTGTGGTTTGACCCATACGGATACTTTCATCAACAATATCAGCTGGTATACCATATGCCAACATGCGAATAGCAGCAGTGCATTTATGAATGGGAGAAAAGCCAACCTTGCCAAATGCATCACTCCTTTGACGGAAAGTTGGTGACCAATCACTTAGAGTTTGCACAATTCTTAGGAATAGATGCCGTCTCATACGAAACCTTCTACGAAACTGCTTACTATCATACACAGGATTGTCTGTGAAGTAGTCTGACATCAATCTTTCTTCAGCACCAGCACGATTTCTGTCAACTTGCCTGCGAGGGAGACTCCTGTGATGATTACCTTTATGTTGTTCTTCAACCTGAGCTCAAATTTGTTCTTCGATCTGAGCTTCAACTGGATCATTGACGAAGTCCCAAAAGAAACTATTGAGGGTAGCAAAAGGGATGAATCACCATGTTGGTCTGGCTGGCTAGGCTGAGAGTGAGGGTTTGAGTCTGTGGACATCCTTTGGAGTGGAAGATGTGTGCTGAAATATGGTGTATGCCTGGGTGGTGCATGCTGGATTGTCATTCTGCCTGTATTTATAAAGTAGTCCCAACAGCTAGTTTCCAACGGCTAGTTCTAACGGCTAGTTTTTTATTTAAAACATGCATTGACTATAACTTTAGTTCCTAGCCATGAGCATTAATAATGACTTTCATGGGATACTGTACAACATGGTCTCTTTTCATTCAAGCCTATGTTGCTATCAAACACAATTGCAATTATTATAGCAAAATAAACAATAAGTTGAACATACAATTTACCTAGAACAATAAGTTGCATAGAGCAATAAAAATTACACAATCTGAAGTACAGTTCACATAGAACATACATTTCACCTAGAAATTATCTAACTAGTTTAGGCCAAGATCCCTTGCTAAAAACTGCACCATTTGTTCATGTCTCATCTTCTGAGTGTCACTGTAATCTGAAGTGTCCTTAGAAATTAGATTAAGATACTTGTCAATCTTATCAAGCTTTGTCTTCTCTTTATCTGCCTCAACTTTTTCTTTCTCGGTTTCAGCTTGGATTAATGCAGCTGCTGCCATCTTTTCTGCAGCAATTGATTTCCTAAGTTGAAGCTCATTGAACTTTTCCACGTTTTCATTTGTCAAGTTTCCTGCAGAGCACTTGCCTTTACCTTTTGCTTTCCGCTTGGCTGCCTTCTGCCCTTGAGGTCGTTCAGTTTCTTCTTGTCCCTCCGTTTCTTTATTTGAAGAACTATATCCTCCTAGTGCATCCAACTTATTTCTCTTATTGATTTCCTCAAGAGAATGGAGCCTTTTCCATTTACCATGTCGTCTCACCATCTTCCACCAGTGCTCCAATGGGAAGGGCCTTTTTGTCTTGGTATCTCTTTTGTACTTCTCACGCACTTTTTCCATAAATTGTTCTTCTGATTGTCCACTAGCATATGTGTTCTTCAGTTCATTATATACTCCGTTGAACTTTGAAACCTTGGGTGTACACTTGTTCCAATGGTTTTTGCATTGCATAGGTGTTTTGTGCAGCTCTTTTGGTGCATATGTGTTGTACTCATCTGACACTTGGTTCCAAAAACGATCCGCCTTCTTTGAGTTTCCGTCGATTTCATCATTGGAATTGTGCAGCCAACAGCTTACGAGCCATTCATCCTCTTTCTTACTCCAATTCTTGCCTTTGCCTTTTCTTGAATTCTCATCTGGGCCTCTCTCACTCTCTTGTTCATTGTTAGCAGGGTCTTCTACATGATGTGCAGCAGACAATGGTGTGCCTGAACCACTCATTGGACTGTTCTCGCGATCTCGTGCACCGCTTCTTCCAGCAACCCCCAAAAAGGCCATGGAGCTAGCCGGCGACACAGGGCTGCTGTTGCTTCCACACCCTCCATACACTCCAGGTGAGTATTGACCCATATTGCCTTGGTAAAGACCACCCTGGAAGTTTGATGGTGTTGGTATGAGCTGCGGGCGGCTTGTTTGAGCTAGAAACTGATTGGGGTTGTGTGGGTGATATGGATGCAGGTTAGATGGTGGATAATTCATGAAAAAATGGGATGGATGGATGTTTGTGGGTTGTTGGCTGCTAGTATTTTGTGGATCAAACTGGGGGATTGAGGAGTTACGCGAGGGGGATGGATAGTTCATGGAAAACTGGGATGGATGAAAGTTTGGAGGCTGCTGACTGCTTGCATTTGGTGGATCCTGGGATGCGCTTGAGTTCATGACCATGTGCGTATAGCTCATGGAGGATGAGTGGTCCATCTTTGAACATATGAGTTTGGTCTGTATTCTGGTCTCTTTTCTGTTGGCATCCATGGCTATATAGGCCTTGTGAACAACGGTCATGTGTTTGATTTCTTTACTTTTTGAAATATATTAACCATGTACATGTGCCCTTCAACGGTTGTAAAAATTAATGAAGTTGTTGGCTGTTGAGTGTTGGCTGTTGAGTGTTGAGCGTGAAACGGCTGTAGACCTAGAGGGGTGGTAGTTGAATTCTGAAACGGGATCCCTGCTGGCAGTTGGACTAGATATAATTTTTTATTGTCCTGTAGCAATATGGCGTGGGAGCAAGTACTTGCGCCGGTTCCCAACTTTTTAGATTTGGCTACAGGGTCCACAGTGGAGGGAGACGGTGCCAAAAGCCAAATTTGTGATTTGGCACCCATATTTGGCACACACTGTGGCTGCCCTAATGCAATCAGGCGCGAGCAAGATGCTATTAGTGGCACCCTTAAAAATTTCACCAGACCCTATCTAGCAACAGAGTGTAGACTGGGCTACAGTAGTGTAGTACCAAGATTTTAATTATAGTTACAGGCGCAATAATACCTGCGTACTGGTCGTGTCAAACACACAGCAGATTGACCGGAGTAATCAAGGGGGCGAGGTTAAATGCAACAGTGCTCGTCCTCTCCATCCGCAGTTAAGCTCTCTGCAAAGGCGCGCTCGATCCGGAGTACTAACGACGGCTCTGCGCTCCGCCCGCCGGCGCCGGCCGTCGGATCCGGCAGCTGAAATGGCGCCTCGATCGACCAGTCCGTTGGATCTTGGATGGCCGGTCCCCCCCAGGCCGCGCGCATGACCTTGTCTTGCACCGCTTGAACGTTGCCGTTGGACCGGCACCCCCGGCCCGGCCGGCTCACCGCGACAATCTTCGGCCAGCGGCAGGAATTGATGAAGAGGTAATCTGCATGGCTCGTTTTGGAGACGTCATAACGCTAACGCCAGCTTTAATCCATCGACCACCTTTCTTCGCTCTTCTCTGGTGTAGCTGTGCCGTAATTCAATGCAAAAGTAGACATAACTGTGTCGCGATTAATTAAAGGCGTGGATTGTGGACAAACGTGGAAGATTTAAGCACAATCAAGACCAGGTGATGAATTCCTTGAAGATCCTAGTAAATGTTCCGGACACATTAATTTGACCAGAGTTTATCTCAGTCTTGGAGTGACTACTATTGAAATTTGACAAACAAAAAAAGTTTGTCAAAATATTTTGTTCATCGTTGATAAGAAAGTATTTGAGAATATGATTCAAAAGACGCCCATTACGGTTAACGTATACGGTGAAATCTTAAATTTTGGTACTCCCTCCCTTCCAAATTATAAGGCGCCCTTTAATTTCGCTGGTTAACGCCATCTAATTTTGACCATGATTTGTCTATATAAATAGTCCACATAAATAGTATACATATATATGAAATGAAAGAATTTTATAAGACGAGTTCAATGGTACCATTTATACATTTTCAATCCATATAAATTTTTATATATTTTTAGTCAAAGTTGACCATCAAAGACCGCCATAAAAATAGCGCGTCTTATATTTTGGGACGGAGTGAGTAGTTGTCAATTTACATCCTACCTCGCCGATCGATCGAGGGACCGTTTAGGTAGTATCATTTGGTTCCTTCCAACTAAAAATGTTGAGATGACAACAGAGCTCCACTAGATTCACTTACATGTAGTTTGTCAATAAGCTCGCCGCGGAGCTCGGAAGCAGTAACTCGAAAGTTTTTTTTTAATAAAGAATGTATATTAATATCGCGGAGATATAAATTACACCCAGACTCTGCAACAACGTAATAACCAGAGCCATTACGGATGCACACAGTCGAAATACAATAAGAAGAATAAATAAATAAAAAATGTCCCGCTACAGAGTTATAGTCCATGCAGCAGCCGCATAACCACCACCAAAACGACACCTGATGTCCAGTTCTTCAAAAACAATGTCTTCAAGAAGAACAGTGTCAGACACAACCAATTAAGACCAGATCTTGGGTTTTCACCCCGGAGGTGATCCTTACTTTCAAAACAATGTCTCCAACAAGACCACTGTCAGCCACAGCCAATTAAGCTCAGCCTTGAATTTTCACCCTGAAAGGTAGGATTTTGGACTTCACTTATGTTGTCGCTCCATCTTACGTACCGCTTCTCCAAATCATAAAACTCCAAGCCAATTCCTTATCGCCAGAAAGATTCGAACCACCTTCCAGTCCTCAGATCTCGCTTTTCATGTCACTCACCGCTAGCACCATGGAACGATAAAACGTATTCTTTGATAATAGCCAGCAGAGCTTCGAAGCGCTCCCTATGAAACCCAACAGGCAGAAACGCGTGCGCACGATCGAATACCATCCGATCCAGCAATCTCCAGGCATGATTCACTCTGTGGAGTTCGCCGGCGGAGCCTTCGAAAACACGACCATCCCGCCAGATCAATGGGGACCCGGTAGATCATCATCTCGCCGCGAATAAGAACCAAGGACCACCACCATTATTCTCAGGCCATGGCCCCCACGCCTCCGACCTTCGCCGGCGATTGTGCCGTGTCGGCGCTGCAGACACGGAGCACACGGCAGCCAGCGCAGAGAGCGCACGGATCTCGGCCCTAAGGGCCTAGATCGGCTCGATCTCGCCGCGCGCCGCCAACGTGCCCGCGCAATCCAACGTCGCCAACCTCCGCCACCACCTCGATGACCACCGCGAACGCCGCCGAGGTCCGGAAACCACCTCCCAGTCGCCCGCGCCCCACACGCAGGAACCTCCTCCGTCCGACATCTCTCGCCGCTACCCTTGGCAGCGGGCCCGCCGCCACCATGGCGGAGGCCAGCGGCAGCGGCGACGGGGGACTCCGGTCCTGTGCTCGCTGGCGGCGCGCCTAGGGTTCGCCCCCACGTCGCCTAGGACGCGACGCGAGGACGTCTCGGGTCTCGTTGGTGAAAGTTCATTAACTCGAAACTATATATATATAGAGAGAGAGAAATAAAAGAAATAGAAAGAAAAAAGGACAGCACGTTGATGGACAGATGCAATTCGACGGTACCCGTTCCGTTCGTCTCTAGTGTCAACATACACGAGTGAATCAAAAAGGAAAACTGGACAGAAGTCAATTTAAACCTCACCGAGAGCATAGGGCCCCGGCTCCGGTTGGGTGACCGTCGGATCGGAAAGGTACGCACGAGTTTCACTTGTCCGCACGCGTCACGATCGGCCGAAAACGACCGGGAGCCATCCCCGCTTAGCTAGAAGCCTAGAACCCTATTATTATTGGCACCGCGCGCCGGGCTTACTTACTCCGTGGAAAATAAAAATCATTGGTGGCGCGCGAGGGCGATCGATGCGCTTATCAGCCGCGATTAGCAGTGGAGAGGTAGCCCCGCACTTGTCCTGGCTTTCCCTTTCACCCCGTCGGGCTAGGCCCCAACGCACACCCTCTCTCATATAATTGGGCCGGGGATAGACGGATAGATAGATCGCAGCACGCGACGCAAGCGTCCAATTTTAGCTAGGGTACAATACAAAGCCTGGCTGGGGCTGGGGCAGACGGGAGGGGATGGAGAAGAAGAGATCCAGCCAGCAGCCGCAGCAGTGCGGGTGACCTCCGCGCGCACTATGCATCTTCATCGTTCCAGCCCCGCATGCAGGGAAGACGACGACGGCGGCTGACTGACTCGCCCCGAAGGAAGTGGCGCGCGCGTGGGCCCCCCGTCGCTCGTCAGCGCCCTCACCGGTTTATCCTAGTGGGTTGTATCATCCGTCCACGTCGCCTCACCCCCTCCCGGTCATAATTTCCTTCGCTCGTTTCTTCGCTTGGCTGTAATTAGATTAAGTCGCCGCCGGTGGCTGACAGTAAGTGAATCCTTAACCTAGGGAAACACCCGATAAAATTCATTGCACGATTTTAATAAGCTGATGATAAGCCTCGACGGAAGAACTACGATGTATACTTACTGAGGTTAATCAGGATGCTATGCATGCATGTGTTGCAGCTTTTACACGTGAAACGTGCGTGTATAAAGGGATTTGGTAACATGTTACTTTCTCTGGACATCATCTCCATTCAGCGTGTTTTAGTCAAGTACTACGTGGATTAAGGAGAACGCCGAATCACCTACACACCTAAACTCCTGTGCTCTCGTTATTTCAACATTCAAAGAATGAGTTCACCTGTTCAGGTATTAAAAAAAAACCTACTGGATGCTAGAGTGAACGATTTAGCTCCAATAGTGAAGTTTTCGAGAAAACATAAATATTTTTTCGTGCAAACAATAGTTCTACATGTCTTTTTGCACCGGTCACAACAAGGCAAATTATTTTTTAAGCTACTAGAACCCGTAAACACTACGGGACGTCGATCGTACGCCGACGGCCGGTGCGTACGGCGATGGGGACGGTCGGCGTATGGAGGTGAACGGGAACTAGGAGGGGTGGCCGTCGGCGTCTGGCCGGAAACCGTTGACCCCGGCCCCCTCCACTCCCTCTTGTATCTCATCCATCCCCCCCCCGCGTCCCCTCCATTGCTTCCGCCACCGCGCGCTTCCGCCGCCGTCGTCGGCCCCTCCCCTGCCCATACCCTCCCCGGCCACTCCCTTCCCCTGGCCCCGTCCCCCTCTGTCCATCGGCCGTCGCCACCACGCCCATCCCTCCTCCTCTGTGGCTGCGCCATCCCTGCGCACGTCGACCTCGCCTTGCCCTGCCCGCTAACCCCGCCGCCGCCGGTAGCCACCACCAGCGACCACCCTTGCGCCCGTCGACCTCGCCGCCCCCAGGCATCCTCCCTCGCGCCCACTGCCCGTGGCCACTGCCATCCCCACTCTCCTCCACCTGATTGAGGGAGAAGAAGTAATTTTTTAAATTTAATTAGTTTACTTATTTAGCTATTGCTTAGTTAAATTAGGTATAATTAGGGTCATATTAGTATTAGAGTTATTATTAGGGTTAGGATAGTAGTATTATTAGGTTTAGGTTAGAATTATTATTAGGTTTAGTCTTAGGCCCCGCTTGGAAACTCCTCTTTATTTTCCAGCCGGAACAAACCACCGCGTATTTCTCGGGTGCACAACGATACGGCCGGAAACGACGGGAAATATACGGACGTGGTATGCTCCGTTGTTATTTCCGGGGGAAACGGACCAAAATCGAGGAATGGAGGAAAGATAACCGACGAACCAAGTAGTAAAACTGGCAAAGCCACGAAATTAGCCAGCTCCGAGAAACACCAAGTAGTAGAATAAGGGTTAGGTTAATATTAGTGTTTTTTTGAATTTTGGTTAATAGTAGCGTTGGTATTACAGTTAGGTTAATTACGGGTCGGCGTCTGCGCGCGGGTCGGCCTAGCTGCGGCGCATAGGCCGACGGCAGCCCCGTCGGCGTCTGCGGAGCGGCTCGGCCCAGGGAAAGGCCACGTGGCCCATAGGCCAACGGCCTGCCAGTCGGCGTCGCGCGCGCGTACGCCAGCCTGTTACCGGGGTCTGTGGGGCCCACTGGAGGTATACGCCGACGGGGAAACATATTCGCCGACGAGGCAAGAGGCCGACGGGGCTACGTCGATGGCCACCGTCAGGCACTCTATACGCCGACGGGGAAGACGGTGACACCGACGGTAGCCCCCGTCGGCGTATGCCCTATGTCCCGTAGTGAAATAATGTTTAGACCTTTGTGTTTTTTTTCAAGAAACATCGAGTAGAATGTCGATTTATGTACAACGGAGAGTTTTCGCAAAAAAAACCCAGTCTGCCACATCACGGAATGACCAAAACGCTCGCCTTTGGCGACTTCGTGACCTAAAATTCACATTTCGCAACTTAGTGACCAAAACGCTCATTCGTATCAAGTTGGTGTACTAAATTGGAGTTTTTCTTTTTTTTTCTTTTTCATTTCACCTTAATGAGACCATCAACAACATTGCCATCAGTAAAACGCTCTTCGATGGGGGTGCAGGACTCAACGTCATCTCAGTGCCAACGTTCAAGAACCTGCAAGTGCCCTACGAGCGCTTGGCTCCCACGAGGATGTTCACCGGCGTCACCGACGGAACCACGGTTCCCCTGGGATTGGTGCGCCTCGTCGTCACGCTCGGCACTCGTCAGAACTACCGCACCAAGACCCTCGACTTCGACATGTCACACATCGCTCTGCCCTACAACGCCATCCTCGGCTACCCAATCCTCGCCAAGTTCATGGTTGTGACGCACCACGTGTATAACATCGTCAAGCTGCCTGGGCCCGTTGGGACCATCACCATCCACGATGAGGTGGAGGATGCGATGTGCTCCGTCGAGCAAGCCTACAAGGAGGTGGCAACCTCACACGCTGCCGCCGAAGATGATGTGGGACACCTCGACGAGGTCCCCAAGAAGCGACTGTTGTTCTCTCCAGATGTGGCAGCCACCCAGAAGACCTCCCCGGGCGCTAGGGGCTCGGGGGTTACCGCCGCTCTCTATGCGAGCGTGCCTCCCTACTAGGGGGCCCGATCACCATCTACTCGCTCCACGCACCTCCACAAAGCCGTGGATACATACCCACGAGAGGACCCCGTGACGCCACGGTAAAAATGACACCAAGAGCTCTCTCCGTGAGGGTCTCAGGGAGCTCTCACCAGGCTTGCCGAGTGGTCGCGAGAGCTTCTACCCACACAAGTGGGAGCCTTGTTTCGGCGGGGAAAACTTTTGTTACTCGAAGGCACCACAAGGCCACTACATTCTCGAGCTATGCATCTGAACTCGCGCGAGTATCAGCCCCATGACAATGGGAGTCCCATGTCCGCACGGTGATGTCAAATGCCTCTTGGGGGGGCCATAAGGTCTCGACATCCCAAGCGTTTTTGTAAGAAAACAATGCCTCACCCTAGCAGTAAAATTAATTGCTTTCTCAAGAAATTCTATCTCTTTTGCATGCTGGCATGCTTGCATCTATGCATCGAACACACTCATGAGCATTCATCTCAGCATGCATACCTTTCTCTCTCTAAGGGAGGCGCGCGAGTGACTATTTTTCACAAGAGCATCCCACAAGCGGGGGATGAAATGGTGTATGTGTATGGGTCACTACTGTACATAACACCTGGCCAAGTTCCTTGGCGCAGTTCTCCTCGCGAAATCCCCATGAAGGAACAGTTAAACATGCACTCCTCTAGAAAAGTCAAGTAGTTGCAGGTGATCACACTCCCTGAAAACAAGTGCGCAACTCGATGCAAGGAGCCCAGAGAGGTCCCCATGCAGATGGAACCTTCCTTTGACATATTCATCTTACCATGGTCCCATCCGCCCACCAAACAGAACACTACCACTCGGGTAGTCATTCAAGTAGTCATATTATTATAAAATAGGATCATGCATTATTTTGAGAATAGGTGGTAATACGATAGATTTTTTGCAAATAACTCGTTATGAAATACTACAAAGGATATGAGCAAGTGATGAACTTGCCTGAGTTAGAAATAATGACAATAATAATCCATGTCTTCGGGTTCGAGGGTCGCGTAGAGAAATCCCGAGATCTGAAAGATAGCAACGCAGTCCCGGTAAGGACTACAGAAAACACTGGCAAGATGATACATGCATAGTAATGAGATGCATCGTGAAATACCCTCGAAAATACCTCAACTTACAAGTGCAAGCCACACTTGATACGATAACTTATCCACACAGGTTTTACATGAATTGTTTCATTACTTGTGGTGATGTGGTTATTACTTCTTTTAGACTTACATGTGTTTCACTTTTACTTAACAAACAATTTTTATCATGTTTAGGTAGAAGTGTTTATTACTTGGTTAGGTAACAAGACAATAACACATGGAAATCAACTATTGAAAAGATAACAGACACATTTTATTTTATGTTCAAAAGTGTAGAGCTAATGACACAGAGTTTAATTGAAAATGAAGAACTAATAAAACTAACTCTATCATCACATGAATTTATCATGACTAGTTATGATAGGTTTAATAGGTGTAAAAACATTAGGGTTTTATTAATAAGGAAAATAATGTTGTGGTAGTTATTTCTGGTTATAATGGAATATTATAGAATTCCATTATACCTTTTGAAACAAGTTTATAAGTTAAACAAAATGTTTTGTTTTTCGCATATTTGAGTTGGAAATATTGTTCTCTTTAATTTGGTATATCATTTGAAGTTTTTCTGAAAAGATTTGAATAAGTTATTAATTTATTAATATTAAATAAATTAAATGACTAGGCAAAATATTGCACACATGAAAACTTGATCAATTTACTTTGAAAACATCATATATTAGTTGCATTTGTCATTTTGAGCAATTTGGTATATAACTTGTATTTTTCTGAATTTTTGAATTATTAATATTTTTTCTTATTTTAAAATGATTTAATTTAAATTCAAAAAGTATTTATTTTTTAAACTGTATCAAACATTTTTGAAAAGTTGATAAACATTTAGATTATATTTTTTTAATCATTTATATATTTTATTTACATTTTTCTGATTAACTAAATAAGAGATATGAATTTTCCAATATTCAATTATTTTCTCGAATTAGTAATCATTTTCTGAAAATAATAAACCAAGATTGTGACATCATAGTGATGTCACAACAAAGAGGAATCTCTCTTCTGCTCTAGAAATCGATGTAGGTGAAACGTGGAATGGAGGGGATGGTGAGCTAGAACGAGTCGAGGCGAACCAAAAGGTGGCGGCGCCGCTGGCTAGTGGTCACCACAGTGACCACGACGAGCATCGGCGCGGTGGCGGGTGGCGGTGCACGGCGATATCACGCTACAGTTCACGAGAATGAATTTCAGAGGGATGTGGTTGCTCACCGGAGCGAGAGAAAGGCGATGGTGTGGTCGAGGAAGTGCGGTGAGCTCAGGATGACCGGCAATGTCGCGGCGGTGGCCACAACCGGAGCAAAGGGAACAAAAAAATTTGCGGGCCTCCGTCCATCTTCTTCCCTGTTCTTGCTCGAGGAGGATCATCAGGAGTCGGGGAATCTTCTAACCGGTTCAACTTGTTAGGTATGAGCTCCAGTCGCCAGCAACAGTGGATCATGGTGGAGCTAAGGTTTCGGCCATGCGAGAGGAAACAGAGAGAAAGAAGATATGTGCGAGGGAGAGAGAGAAGAAGGCTACGGATTTGACATGGAGGTCTTATCCTCCGCGGCTAGCAGGCAGAGAGGAGGTGGCGGCGTTGTGATGTGGCGTCGACACGATCTCGTCTGCCTTCTGGCAGAGGAAGAAGAAGATGAAAGAAATAAAAATTTCTAGATAACCCCCTAAAAGTTTCTGTAAATTGCACTCTAGTCCTTCTGTTACTAAAATGAGAGGAAAACCTATGTTTTCAGGGTCTTTTTATAAATATAAAAATTAGTAAAAAAACATATTTGGAAACCTCATCAAATTTGCAACCTCACCATATATTTTTTTGGGAAATTTTTGAACAATATTGGAATTTTTTATTTAGGGTGCTAAATCAAGTGGTTTTGGTTATTTCTCTCCATTTAAACTCTTAAATGGATATAAATTTATTTTGTATATTCTATGACATGAAAACAACACCATTAATATGTTATTTAAATAATGGCATCTTTTACATTGGAAAAAAATTAGGTATAAGTCTTTTGGGAACAACTAGTAACACTTCTTATTAGTGTTATTATCAATTATAGAAATAAAACACCAACTATGGAATATCATTCCAAGTCATACCAGATACTTTAGTTAGAAAATGGACTTGTTTTCTTTTATGTGGCTTTGTTATTTTCATCACTGAAACTCTTAGCAATTTTGGTTGACATTTTAATTAGGTGTGTGTGTAAGCCATGTTTGCTGTTTTTAGTACTTGATCTTGTGCAAAACATGAGTGGCTTTGGAATCTTATTTGTTTGTTTTCCACTCAGGTTCCAAGTAAGGTTAGTATCAAATGTTTGTTTTAGAAACATGTAATAATTTGCATGGTTGTGTATGGGTGACTTCTTTCTATTACCTATTTGTCATATGTATGAGAAGGATATGGAAAACAAGTTGGTGGCTTGTTACCATATACCTCAACATAACACAAGTCCTTGGGATGCAATGGCTGGTTATTATTTCTTACTTGATAAGTGTTTCCATTAAAGATATTATTATAAGTTCCTCATCTCTAATGAGCTTGACACAGGTGATTGGTTCTCTAATAGTTCCTAATGTTTCACTTGATAATTTCTTATGCTCCCTTACTGAGGAAGTGTTGGTTCTTGTGGTCTTCTGTTGCCTGCAATATCCTTGTCTCTAGCTGCTACTAGTCTTGAGGCATTGCCTTTTTCACTTGCAAGTAAGATCATCTCTTGGATTCCATCTTCAACTATCTCACCCTTGTGGTGAAAACAACTAGTTATTCCAAGCAAAGATTTTACTTAGATGATTATAAAAGTATGTAAGTTTGTTTTATGAAATCAAGTTGCCATATGCATATAAGAAGAATTTGTTGACAAGTGGATCAGACTTGCCTCCAAATTACTAATCATATACAATAGGCTGAGATGTACTAGGTTATTCAACCTTTTGTTTGTTTGTGTACGACACTCAATTGTTTGAGCAAGGTGTACAAGCTTGTTACCAAACTACTTCCATGTAACACTAACATTGGAATATCACACTATTTCTTGAGTAATTTATAAGATCAGATTAAGATATCGGAGTTTCCAAATACTCTTATGATAGATTGGAATAGAACTTCTAGAACACTCTAAAGAATCTTCCTGACGATCTTCTTGTGGTAGTTCCTCTTTTCTTGTGGTTGCTTCTCTTGCGAAATGATTTACGGAAGATTGGGAAACAAGATAGAATGGTCTAGACAACATAACAAGATCTAGATCAAGACTTAGGTAAGCTTTTATTTGTCCTTCCATATATTTCTTATTTTATTTCACATAAGATATGTACTTACTTCATATATGATTGGTTTTACTTAGCTATCAATTCAATTCCTCTAATAGAGGTTATAACTTGTTGTTATTCGTTGGTTGTATCTAGAGATACTTTAGTTGTGGAATTGTTGAATTTGAATGGAAGTATGGAATGCTTACGGAATGATGACTTAATATTAAGTTGATCAAATGGTTCGTTGATGTGTTGAGATTTCATATGCTCACTTGTATAAGATGAATGAGACATTGAGCATGTGAAGGTTATTGGAGTTTAATGACTTATGTCATAGTTGTTAGTTGTTTTCTGAGGTGTCATGATTTTACTTTATATTCTTGTTTATGTCATCTTTGTCATGCATAGTGCAGACATAGAGGTTTGGGAAGATCATATGTAATGATAAAGGTTTAACCGTAGTTTAAGAAGATTTATTTCTTCTTTTAGGTACTTTCTTTATGGTTGACGGGATATGTACATATTTCATAAATATGTTAATAACAATTATTATGTCATATCCCACTTGTGGGGTTTGAGTTAATACTTTTTTGTGTAATTTGTTATATTGAACCTTTGTTATTTACTTGTGGAGGTTCACTTAATAGTTATAAGATGATTTATAAAGGTGTAGTGTGAATTGATTTACTACTTCAAGAATTAGTGTTTTATAGGACATAACATCTCTCTTGATGATATGGTTCGATTCTGTATTACTCATTTTTGGAAGTATGATTATCAGTTATGAGATTTGGATACTCAGCCCTTGATACATCTCCAACATATCTATAAATTCTGATGTTCCATGATGATATTATGCCAATTGCTACATGGTTTCTCCCTTCTTTATGTCATTTTTATCGATTTTCCGGACTAACCTATTGACAAGATGCCAGAGAGCCAGTTCCCTGTTTTCTGTTGTTTTGAGTTTCAGAAAAGTTGTTTTGGAAATATTGTTGGAATTCGAAAATTCGAAGCCTGGAAGTCTTAGAATTCTCGAAGGTTCCACGGAGTTCCGAAGAGACCCGGAGAGGGGCCTCAGGGGGCCCACACCATAGGGTGGAGCCCCCCTTGGCCGCGCCGGGGGAGGGGGTGGCGTGGGGCCCCCAGGGCTCCATCGCCTCTGCCCTTTCGCCTATTTATTCCCCTCCGAAGGAAAACCCTAAGCACCTGATAAAAAATCCCCGAAAAGTTCCGCAGCCGCCGTCGTCGTCAACCCTAGATCAGGGGGTTCTGAAGCTGTCTCCCGGCACCCTGCCGAAGAGGAGATCATCATTGGAGGCCTCTTCCTCACCATGCCTGCCTCTGGAGTGATGCGTGAGTAGTTCATCCTTGGACTAGGGGTCCATAGCAGTAGCTAGATGGTTGTCTTCTCCTCCTAAGCCTTAATGTTTAGTATCGTGAGCTGCCTAACATGATCGAGATTGTTCTTATGTAATTCTATGTGTTGTGTATGCTAGGATCCGATGAATATTTAACTTATGCCAAGTTGATTATAGTCTTTATTGCATATCTTATATGTGATCTTGCATGCTTTCCGTTACTAGTGGTTGCTCTGGCCAAGTAGTTGCTAGTGACTCCAAGAGGGAGTATTTATGCTCGATAGTTCAGTTCATGCCTCCTTTTCGCCTGTGCTCGAGTGACAGAAACGTGACGGGGGAGGATGTCTTGTTGCCACTAGGGAGAAAACGGCGGTGTGAGTGCCCGCGTGCACAATCATTGCTTACATTACACACATTGCTTAATGCGATTATTTGTTGCTTGCAACTTAATACCTAAGGGGGTTCGGATGATAACCTGAGGGTTCATTATTAGTCATAGATGTAGTTGGATTATGGTCTATGTATATTGTTGTAATGCCCGCACTAAATATCATAGTAGTCATCATGTCATGAATGTGCACTACGGTGCAACCTCTATTTGTCAATTGCCTAGCTGTAATTTGTTCACCCAGCATGCTATCTTTTATGGAGAGACACCACAAGTGAACCTATGAACCCCGGTCAATTTTTCCTACACTGTTAAGCAAAACCACTACCACTTTCTGCTTTCTTTACTTACTGCAAGCATACACTATTTTCCACACTATACGTCTAGTCGTTGTTTTCAGCAAGACCGGTGAGATTGACAACCTCACTGTACCATTGGGACAAAGTATTTTGGTTGTGTTGTGTGGAGGTTCCGCGTTGTTGCTGACACCGGTGATGCGCCATCACCACCGTCAGTGGCATCAACCTTCCGAAGGTCCTCTTTCTCCTACTGGATTGATAACCATGGTTCTTAACTGAGGGAAATTCTTACCGCTACACTCATCACACCCTCCTCTTGGGGTTCCCAACACGCCATCACAAGTAGCAAGAATTCCTGGACCATCGAGGCGTAGCATCAAAGAATTTCTGGCACCGTGCCGGGGAGAAAGAAGTCGTCGTGCAAGGGGAGTCTCTCACTCTCAACCTCTTTATTTTGTTTATTGTCTTGTTTTTATTTTTGTGTTGTTTTTCTTCTTTATATAAAAAACACAGAAAATTTAGTTTACTTTATAGCTGTTATTTATTTGCTTGCTTTTATGTCTAGTTTTGTTCCTGTCACTATGTCACCGGAAGAAACAATCTTCACTTTCAAGCAAGGGAGTGAGGAGAGTTTCAAGGAAGCTTGGTTTAGGATTTTTTATTCTTATAGTAAAACTGAACCCATGATGATCCTGAATTTATTTATTAGTAGTTTTTACTTTGGTCTTGTTCTTTGCTATAGATATGCTTTAGACTCTGCAGTAGGAGGCTAGATTAAATACTCTTGAGACAAATATATCCTGTTTAAAAGAAGTCTATAACCAGATTCGTGCTTATTATGATTATGTGCCAATAAACTTTGAATCTTCAATGCGGATCCCTACAATAAAAGTTGTTATAAATGGTGAAACTTTTTATGCTCATTGCGACATTATGACTGAATTTTGTCTTATGCCTAAAAATATTTACGAGTCTTTGAATCTTTGGAAACTTTCTGAAGGGGGAGAAGAAATACCTCTTATCAATAATACCGCTGTTTTGCCCATTGGGATAGCTGAGGGAGTGTTTAAAAAAATCATGGGAAGTACAATATCCACTGATTATCTTGTTATTGAATGTGTAGGAGAAGGACAAATTACACTTGGAAGGTCCTTACTGGAACTCCTGGGGGCAGTAATAGATGTGGGGAAAGGTACGTTAAATTTTTCCTTCGCACTAGGTTGTGGCTACATATTCCCCAAACCCAAGAAGAAGGGTAAGAGGAGTAAAAGGAGAGTTCTTGGTATTGATTTGAATGCTTCACTTGAAAATACTTGAGTTGCTTTCTATGCCTAGCCGAAAGGCGTTAAAGAAAAGCGCTACCGGGAGACAACCCGTTTTATTTCTCCGTTTTCAACCCGTTTTACGTTGTTTTCTTTTGTTTTCTTTGCACCTGGGTGTTGTATATTTCCTTAGAAACCCCTATGTATCTTTTATTTTGTGTCTTTCTTGAGCCAAGTAAAGCCTCTAGTGGAAAGTTGAGACTATATTTCGGATTTCTGCGCAGGAAACAGATTTCTGCCGTTCACTGTTAAATTCGTATAAAATCGCAGAAAAATCAAAATGACCTGAGTTTTTTTGTGAATAATACTGGGATATATATGCAACCTTTCTTAGTTGAACACTTTTTTATTGGAGCAAAATAATATTTTCGAAAAAAATCATCTTTACCTGCTGTCCCGTTTTCCAGATTTCTGCCAATAATTGCATTTGGATCTTAATCTCTTTCTTTTGGTGTTCTTTTGAGAAAAATAGTTTTCAAAGAAGTTGTGACATTAGATAATGTGTTTATGAGTGTTAGGATTGTGTTGAAACTGAACCATGTGGATTTATTATTTCGATTGCACTAACGTTGCTAATGAAGATTGTGAGAAGTTGGGTGTAAAGGCAGTTTTCGAGGGTCAAGAGAAGAGGATGATATGACGTGATCAAGAAGACTGTAGAGCCTAAGCTTGGGGATTCCCCGGTGGTACATCCCAGCAAATTCCAAGAAGACTCAAGCGTCTAAGCTTGGGGATGCCTTGGGCATCCCCTTCTTCATCGACAAATTATCAGGTCACTTCTAGTGAAACTATATTTTTATTCGGTCACATCTTATGTGATTTACTTGGAGCGTATTTTATTTTTGCTTTCAGTTTGTTTTTATTTTTGCAATAATCTTGGTTGTACCACATCATTCTTTTATTGGAGAGTGACACGCTCCGCTTTTTCATGGGAATACTTTGTATTCTTAATCTTTGTCTGGCTGATGCATTTATTTAGCTCCTGTTTTGCATGCATCTCTTATCTAAGAGTTGTTAGTTTTAGTAGTGTTATGTGAGTGCTCTCATGTTCTATTTCTGTATCATGAAGAGTATTTTTGTTAAAACATATCTTGTATGGTGCTTGTTGGGAAAAGAAACTGCTGCTTGAAGTAGAATTTTTAATGGTGCAAGTAGAACCTTGTATAGACTGTGTCTAGAACTTTTTCATATCATGCTAGATGTTATTTTAGTTTTAAAGCCTTGTGGTTATTGAGTAGCATGATTAACCTCAAATAGCTGAGGGTTTTTAATGTTCCATTGAAAGATTAATGAGTTGTTCTTGTCATACTAAATTTATGGTATTCTCTTTCGAATGTTTTATTTGGTTGACTTGGCGCATGCTTACACCATGTTTATGACTATGAACTAGTCACGAATAGCCTCTATGATCATTTAGTTTTTGAATTTGTGATATCGCTTATGTTTTGATTAATGATGTTTATGTCGCTATGCATGATTATGGCTCTTATGCTCTCTTGATTTGTTGCTCCCAGTCTTTTGCTAGCCTCCACCTGTACTGAGTATGATCTCTACTCATGATCCAACTCCCTAGAAGTTTTCCCATTGTGTCCACCATACCTACCCACATGTGGTATTTAACTGCCACTCCAAGTAAATTGCTCATGTGTTACCTTTAAAACCTTCAAAATTACTCCTGCTCTGTGTTCCTGTTTTTGCTCATGAGGACGTAAATAGAGAATCTTTATCTCACTTGTTGATTGGATTTCACACCCTGGACTAGTGTTTTCATCCGCTTATCCAATTGATAGAAGAGCTGGCAGCGGGGTGCCCAACCCAAAATTAATACACACAAAATCTCTTCACTATTTTTGCCCCTGATATATCAGTCAAAGAATTATTGTGTAAACAAAAGAGAAACAGGGATGCTGTTCTATACCAGTTGCGTCCTTCATATGGGAGTCGCTCTTGTGAAATCTAGTTGGCTTGTGACGTACTGTATTATCTGTTTACCATTCGCATACATCTCCCAAAATATAGACACTCAGTGTCAAACTTTTAATACCGCCGTTTAATAAAATAAAAAGCTCTAGCACATGAGTGATTCCTGCTTCCCTTTGCGAAGGGCCTTTCTTTTACTTTTATGTTGAGTCTCCTTCTTCTAACTTTATGCACATTTGGGAGAGCATTTTTGCCATTCTGATTTTTATGTGCATTTGTCCCAGAAACATTATTAATTGATTCATGATGTGTTATTGCTTGTTCTCAAATTATTTGTTCTAGTCTTCCTCATGAACTTTGAAGGTGTCCTGGCATTTATGTTTTCCCCCACTCTTAAGGACTAGCGAAATACCACTTTGCCATGCTTTCTCTATACCTGAAACAAACGTATATCTTTCTTTGCATTGTTATTCATGATCTTTTATTTGAGATACTTCTCATGATGCAAAGTGATTGCTATGCTTTATTATTAAAATTCTATATATCATGTTTGTGTTAAAAGTTCTATGGTCTCAGCTTACATAAGCTTTTACATATTATGATCAAGATTGTGTGGTAGCATGTCACCCCAGAAATTATTTTGTTCATCATTTACCTACTCGAGGACGAGTAGGAACTAAGCTTGGGGATGCTTGATACGTCTCCAACGTATCTATAATTTCTGATGTTCCATGATGATATTATGCCAATTGCTACATGTTTTCTCCCTTCTTTATGTCATTTTTATCGATTTTACGGACTAACCTATTGACAAGATGCCATAGAGCCAGCTCCCTGTTTTCTGCTATTTTTAGTTTCAAAAAAGTTGTTCTGAAAATATTCTCGGAATTGGACGATTTGAAAGCCAGAAGTCTTAGAAGTCCCGGAAGCATCCAGAAGTCCATGTTGTTTTCATGTTGTTTTCGAAAGCTTGATACGTCATAAACGTATCCCTAATTTCTGATGTTCCATGTTGTTTTCATGTTGTTTCCCACATGTTTTTTTTACACTTTATGTCATTTTTATCGATTTTCCAGACTAACCTATTGACAAGATGCCATAGAGCCAGTTCCCTGTTTTCTGCTGTTTTTAGTTTCAGAAAAGTTGTTCTGGAAATATTCTTGGAATTGGAAAATTTGAAGTCCGGAAGTCTTAGAATTCCCGAAGGTTCCTAGGAGTCCCGAAGAGACCCGGAGAGGGGCCTCAGGGGGCCCACACCATAGGGTGGCGCTCCCCTCCCTTGGCCGCGCCGGGGGGTGGTGTGGGCCCCCAGGGCTCCACCGCCTTTGCCCTTTCACCTATTTATTCCCGTCCGAAGGAAAACCCGAAGCACCTGATAAAAAATCACCGAAAAGTTATGCAGCCGCTGCCGTCGTCAATCCTAGATCAGGGGGGTTCTGAAGCTGTCTCCCGACACCCTGCCGGAGAGGAGATCATCACCGGAGGCCTCTTCATCACCATGCCTGCCTCCGGTGTGATGTGTGAGTAGTTCATCCTTGGACTACGGGTCCATAGCAGTAGCTAGATGGTTGTCTTCTCCTCCTATGCATCAATGTTTAGATCTCGTGAGTTGCCTAACATGATCGAGATTGTTCTTATGTAATTCTATGTGCTGTTCTTGCTGGGATCCGATGAATATTGAACTTATGCCAAGTTGATTATAGTCTTTATTGCATATGTTATTTGTGATCTTGCATGCTTTCCATTTCTAGTGGTTGCTCTAGCCAAGTAGTTGCTAGTGACTCCAAGAGGGAGTATTTATGGTCGATAGTTGGGTTCATGCCTCCTTTTCGCCTGTGCTCGAGTGACAGAAACGTGACGGGGGAGGATGTGCTGTTGCCACTAGGGAGAAAACAACGGTGTGAGTGCCCGCGTGCACAATTATTGTTTACATTACACACATTGCTTAATGCGGTTATCTGTTGCTTGCAACTTAATATCTAAGGGGGTTCAGATGATAACCTAAGGGTGGATTATTAGTCATAGATGTAGTTAGATTACGGTCTATGTATATTGTTGTAATGCCTGCACTAAATATCATAGTAGTCATCATGTCATGAATGTGCACTACCGTCAATTGTCTAGCTGTAATTTGTTCACCCATCATGCTATCTTTTAGGGAGAGACACCACTAGTGAACCTATGAACCCCGGTCCATTTTTTCTACACTGTTAAACAAACTACTACAATTTCCTGCTTTCTTTACTTACTGCAGGCATACACTATTTTCCACACTATACGTCTAATCTTTGTTTTCAGCAAGACCGCTGAGATTGACAACCTCACTTTACCGTTGGGACAAAGTATTTTGGTTGTGTTGTGTGGAGGTTCCGCGTTGTTGCTGACACCGGTGAGGCGCCATCACCACCGTCAGTGGCATCAACCTTCCGAAGATCCTCTTTCATCCTACTGGATTGATAACCTTGGTTCTTAACTGAGGGAAATTCTTACCGCTGCACTCATCACACCCGCCTCTTGGGGTTCCCAACACGCCATCACAAGTAGCAAGAATTCCTGGCACCATCGAGGCGTAGCATCATCCCTCTTTGAGTTCTAGATACCTAGTGAATTATCCCAAGTCACTTATAGACTTGTGGTTAAGGTTGTTGAGAGTTTGTGTCGATCACAACCAATTATATTTGTGTAATCAGATGATTTGGTTTACAAGATACCTCTTATAAAGATCACTCCAAATGTACTCTTGATTAGATGACGAAGAAGGGAGAAGGCAGCAGGGTCACTTTAGTGACAGTTGCCATTCCCATGTATAAAGCGTGGGCGACATGTGCGTGTACCCAGACATCGCCTCAGAACTTCCTCTTTGGTGTAAGGAGACCAAGACAGAGCTACAAGACGGAGGAAACGTCACCAGACGCCCCCATAGCCTTGCCATGGACGGTGGCGCTGTCCTCGACGACCAAGACCAAGCAGGCGGCGCAGAGCTCGATGTTCCCTACTTTGGCACCTTGTGGAGCCCTTTCTTGCCAAATGAGCGGAAAGGAGGTCCAAACGACATCATAAGAGGAGCCCTTTGGCCCTTGTAGACGGAGGGCTCAATTCACTCAGAGCCCTCCTAGTCTGAACCGAGCACATGCTCGCTTCTTTTACTATAACTACCGTAGTGCAATCTATCAAACAAGCAGAAGTAGGGTTTTACACCGCAACGGTGGCCTGAACCTGGTTAAACTACCCGTGTCACCATTGTCGCCGGTCTCAAGCTTTGCTCGCGAAGCCTTCTCGAGAGGTGTAGACAGTGCGGTTAGCCCCCAGTGTTCGAACCTCTAGAGAGATCCTGTCACCTGACAGACCACTCTCGACACCATCGACGTAGTCCATTGGAGTTGAAGAGCGAGATGTGACGGTGTATCGACGGACTATATGAATCAACCACATGAAAGAACTCCCAAAATACCATCTATAGGGCCCCTTTTGGATTGAAGGATTTTTAGTTTTTTACACGAATTCTGGAGAATTCCAATTCATAGTTTTTTTCTAAGCAAAGCCCTTTTTATCAAAGGAATGATACCTCTAAAATTTATGTGGATTGTATTAAAATCTCATAGGAATTTTAACATCCAATGTAACCTCGTTTTAGACTCATGATCGAGACATTTTTCCTATGTTTCTCTGTTTTGTTCCTGCATCCCTATTAGACATCCCTTGTTTTGTAATTTTGTGATCCAAAAAAAAATCCCTTAACCGAGCTGGTTCCATAGAAACTAAATTGAGTTTGGCTGGAGACAAAATAAATGTAAACCCAAAGAGAAAAAAAAGTAGTGCATAAACCCAAAGAGACGGCACGGTTTTTTTTTTTTGGACCAGGAGCGCTCCCGAAGGAGCAGGAAGCCTCAATTAAAACATACAGTGGGTGTACATGAGAAACCACCAGGGACCCCATAAAATCAAAATTACACATAGGTCCCTAGAACAAGCAGCAAGGGCCGAACTGAAAGAAACAAAATTACAACCAAGCCCTCCTCTTTCCCCACCGTCGAGCGAGAAGAAGGAAATCCACCTGCCGTCGCCAGACATCGCCGCGGGGACGAAACCACTTGCGTCGATGATGGCCAGCACTTCAGCATCGGCAGATTCCAAATAGGGCCTCCATCCGGAGGTTGAAGACAAGCTGGAGCTCACCAGCCAATACCCATGGCCATGACTGGCCACTAGATTGCTCGAGAAGACATCAGCTTCAACGCTCCATGACTGCGTCGAGAACCAAGCAGGAATCTTCGACTGGAAACTCTCTCCAACCACCACGGCCGTCGACGAGGTACCTGTAGAAGCTCCCGCTAGAACTCGATCAGCTCTCCGCCACCCCCCTTTACAAAGCCGCCTGTCGGTCAAACCCCAGCGCCTGCCACGGATCGCCAGGGGAGACAAGAAGATAATCGTGGGGTGACATCGAATCCAAAAACCAGCCTGATCATTTGATTTAGATGAACAGGAGTCGTCTCAAAGCACACACATGGACGACGGTACACGCGTATTAAAAACCGGTTCGCTCGTGTATTCAATCTTTCTCTCTCTACCAATGATGATAGCACACCAAGGAACGCAGCCGCGGCGGCACTCGTCCTCTGTCGCTCTCTTTCGGGGTGGAGTGAGAAGAAGATCAAGGGGTGGGGAGGAGAGAGAAAGGCCGGACGGGCCCACGGGGCAGCGACACGGAGGAGGAGCCACTTGCGTGCTGGCCTCTCCCGCTGCTGCGATTGGTGCCGCCTCCTACTACTACTCTGCTCTGTGCCCCTCCATCCTCTGTTTCACTCGCCACTTTTCTCCTTTCCACCTCCACTCCAACCTCACCTGCCTGCCCGCTGCTTTCTCCCTCCCTCCATCTCTCTCTCTGCTCCAATCAGCCCAATCTCCCTCTCCCCCAATCCCTTTCCTCCCTCCTCCTCCTGTAGCCTGTTCCTGTTGCTGTTGCTGCGCTCTTCCTTCTCTCCCAGCTCCCTTCTTCTCTCGGCTTCTGGTCGGTCGGTCAAACGTGCGCCGCTACCGGGGGTTTGGTGCTTCCTTCCTTGGAGGGCGCGGCAGGCGGGAGGGTTTCGCGAAAGCCGGAGCCAAGAGAACCCACAAGGGGAAGCGGCCGGAGCGAAGCTGCCAGGAGAAAGGGACAGACAGGGGGAACCAAGCAAGCGAGCGGAAACCGCCCGCGTGTTGGCTCTCCCTTTTGGCTTCCGGGCGCACTCGATTGAAGCCGCCGGGCGCGCCGCAGCGAGCACGACACGTACACCGCGCGAGCCTCCTCTCGTCCTTCCTGGGTGGGTGGGTGGATGCCGCGGTGCTGCGGGGCCCCGTGGTGGCGGCGGCAGGCGGGTCTCTGCGTCGGCGGTGGCGATGTAGCCGAATGACCGGCGCTGCTGCTCGCGCGGTAAGAGAAGGCGGGGCGGGGATGGAGGGCAAGGGCGCCGTCGCGGCCGGGCTGGGGTTCCTGGCGGTGGGGCTCGACAGGGTGCGCCTGCCGCTGCCGCTGCCGCTCCCGGAGAAGCTGTCGGCCAAGGCGCTGCGGAGCCACGTCAGCAGCTACCTCGGCTTGTTAAAGATCCCGATGCGGCTCTGGCGGCCGGCGCTGGTGCTCTGGGTCGTCGTCTGGACGCTCATCGCCGTCGGGGTCTTCTACCATGTGAGCTCCCAGGCCGTGGACAAGCGCCGGGACACGCTCGCCAGCATGTGCGACGAGCGCGCGCGCATGCTCCAGGACCAGTTCAACGTCAGCATGAACCACCTCCAGGCTCTCGCCATACTCGTCTCCACCTTCCACCATGCGCAGAACCCGTCCGCCATCAACCAGGTACCGCCCGTACTACTACCGCAACCAATCTCGTCTCTCCCCTCGCCTAATGGTTTGCTCACCGTTTCGTCGTCCAAGGAATCGGTCGATTGAAAACCCAATTGATTAACCCGCCTGACTTGTTAATTTCTGTGGGATGGCTGCTGCAGGCGACGTTCGCGAGGTACGCCGAGAGGACGGCGTTCGAGCGGCCGCTGACGAGCGGGGTGGCGTACGCGGTGCGGGTCACGCACGCCGAGCGGGACCACTTCGAGCGGCAGCAGGGCTGGAGCATCAAGAAGATGTACTCCTCCAATTCCAAGTCGCCGGGCCCCGGTGACGCCGCCGCCGCGGAGATCCGCGAGCCGGCGGAGGAGTACGCCCCCGTCATCTTCGCGCAGGACGCATACAAGAACGTCATCTCCTTCGACATGCTCTCCGGCGATGTGCGTGAGCAGCAGGATTTTTTTTACTTTCCCTCTACTCCTTCGCTCGCTGGTTTTGGTTTCTCCCCACTTGTCGAGCTAGATTTATCCCTTTTTTAGCCTAGGGCCGGATAAAGCTGCCACGCTTGGTGCTCGCCATGTGGTTTTACAGCTCAGGCCTACCGCTTGCGTTTTAACCATGATTCTTTTTTACCAACTTACACTGTGGTTTCTCTACTTCGGAAAATTACTCGCTGTTTGGTTGTCATGCTAAAGAAGCGCATTTTGGTTCCTTTTGCTTCCACAGGATGATCGCGAAAACATAATACGAGCTAGAGAATCTGGCAAGGGTGTTCTAACTGCTCCTTTCAAGCTACTCAACAGTCGCCTGGGCGTGATCTCGACATACACCGTGTACAAGTCCGAGCTTCCTGCAACTGCGAGGCCGCAGGAGCGCATCCAGGCCGCCATAGGGTAAAGCCGCATCCTATTCCAACCATATGCTAGTGCAACAGAATCTCTAACTGAGCTGCTTTTTTTCTTTTTCTTGGAAAACAGCTATCTAGGAGGCATATTTGATATAGAAGCACTTGTTGATAAGCTGCTTCATCAGCTTGCCGGCAAACAATCCATCATGGTGAACGTCTATGACACTACTAATGGGTGGCCGATCAGTATGTACGGTTCAAACGATACTGGCGGTGGCATGTACCATAACAGCACGCTCAACTTTGGCGATCCATCTAGAAGGCATGAGATGCATTGCAGGTGATTGATTTGTCTCGCTCTCCTTTCTATCAGCCTTGCAATTGCAATGTATTCAGCATACTGCTCATGCCTCCCATGGTCGGAGCTGTCCATCTGATTTATATTTCTCTTCATCAGGTTCATTCAAAAGGCACCATTGCCATGGTTTGAAATATCAACATCAGTAGGAATTTTTGTGATTGCCATGCTCGTTGGTCATATTTGTTACGCTACTGTGCATCGTATCGCAAAGGTTGAAGATGACTATCAAAATATGATGGAGCTTCAGCAGCGTGCGGTGGCTGCAGATGTTGCTAAGTCACAGGTGAGTAATCTCACTAATCACTGCACAACCTATACTGTCCAACTGTCATGCATGAGAGAAACAAAATATCATTCTATGCCCTTTTCCCCTCTTTGCAGTTCTTGGCTACGGTTTCACATGAGATCAGAACTCCTATGAATGGTGTTTTAGGTGAGTGTACAATTATTCGAATCCATACTGTATCCTCCAATGTTATTAGACTCTAGGAATTTAAATATTTTCTACTTTTTTTACAGGAATGCTCCAGATGCTCATGGATACTGAATTGGACACGACGCAACAAGACTATGTTAGAACAGCCCAAGGCAGTGGAAAAGCTTTAGTGTCCCTCATAAACGAGGTTCTGGATCAGGCAAAGATAGAATCTGGCAAGCTCGAGCTTGAGGCAGTGCCCTTTGATCTTAGAATAGTTTGTGATGACATCTTGTCTCTCTTCTGCGGAAAAGCCCAGGAGAAAGGACTGGAGGTAATTCCAGTAGATTCTTGCACTGAGGTTTTGTTTTACTATTTTGTTAGGATGCACTAACCCTGTTTTCATTTTTCATTGTTTTGTCTTATGATGTACACCACGAGCAGCTGGCAGTGTATGTCTCTGATCAAGTTCCACAAACACTTATTGGCGATCCGAATAGAATGAGGCAAATAATTACAAATCTCATGGGGAACTCCATAAAAGTAAGATGATCAATATACCTGAATGCACAAATAGACATACAGAGCATTGTATTGTGAATGTTTATTATTTTTATGCATTCTCTTACTTGTTGACTGAAGAATTCTATTTTTCACAGTTTACTGAAAGAGGGCATATCTACTTGACAGTTCATGTTGTCGAGGAGGTCATGAATTGCTTTGAGGTGGAGACAGGAACTCAATACGCAGACACTTTAAGTGGCCACCGGGTAGCTAACAGGAGGAATAGTTGGCAGAGCTTTCAACTTCTCGATATGGATTTACACTCATCTGAGATATCTTTTACTCCCATCATGCCTGAAACAATAAAGTTGATAGTATCTGTTGAAGATACCGGTGCTGGCATCCCGCATGAAGCCCAGTCCCATATATTCACCCCTTTCATGCAGAGTGGTCCGTCCATTGCCCGCATCCATGGGGGAACTGGCATTGGGCTGAGCATCAGCAAGTGCCTGGTTCAGTTAATGAAGGGAGAGATCGGGTTTGTAAGCGAACCCAATGTCGGTTCTACTTTCTCCTTTAGTGCCGTGCTTACGAGGACACGCTCCAATGCAAATGTTAACAAATCGTTAGGGTTTAAAGGGATCAATGCATTGGTTATTGATCATCTGCCGGTTCGTGCCAAGGTTACCAAGTACCATTTGCAAAGGCTTGGAGTCAAAACGGAATTGACCACTGACGTAAATCAAGTTATTGCTAAAGTGAACTGTGGATCACTGGTTGCAAAGCTAGTGCTAGTTGACAAAGAAACCTGGCTGAAGGAATCCCATTCTATGCCTCATTTGCTAAGCAAATTGAGGAGCAAGGTTCAGTCAGGCTCTCCAAAGTTCTTTATTTTGGAGAACCCTATAAATTCTACCAAGAGCAGTTCATATATATCCAGTGAGTACGACTTGAAAGTAATCCCGAAGCCACTTCGTGCAAGCATGCTTCAAGTCTCACTAAGACAGGCTTTGGGTGGAGTGGATAAGGTGCATGGCAAGAATGGAGTGCTTGGCAACTCAACGTTGGGTAGCCTTCTTCACAAGAAGCAAATCATTGTGGTTGACGACAATGTTGTGAACCTTAAAGTGGCTGCAGGTGCTCTCAAGAAGTATGGTGCAGAAGTAACTTGTGCAGACAGTGGGAAGAAAGCAATCGCATTGCTAAAGCCACCTCATAGTTTTGATGCTTGTTTCATGGACATACAAATGCCAGAAATGGATGGGTAAGCCATTAAGTGCCGTGCACCATTTCCTTCGAGTATTGGTCTGTAATTAGTCATAAATTACTGAATTTTATCGTGAATTGGATTTTTTTTTCCAGATTTGAAGCCACTAGGAGGATAAGAGTGATGGAAAGCGATCTAAATGAGCGAATAGAGCACGGAGAAGTGCCACCAGAGTGTACTAATATTCGGAGGTGGCGAACTCCGATATTGGCCATGACAGCAGATGTTATTCAGGCAACATATGAGGAGTGCCTTAGATGTCAAATGGATGGCTATGTTTCCAAGCCTTTCGAAGGGGAGCAGTTGTACAGAGAAGTCACTCGGTTTTTCCAGAACCATGACCAAGTTCAATAGTTAGGTCTATATGGAGTGTAAATTAGTGGAGGATGTCGCCACACAGCTCGCACCATGGCACAGAGACGTTTGCTGAAGCTGCACTGCTCACAAGAGTAAGCTCATATGTAACTTGTTTCTACATCACCATTGTTTGACACTGTTAGATAATACTACCTCTGTTTCAAAATGTAAACTAGCTTGCTAAAAAGGCTTACATTTTGGAACGGAGGGAGTAGCTTATAAATTCGAATCGTTACGGCTCATATCCAACATTCCATAAAAGCTGCTACACGAACTGCATTTCAGTTAAACTGTGCCACATGTTTTTGACTTGGAATATTTTTTTGTTGAGGTGTATCTTATATAAAAATGAGGTATTGTGGTGTAATAGTTCTAAAGAACCATAACAATTCCTTAAAGCAAGCTGTGATGTTGAGATCTCGTATCTTATTATTTTGTACTCCTGGAATCCTTGAGGTCTAATGTCACGATCTTTCTTATACTTTCAGGTGTGAGCTTAGAAGCCTGGAGATGGAACCCACCCAGGTTCTGTTTCTTGGTGCACCATCTCTCACCAAGAGGCGAAAGGAACAAAAATCTCGAGCATTGATATGCACGTGTAGTATATTTCGTTCAGCAGCTTCTTGGAGGCAGTTGTCGTGGAAAAGGCCAGCTGCATCCACTAACTGTGGATTTCGGTTTGACGGACGTCCTCTGCCTTTGTAAATGTAAATGTGTAGGGAGAGAAAATTTTCCTTCCTTTCTTCCCCGGGAAATTTCATTGGTGTACATACTAGGTGTTGTGCAGGAATTTCTTTGAATGTGTTTTTTTTTTGCGCGGTGTGCCTAAGCTGTAAATCACACATTCAAAGCTCAAGCGCTTTCTCTCTTTTTTTCCTGCTGTGTTCTTTACTGTCCTTGGTTAGTTCTGAACCTGAAGTCTTCTCCTGCTCTCTTCCCAGCTAGTAATACATATCCTACTGAGTGCTGCCGGTTGGTGTGGCTTTTATGATGTCCCTGTCGGATGAGAATTCCTTTTGCCTGATGTCATGGCTAAACCTTGTTTAATACTGTGTGTGATGGTACCAAACTGCTGCATTAGGTTGATAGTCTCCAAGGTCACTTTCTTGGAGCTAAACTAATCCTAGTGGTTGCTATGGTGTAGTCTTCTTGTGTTACTTGCTCCATCCAGCACCGCACTGGAGTCGCCTTGTGCTTGTCCAATGCTGCTGCTTGCTGGTTTCCATCACATCTGCGTGTTTGTCTATGATTGCGGCGATGTTTGGTTAACGGAATCGGCGATTCTAACTACCATTCATACGAAAGGAATAGCTGTGATGATGATACCTAGGGCATGATGGGGACACATGAATTTCGCAGGAGGAACTAGTTCGTTTTTTTTCCCATTCAGGACTGCACGACATGTGATCTAGTAACTGCTACCAAAAACAAGATCAAAATGCTGCCAGGGTGTTTGCTACTGCAGGCCTGTACAATGATCACGTTGTCCTGTGATCTGATTGATTTTATACAAAGCCATTACACATAAAAGGAGCGTACATTTCATCTGACCTAACTGCTACCCCCCGCCAAAAAGAAAAAAGATCAAAATGCTGCTGGAGTGTTGGTACTGCAGGCCTGTACCAGGATCACGTTGTCCTGTGATTTGATCTTATACAGAGTCATTATAGATAAAACAGGATCGTGCACATTTGGTCTACATGGCCATAATGATTCCATGTGCAGAAGAGTACTTGAGCTCTGCTTCAGGATTTATCATACATTCATTACCATGTATGTACACAACCTAGCAAATGTGGAAGACGGTACTGCTACTACATACAATGCCAGCTGGGGGTATTTAAGCTTCCTGATACTGCTACTTACGATACTGCTACTTCTCATTGACGCCGGAGCTCCGTTCCAGGATTTATCATACATTTATTATCATGTACAAACCAGGCGAATCCGAAAGATACTGGAGTACTGCTAAGCAAATTGCACAGCTGGTACTGAAGCCTCATCATATACAGAGCACCTTACATATTTCCTAAACACTAGCCAAAAGTCAGCTTATGCACATGGGGGTTTTGTGTGACGATGGTACTGGGTTTTCTTGATGACTTCTCCTGTTATGACAGGATCCGCTGCGAGTCGTATCGCCGAGGCTTTACTGCTGTTCTTCAGGCGGCCAGCAGCTTTCCAGATCATTTAACAAGAGGGGAGGAGGGCAAAGGGTAGTGGCTGGCAGGCCAGTGCTCAACGTCAGCTGCTACCAGATGTGCTGCTTTCCGTGGCCATGCTCTGATGACGGGAAAACAATTTCAGTGAGTGCGAGTAAATACATAATAAGGTGCAATTTTTTTTTATGCGCAAAGTGTCTGACATATTAAACGGAGTGATTTTTTTCACTAGTAATTATGTGTGTTTTTATGAAATACTTTCAGTAGCACAGATCATGGTCTCACCTTTGCCTGCTGGTGTATCTCGAGCATCTTGCGGTATTCTTGTCTTGCAATAGGACAACCCACTATAGCTGACACCCTCGAAACAGCTTCATTGACAGCCGTTTCCACTCTCTCCTTGCGGAAAACCTTGACGATGTCTTCTTCATCGTCTTGATCAATTGGCATAGCCTTTGTATTGAATCCTCGGAGACCAACGCCTTTTCGGAACCACCTTAGCATCACCTTCTCAAGGATGCTAACACTCTGAAGTAATTCCTTGTACTTGTTTCTTTCTTGGTGAGCTCTGAACCGTGCCTATCAGAACAAATAAGGTGGACTTGCTTCAGCTTGGCAAAACCCGCAAAGGTTTTAAGAATGTACTATGGTTACTTTGCGAATGATATGTGAAACTTACCTGAATCTTGATGATATTTTTCCGAATTCTAAGAAATTCTTTACGTTTCTTCCAGCATCTGAAGTTCTTCTGGATAGATAATGCAGCCTTTTCAAGCACACCACGTGAAGGAACACCTATCTCACGAATGGACATGGTGCAGCTATCTCCATTCTGAAGGGCCTTTTCTTTCTTCTTTTCCAAGGAAAGCACGCGGAAGGTAGCTTGTATTCGCCCGGCAGCTTGAACTGCATTTCGGACAGCTCCTAGAGAATCCTTAAGAGCAAGCTGATCATCAGTTCCACCATCCACATGGGCGCATTTGTCTGATATTCTATCCACAGCGCTAGATATACCCACTGCACCAGTATGATTGACAGGATTCCCATTTTGTTTTGATTCCAGCGAATGAAGAGTAGTGGTTAGTTCTGCTTCTGCAAGGAACGCAGAGAGACCCTTAAAACCATATGCAGAAGCTATCGAAGCGGGAGTCTTGGCAGCAGGATCTTCCGATGTTGGGTTTGAAAGTGCACCAGCAGAAGCGCCTGCAGCAAGAAGAACCCCCACCACTTTTTTCCTGACGTTCCATTTTTGTGGTCAGAATCAGAGTGAAGAGAAAATCCACATGAAAGTAAAAAAACAGAAGAAAAATCACCTATACTACGATGGAACATTTTGCATTTGGTTACGAGAATAGGAAAGCATATAAAATAGTTATATCTTTGCATGGAGTGAATACAGACTGTCAATACCTTCCGAATCGTGCAGCCCAATGCAGAGCAGTCCATCCATTTGCATCACGGTAGTTTATAGGCACACCAGAATTAAGCAGCGGTTTCAATACCGAGTCGTATCCCAATGCAGCGACTGTATGTATAACACCATGGTATTGCTTAGGAAGCAAATATTTCCCTTCACTGTTCTGTTCAAATTTGGAAGACAGCCAATCCTGGAACTTGTCGTTAAGCATCACTTCTATGATGCAATTTACAGCGTCCTCGTGGTCCAGCTGCTCACTTGATCTCCTTATAATCTCTGATGGGCTAGTCTGGAATCCATACTGAACATTCGGGAGTGGCAACCTGAACTTTGAGAATAGTTCACAACCATGACCATCAAAAATCATCTGCACATAGTTAAGAAGCAACAACAGCTCATCGCCATTTTTGGTTGGACTCTGTTGGAATTCAAACTCTCGTGCTTCAATGTAGGGTTTCCCATTCCCATAAATAATTGTATTGGTAGGCTTTTCAACGAATTCGAATTCTCGATCTTCAGTGCATGGTTTCCCGTTCTCATCAAGCACACACATTCTCACCTTTCCAGCACCAAGGCATGGAGTATGACAACGGATGACACCTTGCTGGACAAATTCCACAGGTACCTTCACATCACCAAATAGTACCCATGAACTATGAGAGGGGTTGCAGAGGAAGTCTCCTACAATGACAACCTGCATTACATGTGGTCTCCAATTAATTATTGTAAGGTCAAGGCAGAAATTGTATTAAACACAGATTTTCCCTAATAGGCAACATTTTTGCCAACGAAACAATAGATGAATTCAGAGATCATGCACGCCAAGGTTCAAAAAAGTGCTAGGCCTAGGCAGGGCGTTCGGCCATTACGCGCTATCAGGCACCCTCTTATTGTAATGTATATGTTAATGTAAATGCCACGTGCCAATTTCCTTAAATGGGTCATATCTTATCAAGAGAATGGAAGAAGACAGATGCAGTATTTAGCTCACAAACCATCTTGTAATTCAATTAAGAATATCAAAGTTCAAGCTTCATGTGATACCTTAGCACTTTCAGAACAATATGCCCGTTCTGGAGAAACCTCATGAATATTGAACCATTGGTTTTCATTAATTATCGAAGGAACTGAATGGAGAAAAGGCTCAAGTTGATCCTCTTCCAACCAAGCATCTGTCAAGAGAAGACATAGATGGAAATTTGCAAAAATTCAGAAAGTTTGCCCGTGCTATCTCAGGCGGTAATTAGCAATGAAAGAAACATAATAGTTGCTTGTATTCGAGTAGTGCACCTGAATTTTTCAGGACATCAATAGCATTGGTATAAGGACTTCCTTCATTATGGTTGTCTTCACTAGAATCCCTAAAGATATCTGCAAGGAATGTACAGGTGTCTGAGTCTTCATTCTGAATTCCAGGCTCAAAAATAGGATCATGATTTGGCAGAATCTCTTCGGTGTTAACATCACGATCTTCCTTGTTTTCCAGACTCAGCTGCATTTCAAGCCTCTGCATCCAATCAAATCGACTTGTATTATTTGTTTCATTGTTTATGGTCAGAATCTGGGAACTAACTTCTTCAGCGGATCCTGGGCTGCACAGGTTAAGAAGTGGCACAATTATCTCACTAGTCAACCCTGGCGAGCTATGTGCATCACCTCTGCTAGCACCATGATTGGATATTGATGAATTGTTCGGTGCTGACAGTGAAATGCTGCCCTGATAATCAATCCACAAACAAAAGTTAAGCACAGGACAGGCCAAGAAACAATGTGGTGACTTTAATCACTATGATAAAATGCACTAGCTTAAGTGATGACCACTGGAAGGTTCCACGGTAATGTCAAGTTCAATTTTATTGGTGCTTCGCCCCAGTGATTAATTAGTCTGATATGTTGCAAGATTGCCCACTGTTGGGGAGCATAATTAACTGTGGATAGTAAAACAATGTATTTTTTCACTCATCCTAGTTGGTTAAGCATCAGAATTATAGATTGTACGACAAAAGGAAGAGAAAACAAGAGACAAACCTCTAAAACATCTCTATAGTGGACAAGAACAATGTGGTCATAAGCCCTGCAAAGATGAATCACTCTCATTATGTTTTCAATTGACTTTTAAACGATGATAACTGGTTCTTTTTTACAGGGACAAAACATTAGCAAATCATTACCAACAGTAGAAGCCATAATAATGACAGGGTATAATACCACCATTATCTGGAACTTACTAGTTCAAGAATTGACGTGTCTATTTTGGGCTGCTAATGAAACATAGGATTTACCTTCAGAATACAATCTTACACTATTTTGCATCATCAGAAAAATCAAAGAACGTAAACAATATTAGAAATTTAACATGTCTACAAGGAATTGGTGAATGGTGGTTTCTAGTTGTTGGGAACATCTCAGGTGGATGCTGAAACTTCAAAGTAACCATAGATGGAGACATAGACAGAATAATTTGTAAATAAATAGGACTTAATGCAACAAGCTACACCATAGCGCGAAAAAACAGAGTGCGCATTACATTCCTTCTAGATATAAACAGAATCCTTACGGTTCAAGCATCCAATATATCCGCCTGCGGAATGTAGGATTATTTGCTTCCTGAGCATAGTAGCAATTCAATGCCTTTATATTATCAACCTGAAAGTTTCAGTGAGAAAGCATATTAACTATCCAGCCCATCCGATTAAGTCCTAACAACAAACATTCCAATTGTTATGATTAACGTATTAATTCTAGATCTCTAATTAACTTGAGAAGATAACATTGGGCATACCTTAAGGTACTCATGGGCTTCTGCAATGGTCTTGCCACCCTTCTTTTTCCGCCATCCATACCCATCGTCTCGGAAGAGCCGATGTACCCTACGGTTGAAAAGAAACCAAGAACCACCTGCAATTTCAGAACCAACTAGGTTAGCCACACCCAGGGCTAGAGAATGTAAGCGCGGGCTTGAATCAGATATCTCACAAGCAAAAACCAGAGGCTGATTTTATTACTCGGTGGCTTCTGCGGTGTCTTGTGTTCCACCCTGAACAGGTGGTGATTCTGCAATATATTGAGAACCTCCTTCGGCTTCAACCACCGGGTCTTCACTTCACGTTGCAACTTCTGAATATCGAAACCTGAATCGGAAGAACAAAAATGTGTAATTACTTCTCACCAACCATCGATAATGACAGCAACCATTGACAATGAAAACACCCAGAACACATAACAACTCAAGGGATCATAGTTCCAAATCACTCGATTAATCACCAGCCAGGAGTTGTCGGATACAGATGGGGTTCGGCGCCAATTTCATAGACCTATCTACTACCCTACAGACCTGGTCCGGAGCTGGAGAAGAACATACATAAAGAGCTATGACCCGCATACTCTTATCCCAACCGCCCGGCGGTTTGTTTCACAAATTACCCGCAGAGATCGCACAGGAGACAGCGAAAGACGGCAACTTTGGAACTAAAACCACGAAGCGTGGTGAAAATTGCCCTTAATTACCTTGCTGCTGCTGCTGCATCTCGCTGGGCCGACGAACTCCCGCCCCCAGACGAGATGAATCCGGCGGGGGAACCAAGAAATGGGAGGAGAGGGAATCCGCAGCCACCGGGTTGGTCTCTCAGGTCAATGGATGGGTCGCCGCAGGTACCAGGTGCTTGTGGTGGGTGGAATCAGCCTCTAATTTATTGTTCGTTTTGGGACAGGTAATCACTCCCCGGATGGTACTCCCACCACTGGAGTAGCGGAGTTGCAGCAGCTCTTGTTGTAGTGGAGATTGGAGAGGGGGATCAAGAGAGGACGATGAGCGCGTGAGAGGGGAAGCTGCGCGGCGGATTCAGCGGCACCCGCGTGCCGGTGTCAGCTCAGGACACCTCTGCCTGTTTCTTCCTTTTCTTGCGATTAATATTTTTTAATAGCCTGTGGTAACCAATCCCATTTTTCTGATGGTTACACAAAGCGCAGGCTAGGCACACATGTTTCTTTCAGAAAAGATCAGAACGCGTGTTAGGTACTCCCGGAATAGAATACTGGTGTAGTTGTGTACCCCATCGTTCAAACTACAGGTGGTAATACATTTATTTTTGATAATTTACTTACACAGAAGCTAGAAATCTCGCGCTGTCTCGTCGTCTCGCGTGGCCGCGCGAGAGCCGTCGATCGTGCTTGGAGATTCGTATGTTTTGGACAAGTCCCCGACTCGCCCCGACCAGGTGTCGTTTCGAATTTGGGAGAGAAGCGCCGCCCGTTTGTCGTTTCTACTCGTCTTCATTCTCCCTCACCCCTCACTGCTTCCATTCTCGTTCCCCTTCCTCCTCTCTCGTCCCCGTTCCTCCTCCAGGCGAAATCGCCGCCCGCCGTGCGCTGTCGTGAACCGAAAGCGCGCGCGGGGGTGGCGCGTGTTGCGACCGTTATTTGGCGACAAAGGAGAGGTTCTGACCGTGAGCGGGTGCTTGGGGGTGGGGATATCCGCGCGTGTTTGCTCACACGAGCGAGGGTTTGCTCCTATCTTCGGTGGTTGCACGGCGGCGAGGACGGCGAGGCGGCTGACTAGTGTGGCTAGGACGACGGTGGTGGAAACTGCGGCTGGGTGATCTGGATTTGCTGCTCACCAGCGAATCCATTTCTGGAGTTCATCTCCGTTGCGCCCGAGGTAGATCTACGCGCAGGGCTTCCTCTCCCTGGCAAGCCGATCAATCGCCGTCTAGCGCAGAGTAGCAGCTCGGGCAGGCTTGCTGGCGTCAGATTTCGTCTGGTATGCACATGCACCTTCTCCCCCGATTTCCAAATCGAAACCCCCCTCTGCTTGTGAGGTGCGCTGCAGCATTTTCGTGGATGATTTGTCAGGATAAACGACCGATCTATGTCGGTGACCTCCGTTGCATGGTTAATTCTAGCTTGAATGCCTGAATGTGACCTGAATTTTCTTGCTCGGGCAAGTTTTTTTGTTGGTACATGGACCGATTGCACATGTTTGGGTTGATACTTGCTTGAGTTTGTTGTGTGTTTAAGATGAGTATAGTCTAGTTGTAGGAAGTAGGTTTGTTTTGCAGTTAGTTGTACAGGCAATTTGTTGGTGAGTTTCAACTCCCTACATTCAGTATACATCAAGGTTTAGTTATGTTTTGCTTTGTTCTGAGTTGTCTCGGGCAATTTTTTTGGCAGCCATATGATTGGTTTTTTATCGTTGCATGCTATAAGTCTGCATGAATTGGGGCTAGTTTGTTTGATCCATTTTTGTAGGGAAGTATGACTTGTACTATTTTTCTGAGTTGTACCAATGTGTCGTTAATTTTGTTCCTAAGTTTGTATCAACCTCAGTATGTTTGTCTTATGTCCTTTAGATGTGGTATATGTGGTGATTATTTTTGGCCCTGAATAATTCACTTCTTACATTCTTGTTTTGTTTTACTTGCATCTAGAACACTTAGCTTGATATACTTTATGTTTACATGTTGTTCCGGGTAGAACTACTTAGCTTGATATGCTTTATGTTTGCATGTTGTTCCGGATAGAACCACTTAGCTTGGTATGCTTTATGTTTGCATGCTGTTCCGAGTAGAACTCATATTCGTTTACCTCTTCTGGTCCTTAGCATTTAGTGCTTTTTGTTTGCACGCTAGAACGAGTAGTATACCTACTCTGCTGAAATTCAACTCACTGTGCTTTATGTTTGCACCAACAGCACATCGATCGCCAGAAGGACAAGGACCAGTCCATCTTCGAGGCCAACTGGGAAGTAGATAGGACAGAGGATGACAAAACTGCATATGACATCCAGGACACCATGTGCATCCCGCGTGCTGGTCAGGACGGTAAGTCCCGAGTCACAGGTTCTATCCGGGACTGGCCTGAGGATGAAGAAGGTGATCGGGTTCACCTTTTTACTTGCTTGCACTGCACCTGAATCCATCTCTCCTATTCTGAATTCTTCCTTCTTTCCGTTGCAGAGGAGCCTGAACTGGACGAGCTAGATGAACCCGTGGATGTGGTTCCGATATCTGTGGCTGCCCCCACCACCACCAGAAAGAGAACATGTAGCGGGGCACAGGATCCCCCTGCCAAGAGGATCAAGAAGAAGCCGGGCGTCAAGACGGGAACCAAGCCCAACTTGCGCAGGTAGCGCCCCACCATTGACGGGTAAGTCTTTTCCGGGTTGCTGTCTACTCTGTTTTCTCCCTGGCCCTCTTCCTTGCACATTTTCTGATTTCCTTTCTCTTTTACTCATTTCCTTTCAGTGATGCCCTTGATGCTGACGACGAAGGGGTTCGCGTACCGGAGAACCGGACGCCGGCATCCTCTCCTCCCCGAGAAGATCCAGACCTTGGCGCCCAGAACGCGGGGGCCAAGACGAATATAGAGCGCACTCCCGAACAGCAGCAGCCCACCGCGTCGCCAACTGCTCATGACACCACCAACATCGAGAAGCCATCAACCCCTCCAGCTGCATCAGCTGAGGAGGCCACTGATCACGCTGTCGGGCAGCGTCAAGAGGAGACCGCCGAGTAGCAGCCCGAAGACAACGCTGCTAAGCAGCCAGACCCTGCTGCTGAGCAGCAGGTAGAAGATAGTGTTGTAGAGCAGCCGGACCCCGCTGCCGAGCAGCGAGTAGAAGATCCTGCTACAGCGCAGCGGGTAGAAGACCCTGCTGATGAGCCATCACGCCAGTACGTCGTGCAGCCAGATGTTGCACCAACCAGCCAGCCGAAAGCGCCGCCAACCCGTCAAGTGCCTCCACCAACTCGCCCAGTGCCTCCGCCATATTCCAAGAAACAAACAACTCCCTCTACTACGAAGGTGGTCCCGCAGGCGACCAGGAAGCAACCTCCACGCGGTGCCTCGCAGGCTGTAGCGCAGCCAACCGGACAGCGGCAAGCTGTGCAACGGCAGCTGCCCTTTCAACCATCAGGGGCACAGAAGCCAGGTGGCCAGCCCGGCGGGCAACCCGCACAACAGCAACCTCCACCTGAGAAGTGGCCGCTTAACAAGGCCAGGAAGGTCAACCCGAACACCAGGTTGGTGCAGGCCAACGTCCAATTCGGCCCTGAAGAGGAGCAGGCTGCCGACGCAGGCGCCAGCGAAACCGAGAAGGCTCCTACTTTCCCAGAGTATTGGGTTCAGCTGCAGGAGCGCCACAAGATCAAGATGACCCAGGAAGCTGAGCGACTAGGCGCCCTGAAAGAGCGAAGAGCCGTATCCCGCTCCAAGTCCAAGGGGAAGACAGATTCCCTGGTCATCAAGGAAATCACTTCCCGCGACAAGGATGACGATGAGCTCCCTGAGGAAGGCGTTGCCGCCATCCTTGACCGAGTAGGCTTCATCGAGAAGTTCTGGGACAGCAAGAGATTTGGCCACGCCGCCTGGGACGGTACCGAGCTACGGAACCTTGACAACTACCGGACCGAGTGGAACAAGGCCGACATTGGTCCTGTTAGCGTAGCTATGGCCGGACCTTGCAGTACTCTTGCCAGCAAGTTGTTTGTTGCTCGCAAAAACTTCGAAGACATCGAGCAGAGCTATGTGGTAAGTACCTCTTTTCTCTTTTGATCTTCCCGAATTGCCAGATTTCTTCTTCACCTCTCTTCTCTTATCCACTACCCAGTCCCCGAGATTTGGGCCGAGTAGGTAAAGCTCCACCGAGTTTCCATCTACCTGGGCTAAATCTTCAAAACTCATCAAATCTCTTTTCTCGCTGCAGGATAGCATCCAGGAGAGGACCAAGGTCTTCCGCCAGCTCCTGTGGTCTCACCGCCAAGTGCGGGACAGGAACCGGGAGCTGGAATTCAAGAAGAGCGAGATGGACGCAATGGAGAAGAACTCCATGGAAAGCGCTATCAAACTGTCTGCTATGGAAAGTAAGATTTTAGCATCTCGGTTTGTGCGTTTTTTGTTTATGCCCGCTTTTTGCTTTTTTGCTCAGTCGTTGTCATCTCTGTAGGTGAGCTTAAGGCTCTCGTGGATAAGCACCAGGATTGTGAGGTCATGGCTGCCTCCGCGCAGACTACAATCTCCAGACTGGAAGGTGAGCTACTCCTTCCCTGTTTCCCTCACTTAGCTTGCTACTGCCTGCTCCCTTTGCTAACTTGCTGCTCTATCCGCAGAAGAATACAAGAAATTCCGAGAAGAGCACCAGCAATGCCTCACTCCATCAGAGGCACATCACCAAGTGCAGGTCCGTGAGGCCGAGTTGGAGAAGGAGCGGGAGACCGAGAGGGCGGAGTTTGAGAAACTCCAGGTTGATCTCAGCAACGCACTCCAAACTGCAGCAATGATGTCCGCGAACAGCAAGATTTTGAGAAGACAGCTGCTGCCGAGAAGAAGAAACTCGAGCTAGAAATCAGAACTCTGAAGGAAAGGAACCAAGCTCTCGAGGTCGCAGTCAGCGAGTCGCGCCGCCTCCAGGATAAACATATCCAAGAATCAAATGACTGGAAGATCAAGCCGGGGGCCCTTGTGCTGGAAATGGAATGTGAGTTGTCGCTACCCTTCACCTTTTTTGTTTTTTACTTTTTTGTCTTCTTCTACTCAGTCTCTCCTCTTCTCGGTTACTCTTCTTCTTCTCGGTTACTCTTCTTCTTCTCGGTTACTCTTCTGATCCAAACTGTCATTTCCTGATCCAGATATCTTCCCGGAACTCCGTGTTGCTGGTGAAACTGTTGTGGATAAAGCTAGAAAGGCCAGGGCAGCAGCCGGTCTGAGTGTTGATGATACCTCCAGCATTGACGATCATCTCGTCAACCTCAAGACCAAAGTACGCTCCCTCAAAGGCTTGGGTACCTCCATGGTGTCTACCGCAATCAAGCTGCACAAGTTGTTCTGGCCTGACCGAGATGTCCCAGAGACCTTTCGTGGCATGGCAGCCAATCTGGACCATGTCAAAGAAGAACTGAAGAAGTGGCGCACTTCTGCAGCTCGGGCAGGAGCTGACGAGATCCTCCATTTCATTTTATCCTGGTACGAAAACTTAGATCTTGACAGGATTGGAACTCGCCGAAATGGCTCCAAGTGGACTGCGCGTACCGAGTGCGTCTCACGCCGAAAAGAAGTGGTATACGAGATTGCCTCCTACGCTGAGACCAGCATATACATCGACGGCCCCACTGAGCCGGATACGGATGTTGATGAAGAGGAAGACGAGGAGGAAGCCGAGTTCAGCGAGGATGCTGGCGAAGACCACGGCCGAGATGACGAGGGTGCCGGTGAATACCATGGCCAAGATGACGATGAAGCTGAACAGGAGGAATCCGAGCACGGGGAGGCCGAGAAAGAGGGAACCGAGCAGCGTGGAGGCGCGGAGGACTCCGGGAAGGAAGCCAACCCGGAGACCGAGCAGCCGCAACCCGCCACACCGGAGGCGGTCGTCACCACCGAGATGGTGATTGGCGACCCCGCTCCCGAGCTGGGCGTGACTGGGGCTGCAAACTCCGTGCTCTACCCTCTTCCCAGCGCCTCTGTCACTCAGGCCTCCTATACTCCAATACTCCAACATCCTCAGCGGCCGAGCCTACATCGACAACAGTTGCCTCCGAGCCAGTGGCGCCTACCAGCACCAACTCGGATACTACTACCTCCACTGTCGTCTAAAATTCCTGCAGTTTCTTATCTAAAACACTTATCAGATCCCCGGCATGCCGGGTGGAGATGTAATCAAAATACTTATGTGTTATCTCGAGACTCGGTTTTATTTGTTTCACTTTTAGCAAGACTGGCTTGATCCCGGATTGCGTTTTAATGCAAGTCCCCGAGTTGCATTTCTCATCCACTTGTCTTTTTGTCTTTGCTCTTACCTGCCACTTGTGGCTTTTTGGTAGTCGAGTCACAAGATTTCAAATACCAAGTTTCAGATACTCAACCACCTTGAGATTTGAATTCTAACGCTGCCCACCACTTAGCCGAAAAAAGAAAGCAGAGAAGTAAATACACCCTGCTCGGTTGCTACATTCCTCTTTTCCTTAGGAATTTTTCATATGCTCATTGACCTTTGGCTTGTTCTCTTGCTTGCCATGAAGCCGTGTTGCGGACAGCAGCAGAGTCGAAGAGTTGGCCCTTGGGTTTAAACACATTACTAGATATGCGCATGAAATTCTAAGTAGACCAACCGAGTAGGCAAAGGAAATAAAATAAACAACACAAGGCAAGGTTTTTGTACAGGCAGTCCCCGAGTTTGAATTCGGAGTGCCAACTTGAATTTTAACTCGGTTAAGGAGATACATACAACTTTTTCTCATGAATAGAAACGGCGGAGTAGAGCTACATTCCAGGGACGCTTGGATTCCTCTCTAGCTCTATCCGGCCTGTTCTCTGCGGTGCCTGTGCGTCGACTAGATAGTAGGCTTCATTGTGTAGAGCCTCGCTCACATCGAAAGGCCCTTCCCATGGAGGGGATAGCTTGTGCATCCCGGCCGTGCGCTGCACGAGCCTAAGGACCATGTCTCCTTCTCGGAAAACCCTTGGGTTTACTTTCCGGCTATCATAACGCCTCAGGCTTTGCTGATAAATGGCTGAACGTGACAGAGTTAACTCTCTTGCTTCTTCTAGCAGGTCAACGTCATTTTCTCGAGCTTCTCTCGCCTCTTTTTCAGTGTAGAGTGTTACTCTGGGTGAGTCATGATCTAGGTCAGTGGGCAACACGGCCTCCGCTCCATATACCAGGAAGAATGGTGTGTATCCGGTTGATCGGTTAGGGGTAGTCCTTAGACTCCACAACACCGCCGGCAACTCGTCCAACCAACAACCAGGGGTTCGCTGTAATGGCTCAATTAGCCTTGGCTTTATCCCGGATAGGACCATGCCATTTGCTCTTTCAACCTGCCCATTTGAGGCTGGATGCGCAACTGATGCAACATCTAGCCAGATCCGCTTCTCCTTGCAGAATCTTGCGAATGAACCCTCAGCAAAGTTTGTGCCATTATCAGTGATGATGCTATGCGGGTAGCCGTATCTCAGAATGATATCCTTCAGGAAGCTCACAGCTGTGACTCCATCACACTTCCGAATAGGCTTGACCTCAATCCATTTGGTGAATTTATCAACCATGACCAAGATATGAGTCATGTTGCCTCTAGATGGCTTCAAAGGGCCTACCATATCCAAACACCAGACATCAAATGGCCACATAATGGGAATGGTCTTCAACTCAGATGCTGGCATATGAATCTTACTCGCAAACCTCTGGCACCCGTTGCACTTTCTCACTATATCTTCAGCTTGCCGCAAGGCAGTGAGCCAAAAGAATCCATGCCGAAAAGCCTTGTTGACCAGTGCCCGAGAAGAGGCATGATGCCCGCATTCTCCCTGGTGTACCTCTCTAAGAATCTCTTCTCCTTCCGCTGGCTCAACACAGCGTTGCAGCACGCCAGTAGGACTCCTTCTGTGCAGCCCCTTGTTGATGATGGTGTAGCCCTTTGATCTTCTCTATATTTGCCTGGCCGTGACCTCGTCACTCGGCAATGAGCCATCCGTTAGAAAGGATAATATGGGAAGAGCCCAACTTGGTGTCTCCCGGATGGGAAACACCGGTTCGTCCACTTCCACTGGATCAGCTACCATAACCTCTTCAGAGTTGGAGACGAGTCCTCGAGTACTCAGAAATGATCCCCTCGATGATCGCAACAGTCCCCGAGTTGAGTGAAGCAGTCCCCGGGTTGCAGGTGCCAGTCCCCGGGTTCTCCTTTGCAGCTTCCCAATCAATCTCCATGGGAATAGCTTCCGATTCTGGCAGAGATGGAATGAATATGGATTCCGAGTTGGGGGATGGCTTGATGGATGGCTTTCTCAAATGCTCCAAGGCAATCCCAGCCGGGATAAACTGCCGAGAAGACCCCAACTTGGACAGTGCATCAGCTGCATCATTCTCAGCTCGGTGTATATGATGAAACTCACACCCCTCAAAGGACCCAGTCATAGTTTGCACCAGAAACCGGTAGGATGCCATGTTGGCATCCAAGGCATCCCAATTGCCTGACACTTGCTGAACCACAAAATCTGAGTCGCCATAACAGACAATGCGCTGAACTCCGATCTCCTTGGATACCCTCAAGCCATGTACCAGTGCCTCATACTCGGCCACATTATTGGATGCCTTGAAATGTATTTGCAGCACATACTTGAGTTGATCTCACTTGGGTGACGTGAGCACCACGCCAGCACCGAGCCCTTCTTTCACTTTAGATCCGTCAAAATGCATCTTCCAGAAGTTGGTTTCCGGCAAGGGAGGGTCGTACTGCATCTCGGCCCAATCCACCAAGAAATCTGCCAGAGTTTGTGACTTGACTGCTTCTCTTCTCGCATACAGGGAGGTGTACGCGGCTAGCTCAATTGCCCACTTGGCTACCCGGCCACTTGCATCCTTGTTGCCCATGATCTCCGAGATGGGAGCGGTGCTCACCACTGTGATGGGATGCTCTTGGAAATAATGCTTGAGCTTCTTGGCACCTAGGTACATGCCATATGTCATCTTCTGGTAGTGCGGGTAGTTTTGCTTGGAGCTGGATAGCACCTCGCTGAGATAGTGCACTGGCCGCGGCACTGTCTTGCCTTCCACTTCTCTTTCCACCACTATCACCACGCTGACTACCCGGTTGGTAGCTGCGATGTACAACAACATTGGCTCCTTGGGCAGAGGGCTTGCCAGGATGGGAGCGCTACCCACCATGGCCTTGATTTCTTTGAAGGCCACATCAGCTTGTGATGTCCAGATGAACTTGTCACTCTTCTTCATGAGCTGATAGAGAGGCAAGGCCTTCTCGCCCATTCTTCCCAGGAAGCGGCTAAGGGAAGCCAAGCATCTGGTAAATTTCTGCACATCTTTCAGTAATCTCGGCAGATACATGCTCTCTATAGCTTTTATCTTTGAAGGATTGGCCTTAATGCCCCGACTGGAAACCAAGAAGCCGAGTAGCTTGCCAGCCGGGACGCCAAAAGTGCAATTAGTCGGATTCAATTTCATCCTGTACTTGCGCAGGCTAGCGAACGTTTCCTCAATATCACTAAGCAGAGTATGTGTTTCTTTAGTTTTGATGACAATGTCATCTACGTACACCTGCACATTCTTGCTGATTTGATCATGCAAGCATTTTTGCATGCACCTCTGATAGGTAGCCCCAGCATTTCTCAACTCAAAGCACATGACACGATAGCAATAAGCCCCGTACGGGGTAATGAAAGCAGACTTTATTTGATCAGCCGGATTAAGAGATATCTGGTGAAAACCAGAGTAGGCATCAATGAAAGACAAAAGCTTGCACCCGGCAGTGGAATCGATCACCTGATCTATGCGGGGTAGCGGAAACGGGTCCTTGGGGAAGAACTTGTTCAGGTCGGTGTAGTCCACGCACATGCGCCATGCCACCGCGGACTTGGGGTCCTCCTTCTTCTTTTCGACCATGACCGGATTGGCCAGCCAATCCGGATGCAGTACCTCCATGATGAATCCACTTATCAGCAGCTTGGTGATCTGAACACCGATGGCTTTCCTTCTCTCATCACCAAAGTGGCGCATCGCGTGCTTAACTGGCTTGGCGTCAGGACGCACATGTAGCGAGTGCTCAACCAACTCCCTCGGGACACCCGGCAGGTCCTCATTGGACCATGCAAAGACATCCCGATTCTCACGGAGGAAGTGGATGAGCTCGCTTTCCTATTTCTCGCCCAACCCGGCGCCAATGATGGCAACACGGTCTGGGAACTCAGGGTCCACCTGCACCTTCTTGGTTTCCTGGGAGGCCTGGAAAGCTGCTCCATACTGAGAACTCGGCATGCCTGGCATACCGACTTGAGCTGCTTGAGCCATCGCCACCACCTCGTGTATCTTCTTCTTCTCAGGAGCGATGACCAAAGACTCTGCCAGCAGAGATCCAGCAGATGCGCACTCCAGGGAGCGCTTGTAATCACCCGAGATGGTGATGACACCATTGGGACCAGGTAGGTTCATCTTCAGGTAGGCTGCATGGGTCGAGGCCATGAACTTGGTGAGCGCAGGCCTACCGACTAGAGCATGGTAGGGGCTCTGAAGATCAACCACTTCGAACTGCAGGCACTCGACGCGGCAGTTCTCCTTGGTGCCAAATAGCACATCTATCTAGATGCGGCCGATTGGAGCGCAAGACACTCTCGGCACAATGCCATGGAAAGTGGTACTGCTGGGAAGCAGCATGTTCTCGGCAAGGCCGAGCTTCTCCAGGGTATCTCTATACATGATGTTGATGCTGCTGGCATTGTCAATCAGCACCTTCCTGAACCTGACATTCTTCTTGGTTCCCAGGAAAGTGGGATCCACCACTAGTGCATATGTACCCGGATTGGGCATCACCTTGGGGTGATCATCTTTGGACCAAGTAATTTCTTGTTCGCACCAGTGCAAGTAATGCGGCACAGCCGGGATCACTGCATTCACCTCCATCACACGCCTATGCTGCGATTGCTTGTCATCCGACTCGGTGGTGAACACCATGTAGCTCTCATGATGCTCCTGGTACTGGTTGCGGTCTCCACCACCATTATTGTCGTTGTTCTTGTTACCATTGTTGTTGTTTCTGTTGTTGCTGTTGTTGTTGTTTCTGTTGTTGTTGCGCGTGTAGTAGTTGCAGTTGCGGTCGTTGCGGTTGTTGTAGTTGCGGTTGGCTCCTTGAGCCACTTGATTCACATTCTCCCTTCTTGGATTCACTGCCGGCCTAGGAGCAGCTGCCCGGATAGGCTGCACATTGGCATCCGCAGGCGGCAGAGGAGGAGGAGGGGGCAGCTGACCAAAGCCTTCACTCTTGATGCGGTCCCACCAGCTGCATTGCCGGGTAGTGTGGTTGGTTGGCCTACTCGGATGCCGAGTATGGAAGCTGCAAGGCCCATCCTTCATGTTCTCAAAGATAAATCTCTGAGCATATCTGGCTTCCGGGTTGGTGTTGCCTTGCTGGGGAGCATTGTATGGCTTCTTGAAGCCTTGGCCCTGATTCTGGTTCTGCCCGTATTGGGCTCCAGCAGTTTTTTGCCTTTGGCTGCTCCCAGCAGCCGCAGTGTCTTGGTTCACAGCATTCACTTGCTCAGAACCGTACCAAGTATCGGGACAGTCATCTCTGCGCTTGTTGCGGAAGTCTTGGCGTCTGCTACCATCATGGTTTCTTCTTCTTGGCTCGAAAGCATCGAGCAGAGGCTGAGTAGGGTCACCGAGTGCATACATATCAGCTATCTTGATCGTCTCGGCGAGCGTACTCGGCATCTCTCTTTGCAACTTCTGCCACAACATGCTGCCATGCCTGCAACCTTGAGCAAACCAGGCGATTGCCTGTGACTCATTCACACCTTCACATGTGTTCCTCAATGTGCTCCACCGAGTAAGGTACTCTCGGTCAGTCTCCTCTTCCTGCTGCTTGCAAGCCGAAAGCTGTTGCGGCCTATTCGTCCTCTTGTACGTGCTGGTGAAGTTGCTGATGAAGGCTTATGAGAAGTCGAGCCATCAGTTGATACTGTCCTTGGGCAAGTTATTGAGCCAGATCCGGGCAGGGCCCTCCAGCATCTGTGGGACGTATCTCACAGCCCATCTCCGGTTGCCGCCTGGAATATGCACAACGGTGACATAATCATTCAGCTAGTCATCCGGCTTGGTGCGCCCATCATATGACTTGGTCCCCCAGGCCAACTGGAACTTGTTCACGGCAGGCTCTCCCATAATTCTATGGCTAAAACATCTTGGTCCGGCTGGCCCCCTCTTTTTAATCTGCTCGAACCGGTAAATCCGGTCCAGCTTGTACCTTGCATCGCTGGGCTCCAGCATCCTGTCACCCAAACGATCAGTGACGTCCCACGGATCAGCGTACCCGGCCATCTCCATTGCCGAGTACCCATCATCATAGCGGTCTGGCTGCACAGGACCGGGTTGCCGCAACTGCTCGCGGCTACTCAGCAACCCGCGGCTGTACCCTCTGCTGACCCAGGTTGGCGGCCTGAGGCCGAGATGGTCCCGCTCGGTTTCCTCCTTGTCCCTTGCTGTGAGGTTTAGTGGCTTGATAGCCTGCTCCTGCAGAGTTGTGTTTCTGGCCGAGCTGTCGCGCTACAGTGTGCTGTTTTCCGGCGACAGCCGGGTCGTACACCTGCATCTGTTTGTTTTTTCCAGAGTTCACACTGTGATCCCTCTCAGTGCCGGGAAGCGGTGATGAGGCCTGATCCATAGATCTGACCCCATGCGAGTGAACAACTTGGGAAGCACCCGCTCCCGGATTGGCTTTTCGGAAAGCCTCATTCTGTCTGCCAGCTTCTAGCACTAGCTCATTAAACCTGTCCTGCTGTCTAGCGCGCGTGTCGCCAGTGAGATGCGGCAACTCAGCATCGACTGCCTCTGCAGCCCTAAGAGTTTTGGCAGGGGAACTATATTTTGGCCTATTAGCAGTGTTCAAACTAGCAGATTGACTAGCAGCCCTACCATCTCTAGCTAGCTCAGCGCCCAAGTTGCGACGAATAACGCCTATCTTGCTAGGCATCCTAGAAACAGGAGTAAAGCCATGCGCTCTATTGTACTCATTTTGATCCAGGTTAAGCTCAAGCCTAACCTTCTCCAGCTCCTGGGCCTCCGCGAGTAGCGCTTGACGCTGCTGCTCGAGCCGCGCCTTCAACGCCAGGAGCTCCGCGTCAGTGGGAGGCGGCATGCCCAGTTGCTCGGTGGCGCCAAAGCGAGCAACTGGTATAGCCGTTGACGTGGAAGGAGCCACGTAGCCTTGAATGTTCCAGGGCATCTCGTAGGGCTTGTGACCCCTGGCCGCAGCCGGCTCCTCGATGACCTCAGCCGCAGCGGCCGCGCCTTTCCCGGCATCGATAGCCGGGCCCGTCATCATCACCTCCACGATGTTCGATGAGCAGCCAGCAGGCTTCCCGCGAGCAGCGAGTACAGCAGGAGGATCATCCGCGACGAGCACCTCCTCCCGGAACTCGCGGATGACGGTGGTGGCGACGTAGACCAGATGCGCGCCGAAGAAGAGGACCGAGCCACCTGCAGGCACGGGCCTGCCGCCGAAATCGCCGGCGTTGTCGGTGACGAAGTCGAATGAGCCGAATCTGTGGACAAGGCCACAGACCACGCGCTCCCCCGATGCAGAATCGGTCCCGTCCGAATATGAACCCCAGCCAGCGCCGCTGGTGGCCCCACGGTGGGCACCAACTGTCGTGGAGTAGAGAAGACAGATGCCATGGGATGGCTAAAGTGTGGGGGCCGATGGAAGCTGTAGGTATTCGGGGAGGAATCGCACGTCGAGTAGACGCGCTCAGAAACACGGCAAACACCTCGATCTACCCAGGTTCGGGGCCCTCGTGTGGAGGTAACACCCCTACTCCTGCCTATCTCTCTGTATATGATGTTACCGAGTAGCCACAGTACAAATCAGGCCCTCAGCCGAGTAGCCACTCTCTAGATATCTCTCTGTGTAGCACTAAGGAGCGCAATAAATGCTTTCAGGGCAACGTCGTCCTCGCGCAGGAGGGGGCTGGGCACCTTATATAATGGTGCCCAGCGAGTAAACAACTATTAAAAGTACATGATTAGACAACGCCACTGTGACAGCAGCAACACGCTTCCGTGTTCCTATTGACGCGGGTGCGAGAAGTCGCCGCGCCGTCTGACTAACAGGACTTGTCCACCCTGTCAGTCTCACAGAGTAGGCTGCTGACATGTCCTGTCCCCCTGTCAGTGACAAGACAACACAGGTGCCCACCCTTACTGTACCCACGCCGTAGCGCAGATAATCATGCGTCTTGTAAGTTGAACCGCACGCCTGTACGGCTACGGGATCCGCGGGATCCCGTCAGAATGGTTCCATTGACTTCGTACCCGAGTAGGATTGATGCCCATCTACTCGGACCACCTGATCTCTACTCGGATGATTCCAAACTTCTTCCTTGTCTTCTCTTGGCCTTCAATACTTATTACCGAGTAGCATCTACCGGACAGCAGGTACCCGGGTAGCCGCCTACCCGGTAAACAGTACTCTGATCTCTATTTTACCGCCTGTTTTACCCCTACTCGGGGGTAGCCCCCCGACACTGATCGCGGGGTTGGGGCTTTATTTTGTCTGTAGGTGGGGGAAGGTGGGGCAGCACGTGGCCTGTTTTCTTTTTGGGACAAGCCCGAAACGTGGTTGGTGCCCTTTCCAAAAACGGTAGGGCCGTGATGTTGTGTGTTGGGATACCCCAAGAAGAGGGTGTGATGAGCACAACGGTAGGAAATTCCCCTTAGTTAAGAACCAAGCTTATAAATCCAGTAGGAGAAAGAGGACCTTCGGAAGTTTGATGCCACTGACGATGGTGATGGCTCACCGGTGTCAGCAACAACGTGGAACCTGCACACAACACAACCAAAATACTTTGTCCCAACGGTACAGTGAGGCTGTCAATCTCACCGGTCTTGCTGAAAACAAAGATTAGACGTATAGTGTGGAAAATAATATATGCTTGTAGTAAGTAAAGAAAGCAAGAAATTGTGGTGGTTTGTTTTAACAGTGTAGGAAAATGGACCGGGGTTCATAGGTTCACTAGTGGTGTCTCTCCATAAAAGATAGCATGCTGGGTGAACAAATTACAGCTGGGCAATTGAAAAATAAAGGTTGCACCGTAGTGCACATTCATGACATGATGACTACTATGATATTTAGTGCGGACATTACAACAATGTACATAGACCGTAATCCAACTGCATCTATGACTAATAATCCACCCTCAGGTTATCATCCGAACGCACTTAGGTATTAAGTTGCAAGCAACAAATAACTGCATTAAACAATGTGTGTAATGTAAGCAATGATTATGCACGCAGGCACTCTCACCGTTGTTTTCTCCCTAATGGAAACAACACATCCTCCTCCTTCACGTTTCTGTCACTCGAGCAAGGCAAAGAGGAGTCATGGACCCACTATCAAGCATAAATACTCCCTCTTGGAGTCTCTAGCAACTACTTGGCCAGAGCAACCACTAGCAACGGAAAGCATGCAATATCACAAATAACATATGCAATAAAGACTATAATCAACTTGGCATAAGTTCAATATTCATCGGATCCCAGCAAACACAACACATAGAGTAACATAAGATCAATCTCGATCATGTTAGGCAGCTCACGAGATCTAAACATGGAAGCATATGAGGAGGAGACAACCATCTAGCTACTGCCATGGTCAACGCAGTATTTACGGCGCAAGAATCCTGACGACAGTTGTGATTAATCCTAGGTAATACTTTCCCATGCAGATGGAACCTTCCTTTGACCTATTCATCTTACCATGGTTCCATCCGCCCACCAAACAGAACACTACCACTCGGGTATTCATTAATAAGTCATATTATTATAAAAATAGGATCATGCATTCTTTTGAGACTATGTGGTAATACGATAGAGTTTTTGCAATTAGTTTGTTATGAAGTACTGCAAAGGATATGAGCAAGTGATGAACTTGCCTGAGATTGAAATAACCATAATAATCAATGTCTGCGGGGTTCGAGAGTCGCGTAGACAATTCCGACATCTGAAAGATAGCAAAGTAGTCCCGGTAAGGACTACAGAAAACATTGGCAAGATGATACATGCATAGTAATGAGATGCATCGTGAATTACCCTGGAAAACACCCCAGCTTACGAGTGTAAGCCACGTTTGATACGATATCTAAATCACACAGGTTTTAGGTGAAATGTTTCATTACTTGTGGTGATGTGGTTATTAGTTCTTTTAGACTTACATGTGTTTCACTTTTACTCAGCAAACAATTGTTATCATGTTTAAGGTAGAAGTGTGGATTACTTGGTTGGATAACAAAACAACAACACATGGAAACAACTATTAAAAGGATAACAGATACATCTTATTTTATATCTTAAAGAGTGGAGCTTATCACAAAGATTTGAATGGAAAACGAGTAACTAATACAACCAACTCTATCATCACATAACTTGCTATTGCCATGTGATGATAGGTTTAGTAGATGTGAAAACATGAGGGTTTTATTAATAATGAAAATAATATTGTGGCACTTATTTCTTGTCATAATGAAATATAATAGAATTCCAGTATATGTGTAGAAACAAGTTTATAAGTTTAAAAAAATGTTTTATGGTTGACATGTTTGAATTGGAAATGCTTTTCTCTTTAATTTGATATAACATTTGAAATTTTCTGAAAAGATTTGAATAAGATATTAATTTATTAATTTTAAATGAATTAAATGATTAGGCATAATATGGCACACATGAAAACATGGTCAAATGACTATGAAAACATCGTGGATGAGTTGCATAAGTCATTTGGAGCATTTTGGTATATAACTTGTATTGTTTTGAAATTTTGGATTATTCTTTATTTTTCTCAATTTTTTAATGATTTAATTTACTTAAAAAATGTTCAAATTTGAATTTTATCAAACACATTTGAAAATCTCATAATCAATTAGATTTTATTTTTCTGATTAATATGGTATTTTTTTTTCTGATTTACAGAATTAATGTTATTGAATTATTAAGTTAATTAGTTTTTCTGTTTATTTAAATTGACAGGTGGAGCCCACCTGTCATATTAGGTTTTAAATCAAAAAGAAAAATAAAACACGTTATGACGTCATGCTGACGTCACGATTTCGTCATCAGAGAAGAGGATCTTCTCTGTTGATCCCCAATCCAAGTCTCCACTCTGAATTGATGCGATTAATTGGTACACAGATGTAGAGGGGAACCTCACAAACCCAGCGGTGGTCCGGTTTGACCATATGGTCATCGGAACATCGCCGGTGAGCTCGAACACGGCGGACGGCGGCGGTCGTCGGCGTTACGGCGTTTGCGGAAACGAGGAAGAGATTGGGAGGGTGCTCGAACACCAGGAGCTTACGCTGAATTCGATGGAGGTGTCGGGAAGTCGAGGCGCGGTCAAAATCGCCGGCGAGGTTGAAAATCGGCCGGCGGCCGGACTCGGAGAAGAGAGCCCGATTCCGCTGCCTCGGGCCATCCCAGCTCCTTGACTTGCTCGAGGAGGAAGAGCATGACCACACGCATCTCCCAGTGGTCCCAAATCGTGCAGGGGGACCGGAGATGGCGGCGGCGAGCGATGACTGCCCACGGTTAGGGTTAGGGTTTGATACGGAGAGACAAAGAGCGAGAGAGTGCACAGGGAAGAGAGGAGAAGAAGGAGGGATCGATGGGGACGTCTCCTCGATACTTATCAGAGTCGGGAAGGTAGCGAGCCGTGGCCAGGCGGCGACGGCGGAGGCAACACGCACTCTGCCGGCCTAGAGGAAGACAAAAGAACCAATTACCAAATAACCCCTGGAAATTTTGAGTTTTCACAGTTAGGTCCTTTGGTACTAAAACTGAGAAGAAAAGCTTGTTTTCTGGGCTTTTTTTGAACTTAAAAATTATTAAAAATCACATTTGAATTCCTTATCTAATTTCACATCTCACCATATTTTGTTTTGGTGAATTTTAAGAATATTTGTATTTTTTATTTAGGGTGCTAGATTAAGTGGTTTTTGTTATTTACACTCCATTTCCACTTCAATTGAATTTTAATTTTATTTCATCCATGCTAACCTATGAATATGACATGACAATAATGTTATTTCATTAATGATGAATAGTTTTAGTTATTAGTCTTTTGTAAAATCATTTGGTAAAACTACTTAGTAGTATTTCTTTGCACTTTTATGAAAATCATTCAATAGGGTATTTTATTCCTTCTCAAACCAAATGATGTTAATAGGTGAAAGTACTTGTTTTTCTCTAATGCAACTTTGTTATTCTCACAAATGAAGCTTTTACTAATTTTGGTTGACATTTTACTTGGATGTGGGTAAGCCATGTTTGTTATCTTTAATACCTGATTATGTGGAAAACATGAGTGGTTTTGGGATCCTATTTTTCTTGTTTACCACATAGGTTCCAATAAGGATATTATCCAGTGATGTTTTGTAACATATAATCATCTGCATGATTATATGTAGATGAATTTTTGTTATCATCTGTTAGTCTTATCTATGAAAAGGATTTGGAAAACAAGGTATTAAGCTTGTTTTCATCTACCTCCACATATCAAGACATGTGGATGCAATACCTTGTTGTTATTTCTTTCTGGAGACTTGTTTCTATTTAAGAGGTTTACTATTTGTTCCTCATCTCTCTTGATCTTGACAAAGCATAGAGGTTATGGATTCTCCAACATGAACTAATGCTTTACTGAATAAATTCTTCCCGAGACAGTGTTGCTCCTTGTTGACTACTGTTGCTTGATGTTCTTCTCTCTAGTTGCCACTAGTCTTCTGTTATCACCTTTGTCCATTGCAGGTAGGTTCCTCTCTTGGTTTCCAACCTCAACTGTCTCACCATTGTGTTGAAAACATCCAATTTCTCCAAACAAAGATTTTACTTAGATGATTATAAAAGAATGTGAGCTTATTTTATAACATCCAGTGGCCATATGCATACAAGAAGAATTTGTTAACAAGGTAGCTAGTCTTGCCTCCAAATTACTACTCATATACCATAGGCTGAGATGTACCAAGTTATTTCACCTTCTGTTTGTTTGTGTATGACACTCAGTTGTTTCAGTATACAAAAGTGATCTGTTAACAAGGTCTAGAAACTTGTTATCAAACCACTTCTATGTCGCACCCTGATTTCTAGGGGATACTCACCGTACGAACTGGATAGCAGATGCTTGGATTATGGGGCATAACTGCTCCCACGTCCCAGCTTCCTGGTAGGCCTGCGCTTATGCGCGACAACACAAGCCCTGCTATTCCATCGTCGATGTAAACTATCCACTAGAGATCACAGGCACTTCCGTCGACGTACTTCAAACCATACACACATGGTACGTCAACGGCGTTGAACAACTGATATCACAACAGATCTCTACGACACAAAAGATTGAAATAAGTTGCAAATGGCTCTCATTAGAGCAGAGATAGCAAATACAATCATTCAGAGGGCACGTGCCCCAACAATACATCATTACAATACAGCGGAAGCATTCAACATGTCTGAGTACAGACAAGAACCAAATAGGCCTAAGAGGCCGGAAACAAACGGACGGAGCCCATCCACGAAGTCTCGGATCCTGCCCGGGTCCGCTATCTACTCGTCAGCAGTCTCGTCATACTCCACGTAGTTGCCACCATGTAGATCCTCGGAAACGTCGTCTGCGTAAACCACAGCCCCAAAGGGGTCAGTACATAAACGTACTGGCAAGCAAGACTCACAGTTCACCAAAGTGTAACCCGTCAACACCAAGCACAGATGCCTTGGGATCAACGGAAGAGAGGGGATATAAAAGATGCTGCAACTGGCTGCGCTAACCAACTACAGAGATTCTACCACTTCCGGCTAACAGAAAGGAGATAAGATCGAGGATTGTAACCAACTGAAAGATAACTTCAAACCAACCCATCCTGGATCTCGCCCCTTATCCAAAGAAGCAATCCGAGGATAACTCACACAGTTGTAATAATGATGGTTCAAATTATTGTGTCAATAAGCCTATTACTAGTCAAGTTATTAATCATGGGGTGTACATGTTTGATCATTATGTTTAAGTTGTCCTGAGTACTTGTTAGCCAGTACTTTCACCAAGTAATCCATAACCGCGGAAAACACGGCTTCTCGAGAAGATTATCCCTGCAGGGTTGCACCAATTTGGCCGTACACTCATGAATATCCCGCCAGATGGGATGCCTCCCACCAAGCGGGGCACTCAACACAACCAACCATTCTTCGCATCAAGCCCAAAGAACCTTGGGCGCACGGCTAATCAAGCCCCGAAGAAAAGGGACCCTCATAGCACTCTAAGACCGTGTCCCCCTATATGCCGACTACAAAAGTTCCACCCTGGCCTGGGCTCGCAAAAACATGCATGCGGCAAATGGAAAACACGAACTAAATGAGGCGATTTGGACGAGATGCGAATCAGGTCAAGTTGAGGGGGGCGCCCATACTCGCTTCCCAAATGCGGGTAGTGCGCTCATCATGGATCAGTAGACAAGACCCTTTTCCTATTAGGGTCGACACTAGCAGGCTTCAAAACCTCTCATGGGCCTCCTGCCGGTGCCTTATCATCAAATTTATTATTAATAGTAACATTAGCATGATTGATTGATTAAACATCGAGCCCCCAGAACATAATAAAATAGTAACAGAAAGTAACGGGTAACAGACTCGAGCAAAAGCAACCTAAGCATGCTAGTGAGACACTGGCTCAAACAATGGGTTGTAGGAAGGGGGATGAGGCAATATCAGGGTTAAGGGATTCATGTGATAGGTTCGTAACAGAAACAACTACTACTAAGGCTAGCAGAAAAGAACAACGGAAAGTATCGGTAACCAATGTTGAAAGGAACACAGTGGTTCATGTGAGTGATAACTTGCCTGCAAAACCCAGTAGCCTGGTACTGAGCTAAATCCTTAGAAGGGATGTCGTAAGTATCGTCGGTCTCAACGTCGTCGTATATCCGGGAAGAAGCAAACAGACAATGCAGAAAGATAAACAATCAATATCATGGCATAGGTGCACAAACATGGGATGATGCATGTCATGTTAATAGGTGCATCAGAATAAACTACTTGACAAGATAACACAATTTAATTGGACCCACATGCAATGTGAATTGCATATGGATGCAAATGGTTAAGGTGGAAGCAATGATCTACATTGATTAACAAGTGTAAGTGGTTAAACATGATGCTTGCATGATGATGATGACAAGATAACAACAAAATAACAATGATAGATGCAAAGGAAAAGGAATAAAACAAGTTTGGAAATGATTTGTTAATTTTGGAAAGTTTTGGTTACTTAGACATGTCACACAAACAATTATTGTTTTCATCAAGTTAAATTGTTCAAAATAGATAACAAAGTTTATATTTGAAAAGAAAACAAGATTTTAGTTGGAATACATGTTTCACTTGTTGAAAAAGGATTTCAAATAAATTATTTATGGATTAAACAAGTTTAAGCAAGAATTAAATTGGAATTAATTCAAGTGTGGATGTTAATTGAATTTTATTTGATCAAAACATTAACCCAAGTTCATATTTGAAAAGGTTATGCTTTGATGATTTGAAAACATATTTTATATGTCCCAAAAGAATTTGTTTTCATCAAGTTATAAATTTAACAATATTAAATAATTAAATAAGATTTAAATTATTTGACCACTTTTAATTGTTCAAAACATGAAACAAAATTTATATTTGGAAAGAGGGTTTAATTTTGCATGGGAAACATATTTCATTTGTGGAAATTGGATTTAAAATGAGCAAGTTATTATTTTGGCAATTTTAAATGCAATAAACAAGAAACAGTTGTTTTCAGCAATTTAAATTATTCAAAACAGCAAACAAAATTTATATTTGGAAAGTACATGAAAAATTGATTGGAAAACATATTTGGTTTGTGAAATTTGGAATTTTTATGAGCAAGTTATGAATTTTGCAAATTTAAGTGAATTTGACAAGTTTTCAAATATTGCACCAATTTAAAATATTCAAAAGAGTAAACAAATTTTATATTTGGATAGAACATTTAATTTGGTATTGAAAACATATCAAAAATGTTGGATTTTGAGCTAAAATGAATTATTTATGCAATTTCCAAAATTGGGTGCAAATCTGCCATTTTTATGGATCTAGGGACTTGGAAAAAATTTGTGCAGGGCTAGAATTAATTTCCAGGGGCCTGTTTGTGATTAGCAGGAAGTTTCTGTACCAAAATATTGGGAAATAAAAAGTTTTGGGTTTTTGGGGTGCAGGGGGATCGAACCCTGCACCTCCTGGTGCGCTCAAGGGAACCAAACCAGTGGGATACGATGCGGCTTGTGCTAGGGAGGGGGCTTCGGGGAGTATAACGTTTCGCTGCGGGATGTTAACTGAACTAACTGAACCGAACAGGTACAGATCGCTGCACGTTTCTGAAAGAAAGAAACTGAATCCATCGAACAGCGCCATGGCCAGCGATGGAGCGCGGGCTGCTGCTGCTCGCGTGCGGTGCTGCGAGGGGCGCCGGGCCGTGCGGTGACCTAGAGGAGAAGGAGGGAGGGAACCGGAGGGGGGACGGCCTCACCTTGGCGCTCTGGAGGCGATCGGGGCAGCTGGAGGCGGTCGGTGCAGACCGCCCGTGGCCGGACAGCAGGAGGATGGCCGCGGCTAAAGGAGCACGGCGGCGGCGTCCTGGGCGGTAACAGCCGCTGACGACTACACGGAACTTGGAGCGGGTGCTGTCCTCGTTCCATTCCCGCCGCCAGAACTGCTCGAGGTGGCCTTGGCTACCGGCGACGAGGGAGGAAAGGTGGGGTTCTCGGTGCGGTTCAGAAGGTTCAGAAGGGGAGTGTTTTTCAGAGAGATGAGGGAGGAATAGAGAGGCCGGCGGCGATGGGTAGGAGAGGGCGCTAGGGTTTGGCTCGGGAAGGGCCTCGAGGGAGATATAGGGGAGGGGGAAACCAGTACGGCAAGCATCTGAGGAGGAGGAGGAAGATCGTGTGGTGATTTGGGTGTTCGTACTGTGGTGACCTCAGCCACGAGGAAGAAGACACAGGGAAAAGGGTATTGGGCTGGTGGGGAGTTGGGCTTGGGGGAAAAAGAATGGGCTATGCCCCTCTCCTTAGCTTTATTTATTTGTTCTTATTATTATTTTTTTTTTTTTGCATAGAACCAAAAGGAGGAAAAGAATAGGTTTAACTTAATGGAAAAAATTTGGGGAAATTTTTGGAGAAGCTCCTTAGTTCAAATACAACCAGTTGGTACTTTTTATTTTCAAAAAGTTAAAGGTTTGAATACTTTTTGAAATTTGAACCAATTTTGGGTGGAATGGTTAATATTAATAATCATTAATAAAACCATTAATTAAATAGGGTAACCCCTATTGTAAATAGGCAATTTTGAACTAGTTTCATTTGGTAGCAACCTAGATTCAAAATGGTTCTGTTTGGGTGCTTGCATTTGAATTTTAAAGTGTGTTTGAGAATGAATAAATGATTTAAAACCATTATTTTCCCAAATGATCACTATGGAAAACATGGAACCAAAAGATTGTTATTGTTGGTGATTTTTATTCAAAAAGTTGTAACAGAACAAGTATGAAAACAACCATTTGAATTTGTTTGAGTTTGAATTATGAAAACAAGATAAAACAGATGCAAAACAAATATTAACAATGCAAACAATAATAAAACAATGCAATGAAATGATGACATGATGCATTGCTTGAACTAAAACAAGGAATCAAACATTCTAGGGGTATTTTTCATACTTGGGATGTTACAAAACGCCCCCCCTTGAAGGAATCGCGCCCCGAGATTCCTACTGAGAAAAGAAAAGGTCCGGATACTTATTGGGAAGATCCTCTTGAGCTGTGTCACGTGAAACACATCGTGCACATTTGATAGACGTCAGGGAATTTGGAAACCACCGGAACATTTCAAGTAAAGTGATAGGTTTTGTATGGATGGTGTATAGCTGGATAGAATTTGATTCATTTGGAGAATAGACTATCTGTAATAAAGGTGGAACAGAGTTATTGACATCAATGCAACACCAAGAATAATCATCAATGTCAGAATCATCAACATGAGAGTAACGAGGAATATGTGGCCTCCCATTAGAATTGGATTGTTCTTACTTATGTTGGAAGTCAACATTTGAGATCCCGGGGAGTGAACAGAGTTTTGATTGCTTGGTGGAACCAGAATTGGGTTTTATGTTGTGGAAAAGATTGTTGACACAAGGGAATGTGATGCTCCGGTATGAAATAACACTTTAGCTGGAATAGAGTTTAGGAGATGAACGGGGAAACTTTGATTAGACGCCGGTAGAATAACTGAAATGGAAAACAACAACAAGATTTCAACGGACGAAAAGGATGTTGAGAAGAACAGAATAACGAAGCAACACCGGGGAAAACGAGACCAAAAACTCCTGAGGTACTATGGAAAACCCATCCGGGCTTCTAAAGGATCAATATCTACTGCTTAAGGAATAGAGGATTTGCTTCCGGGGCCTATTTGCCACCGTTCTCAATCATGAGTAGGCAACATGATAAATCATGTCACAACCACCTCCATTCCTATGGTCTAGTAGATATAACCATCCTAGAGAAACCAGAATTCGTGAAATCCTAACTTGAAAGTTTAGATGAGAAGGGAAAAATCAACGTTACACTTCCTTACCAGAAAAAGGGAGGGTGGGTGGGGAAAGAAGAAAAAGAACAGAATTCCTACTCTCACGTTTTATTTTTCCTATATAGCTACAAAATAGTTTCTAGACTCAACTGCGACCAGTAAAAAGGGATCCTACAGGCAGACAGGCTCTGATACCATTTGTCGCACCCTGATTTCTAGGGGATACTCACCGTACGAACTGGATAGCAGATGCTTGGATTATGGGGCATAACTGCTCCCACGTCCCAGCTTCCTGGTAGGCCTGCGCTTATGCGCGACAACACAAGCCCTGCTATTCCATCGTCGATGTAAACTATCCACTAGAGATCACAGGCACTTCCGTCGACGTACTTCAAACCATACACACATGGTACGTCAACGGCGTTGAACAACTGATATCACAACAGATCTCTACGACACAAAAGATTGAAATAAGTTGCAAATGGCTCTCATTAGAGCAGAGATAGCAAATACAATCATTCAGAGGGCACGTGCCCCAACAATACATCATTACAATACAGCGGAAGCATTCAACATGTCTGAGTACAGACAAGAACCAAATAGGCCTAAGAGGCCGGAAACAAACGGACGGAGCCCATCCACGAAGTCTCGGATCCTGCCCGGGTCCGCTATCTACTCGTCAGCAGTCTCGTCATACTCCACGTAGTTGCCACCATGTAGATCCTCGGAAACGTCGTCTGCGTAAACCACAGCCCCAAAGGGGTCAGTACATAAACGTACTGGCAAGCAAGACTCACAGTTCACCAAAGTGTAACCCGTCAACACCAAGCACAGATGCCTTGGGATCAACGGAAGAGAGGGGATATAAAAGATGCTGCAACTGGCTGCGCTAACCAACTACAGAGATTCTACCACTTCCGGCTAACAGAAAGGAGATAAGATCGAGGATTGTAACCAACTGAAAGATAACTTCAAACCAACCCATCCTGGATCTCGCCCCTTATCCAAAGAAGCAATCCGAGGATAACTCACACAGTTGTAATAATGATGGTTCAAATTATTGTGTCAATAAGCCTATTACTAGTCAAGTTATTAATCATGGGGTGTACATGTTTGATCATTATGTTTAAGTTGTCCTGAGTACTTGTTAGCCAGTACTTTCACCAAGTAATCCATAACCGCGGAAAACACGGCTTCTCGAGAAGATTATCCCTGCAGGGTTGCACCAATTTGGCCGTACACTCATGAATATCCCGCCAGATGGGATGCCTCCCACCAAGCGGGGCACTCAACACAACCAACCATTCTTCGCATCAAGCCCAAAGAACCTTGGGCGCACGGCTAATCAAGCCCCGAAGAAAAGGGACCCTCATAGCACTCTAAGACCGTGTCCCCCTATATGCCGACTACAAAAGTTCCACCCTGGCCTGGGCTCGCAAAAACATGCATGCGGCAAATGGAAAACACGAACTAAATGAGGCGATTTGGACGAGATGCGAATCAGGTCAAGTTGAGGGGGGCGCCCATACTCGCTTCCCAAATGCGGGTAGTGCGCTCATCATGGATCAGTAGACAAGACCCTTTTCCTATTAGGGTCGACACTAGCAGGCTTCAAAACCTCTCATGGGCCTCCTGCCGGTGCCTTATCATCAAATTTATTATTAATAGTAACATTAGCATGATTGATTGATTAAACATCGAGCCCCCAGAACATAATAAAATAGTAACAGAAAGTAACGGGTAACAGACTCGAGCAAAAGCAACCTAAGCATGCTAGTGAGACACTGGCTCAAACAATGGGTTGTAGGAAGGGGGATGAGGCAATATCAGGGTTAAGGGATTCATGTGATAGGTTCGTAACAGAAACAACTACTACTAAGGCTAGCAGAAAAGAACAACGGAAAGTATCGGTAACCAATGTTGAAAGGAACACAGTGGTTCATGTGAGTGATAACTTGCCTGCAAAACCCAGTAGCCTGGTACTGAGCTAAATCCTTAGAAGGGATGTCGTAAGTATCGTCGGTCTCAACGTCGTCGTATATCCGGGAAGAAGCAAACAGACAATGCAGAAAGATAAACAATCAATATCATGGCATAGGTGCACAAACATGGGATGATGCATGTCATGTTAATAGGTGCATCAGAATAAACTACTTGACAAGATAACACAATTTAATTGGACCCACATGCAATGTGAATTGCATATGGATGCAAATGGTTAAGGTGGAAGCAATGATCTACATTGATTAACAAGTGTAAGTGGTTAAACATGATGCTTGCATGATGATGATGACAAGATAACAACAAAATAACAATGATAGATGCAAAGGAAAAGGAATAAAACAAGTTTGGAAATGATTTGTTAATTTTGGAAAGTTTTGGTTACTTAGACATGTCACACAAACAATTATTGTTTTCATCAAGTTAAATTGTTCAAAATAGATAACAAAGTTTATATTTGAAAAGAAAACAAGATTTTAGTTGGAATACATGTTTCACTTGTTGAAAAAGGATTTCAAATAAATTATTTATGGATTAAACAAGTTTAAGCAAGAATTAAATTGGAATTAATTCAAGTGTGGATGTTAATTGAATTTTATTTGATCAAAACATTAACCCAAGTTCATATTTGAAAAGGTTATGCTTTGATGATTTGAAAACATATTTTATATGTCCCAAAAGAATTTGTTTTCATCAAGTTATAAATTTAACAATATTAAATAATTAAATAAGATTTAAATTATTTGACCACTTTTAATTGTTCAAAACATGAAACAAAATTTATATTTGGAAAGAGGGTTTAATTTTGCATGGGAAACATATTTCATTTGTGGAAATTGGATTTAAAATGAGCAAGTTATTATTTTGGCAATTTTAAATGCAATAAACAAGAAACCGTTGTTTTCAGCAATTTAAATTATTCAAAACAGCAAACAAAATTTATATTTGGAAAGTACATGAAAAATTGATTGGAAAACATATTTGGTTTGTGAAATTTGGAATTTTTATGAGCAAGTTATGAATTTTGCAAATTTAAGTGAATTTGACAAGTTTTCAAATATTGCACCAATTTAAAATATTCAAAACAGTAAACAAATTTTATATTTGGATAGAACATTTAATTTGGTATTGAAAACATATCAAAAATGTTGGATTTTGAGCTAAAATGAATTATTTATGCAATTTCCAAAATTGGGTGCAAATCTGCCATTTTTATGGATCTAGGGACTTGGAAAAAATTTGTGCAGGGCTAGAATTAATTTCCAGGGGCCTGTTTGTGATTAGCAGGAAGTTTCTGTACCAAAATATTGGGAAATAAAAAGTTTTGGGTTTTTGGGGTGCAGGGGGATCGAACCCTGCACCTCCTGGTGCGCTCAAGGGAACCAAACCAGTGGGATACGATGCGGCTTGTGCTAGGGAGGGGGCTTCGGGGAGTATAACGTTTCGCTGCGGGATGTTAACTGAACTAACTGAACCGAACAGGTACAGATCGCTGCACGTTTCTGAAAGAAAGAAACTGAATCCATCGAACAGCGCCATGGCCAGCGATGGAGCGCGGGCTGCTGCTGCTCGCGTGCGGTGCTGCGAGGGGCGCCGGGCCGTGCGGTGACCTAGAGGAGAAGGAGGGAGGGAACCGGAGGGGGGACGGCCTCACCTTGGCGCTCTGGAGGCGATCGGGGCAGCTGGAGGCGGTCGGTGCAGACCGCCCGTGGCCGGACAGCAGGAGGATGGCCGCGGCTAAAGGAGCACGGCGGCGGCGTCCTGGGCGGTAACAGCCGTTGACGACTACACGGAACTTGGAGCGGGTGCTGTCCTCGTTCCATTCCCGCCGCCAGAACTGCTCGAGGTGGCCTTGGCTACCGGCGACGAGGGAGGAAAGGTGGGGTTCTCGGTGCGGTTCAGAAGGTTCAGAAGGGGAGTGTTTTTCAGAGAGATGAGGGAGGAATAGAGAGGCCGGCGGCGATGGGTAGGAGAGGGCGCTAGGGTTTGGCTCGGGAAGGGCCTCGAGGGAGATATAGGGGAGGGGGAAACCAGTACGGCAAGCATCTGAGGAGGAGGAGGAAGATCGTGTGGTGATTTGGGTGTTCGTACTGTGGTGACCTCAGCCACGAGGAAGAAGACACAGGGAAAAGGGTATTGGGCTGGTGGGGAGTTGGGCTTGGGGGAAAAAGAATGGGCTATGCCCCTCTCCTTAGCTTTATTTATTTGTTCTTATTTTTTTTTTTTTTTTTTTGCATAGAACCAAAAGGAGGAAAAGAATAGGTTTAACTTAATGGAAAAAATTTGGGGAAATTTTTGGAGAAGCTCCTTAGTTCAAATACAACCAGTTGGTACTTTTTATTTTCAAAAAGTTAAAGGTTTGAATACTTTTTGAAATTTGAACCAATTTTGGGTGGAATGGTTAATATTAATAATCATTAATAAAACCATTAATTAAATAGGGTAACCCCTATTGTAAATAGGCAATTTTGAACTAGTTTCATTTGGTAGCAACCTAGATTCAAAATGGTTCTGTTTGGGTGCTTGCATTTGAATTTTAAAGTGTGTTTGAGAATGAATAAATGATTTAAAACCATTATTTTCCCAAATGATCACTATGGAAAACATGGAACCAAAAGATTGTTATTGTTGGTGATTTTTATTCAAAAAGTTGTAACAGAACAAGTATGAAAACAACCATTTGAATTTGTTTGAGTTTGAATTATGAAAACAAGATAAAACAGATGCAAAACAAATATTAACAATGCAAACAATAATAAAACAATGCAATGAAATGATGACATGATGCATTGCTTGAACTAAAACAAGGAATCAAACATTCTAGGGGTATTTTTCATACTTGGGATGTTACATTCTATATAACACTAACATTGGAATATCACACTGTTTCAAGAGGGTTAATAAGATCATCTCAAGATATAAGAGTTTCCAATTACTCTTATAATAGTTTGGAATGGCACTTCTAGAACAATCTGAAGAATCCTTCTGTAGATCTTATTGTGATAGTTCCTCCTTTCTTATGGATTGCTTCTCTTGCCGAATGTCTTAGAGAGGATTAGAGAATAACAAGATAAAATGTTCTAGACAAAATAATAAGATTTAGATTAAGAGTTAGCTCATGCTTTTATTATCCTTCCATATACTTCTTATTTTATTTCCCAAAAGATAGATACTTGTTTCATACATGATTGGTTTACTTAGCTATCAACCCAATTCCTCTAATAGAGATTATACTTGTTGTTACTCTATACTTGTATCCATAGATACTTGATTTTTTGAATATTGATGTGGATGTAAATATAGAGTGTTTGTGGAATGATGACTTAAGATAATAAGTTGATCAAGTGGTTCCTTGATGTGTTGAGATCTCATATGCTCACTTATATAAGATGAAGGAGACAATGAGCATGAGAAAGTGATTGAGCTTAATTAATTTGATCATGGTTGTTAATTGGTTACTCAGGGTGCCATGTTGTGATTTTATATTCTTGATTTGTATTCATGATGCAGGCGTGGAGGTTTGGAAAGATCATAGGTAGTAATCAAGATTTAACAGTAGTTCAAGAGGATTTAATTTTTCTTTAGGGTACTTCTTTTAGGGTGGATGAGATATGTGCATATTCGATAAATATATTAATACAATTATTATGTCATTTCCCACTTGTGGGTTTGAATTAACACTTGTATGTATCACTTGTGTTCTATTGAAACTTTGTTTATTTACTTGTGATGGTTCACCTGATAGTTATGAGATGATTTATAAATATATTATGTATATGATTGATAACTTAGTGGGTTGTTATTTTATGGGTCATAACATCTCTGTTGATGAGATGGTTCAGTTGAGTATTACTCATTTGTGTAAGCATGATTATCACTTGTGTGATTTGGGTACCCACCCGTCTTTGGGGTTGTAGATACCTAATGAATTATCCCAAGTCACTTAAAGACTTGTGGTTAAGATTGTTGAGAGTTAGTGTTGGTCAAAACCAACTTATGGTTTGTATAACCAGATGATTTGGTTTCTTAAGATACTTTATATAAAGATCATTCCAAATGTACTCTTGACTAGATGAACTAGACCTATTTTATCATGTCAAGTGAAACTTTGGTCACTTTGATTCGTTTAATCTTTCGCGCCAAAATTTCCCGTACTTTTAGATGCATGCTTTGCAAATGCACATATTAAATTTAGATCCTTATAGCCTCCCAAACACTGGGATGTTACCGTATCTCCCTCTTAACAAGAACTTCGTCCCGAAGTTCAACCTCTCTCACGTAAAGGTAGGCAGGAGAACCTCTGTAGACTGTTGAATCTTCACAACTGTTTTCTTGTGTTGACCTTGGAATGTGTAGCCTCTTGTCTTGATGGTTTACCTTCCACTGTCTTCCACTACTATGTAATACTTTGCCTAGTATCATAACAACTCTTTTTTGTCACTACACCTTCCTAATGGTCTCACGAAGAACACGTGGTATTTCCACCATGTAGTGGATACCAAGTTTCCTTCACCGATGAATAGGTATGGTTTCCTACCTCTCACATCTTTCCGAAGAACATTTGGTATATCCACCGGGTGATGAATATCCAACAAGATTCTTTCGGTACACTGGATACCGTCTATGGTTAGAGCTCCATTTGGTTCAATCTAATGGTCTCCAGAGAAATACTGCTCAAAGAAACTTGTACAACGTCGTGTACATTGACTAAGACTCAATTTTTAGTGAAAATATCTTCGAGTTTCCTCGAGTTTTAACTCTTTCCTATAGGTGGCTATAACCTATTCCACTGGTTACTTCCTATGGTCCTTCTATATCTTTAGGTTTTAACTTCTACAGGGTGACTCTATAAGTTGACTTCCCGGACTTCTACATATTTTCTTCTAGGATATAACTACTCATGGTATTTTCTTCTCATTACTTGTGGTATATCTCCATGTGTTGATGAAGTATATTTCCAACTCCAAACAAGATGTGGAATGTGGTCCATTCCCATCAGTGGCTCATTGACTTCTGCCTTCTTGACTTTTTGATCTTCCAGAGCTTTCGTGGTTATAACAATCTGCTGATAACTCAGACCGCTCTCATACTGATCCTATACCCTCTAGACCAGTAACATCAAGATAGAACTCAATGTTTGTACATGCATTTGCACATCAAGTTCAATCTTTATGTACAGATCTAGTCAATCAAAGATCCAAATAAGATCCAATAAATCCCAAATGCATTTATCATTCATGCATCAAAAGCCCGTGAAATAGAAGTACTTTGAGTAAAACATCTCAAGTACCAGGGCTCTTAAATGCTAAACACTACAAGTAGGAATATATTACCTTGTAATGCTAGTCTACACAACCACTCTTTGCCCAGGTATTTACTCCAATTGCATGCCTTACTGCAATGGAATAAACCAAGACAAATTGATCTTATAGTAGTTGTTGTCTAACTTGGTTCCATATAGGACTAAGTACTATGACAACTAAAGTATTTCTTCTTGATTACGATAAACTTCTCATAGTATCTGTTGATCCTTCATGGTGTTGATCATGTCGTAGGAGTAGTAATGTAGCTTCCATCATTTCTTATACCTTCTCCTAATTCTATACTATACTATAGTGATCACCTCTAGACTTGATAACTAAGGATATGGTATATACCCCATAGTTACCACAGTCTAATGACTCTCCATGATTCTCAAACATCCCTTCTTGATAACTCCTATACTTACTCTATACCACGTTCTGCTCCATCCTATACATTCATAAAATGAGGTTATCATCACCGTGACTTAATCATCTGTGACTATGTCAGAATTCTTTTCTCAACAAAACTTATGTATGCTAAACTTCAAACTAATCATACCTAAGTATAGAGAAATAGATAAGTAGATTACTCAAGTTGAGTAAGAACATTATATACAAGTATGATTGTATCATTCTCAAGTGGATGATCATCATAGTTGTAGGAAATGTGGTTTAGATAAGATGGCTTCCTATAGTATTTACCAACCTAGATCTCCTAAAAGGTTTTGAACCTAAGGTCGCTTCGCTCTGATACCATCTCTGGTGACCCATCCCACCACTGCATGTGTAGTGCGCAAGTCAATGACATAATACTCACAGAAGGACTTATCCGTGAATATTACATCCCTCAGAGTAGTACAACAGAAACATAGCAGGTCCAGGCAAAGCTACAGGATACAAACCTCATTACAAAATCTTGAGAATCTCTTTGATGAATCAAGAAGATCTCCTGCAAATAAAACATCAGAAGAAGCAATTCGAAGCTCCAAGCTGGAGAATTACTCTAGCTTAGAACCTAATCTACTACGGCTGATGTCAGCCCTAATCTATGGCTTGTAATAGCTAAGTCCACGAATGTTCTCCACCTACACCTTGATAGCATCTCCTCCACCAGCGTTGTTGATGATGATGTTTTCCTGACTAAGTAATACATGACTCCACCTAGCTTCATAAGGTAGTGATGGCTTCACGATGACGACTTCCATAAGGCTTCAATTCTAAGCAAGGGGTCAAACGGGAACGAATGAGAACAAGCGTTACTCAGCAAGCTCATGATATATAGTGGGTAGTTTGATGCACTAACTACAGCTTTAGACTCAAAAGAGTCATAAGCTAATGCAAGGTTTTGTAAAACTTTCTTCAATAGGTTGCTTTTAATTCTGAAAACTATGCCCGCCAGATCTTCACAGGACTAGAACTTCATGGAGTTGCCTTTCCTGCGGCGTTCGCGGCTCCTTCCCGGAACAAGGGGTAACATGCCACATCTTTTTACACTATGCAGAGGTGCGTTACTTTACCCATGGGCGACCAAGACCATGTTGCACAACCAGGCTCGAGATCCTGTCCACTCCCACTCAGGTGTGGGGCCCGGTTGTTGGTCCAAGCCAAACCGTGCTTCTCTGCACAACGCATGCCCACCCATTTCCACCAGCAGTTGAAACGCCGTGATTCCACCCCCTCACGATGGAGATCTACGCGCCCCTGGCAGACACTCATAGACCCCAGAGTCCGTGGGACGTAAGGGCTCCCACCCATGTGCATGTAATCCCGCAGAACCAACAACGTACGTCTCTGGCAGTCCGTTGACATGCGAACGAGAAAAGATCACATCTGACTTACTCCCCCATAGAAGACCCATGGTCAACGTGGTATTTACGGTGCAAGAATCCTGACGACAGTTGTGATTAATCCTAGGTAATACTTTCCCATGCAGATGGAACCTTCCTTTGACCTATTCATCTTACCATGGTTCCATCCGCCCACCAAATAGAACACTACCACTCGGGTAGTCATTCAATAAGTCATATTATTATAAAAATAGGATCATGCATTGTTTTGATACTAGGTGGTAATACGATAGAGTTTTTGCAATTAGTTTGTTATGAAGTACTGCAAAGGATATGAGCAAGTGATGAACTTGCCTGAGATTGAAATAACCATAATAATCAATGTCTTCGGGGTTCGAGGGTCGCGTAGACAATTCCGACATCTGAAAGATAGCAAAGTAGTCCCGGTAAGGATTACAGAAAACATTGGCAAGATGATACATGCATAGTAATGAGATGCATCATGAATTACCCTGGAAAACACCCCATCTTACAAGTGTAAGCCACGTTTGATACGATATCTAAATCACACATGTTTTAGGTGAAATGTTTCGTTACTTGTGGTGATGTGGTTATTAGTTCTTTTAGACATACATGTGTTTCACTTTTACTTAGGAAACAATTGTTACCATGTTTAAGGTAGAAGTGTGGATTACTTGGTTGGATAACAAAACAACAACACATGCAAACAACTATTAAAAGGATAACAGATACATCTTATTTTATATCTTAAAATGTAGAGCTTATCACAAAGAGTTGAATGGAAAACGAGTAACTAATACAACCATCTCTATCATCACATAACTTGCTATTTCCATATGATGATAGGTTTAGTAGATGTGAAAACATGAGGGTTTTATTAATAATGAAAATAATATTGTGGCACTTATTTCTTGTCATAATGAAATATAGTAGAATTCCAGTATATGTGTAGAAACAAGTTTATAAGTTAAAAAAATGTTTTATGTTTGACATATTTGAATTGGAAATGCTTTTCTCTTTAATTTGATATAACATTTGAAATTTTCTGAAAAGATTTGAATAAGATATTAATTTATTAATTTTAAATGAATTAAATGATTAGGCATAATATGGCACACATGAAAACATGGTCAAATGACTATGAAAACATCATGGATGAGTTGCGTAAGTCATTTGGAGCATTTTGGTATATAACTTGTATTTTTCTGAAATTTTGGATTATTCTTTATTTTTCTAATTTTTTTAATGATTTAATTTAATTAAAAAAAGTTCAAATTTGAATTTTATCAAACACATTTGAAAATCTCATAATCTATTAGATTTTATTTTTCTGATTAATATGGTATATTATTTATTTATTTTCTGACTTACAGAATTAATGTTATTGAATTATTAAGTTAATTAGTTTTTCTGTTTATTTAAATTGACAAGTGGAGCCCACCTGTCATATTAGGTTTTTATCAAAAAGAAAAATAAAACATGTTATGACGTCATGCTGACGTCACGATTTCGTCATCAAAGAAGAGGATCTTCTCTATTGATCCCAAATCCAAGTCTCCACTCCGAATTGATGCGATTAATTGGTACAGAGATGTAGAGGGGAACCTCACGAACCCAACGGTGGTACCGGTTTGACCATATGGTCACCGGAACATCGCCGGCGATCTCGAACACGGCGGACGGTAGCGGTCGTCGGCGTTAGGGCGTTTGCGGAAACGAGGAAGAGATTGGGAGGGTGCTCGAGCACCAGGAGCTTACGCTGAATTTGATGGAGGTGTCGGGAAGTAGAGGCGTGGTCGAAATCGCCGGCGAGGTTGAAAATCGGCCGGCGGCCGGACTCGGAGAAGACAACCAGATTCCGCTGCCTCAGGCCATCCCAGCTCCTTGACTTGCTCGAGGAGGAAGAGCACGACCACGCGCATCTCCCGGTGGTCCCAAATCGTGCAGGGGTGACCGAAGATGGCGGCGGCGAGCGGCGACTGCCCACGGTTAGGGTTCGGGTTTGATACGGAGAGACAAAGAGCGAGAGAGTGCACGGGGAAGAGAGAAGAAGAAGGGGGGATCGATGGGGACGTCTCCTTGATACTTATCGGGGTCGGGAAGGTAGCGAGACGTGGCCAGGCGGCGACGGCGGCGGCGACACGCACTCTGCCGGCCTGGAGGAAGACAAGAGAACCAATTACCGAATAACCCCCTGGAAATTTCGAGTTTTCACAGTTAGGTCCTTCTAGTACTAAAACTGAGAAGAAAAGCTTGTTTTATGGGCTTTTTGTGAACTTAAAAATTATTAAAAATCATATTTGAATTCCTTATCAAATTTCACATCTCACCATATTTTGTTTTGGTGAATTTGAAAAATATTTGTATTTTTTTATTTAGGGTTCTAGATTAAGTGGTTTTTGTTATTTACACTCCATTTCAACTTCAATTGAATTTTAAATTTCTTTCATCCATGCTAACCTATGAATATGACATGACAATCATGTTATTTCAATAATGATGAATACTTTTAGTTATTAGTCTTTTACAAAATCATTTGGTAAAACTACTTAGTAGTGTTTCTTTGCACTTTTATGAAAATCATTCAATAGGGTATTTTATTCCTTTTCAAACCAAATGATGTTAATAGGTGAAAGTACTTTTTTTTCTCTTATGCAACTTTGTTATTCTCACAAATGAAACTTTTACTAATTTTGGTTGACATTTTACTTGGATGTGGGTAAGCCATGTTTGTTATCTTTAATACCTGATTATGTGGAAAACATGAGTGGTTTTGGGATCCTATTTTTCTTGTTTTCCACATAGGTTCCAATAAGGATATTATCCAGTGATGTTTTGTAACATATAATCATTTGCATGATTATATGTAGATGAATTTTTGTTATCATCTGTTAGTCTTATCTATGAAAAGGATTTGGAAAACAAGGTATTAAGCTTGTTTGCATCTACCTCCACATATCAAGATATGTGGATGCAATACCTTGTTGTTATTTCTTCCTGGATACTTGTTTCTATTTAAGAGGTTTACTATTTGTTCCTCATCTCTGTTGAGCTTGACATAGAGGTTATGGATTCTCCAACATTAACTAATGCTTTACTGAATAAATTCTTCCTGAGACAGTGTTGCTCCTTGTTGACTTCTGTTGCTTGATGTTCTTCTCTCTAGTTGCCACTAGTCTTCTGTTATCACCTTTTTCCATTGCAGGTAGGTTCCTCTCTTGGTTTCCAACCTCAATTGTCTCACCATTGTGGTGAAAACATCCAATTTCTCCAAACAAAGATTTTACTTAGGTTATTATAAAAGAATGTGAGCTTATTTTATAACATCTAGTGGCCATATGCATACAAGAAAAATTTGTTAACAAGGTAGCTAGTCTTTCCTCCAAATTACTACTCATATACGATAGGCTGAGATGTACCAAGTTATTTCACCTTCTGTTTGTTTGTGTATGACACTCAATTGTTTGAGTATACAAAAGTGATCTGTTAACAAGGTATAGAAACTTGTTATCAAACTACTTCTATATAACACTAACATTGGAATATCACACTGTTTCAAGAGGGTTAATAAGATCATCTCAAGATATAAGAGTTTCCAATTACTCTTATAATAGATTGGAATGGCACTTCTAGAACAATTTGAAGAATCCTTCTGTAGATCTTCTTGTGATAGTTCCTCCTTTCTTATGGATTTCTTCTCTTGCCGAATGTCTTAGAGAGGATTAGAGAATAACAAGATAAAATGATCTAGACAAAATAATAAGATTTAGATTAAGAGTTAGCTCATGCTTTTATTATCCTTCCATATACTTCTTATTTTATTTCCCAAAAGATAGATACTTGTTTCATACATGATTGGTTTTACTTAGCTATCAACCCAATTCCTCTAATAGAGATTATAACTTGTTTTTACTCTATACTTGTATCCAGAGATACTTGATTTGTTGAATATTGACGTGGATGGAAATATAGAGTGTTTGTGGAATGATGACTTAAGATAATAAGTTTATCAAGTGGTTCCTTGATGTGTTGAGATATCATATGCTCACTTATATAAGATGAAGGAGACAATTAGCATGAGAAAGTGATTGAGCTTAATGACTTTGATCATGGTTGTTAATTGGTTACTCAGGGTGCCATGTTGTGATTTTATATTCTTGATTTGTATTCATGATGCATGCATAGAGGTTTGGAAAGATCATAGGTAGTAATCAAGATTTACCAGTAGTTCAAGAGGATTTAATTTTTCTTTAAGGTACTTCTTTTAGGGTGGATGAGATATGTACATATTCGATAAATATATTAATACAATTATTATGTCATTTCCCACTTGTGGGTTTGAGTTAACACTTGTATGTATCACTTGTGTTCTATTGAAACTTTGTTTATTTACTTGTGATGGTTCACCTGATAGTTATGAGATGATTTATAAATATATTATGTATATGATTGATAACTTAGTGGGTTGTTATTTTATGGGACATAACATCTCTGTTGATGAGATGGTTCAATTGAGTATTACTCATTTGTGGAAGCATGATTATCACTTGTGTGATTTGGGTACCCACCCCTGTTTGGGGTTGTAGATACCTAATGAATTATCCCAAGTCACTTAAAGACTTGTGGTTAAGATTGTTGAGACTTAGTGTTGGTCAAAACCAACTTATGGTTTGTATAACCATATGATTTAGTTTTTTAAGATAATTGATATAAAGATCATTACAGATATACTATTGACTAGATGAACTAGACCTATTTCATCATGTCAAGTGAAACTTTGGTCACTTTGATTCGTTTAAACTTTCGCGCCAAAATTTCCCGTACTTTTAGATGCATGCTTTGCAAATGCACATATTAAATTTAGATCCTTATAACCTCCCAAACACTGGGATGTTACAGCAACCACTAGCAACAGAAAGCATGCAAGATCACAAATAACATATGCAATAAAGACTATAATCAACTTGGCATAAGTTCAATATTCATCGGATCCCAGCAAACACAGCACATAGAGTTACATAAGATCAGTGTCGATCATGTTAGGCAGCTTACGAGATCTAAACATGGAGGCATATGAGGAGGAGACAACCATCTAGCTACTTCTATAGACCCGTAGTCCAAGGATGAACTACTCACGCATCACTCCGGAGGCGGGCATGGTGATGAAGAGGCCTTCGGTGATGATTTCCTCTCCGACAGGGTGCTGGAGACAACTTCTGATCGAGGGATGATAACCCGGTAGGCTAACGTCAAGGTGTAACCCGGCCCAAAGGGAACCGTGCAAGACCCGGCTAGAGGAAAAGGAGTTTCTAGAAGGCCCAAGAAGGAACGTAGGCCCAGTAACCCGGCCTTTGGGGTTGCTGTTAGGAAACTTAGGGTTTATGTGTGGTTTCCGGGTAGGATTCCGAGTGTACCTTGTGTAGGAAGCCAGGGAGCCGGGTAAGATATAAACCGGCCCCTAGGGTTAGAGAAACAAGAGCTTCACCAGATATTCGAGTATCCTTGTAATACGAGAGTTGATATTGTAACCCTAGATCGCAGACTCGGCGACTCGATTGCCAGAGCTGCCAGATCGATTGATAGCATGATTACCCCTGAGCTAAACCCTCTCCCAAACGCCAGAGTCGAATTACCCCAAGATAAGTTACCCTTGGCAACGTCTGCCGTGAATATCCCACGACAGTTGGCGCACACCGTGGGGCCTACGTCCAAAGGTGTTTACATCACGGGAGAAGCTCGGGAAAGCATGAAGAACCTCGTCATCGGCGAGATCTACACCAACCCCGCAGGAGAGAAGATGGTAGATGACTTTGGTTGGGGACCAGAGTCGGATCTGCTAGAAGTCGGATCTGTCGTCACAATCGGCTGGGTCAACGTCTTCGTCGGCATGGTACGTACGTCCGGTTCAATTCGTGACGACATTGAGTATGATTATGTGTCAGGGGAAGCGACCTGCGTTCAGTCGGACGGAGAAGAATCGTTCGGAACGGCAGACCCGGCAGAAGAGCCCACCACGAAGAGGGAACAGCCGGAGGAGCCGGTATGGACCCCGCGTGGCCGGGTCATGAGAGAAGATGACACCGAGTCTATCCTGCACTTGCTGGAGGACCGGTACGAGGAGGATAGTTGTGATGAGGAAGAATACGAATCTTCGCCAGGTATCGCGCGCCAGGTCGCGGTCTACACGACCCCTGCAATCAATCTCAGTCAGGGGGACGTGACTACGGCCGCGGTCGGAGCGGCGCGAGCGCTGGCCCAACAGCAAAATCCGGTTGATGGAAACCCGGTTGTAGCCCGGGTCGACGGAGAATCGTCTTCAGTTACCAGTCGTACTGCCGAGAGCGAGAAACATGTTTGGATTTATGGCGAACAGAACGCCAGGAGCGGGACCCTCAAATCCACGAAATCCGGCTCTGTTCAACAATAACTTGATCTTGGATCCTACAGTACTAGCAACCGTGATAACCCCAGAAAACGCGGCAGCACGTGCCGCGGATCTGGATGTGGCCCGCCGCGCATTGGATCAACAAAGAAGAGATGTGGAAGCTGAAAAACAAGGGATAGCCGCACGACAGCGCGAACTGGAAGAGATGGAGAACCGGCTCCAAGTTCAGTCGACCAGGATGCACAATCAGAGATACCAGTCAAGATTACCGGCCACAGGTGGAACTATACACCCGGCCGCACTATTCATTACACCTCAGGATCAACCAATTCCGGCTGTGAATCAGGAAACCGGACATCAGCCTGCAACCTTGGGAGGACAGCCGGCAAATGCACCAGCCGGGTTACTCACGTTGCAAACGGGAGTCGTAACTGGCAATGCAGCGCCAGCAGCACCACCCCCACGATTTCATACTCCACCTGGTCACTTCAATAACCCCATGGATAACGTGTATGCAGCAACATTGGCACTTGATCGCATCCCCGTAGGAGAGTCACCCCATGGAGCGGAGACCCAGCGGGCAATAGATTTGCTGCGCACAGCAATAGTTCAGCAGGCCAATTACCCGGATAACAGGAGTGGAATGCACGGAACACCATATGTGAGCCGACAGAACGCAAACACCGGCAATATCCAGTCGAGTTCGGCGCGGCGGAGGGCAGAGCAGCAGCAAATGCCGCCTCCTCCCCGTAGGCCGGCAACGCCTGCGGTATCAGCGGCACAAGCCATTGTGGACAGTTCCCGAGCCAGGCGAGCAGCGGCCGGGTCTGTGGTACTGGGACCGGTAGCGGTTGCACCCCCCGCCGTACCCGCCGCGGCGTCACATGTTTCCTGAGTGATGCCAGTACCAACAAACCTTGCCGGGCCTAAATATTTGTCGGATACCATCCGGGCTGAGCCCTACCCGGATAAGTTCAAGGAGCCGGGTAAGGTGGTTAATTATGAGCCGACCATGGATCCAGAAACCTGGTTGAGCAGCTATGAGATGGACATGTCGATCCGCAACGCATCTGAGAATCTTCAAGCCAAATTCATGTACCTGATGATGTCAGAAGGAGCAGCCAAGTTGTGGTTCAATAATCTACCCGAGAAATCCGTCAATTCATGGGGCGATTTGAAAACTGCCTTTATCAAGCACTTTCATGGAACATGCAAGAAGTTGTTTACGATTGATGATCTAGAGCGATGTGTTAGAAGAAAGGAGAGTCGGCACGCAGTTGGGTGCGTCGGGTTATGGAAATTCTCCACTCGTCCACTGATATCCAGCCAAAGGATGCGTTACAAGCTATGGCAAAAACATGCAAGTACACACCCTTGGTGCAAAATTGACACGCATGAAGTCTAGCCGTCACGCTTCAGAGGTTACAATGGGAGAGTTGATGGACGCATGCAACAAGCACGCCGCCACAGATACTACAGAAGAGTATGTCGATGATAAGAAAGCAAAAGCCAACGCGGGTAATAGTGGAAGACCCGGCAATGGAGTCTCGCCGGGTAACAACGGAGGAAACAACGGAAACAACCAACATAGGCGCCCATATGAAGGAAACTCCGAGTTTGTCGCCAGTACAGAAGCCGGGTTTGCGAGACCCAGAGCTGAAGGAAATTTCAACGGAGGAAACTTCAATGGAGGAAATTACCAAGGACCACCCAGGCCGGCTAATCATATAGAGGCTTTCAGGATGCCCTGTCCGCGTCATAGCAGGAACTGCAGGCCGGCTAATCATTCGTTAGAACAGTGCGTAGATTTACAGAGATGGGAGAACGAAGAAATACAGAAAGCAATGCGAGGTGCAGGCCGGGGAGCAGGACCGGGTCCGGGTGGAAACCCGGGCAATGGACCACCCCCGGCTGGCAACCCAGGAGGTGGTAATCCGGGTAACAACCAAGGAGGCGCTGGAGGTTTCCAAGCCAACCCCAAGCAGCTGGGGCAGTATCATGTTCATACCACGGGGATTTCCAATAAAGATAGAAAGATACTCAAAAAAGCAGTAAACTCGGTTTCTTCGGCTGTTCCGAGATACTTGAGATGGTCAGACCAAGAGGTCACATGGAGCAGGAGGGATCACCCGGAAACAATAGAACATCCGGGTGTGCTGGCATTGGTAGTTGCGCCACAGGTTAATGGTTACGAGCTAAAAAAGGTTCTGATGGACGGTGGAAGTAGCATCAATATCTTATATTGGGAAACTTTTCTATGCATGGGGCTCAAGGAGTCCTAGTTGCAGAAGAGTTCTATAGTTTTTCATGGGATTGTGCCGGGTCATTCAACATGCCCTGAAGGAAAAATCACTCTAGAAGTTGCTTTTGGAGAATCGAAGGACAATTTCCGAGTGGAGTGGCTCACGTTCGAGGTGGTAAAATTGCGCAGTCCTTATCACGCGCTGTTCGGAAGACCGGCTTACGCCAAGTTCATGGCCAGGCCGTGTTATGTGTACCTACAGCTAAAAATCCCGGGTCCCAAGCGAACCAATACTATACATGGCAACCGGGTTATAGCAGCCGAGTGTGCCGAGGGAGACGCGGCAATGGCAGAACAGGCATGCAGAAAGGAAGAGCTAAAGTATTACCGGTCTCAGGTAGACCCGGATGACAGAACAACGTTGAAAAGACCGAATACGGAAGATGAGAGAGCGAAATTCAAAGCAGCACAGGACACAAAGATGGTGGCTTTCGTCGAGGGCGATCCCTCCAAGCAATTTGCTATAGGATCTAACTTGGATAGTAAGCAGGAAGAAGCACTTATCGAGTTTATTCGTGGTAATCAGGATGTTTTCGCTTGGACGCCCAGTGACATGCCGGGTATCCCAACCGAGTTAGCCGAGCACAGTTTGCATGTTGACCCCAAGTCCCGGCCTGTGAAGCAGGGCCTGAGAAAAATGAACGAGGAAAGAAGAAAGGCTATAAGAGCGAAGATAGCTCGGCTCCTTGCGGCCGGCTTTATCATGGAAGTTTTTCACCCGGATTGGTTGGCAAACCCGGTTCTGGTGATGAAGAAAAACAAGGAGTGGAGGATGTGCATAGATTACACGAGTCTCAACAAGCATTGCCCAAAGGATCCGTTTGCCCTTCCAAGGATAGATCAGATTATAGACGCAGTGGCTGGAAGTGACCTATTGTGTTTCCTGGATGCTTATTCCGGGTATCACCAGATCAAGCTCAAAAAGGAGGATTGGGAGAAAACGTCGTTCATAACCCCCTTTGGAGCTTTCTGTTACAAAACCATGACTTTTGGGCTAAAGAATGCTGGCGCAACATACCAAAGGTGCATCCAAAAATGTTTCGAGGATCAGATTGGACGCAACGTCCACGCTTATGTTGATGACATGGTGATTAAAACCAGGAAGCAGAAACATTCATTGAGGATCTAAAGGAAACGTTCAAGAATTTGAGAAGGTATCAGATGAAGCTTAACCCCACAAAGTGTGTGTTTGGAGTGCCAACAGGAAAGTTACTCGGTTTCATTGTTTCCGAGAGAGGAATTGAGGCAAACCCGAATAAGATCAAAGCTATTCAGAATTTGAAAAAGCCGGAAGGCCTGAAGCATGTTCAAAAGCTTACAGGGTGTGTAGCAGCGTTAAGTCGGTTTATATCCAGGCTTGGAGAGAAGGCGATACCCTTATACCGGCTCTTGAGGAAAACCGACAAATTTGTTTGGGACCAATAGGCGGACAAGGCGTTCGAAGCACTGAAAAAGCAATTATCCGAGGCACCAATCCTGGCGGCACCGGGTCCTAAAGAGCCCATGTTGTTATACGTTGCGGCCGGGCCCCGGGCGGTTAGTGTCGTGGTTGTTGTCGAGCGCAAAGAGGATGGAAAAGATCACCCGGTCCAAAGGCCGGTTTACTATGTGAGTGAAGTACTATCGGAAGCAAAGCAACGTTACCCACATTGGCAAAAACTACTTTTCGGGGTCTTCATGGCCAGCCGGAAATTGAAACCATATTTTCAGGAACACCCCATAACAGTGGTTAGCTCCATACCAATGGCAGATATTATCAGAAATTCAGATGCAACATGTAGAATAGCCAAGTGGGCCATCGAGATGGGAGATTATCACATCAGCTACGAGCCCAGGTCTGCAATCAAATCTCAAGCTTTAGACGATTTTATCAATGATTGGACTCACACAAGCATGCCCACAATGATGCCAAGTTCCGAGTCTTGGGTGATGCACTTTGACGGTTCTAAGCAGTATAAGGGATCAGGAGCTGGGGTGGTACTCACCTCACCCAAAGGAGACAAATTGAGCTACGTGTTGCAGATTCACTTTGATTGCTCCAACAATGTGGCCGAGTATGAGGCATTGTTACATGGATTGAGAATAGCGAAGGAGATGAACATTAGGCGAATACGGTGCTACGGAGATTCGGACCTTGTGGTACAGCAGGTCTCAGGAACTTGGGATAGAAAAGATGCAACAATGGCAGCATATCACAGAGAGGTGGACAAGGTTGCCAGATGCTTTTCCGGGTATGAGGTGGAGCATATTGACAGGCGAAAGAACGAGGCAGCAGATGCACTCGCAAGACTCGGCTCGCGCAGAGAGCCGGTTCCACCTAATGTTTTCCTGGACGAGTTATGGCGGCCATTTATTAAAACCGAGTCTGAGGAAGAGGTGGCTAACCAAGACCCGGATTTGGATCTCGTGGCCATAGTACGTGCCATTCCCGAGTGGACAGAGCCGTTTTTGGCCTACTTATCACGAGGCGTGTTACCACCACAGGAAGTTTTAGCAAGGCAAATTCTGAGACGAGCAAAGGGCTGTTCTATTATCAACGGAGAGCTATATAAAAGGAGTGCAGCAGGAGTCTTTTTGCGCTGTGTAGCACCAGAAGAAGCCCGACAGATCTTGAAGGAGATCCACGAAGGTGATTGTGGGCATGATGCCTCCACAAGATCCCTTGTGGCCAAAGCATATGGACACGGTTTCTTTTGGCTCACAGCCTTAGCAGACGCGGAGCGCTTGGTGGCAAGGTGCGATGGATGTCAAAGGTACGCTCGCCAAATCCATGTGCCGGCTATGGAGTTGCAAACAATCCCACTGACCTGGCCGTTTGTTGTTTGGGGCATGGATATGGTGGGCCCCTTCCACATGTCACCGTGCAAAAAGACTCATCTTTTGGTAGCTATCGATAAATTTACAAAGTGGGTTGAAGTTATGCCAGTTACCAATTGCGAAGCAATCACAGGAGTCAAGTTCCTGAAAAGGATCATCTACAGGTTTGGATACCCTCACAGCATAATAACGGACAATGGAACCAACATGTCCTTAGGTGAGATGGAGAAATTCTGCGGGAACAATGGTATCCGGCTTGACATAGCCTCGGTAGCCCATCCACAAGCTAATGGACAGGTGGAGAGGGCAAACCAGGAGTTACTTCGTGGGTTAAAACCACGGCTGCGAGTCCCGTGCATCAGAGCTGCTGGAGCATGGGTAGAAGAGCTACCATCAGTAGTTTGGGGAATTAATACTACACCTACAGATCTACTCAGAGGACCCCATTTTTCATGGTTTATGGTGCAGAGGCGGTATTGCCGAGTGACATTATTCACGACTCGCCCCGAGTGTCGGCTTACGTTGAGGTGGAGAACGAGAAGACCCAGCAGGATGCCGTGGATATGCTAGAAGAACACAGAGAGCAAGCCTTGGAGAGATCAACCATATATCAGCAGGATTTGAGGAGGTACCACAGTCGGCGAGTCAAAACCCGGGTCTTCCAGGAAGGGGACCTTTTATTGCGCTTGGTACAATCAAAGGAGGGAAAGCACAAGTTATCTCCACCATGGGAAGGACCATTTATCATAAGCCAGAACCTGCATAATGGATCATATTACTTGGTAGATGCAAGGGAAAAGTCGGATACCGTCAACGACACAGCCCACACCACTTCATCTATGCAAGAGAGGGAAAGACCGTGGAACGTGGCTCAGCTACGTCCCTACTACACTTAGCATAGGCTAGGTTTACAAAGTTGGATTACACGATGTAACAGGCAGCAGGTTTCAGACGCACTCTTTTCCTATCCATGGTACCTAATGGGACTGGAGGGTTTTTAATGAGGCGGCCTGCTGACCTAACTTTTCTCATATCAATAAAGAGATGGTTAAACTATGATATTGCTTCTTTCTTATTTATTTTTGTTAAGTTTTGATTTTTTCTCTTTTTACTTTCTGTTTTCTATTCTATCAGGTAAGTATTACTTATTTGTTTTAAAATATACCAGTTCTATATGTCTCCTAAGATTGCATATATAGGTCTTGGGGGCTGATTGCTTGAATAGCACAGTTGCAAACTCAAAGACCCGGCCACGATGCCATTAAAGTTATAAGGACCGATTACTTGTAATAAGTACGGTTACAATCTTATGACCGGACAATAGAGCCAAATTTTCTTGATTTCTCTTGTTTAAGCTTGATGTGACTCGCAGCAATGTGGTATGCTTTGCTAACGTGTAATCACAATCAGTCATGATGCCCAATGGGGCGTGCCTGACCCTGTCTTTACAAAGTTATAGCATCATTGAATACCCACGCGAAAGCCGGCTTACAACAAAGAGGATCAAAAGGGTCATCCAAACCACAGGTTATGCAGAGTACAAGGTTAACAGCCGGAAACTCACAAGTATTAAGCATAACCTCAAATCCACGTGAGTAACTCTATGTTTGAGCCTAAGCTAAAACAATTTGCCTTTCTGGAAACTACAAATCCCTAGACTCGGAAATTCGGGTCTTGGAGACTTGGGAATTTGAAGAAAAGCAACAAATTGTTCAGCCATTAAGCTTAAAAACCCAAAAGTACGAGTCTTGGGGACTTGGGGACTTAAGAAATAAAGTCCACTTGTCGAAATCCCTGAGACCCGGAAACCGAGTCTCACAAAAGGAAAAGCAGCGAAAATCGGAAAAGCAGCAACAAAAAGTTCAAGACTAGGAAATAACATATCTATGCGAGAGGCCAGAAGGGCCACAAAAGCTATTAAAGTTTTAAGGTATTACAAACCGAGGGAATTGTATCGAAAAGTGCACATGCGCACTATTAAAAGAATAATTGTATCATGCACGTTACAAAATGCCCATTGGCCGAATGAGTGTTTGAGGCGATAAACAGTGAAACCTTACTCAGCATCTTCGGCCGAGTCATCGACATTATCCTTGGCGGCCGGGTCTTTGACTTGCTCGTCGGTGGTCATCCCAGCTCCTGCGTCCGGGTCAGTAGCAGTACCGGCGCGAGCCGGAGGAGGGACAGCCGGCGTAGAGGTGGAAGGCACAGTATCGGCCTCAGCTTTCTTCTTGGCGGCTTCCTCTTTCCTCTTCGCCGCTTCCGCCTTCCACCGCTCCAGCATGTCAAAGGGCTTGGGCAGATCAGATTGAATCGGCTTGTCTTCGGCGTCGTAAGGTGGGGTGATCTTGCTCAAGTCCAGACTGTCGGCGATCAAGCTCGCCGAGTGACGCACATCAGTGTGAATGGCCTTGTAATTCTTACCAGTGAACTTGGAGCCGTCGTTGTTGAACTCGGGAAACCCGCCCACGAGCTTTGTCGGCTCAAGTCTAGGAAAATAGGACTTGGCCAGAGCAAGCCCACGGGTCACCCCAACTCGGCATGATGAGCGCTTCTAGTGCTCGATCCACTCGGGGATGGTGGAGCATGCGTCAAGCAAAGTGTCCAAGCCGCAATAACCCTTACCCGGCCACTTCACAGCCTCCAAGATCCACTTGGTGCCGACAGTAAGTTGCCGGATCACGGCCTTCAAGGTTTTCAGCTTTTCAATATCATCTTCATCCAGGGCCTTTTCACCCGGACCTGCACAGTAACAACAAAAGTTAAAGCACTAAAATCCGGATGATAAACGTTACAGAATGAGATATCCGGGTTATGATTAGAAAGTCGGAAATCCGTACCAAGCAGAGTGCGGTAAGTATCGACAATCTGGGCCGAAATCTTCTTCAGCTCACCCTCGGCAGTGTGGGACCTTTTCTTGTACTTTTTCACATCCTTCTCAAGGCTCTTCACATCAGACTATAGATCTTCACGTAACTTGGTCTCGACCTCGAGGAGCTCATTGGTCTTTGCCAACACCTCCTCGGAATGGGTCACATAGGCCTGTGAGAAAAATAAAGGACAAGTTAGTCGGACAAAAGATGTATCCGGGTAAGGTAAATCATAGAGTTATAAAGTACCAAGTAAACTAAGCGTAGTTCACTCGGAACTTGGGGACTATGTGAATATACACGCAATATTGGTCAATTTACCTGATGCTTAGTAGCCATGGCTTCCAGAATGCCCTTTTCATCAGTCTTCAAAGTGAAGAGAGCACCTAGCATTTCTTCAAAGCTCAGATCATCGAGTCTCGGCCTGGAGGAGCTGGGGCCCTGAGTACCCGGAGGTGGAGTCCTTTCCTGCTTGGGGGAGGTTACCCGGGTCGCCTGGTTGTTAGGATTGGGATCACCCATCCGCGCACCCAGGATCTCGACATCCTCATCCCCGGGCGTGTGAGTTGGCAGGGGAAACTCGGCTTCCTGATCGGTCGGGTTTACCAGAAAGTCTTCTTCTTCTTCGCCGCTAGCCGCGGCCCTCACAGTATCTTCCGGGTCCCCCATAGCCGGGTTATCCACGTCCATGTCCTCCGGGTCACTGCTCGTGACCTTGGCTCTGGGAAAGGGAAAAGAAGCAGTCAGTATATGGTAAACGAGAGGTACGAAAAAAGTTAGTGTATTGAGTAGCAAGAAAAGTGACTTACCCGGTGTTGACGACAAAATCCGCTGGGAGATCGTTGCTAGACCCGGAAGAAACTGATAAAGGGTGTGAAAGTGAGACCCGGATTTGTCCAGCCAGTGGATGATTTGGAGAGGGAAATCTCTGAGGAAGGCGAGAAGAATGAGTTTGGGGAATACCGGCTTTACGAGCGGGGGATGAAGGGATGCCCGGGTGAAGAGGATCATCACCCGAGGAGTTCTGGGTTACCCTACGTTTGACTGGGGTGGGTTCCTTCAAGCGTGATGAATTGATCAAATGGTGGTTAAGTTCGCACATGTTAGCGTACGAATATGGTTTGGAGGTCATAGAGGAGTAAGGCACCTTGAACACAACGCCCCGGGTCTTCCTCTTTACCCCAACCTCAACCTCCGTCTCAGCTTCACTCTCGTCCGACTGGGTGTCCTCTTTATCTTCTAGCCCTGGTGAAACGTGGCATTTTGTCAGAAAAAGGAAAAAAATTGGTCGGAGCAAGGTAACAGAAGAAGTAATAAGTGAGACTCGGATATTACCCTCATCAGTGTCAACCGGCTCCTCGTCCTCTTCCGAGTTTTCGGAAGGAGGAGGGGTATCAATCTTCCAAAAAGCGCTATCCTCCTGAGACAAAGTACAGAGATAAAAGTTAGTGATTGTACCAGAAAAGTATTAGTTGGATAAAGAGTAATGGCCGGATCTTACTGCTGGGGCCGGGTTATCCCGCGTGTAGGGGTCCAGGCCGGCTATGTTCCGGATCACCTCCAGCTTCTCGGCCAAGAAGTTTTTCATGATCTTGTTAGCGTCTGCGGCCGGGTAATTTCTCATCGAATAGCGAAGAGAATCGGTGATGTGCCCAGAATAGTTGCACATGAGTTTGGGCCGGACACTGTTGGGTTGAATCCGGAAAGTTACCCAGGTTTTAATTAGATTAAGCCCTAGGAGACCGTGGGCCGACAGTACGGCTAGTTTGTGCAGGAGGGGCTGGATAGATTGCCTCTCGGCCTCAGTATCAAAGGAGCTGAAACTATCGGATAGGCTAAGAAGGTTTTCGGTTAAACCCGGAAGTTGCTTCTCGCCGACTGAGGAGGTATCCTGGCAGTAGAAGTATGTTTTTTGCCAATGTTTGACATGAGAACTGAGACCCAGAGTCGGCATGAGGGAATTTTTCCTCCTCTGGATGGAGACCCCTCCACAGACTAGGAGGGCCCCATCGCCGCTCTCTCGGCATGGCTTGCATTGGAATAATTCGAGGAAAAGGGCAAGATTCGGAGGAATGCATAGATACGATTCACACAAGACGATAAAATGAGTAATGTTGAGCATAGAGTTGGGGCCGATGTCAAATACCCGGAGCTTGTAGTGGTCTAGGAGCTCCCGGAAGAAGGGGTGACCCGGGGGGAGAAAACCCTGGATCACATGTTCAACAAAGACTACTACCTCATCGAGACCCGGAGAAGGCCGAGTCTCATCCCCAGGCACTCTCCAGTGAATATCCTCCCGGGCGGGCAAGACACCCGACTCTGCGAGCTCATCCAGCTTGGCCTTGGTCACGGTCGATCTCGCCCAGTTGGCAGAGATCGATTGACTCGGCTTCGCCTTGCCGGCCGGCTGTTTTCCCTTCACCTTAGCGCTGGCTTTAAGGTGCCATAGGTGTGGATCTAAAAAGAAGGCAAATGCAAAGTGTAAGTATTGGAAAATCCGGAAACCATGATTATCCGGTTTAGTGAAAAATACTTGCGGAAAGTTTAGCAAATCGGATCTAATCAAAGAGTTATACGGGGAAAATTGCGATTGCTAGCGATGAAAATGTGTTGTGAGATGTGCGATTGAATCTAAGCCGAGCAGTTGGTTATGGAAGAGCAGGATACGGTGCGTTCAACTAGTGAGGAATAAGAAAAGCATCTAAGAACAAGGCTAGATCCCATCTACTCGCGAGAAATCAAAGATTGGATCTAGGGAGTTGAAGGAGCTTACCGGTGGGATCTAGGTGGAAGCGCGGCGGTGGCGGTCCCTAGGGTTCTCCGGTGGGCTGCTTGCGGGCGCGGCAGACGGACGACGGCTGCTCGATTCCGGTGATGTGCTCGCGGACGGACGGCGACGGCTTGATTCCAGTGACGCGCTCGCGGTTGGCGTGGCGATACGAGCTCGAGCTCGAGGGTGAAGGCACCGATAAGAAGTGGAGATGAAGAGATAGGGGGGAAATGGAGAGTGGATCTGAGAAACGACCCCTGGGTGCTTATTTATAGGCACAGGGAGGGAAAGTGCCCTGGAGTTGGGCGGCAAGCGCAAAAATTTCGGAAAAGGGTTATTGAGCCGGATATTTTGGGATAAGCATTAAAAGTGCCCGTTACGGGATATCCGGAGGAGATTGAAACGGGTTGCGAGCGCGATATTCGGAACTGATTAGCGTGTGGTGCGAGTCCGGGTCTTATGTGTTTTCTCGGAGTGTTGACCCGGGAAAACAATGTTTGACTTGGGGAAGGCCGGGTTACTATATGGACCACCTGCAGAGCTAGGCCTAGCTATTATGAAAGCATTCTAACCCGGAATTTTATGGACTTGTGTGTTTGTTATTTTTGCAGGGAAAAGCGTGCGCTTCGTGGTTAGTCCTACGAAGCCCAAGCTATTCTAGGGACTACTGATGGAGGGATGATAACCCGGTAGGCTAACGTCAAGGTGCAACCCGGCCCAAAGGGAACCGTGCAAGACCCGGCTAGAGGAAAAGGAGTTTCTAGAAGGCCCAAGAAGGAACGTAGGCCCAGTAACCCGGCCTTTGGGGTTGCTGTTAGGAAACTTAGGGTTTATGTGTGGTTTCCGGGTAGGATTCCGAGTGTACCTTGTGTAGGAAGCCAGGGAGCCGGGTAAGATATAAACCGGCCCCTAGGGTTAGAGAAACAGGAGCTTCACCAGATATTCGAGTATCCTTGTAATACGAGAGTTGATATTGTAACCCTAGATCGGAGACTCGGCGACTCGATTGCCAGAGCTGCCAGATCGATTGATAGCGTGATTACCCCTGAGCTAAACCGTCTCCCAAACGCCAGAGTCGAATTACCCCAAGATAAGTTACCCCTGGTAATGTCTGCCGTGAATATCCCACGACAGCTTCAGAACCCCCTGATCTAGGGTTGACGGTGACGGCGGCTGCGGAACTTTTCGGGGATAATTGATCAGGTGTTTAGGGTTTTCTATCCGGGGGGATTAAATAGACGAATGGGCAGAGGCGATGAAGCTCTAGGGGCCCCACACCACCCCCTGGCGCGGCCAAGGGGGGCGCGCCACCCCATGGTGTGGGCCCCCTGATGTCCCTCTTCGTCTCCTCTTCGGTCTTCTGGATGCTTGCTGGGAAAATAGGCACTTCAGGCTTTGTGGGGTCCAATTCCGAGAATATTTCCAGAACAACTTTTCTGAAACAAAAAATAGCAGAAAATAGGGAACTCGCATTTGGCATCTTGTTAATAGGTTAGTCCCGGAAAACCTGTAAAAATGACATAAAGAAGGGAGAAAACATGTAGCAATTGGCATAATATCATCATGGAGCATCATAAATTATTGATACGTTGGAGACGTATCAAGCATCCCCAAGCTTAGTTCCTACTCGTCCTCGAGTAGGTAAACGATAAAACAATAATTTCTGAGGTGACATGCTACTAACATAATCTTGATCATAAAAATATAAAGGCATATGCAAGCTGAGATCATAGAACTTCAAACACAAACATGATAAATAGAACTTTAATAATAAAGCAAAGCGATAACTTTTCATCATGAAGAGTATCTCAAATAAAGGATCATGAGAAACAATGCAAAGAAAGATAAACGTCTGTTTCAGTTATAGGTAAAGCATGGCAAAGTGATATTTCGCCAGTCCTTAAGAGTGGTGCAAAACATAAATGCCATGACACCTTCAAAGTGCATGAGGAAGACTAGAGCAAATAATTTAAGAACAAATGATATCACATCATGAAGTAATTATTGATGTTCATGGGACAATGCATGCAGAACTAAGAAGGGCAAAAATGCTCTCTCAACTGTGCATGAAGTTAGAAGATGGAGACTCAACATAAAAGTAAAAGAAAGACCCTTCGAGGAGGGAAGCAGGGATCACTCATGTGCTAGAGCTTTTATTTTATTAAACAGAGGTATTAAAAGTTTGACACTCCTCCCATCGATTTTTCACAAACCATGGCTAACCAAATCCTCAGGTGCCTGCCAACAATCACATACTGAGAGGAGTGTATATATTTTGGGAGATGTATGTTAAAGTCAACAAATGGTAAATAGAGAATACAATATGTCACAAGCCAACTGGATTCACAAGAGCAGCTCCCATGTGAAGGACGCATCTGGGTAGAAGGTCATCCCTCTTTTGCTTACACTATTATGCTTTGACTGATAAATGAGGGGCAAAAATAGTGAAGAGATTTTGTGTGCATTAATTTGGGGATGGGAACCCCGCTGCCAGCTCTTCTCTCATTTGGATAAGCGGATGAAGCCACTAGTCCAGGGTGTGAAATCCAATCAACAAGTGAGATAAAGATTCTCTATTGACGTCCTCATGAGCAAAAATAGGAACATAGAGCAGGAGTAATTTTGAAAGTTTTAAAGGTAACACATGAGCAATTTACTTGGAATGGCAGTTAAATACCACATGTAGGTAGGTATTGTGGACACAATGGGAAAAACTTTGGTTTAAGGGAGTTGGATGCACGAGTAGAGTTCATACTAAGTACAGGTGGAGGCTAGCAAAAGACTGGGAGCGACAAATCAAGAGAGCATAAGAGCCATAATCATGCATAGCGACATAAGGATCATTAATTAAAGCATAAGCAGTATCATAGTTCAAAAACTAAGTGGTAATGGATTCTATTCGTGACTGGTTCATAGTCATAAACATGGTGTGAGCATGCGCCAAGTCAACCAAATAAAACATTCGAAAGAGAATACCAAAAATTTATGCTTCCTTATGACAAGAACGACTCATGAATGTTTCAATGACATATTAAACACTCTCAGCTATTTGAGGCTATTCCTGCTACTCAATATCACAAGGCTTTAGAACTAAAATAAAATTTAGCATGGCATGAAAAAGTTCTAGCAACAGTCTATACAAGCTTCTACTTGCACTAGTATAAATTCTACTTTAAACAACAGTTTCTTTCTCCCAACAAGCACCATACACAATATGTTTTAACAAAAACTCTCTAAATGCTACAACAAGCACACATGAGAGTACTCACATAATACTACTAAAACTAACAGCTCTAATAAGAGATGCATGCAAAACAGGAGCTAAATAAATGCAGCAGCCAAACAGAGATTAAGAATACAAAGTATTCTCATGAAAAAGCGGAGCGTGTCACTCTACAATAAAAGAATGCTGGGGTCCAACCGAGCTTATTGAAAACTAAAAAACAAACTGAAAGAAAAAACAAAAACAAACTGAAAGCAAAAAATAAAAGATGCTCCAAGTAAAACACATAAGATGTGACCGAATAAAAATATAGTTTCACTAGAAGTGCCCGGATAATTTGTTGATGAAGAAGGGGATGCTTTGGGCATCCCGAAGCTTAGACGCTTGAGTATTCTTCGAATTTTCTGGGATGTATCACCGGGTCATCCCCAATATTAGGCTTTTCACTCTTCTTGATCACGTCACATCATCCTCTTCTCTTGACCCTTGAAAACTTCCTTCCCACCAAACTTCTCACAATCTTCATTAGCAACGTTAGTGCAATCGAAATAATAAATTCACATGGTTAAGTTTCAACACAACTATAACACTAAAAAACACATTAGATACTTTCACAACTTCTTTTAAAACTCCTTTTCTCAAAAGAACACCAAAAGAAAGCAATTAACAAGCAAATGCAATAATTGGCAAAAATCTGTCAAAACAGGACAACAGGTAAAGATGATTTTTTTCGAAAATTTTCTGTTGCTCAAATCAAAAAGTGTTCAACTAAGAAAAGTTGCGTATATATCCCAGGATTACGCACAAATAAATTCAGGTAATTTTGAATTTTCTGTGATTTTATACGGAATAAACAGTGGACATCAGAAATCTGTTTCCTGTGCAGAAATCCGAAATATAGCCTCAACTTTCCACTAGAGGCTTTACTTGGCTCAACAAAAACTCAAAATAAAAGATACAGAGGAGTTTCTAAGGAAATAGACAACACCCAGGTGCAAAGCACACCAAAGAAAACAAAGGAAAACGGGTTGAAAACAGCGAAAGAAAACGGGCTATCTCCCCATAGCGCTTTTCTTTAACGCCTTTCAGCTAGGCATAAAAAGGAACTCAAGTATTTTCAAGTGAAGAAGCATCAACATCATAACTTGCTCGAATAATAGAGTAAAAAGGTAGCTTCATCCTCTTTCTAGGAAATTGTTCCATACCTTTCTTGAGTGGGAGTTGATATTTAACACTCCCCTCTTTCATATAAATAACGACACCAACAGTTCAAAGAAATGGTCTTCCCAAAACAATAGGACAAGAAGCAATGCATTCGATGTTCATAACAAAAAAACAAACAGGGACAAGGTTATTGTTAACCATAATAAGAACATCATCAATTCTACCAAGAGGTTTCTTCTTAGCATTATCAGCAAGATGAACATCCAAATATAAGTGTTCCAACGGTGGTAGATCAAGGATATCATAAAGCTTTTGAGGCATAACAGAGATACTAGAACCAAGATCACACAAAGCATTGCAATCAAAATCATTTACTTTTATCTTAATGATAAGCTCCCAACCATCATCTAATTTTCTAGGGATAGATGTCTCAAGTTTCATCTTTTCTTCCCTAACTTTCTTGAGAGCATTGGTAATATGTTTAGTAAAGGACATATTCATGGAAATAGCATTGGGACTTCTAGAAAGATTTTATAAGAACTTAATAACTTCAGATATATTGCAATCATAAAAATCAATATTATTATCATCAAAAGTAAAGGGACCATTATCTCCCACATCTCTAAAAATTTCAGCACTTTTATCAGAAGCAATTTCAGCAGTTTGGGGCAATTTAGCACGTTTCACAGAAGGGGTGGAGTCTTTGTTAACACCAACTACTTTACCATTAATAGTAGGAGGTTCACTAGCACTTGGAGCTTCAGTTTTACTAGTGGTTGTGATAGTGCAAATTCTAGCAACATTATTCTTTTTTAGCCAATTCATCTTCTCTTTCCCACCTAGCACGTAATTCATCCATTAACCTAACATTATTATCAATTCGAACTTGGGTGGCATTCAAAGTTTTACTTTATTTAACATCATGTGAAAAAACCTTTAGTTTTAGAAAATCAACATCAATAGCTAGGCTATCTACTTTAGATGCAAGAACATCTATTTTACCAAGCTTTTCCTCAACAGATTTATTAAAAGCAGTTTGTGTGCTAATAAATTCTCTAAGCATGTTTTCAAGATCAGAGGTAGAGGTTTTATTGTTATTGTAGGAATTTCCATAAGAACTACCATAACCATTATTAGGAGGATAAGTCTTATAATTGTTTCCACCAAAATTATTTCTGTAAGCATTGTTGTTAAAATTATTATTTCTAATAAAGTTCACATCAACATGCTCTTCTTGAGCAACCAAAGAGGCTAAAGGAACATTATTTGGATCAACTTGAGCTTTACCATTAACAAGTATAGACATAATAGCATCAAGCCTTTCGCTCAAAGAGGAGGTTTCCTCAACAAAATTTACCTTCTTACCTTGTGGAGCTATCTTAGTGTGCCACTCTGAATAATTTATCATCATATCATCAAGAAGCTTGGTTGCATTGCCCAAAGTGATGGACATAAAGGTACCTCCAGCAGCTGAATCCAATAGGTTCCTTGAGGAGAAATTCAGTCCTGCATAAAAGGTTTGTATAATCATCGAAATAGTCAGTCCATGAGTGGGACAATTCTTCACCATAGTTTTCATTCTTTCCCAAGCTTTAGCAACATGTTCATTATCAAATTGTTTAAAATTCATTATGTCACTTCTCGGGGATATAATCTTAGCAGGAGGATAATATTTTCCAATGAAAGCATCTTTACACTTAGTCCATGAATCAATACTATTTTTATGCAAAGATAACAACCATTCTTTAGCTCTTCCTCTCAAAGAGAAAGGAAATAATTTCAGTTTAATAATATCTCCATCCACATCTTTATACTTTTGCATCTCACATAGTTCAAGAAAATTATTAAGGTGGGCAGCAGCATCATCAGTACTAACACCAGAAAATTGCTCTTTCATAACAAGATTTAATAAAGCAGGCTTAATCTCATAGAGAGCATCAGTAGGAGCAGGTGGAGCAATAGGTGTGCAAATAAAATCATTGTTGTTTGTGCTAGTGAAGTCACACAACTTAGTATTCTCAGAGGAACTCATTTTTTACCAGAATAAAAGCAAGAAAATAAATAACAGCTATAAAGTAAACTAATTTTTGTGTGTTTTGATAAAGAGAAGCAAAACAAGACAAAAATAAAAACAAGACAAATAACAAAATAAAGAGGCCGAGAGTGAGAGACTCCCCTTGCCAGAAGACTTCTTCCTCCCCGGCAATGGCGCCAGCAATTTCCTTGATGTTGTGTGTTGGGATACCCCAAGAGGAAGGTGTGATGAGCACAGGGGTAGGAAATTCCCCTTAGTTAAGAACCAAGGTTATCAATCCAGTAGGAGAAAGAGGACCTTCGGAAGGTTGATGCCACAGACGGTGGTGATGGATCACCGGTGTCAGCAACAACGTGGAACCTGCACACAACACAACCAGAATACTTTGTCCCAACGGTAGAGTGAGGTTGTAAATCTCACCGGTCTTGCTAAAAGCAAAGATTAGACGTATAGTGTGGAAAATAATGTATGCTTGCAGTAAGTAAAGAAAGCAGGAAATTGTGGTGGTTTGTTTTAACAGTGTAGGAAAATGGACCGGGGTTCATAGCTTCACTAGTGGTGTCTCTCCATAAAAGATAGCATGCTGGGTGAACAAATTACAGCTGGGCAACTGACAAATAAAGGTTGCACCATAGTACACATTCATGACATGATGACTACTATGATATTTAGTGCGGGCATTACAACAATATACATAGACCGTAATCCAACTGCATCTATGACTAATAATCCACCCTCAGGTTATCATCCGAACCCCCTTAGGTATTAAGTTGCAAGCAACAAATAACTGCATTAAACAAAGTGTGTAATGTAAGCAATGATTATGCACACGGGCACTCTCACCGATGTTTTCGCCCTAATGGCAACAACACATCCTCCCCCTTCAAGTTTCTGTCACTCGAGCAAGGAGAAGAGGAGGCATGAACCCACTATCAAGCATAAATACTCCCTCTTGGAGTCACTAGCAACTACTTGGCCAGAGCAACCACTAGCAACAGAAAGCATGCAAGATCACAAATAACATATGCAATAAAGACTATAATCAACTTGGCATAAGTTCAATATTCATCAGATCCCAGCAAACACATCACATAGAGTTACATAAGATCAATATCGATCATATTAGGCAGCTCAGGAGATCTAAACATGGAGGCATATGAGGAGGAGACAACCAGCTAGCTACTGCTATGGACCCGTAGTCCAAGGATGAACTACTCACGCATCACTCCGGAGGCGGGCATGATGATGAAGAGGCCTCCGGTGATGATTTCCTCTCCGGCAGGGTGCCAGAGACATCTTCAGAACCCCCCTGATCTAGGGTTGACGGTGACGGCGGCTGCAGAACTTTTCGGGGATATTTGATCAGGTGTTTAGGGTTTTCCATTCGGGAGGATTTAATAGGCGAAAGGGCAGAGGTGGTGGAGCTCTGGAGGCCCCACACCACCCCCTGGCGTGGTCAAGGGGGGCGCCACCCCATGGCGTGGGCCCCCTGATGCCCCTGTTCGTCTCCTCTTCGGTCTTCTGGATGCTTCCGGGAAAATAGGTACTTCGGGCTTTGTGGGGTCCAATTCCGAGAATAATTCCAGAACAACTTTTCTGAAACCAAAAACAGCAGAAAACAGGGAACTGGCACTTGGCATCTTGTTAATAGGTTAGTCCCGGAAAACGTGTACAAATGACATAAAGAAGGGAGAAAACATGTAGAAATTGGCATAATATCATCATGGAGCATCAGAAATTATAGATACGTTGGAGACGTATCAGGCCGCTAGCTGATACCTATAAGCGCACGGTCGCGCGCTAGCAGCGCCCGTTTACTTATCTATTTCCGTAGATAGTGAGACTGTGGTGACTTGTTCAACCCGCTCACTCAGTCGTTTGAAGGTACTCATAGTGAGAGGGTGTGCGTGCTTTTATAGTGATACGTATATGCGTGTGTATATGTGGGTCTCTCTGTAATATGTTATTATAAAAATATTCATGGTTTGATAAGATCTTGCTGTAAATCCTTATTCTTTTACAGATTTACTTAATTTCATTGCTAGTTTCCAAACTCTAAAGTTGTCCACATACTCGCTCCTTTTCGGTTTACACAAGCCTATCTCAAATTTTTCCTTTTTTCCCTTTTGTTAGTCCCATTTTAACTCATCGTCATTTGTTTAAATTTAAAAAAATAGATACATGCAAGGATTAAGAGAATACTCACGTAAGTTCTTGTTCATTTAGTGGTAGGCCTGGAATTAAAACTCGAAACTTGAGAGTTAAATGAGTAGCTCGCAACTCGATTCGGCTTGGCTCGAACTCGTTGACAATCGAATAGAGTCAAGTTTTTGTTTTCAACGATAAACGAGTTTAAACTAAACGATTCGAGTTTACGAGTGCTCGTTTAGCTCTTTTAACTCGATAAACATAGTGGATGCATGATATTCTTGTTTATGTTAACAATTTTTCTTAATTATTGTAGTTTATGGACTACAAATTATCTGATGATGACATATTTTTGCTAATAATCGTGGTGATTGCATTATACATGTCCAAATAATTAAAAATAATTATGTACTACGATATGTGATGCTGATTAATCATGTTTTTATAAAATTAAACGAGTAGCTCGCGAGCTACTCGCGAGTTCACCGAGCCAAGCCAAGCCAAGCCGAGTTTTCATTCACGACTCGTCAGTTGACTGATTAATCTTGTTTTCATAAAATTAAACGAGTAGCTCGCGAGCTACTCGCGAGTTCATAGAGCCGAGCGGAGCCAAGTTTTCATTCTCGAGTCGTCAGTTAACCGAGGTTAAGAAACTGGCTCGACTCGGCTCGAATTTCAGCCCTATTTAGAGATCACACATGCATGCGTTGCAATTAATGTATTGGTATACACAAATCATTGAGGAAAACGAGCTCATTAAATTAGTATTTTTTTCTAAAAAACAGAATTTATTCCATTACTCACAATTTTCCATGGTTGTAGAGATTTTTGAACTTGGCCCTTCAAACCGGTAGGGAAAGAGTATGTCAAACTCTAGTACGCTAATATCAACATTGAAATTACACAAAGAAAGTCAAAACAAGGCGTGATCTGGAGAGGGAACGTGCGAGACTTGGCGGTGGAGGATCACACTGTCTCCGGGATCGCTCTCCTCAGCAAAATGTTGTTGCTACAAGGAAGAACAAACCCTAATCGAGATGGTGTGTACAATGTTCACACTCCTTAGAAAAATGAGTCCTCAAATGAACAATTGATTAGCTTGTTTATTGTGAAGCAACCTCTAGGTTTTGAAGATGCTCAATTTTGGCATCATATTTACACAAGCTCCTCTTTATGGCCTCACACAAGCTCCTTGCGTGTGGTATGGATGCATCAAGAATTTTCTCCTGCAAAAAGGTTTCAATGCTGGCAAGATTGGTTCCACTCTTTTCACCAAAACCAAGGATGGTAATCTATTTCTGTGCCAAATATATGTGGATGATCCACTAACCCTTTCAGCAAAGAGTTTGGTGATCTCATGGAAAAATAATTTGAGATGGCCATGATAGGATAATTGAAGATCTTCCTAGGTCCTCAAGTTCATAAATAGGATGAAATCTTCATCTCTCGGAAAATGTACCTAAGGACATTCTGAATACATTAGAGATGGACAAGGACAAGGGAATCAACACTCCTATGGGAACAACCTGACATATCAACTTGAATAAGGAGAGTAAACCGATTAAACAAACTTGTACTGCTCCATGATTGGCTATTTGTTGTATCTTTGTATATATGGGTCTTATATATTGTTAAGTGTTTGCATGTGTGCATGGTTTCAAGCAGCTCCTAAGGATTCTATCCTCTGGCAGTAAAGAGGTTATTAAAATACTTAGTCTTGACTCCCAACTTGGGCCGGTGGCAACTAAGAGACCTAATTTTGACATCATGGGATATTCGGGTTTGGACTATGTAGGTTGCAAGATTGACAGAAAGTCCACATCAGGTACATGTTAGTTTCTTGGAAGATCTCTAGTAAGTTGTTATTTAAAGAAGTCGACCTATGTTTCTTTGTTAGTAAGTAGAATTGGGTACAATGCGGCTGGATCTTGCCACACTCAAATTTTGTGGATGTGGAGGACCGTGAATGACTTCAGCATCAAAGTGAGCATATTCTTATGCTTTGCATTAACGAAAGATCCATCAAGATTGCCAAAAACCCAGTTCAACATTCGGGAATGAAGCACATTTTTTTTGAAAGGAATGCGGTAGGGGAAGCCACTAGAGCCGGGTTTTTAATTTTTGAAATAATAAGAACCCAAGTCTGCATCCCTGAGGACTTGAACCAGGGTGGCTGGGGTTGTACATCCACTACCCTAACCAAGTGAGCCGGGCTCACTTCTTGGCATGAAGCACATTGAACTTCGCTATCGCTCTTTAAAGGGTCATCTCATCAAATGAAACATTGAATTGTACCATGTTGAGACTGACAAGCAGCTTACTGATAATTTCATGAAGCCATTTAATGAGAAGAGGCTTTTTTTAGTTTCCTAGTGAACTCAATATCATAGATTTCCTGAACGTGCAATGAAACAATGCATACTTGCTGATGCATCTCACATTTCTATTGAAGCTTAGATGCATATGATACCTTTGATCCAGATTTTCGGAAGTAGTATGTGTCCTTTTCCCTAGTGACTCTAGGTTTATCGAAACGAAAAGTAGGTTCTTGATAAACACAATTATGAACCCGCAGAAAGCTTAACTAATTCTCATCGACCAATCTTGTTTAGCGAAAAGGTGTTCGTGATCAATGGAGAAAAGGCCATAAGATTTCACCTACAGCAGTTAAGTAAATATGGGATAAATAACATTAAATGCAAACAATTAGTATACTTAGTACATATGTTATTAGATGTATGTAGGCAATGCGTCCATAAACCACTATGGCCCTAAGCATAGGTTACCATAGAGTAATTTGTCCAACCGATGGCCCTTTAATCCGTCTCGCGGGGTTGCCTTGGTATGTAATAATAAATAGACGCAAGCACTAATCATCGTGACATCATTGTTGTTCCTAAGATATCCACTTTCAGTTGTTGTACACCTCCTCCTCTCACAGAGTTTCGCTCGTCAGCCTTCCATTTCTTCCTCATCCTACCTCTACCTTGATCACTCTTCGGGGTCTTGGGTACCTGACAAGCCCTAGGAGTGAGGCATATATATAGAAACACACACAAATAACATAATGAACTTATTAAACTAAAATCCCATGAAAAAGATGAAGCATATAGCTGCGAGGTTAGCCCTAAGCCCTTGGCCCTAAGTGGACTACTCGCAAATCGCAATCACATAAAAAATAGAAAACATTGTGATAAGAGTACTTGAATTGAATATATGGATAATTCTTACAACGTTGCTAATTATGATAAGATCTAGATTGCAAGGTAGTATGTCTATGACTATGGTGGTGGAGATGATAGTGGAGCAGTGATGGAGGCAACACTTTGTGGCAGTGAAGGATGGGTTCCGCGGTCTCTTCTAGGAGCAATTTCCTCTCTTTTATATGGTGGCAGCCAATGGAATTAGGTTTTTGGTATCTTCCTTCGCGAATTAGCTCTCAAACCCTTGATGACTTTGAGTCAATTTGATTAGACGGTCACGGTGGCACTTGGTACGGTAGGCGGTACAGTCACATGCGACCGTACAGTGGTCTCTAAAGCTTATGCGAGTGCATATTTAATTGATTTTCCAACCTTGATCATTTCCTTCCTTCTAGTATTGATTTCGAGTGATTTCCACGTCCAAAAATCTGCAATAAAAATAATGACACGAAGATTTGAAATTAACTTGTACATTAGCAATTTGTGGCAGATTTAGAGTAATATCTCAATCATTTTCATGACAAAGATATGGTTGAAACATATATAAATATGTGTATGTTTTGGACACAAAAACATTCCCAAACTTAAACCTTGGCCGTCACAAGAAAGTAACAGAATCATAAAGAACTCAATGTTTAAATGAAACAATGAGAAGTTTATTTCACTTGCAATAGGTAGTCTGATGTCTCACTCTTTTTTTCAGCTAAAAACTTATTATAGTAGTGTACCAAAAAAGTATTGTAACAGTTTCGATAAGCCAAGAAAATTAAAATAAATCTCTTATTAACAGGGATATTTAGAACCATAACAATTATTCTACTTCTTGTAGAAAATACTTGCCTGCCAAGGGACCTTTAGTAATATTAAATTTATCATATTAGGAATGCGAGAACATGTTCAAACAAGCATAGCTTAAGGATAACTCGTTAAGAAAATCCTCTGAGATAAAGTAAATGTCTTTATCGAAAGGACATTTGTATCCCTGATTAGTTTTGTGTGTTTATTAACAACATCAGTGACTTCTAACCGTGTGCTCAGTATTTCTAGGCGTATCAAAGGAAAAACGATGGTTAGCACAAGTCAATGGCAAGCCACTCAAAAAGGACAAAAGATCGAATATCAGTACCCTTAGTTGCATACCATAGGGCTCGTGATATCTTTTGGAGTGGTTACTTGATATCGGGAAATCATTTGTCTACTAACACATCCACATACACATCCTAGTTGCATCCCGAAAACATGTGTGCATTTGCAATCTGAGTTTCATAGCATATGCACGAAAAAAACGACGAGACTCTCCTTTATATAGTGGCTGCCAATGGAATTAGGCTGGGGTAAAATTCCTGCAACGGCTATTTTCTGGGAGACACTATATAAGGCCTTATCTTACCTTGAGAAGGGTACCACGACCAGAATAAAAAATCCACCATTTTTCAAGAGCTTAAACTCCATAGATCTCTCTCTCCAGCCACTCAAACACCTTGCCTTTGGAAGATTTGAGAGAGAAGACATAGTTCCACATTCCTACCTAAGTGATTTGATTTCGCCCCTCGATTCCATTGGATAAGTTTCTACTCTTTGTGTTTGTTGGAACCTAGGAGGTTGTTGGTCCTTTGTGGATTTGGTAGCCATGAAAACATTGTCGGGAGCCACCAATTGAGTTGTGGTGTGTGCCTGGCCTTGAAGCATGATAACCCACAAGTGTAGGGGATCAGTTGTAGCCTTTTCGATAAGTAAGAGCGTCGATACCAATGAGGAGCTAAAGGTAGGATTAATATTCTCTCCTATGAATCATTGATACAACTCTACGCACACCAACTGTTTGCTCCATCTAGGAAATAAAACTATGAGAACAAAACGTGTATAAAAGAATAGTTTCACAAGACAATAAAGAACAAGAAAATAAATGTTATTTGTTGTAGCAATAAAGAACACTAAATTAACAGAAGTATGAGTGTGGAAAAGTGGTGAACGTGTGGTGAAATTGTTCATGATCAAATAGTCAAATAAAAGATTGGTATTCCTATTCTATGTGGGAGAGGCAAAGCTAACAGGCTCTCATTATCCAATGATTGCAGGTACTTATGATTGGAACTCTAACAAACATCCTTAACTACTACTCCCTCCGTTCCATAATGTAAGCCTTTCTAGCAAGCTAAACTAGCTTGCTAAAAAGGCTTACATTTTGGAACGGAGGTAGTAGAAGATAAATTAAGGTAAAAATACCCAAGCATAGCTTTAAGATCAAATGGTCTTCTTTATCCCATATGCTACAGTCACTAGAATGGGGATCATGTTTTTATTACTCAAGCATCCCTACCCTCTAGTTCTCCCCACATACTACAAACCCTAGGATGTGATCCATGCACGCATAACATATGATGGGAATCATAACAGTGTAAAAATCAATATATAGCTCAAACCAACCATAGAGATTCAACAATCAATCATATGACAAAAAGGAACTACACAAACATGACATAGATGCAATAGATCACTTGGAAATGGTTTATAACGTCAAACACCACATTTACATAGGGGATTAGAGATCTTTGTGGGAGAGTGGACAATTTTATCTATATAGGAGATGTTGGTGGAGGTGTTGGTGAAGGCATAATCATGGCGGATAGGACGGAGAAGGGGCATCACGTGAGGTGCAGGGCGGCGGTGGCAGCTGGCGGCGGCGCAAGGGGATTCTCCTGCGCTGGCCGCATATCATGGGGGAGCACCGCCCCTTATCTCCTTCATTCATGACTTCTTGGTGATGTAGATGAGCTTTCCCCCACGAAGATGAGAGCCATATGGGAGGCAAACTCGTGGCTTCCCAAGAATTAGGCTTTTCCTCTCCTTATATGTGTCTCTGTGATGATCGATGGCCCTCCAATGGGTGGCCCTTTGATCCAAGGGCTCTTGGGCACCTATAGCCCCTTCCTAGGGACCCCTCTCAGCCCCCATGAGGCTCCAAAGTCGTGGTTTGGCCGAATCCATCAAGTATGATAAGAGTTGGACTCAATCACGTCACCGATTCTCGTAATCCCGTAATCAGATATTTTGGTTCCAGTAAAACGGGTCCACATGTCGCATCCGAACTTCGATTGGGCTGATCTTAGGCTTAAAATAAGGCTATAAAAATTTAGAACACTTACGTAGGAAATCAGATGTTAAATTGACGTCGTGTTTGGTTGTAAAATTGACAATATATAAAAACCGCTGAGTGCATAGATTTCAGGAAAGCGAGAGTCCTACTCCAACAAGGTTCCTTTTGCGATTTTTTCAATTTCAAAGTAATTCCTACACACCCAAGTGTAAAACAAGAGCTTATGTATTTTTTAACAATTAATAGGCTATTTCAAATAAGTCATAAAACCATAGAGAAAACATGGTTAAAACATGTAGAAAACAAGGCATGAAGCATAAAAAATTATAGATACATTTGAAATGTATCAAAGCATCGAGTTTTAGTGGCTCGATAGATTTGGTTAGGACCATACATGTTGTGTAGTGTGTATCATCCTTGTGAAGAATCTAGTTGTCAAAATCAACGGTAACATAGTGATTCGTTCCTACCACTTTAGTGGTTGTACACGAAGGAGATATGGTGTGCCATTTGACGGCTATTAGGTGTTCCACTTTGGTGGCACTACACCGCTCCAACGGGTTCCATTGGGAAGTGAATATCGGGATACATCTCCGTATCATTGTGTAGGTTATCTCTCAACTTACCTTCACTTGTTATTGCTAGTAGTGCCCAATTAGTTTATCTTGTACTAGCTTGTATCTTGCTCATCATATCGGATGGTCTGCATAGTTGCATAATCTAGACAATCTATATTTGTGCAAGCCTTGGTTGAAAAAATAAAGTGAAAAAAATTAGTTGCATATTCACCTCCCCTCTAGTCAACCTCTTCGATCCTATCAATTGGTACTCAGGACTTGGCTCTTTATTATAAGATTTACCGCCTAAAGAGGAGGATGGCGGAAACTATCACCTTGGATGCTATTTAAAATCTTATAGAGTCCATGTGTGAGAAATCCAAAAACAGAATGGAGGATTTTATAGATTCCAAAATTGCATCCTAGACTAGTAAGGCCTCTAACGAGGAAGAACTAGATGAGAATGGAAGGGATACTATCCTAAATACCCTGAGAACTTGAACTCAAGTGAGATCATTGATAAACAACTCAACACCCATGCAATGCACACGTTCGAGAAGGCTATGTCAAATGAAGGTGTTCAACACATTCGATCCCTCCAAAATGCCAAGGAGGCTTGGGACTATCAAGTTGACATGTATGATGCAATACAAGTATGCAACGCTCAGAGAAATCCATCCTTCAACATCGATTCGATAAATTCATCATGAAGTATGGAGAGACACCGGAAGATGTGTATAGAAGACTCAAGACTCTTTTGGTGGAGATGAAGGAATGTGGATTCAAGGATTGTGATGATGGTTGGGTCAAGGAGAAGTTTCTTCAAACTTTTATCCCATACAAAAATAACATGGTGATGAATGTGCGTGCAAGAGAGGACTTCTTAAACCTAACCCCCAATGATGTTTTGGGTGTATTTTTCACCTTGAACATGATGAAGAAGTCCTCGGAAGACACTATAGCTCGTGTGAATGGGACAAGAAGAATGAATCTTTCTTTGAAGGTCACGTCCCATAATGAGGAGTCAAGTGAAGTCGTTGGGCCTACCTATGTGCACACGGAAGCCAAAAAGACCAAGTTATGGAATGAATGTGTGACTCTTTCCACACATAATTGGTGGAAGAAGGGAGACTTCACCTCAAGCTCAACAAGGAACAAAAGAAATGAATGATCTAGTGTGAAGAAAGCAAGGGCTTGCTTTAGTTATGGAGATAGCAACCACTTCATGGCGTAGTGCCATTTGATAAATAGAGGAAAATGGTGGAAGGATTGTCAAGAAAGCCAACTTAATCCCCAAGTACAAGAATTTCATGAAGAAATATCCCCAAAGGGAATTGGTTGCAAATGAAGAATAATATACATCCGATGGTGAAGAAAGTGATTAAGAGAATGAACAAGTTGGCATGGCCTCCATGGCAATTGACATAATACCCTATTCATTGGGTTCTCTCTTCCCCAATCCCAACGAAAAGAAAATCTCCACCAACCACAAGTGTCTCATGGCGAAGGGTATAACCCCAAATGTGACACCTTCGCTCAAACTTGCAACCTCCTCTCCTCCATATTTATTACATTATGTAGAGAAAGTTAAGGAGAAAGACACAACTCAAGATGCCCTCGCCAATCTTGTGAGGACACTAGATGGTGAGACTAAAATGGTATTTGATGCCCTCATGTCTCAACTAAGTGAGGCAAATGGCCTCATTGATGAAAATTAAGAAAGAATCATAGATCTTGAGGGTTTCATTCGTGATGATTCTAGCAAGATAGAGAATCTTGAGGAAGCATTAAATGAGTCACAATATCTTAAGGATTCTATTGAGCAAACATTCACCTTAGTTATCTAAGATGAAGGATTCTCATGATCATGCTCTTGCTAAACTTAAATAATTCATCGACTTAAATGATGAACTTAATAATGTTCACAATGAACTTCTTAAGGATTTTAAGAAACTTGAGAGAGATCATGAGGCACTCACATGTGATGTAACGTTCCCACATTTAAATAATGTAAGAACATATGTGTTATTGTGCTAGTCCCTGGATCAATTGCTAGCATGTCGCACCCGGACTTCTAGAGGATACTCACCGTACGAACTGAACAGTATTTTGATTGGATTACGGGGCTTATCGGCTCCCGCGTCCCCTTACGGGTAGGCCAGCACTTATGTGCGACAACCAACCGTTACTGTTCACCGTCGATGTAAACTATCCCGTAGAAATCAGGACACTACCATTGACGTACTTCATACCATACACACATGGTACGTCAACGGCTTTGAACAAAAGGATAACACAACATGCCTCTAAGACACAAAAGATTGAAATAAGTTGCAAATGGCCCTCACTAGGGAAGAGAATAGCAAATACAATCATCCAGAGGACACATGTCCCAACATAATATCATTACAACTCAGCGGAAGCATTCAAAGGGGGTCTGAGTACAGACAAATCCAAATAGGCTTAAGAAGCCGGGAAAATAAAGAAGACGAAGCCCGTCCACGTAGGTCCTGGATCCAGCCCTGGTCCAGCTATCTACTCGTCTGCAGTCTCGTCAGACTCCACGAAGTAGCCATCCTGGTGGTCATCGTAGCCGTAGTCGTAGTCTGCGTAAACCACAGCCCCAAAGGGGTCAGTACAACAACGTACTGGCAAGCAAGACTCACAATTCACCAAATTGTAGCCCGTCAACACCAGGCACAAATGCCTTGGGATCAACGGAAGAAAAGGGTATGAAAGATGCTGCAACTGGCTGCACAAACCATCTACAGAACATACTACAACTTCCGGTGTAACAGAAAGAGGAAAGATAGCGTATCGTAACCAACTATAGCTAACCACCAAACAAACCCATCCTGGATCTCGCCTCTTATCCAAAGAAGCAATCCGAGGATAACTCACACAGTTGGATTAATGATGGATCAAGTTGTTGTGTCAATAAGCCTATTACTAGTCAAGTTATCATTGGTTAGGTGTAAGTTGTTCTGAGTACTTGTTAGCCAATACTTTCACCAAGTCAACCATAACCGCGAAAAACACGGCTTCTCGAGAAGATTTATCCCTGCAGGGGTGCACCAATTTGGCCGTACACGTAAGAATAACCCGCCAGATGGGAAGGCCTTTCCCACCAAGCGGGGCACTCAACACAACTCAACTCTTCTTCGCATCAAGCCCAAAGCACCACGTGCTGTGCGTGCGCGGCTAATCGAGCCCCCCGAAGAAAAGGAGGACCCTCATAGCACTGGAAGACCACGCCGCCCTAAATGCCGACTACAAAAGTTCCACCCTGGCCTCGGGTTCGTACCTGCATATGCGTGCATCAAATGGAAAGCCCGAACTAAGTATGGTGATTTGGACGAGATGCGAATCGAATCAAATTGAGGGGGGCGCCCATACACGCTTCCCACATGCGGATAGTGCGCTCATCATGGATCAGTAGACAAGACCCTTTTCCTATTAGGGTCGACACTAGCAGGCCTCAAAACCACGCCGGGCCTCCTGCCGGTGCCTTATCAGCAAATTATTATTACCTCAAATTAACAAATTGTTGTTTAACATCGAGCCCCAGGATATAACAGATATAATAACAGAAAGTAACGGATAACAGACTCGAGCAAAACAACCCTAAGCATGCTAGTAAGACACGGGCCCAAGCAACGGGGTTTTAGGACTGGAGGTGTGGCAATATCAGGGTTTAGGGTATCATGTGATAGGTTCGTAACAGAAGCAACGATACATAGGGCTAGCAAATATAGACAACGGAAAGTATCGGTCACCAATGTTGAAAGGAACACAATGGTTCATGTGAGTGATAACTTGCCTGCAAACCCAGTAGCCGGGTACTGAGCTAGATCCTCAGAAGGGGTGTCGTAAAGATCGTCGGTATCAACGTCGTCGTCTATCCGGGAAGAAGCAAACAAACAAGGCAGAAATATAAACAATCATTATCATGGCATAGTGCACAATCAAAGATGATGCATGACAAGTTAATGGTTGCATCAGCATAAACTAGATAACATGATAACACAATTTAAATGGACCCATATGCAATTGGATTGCATATGGAAAAGGTCCATTGAAAATAAGTGGAAACAAATGATTATAATTAATTATTATGTGAAAGTTGTTAGCATGATGCATGCATGATGGTAACAACAAAATAACAACAAATAACAATAATAGATGCAAGTGATAAAAGGATTTAACAAGTTTTGGAAATCATTTAGTAAGTTTAGAAATTTTGGGTTACTTAAACATGCCACACAAACAATTGTTGTTTTCAACAAGTTAAAGTGTTCAAAACAAATAACAAAGTTTGTATTTGAAAAGAACATCAAATTTTAGTTGGATTACATGTTTCACATATTGAAATTGGAATTAGGATAATTTAATTATGAATTAAACAATATTAAGCAAGTTTTAAATGAAATTAAAACAAGTTTGAATTTAATTGAATTTTTATTTGTTCAAAACACAAATTCAAATTCACATTTGCAAAGTTCACACTTTGATGGTTTGAAAACATATTTTGCATGTTTAAAATTATTTTATTTTGAGCAAGTTATGATTTTATCAAATTTAAATGAATTAAACAAGTAGTAAATTATTTAGGCAATTTAAATTATTCAAACCATGGAACAAAATTTATATTTGAATAGGTTATTTGAAATAGCATTGAAAACATATTTCATTTGCATGATTTGGATTTATTATGAATTATTTATGAATTTTAGCAAAATACAATTGAATGATTTGAATTTAAATTTGAATTGCAATTTGAAAGTTCAAAACAGTACACAAATGGATTATTTGGAAAGATTATTTAATTTGGAACAGAAAACATATACAACTTTTATTAATTGGACTTATAGTTTAAAAGTTATTAAAGATTTAAGTTTAGGGTTTAAATCTGTTAATTAAAGGAATTAGGAAAATAAAACAGAACGTGTTAAACTTTCGTTACAGAGCTGCAGCTACACACAGCCTCTACCGCGTGGGCCAGGGGCCAACGTGGCGCAGCGCACGCTTGCGTGGCCGCCAGGGTGGCTGACTGGTGGACCACTGGCGCGGGGAGAAATTCCCAAAAGAAATGCGAGGCGGGGACTCGAACCCACGACCGCTCGCTAGCGTGCGCGCGCTCTGAACCAGATGCGCTACTGCGCGTTTGTTGTCAGTAACGGGAAGGCAGAGAGGAAGAGCTTCAGATTTAGGCTATCTGAAGTTTGCTGACGCGCTGAACCTGAACTTCGTCAGACAACGGAGCTCGCCGGCGGGGAAAACAGCGGCCGTGCTCGCTGCAGATGGGGTGGTTGGACGCGGTGGACGTGCACGGAACCGTGCGGTGCAACAGAGGGAAGAGAGGGGACGGGACATCACGGGGCTCACCGGGAGTTCGTCGCGGTTGCAGAGAGTTGCTGACGACGGCGTGACGATGCAGCTGCGGCGGAGTAGTGGACGGCGGCGCGGACTCCGTGCGTTCCCAGGCGCGCTCCGGTGTCCAAGACGTAGAGGAAGCAGAGGTGGAGCGATTCCAGCACTCAGGTAGGTGCGGGCGTGTCCATGGCGTCGACGATGTGCACGGGTTCAGAGAGAGGATGTTACGGTGGTCGACGGTGGGGAAGAACAGAGAGGTGGGAGCTGGAATTGGCGGCGGATCCGATGGGGAGCAGAAACCCTAGGCCTAGGGCACGGCGCCAGGGGCCTAGGTGGTACTTATGGAGCCCTAGGGCGGCTCCTGGCTGTCGGAGCGGCCGTACTGTCGCGGTGGCGCTCCGGATGAGCGACCGTACCTGGGACAGACGGAGTGCGCGCGCTTCGAAGCGGTATCGGGCCGCGCGGGCTGGCTGCGCGCTGGGTAGCTGCTTAGGTGGGCTGGGCCAGTTGCTAGCTGCTGCGCGCGCGGTGGTTTCTCCTTTATTTATTTATTTTGCTTTCTGTTTTTTTTTGCAGGAATTAGAAAAGGAAGAAAACATGAGAATTTGGTTAGTAAAAATGCTATAAAAATTTGGTTAAGCTAGTTAGGTTAAAAGAAACATTAGTCAAGTTTTGTTTTCAGAAAAATTTAAATTTTGCTTGATGTTTGTTTGTAATTCAAATTTGGATGCATCTTTAATTAAGTGATCATTTAATAAAAACAAATTTTGAATAGGGGAACCCTTATGATTTAAAGTGATTAAAATTAGTTGATTGGCTTGTTAATGTTTATAAGTTCAAAAGTGGTTCTGTTTGATGCATTTGATTTGACATTTTAAATGTGTTTGGAAATTCAATGATTGGTTTAAAACCATCATTTTCACAAGTGATCACTATGGAGAATCATGAAACATATTGGTTGTTTTTAGTTGTGATTTTATTCAAAATGTTGTAACAGAGCAAGTATGAAACCAATGTTTGAATAAGGTTTGAATTTGAGTTGTGAAAACAGTGGAAAACAATTGTAACAATTAAGAAACAAATGCAAACAACATGGAAACAATATGATGACATGATGCAATACTTTAATAAACATGCAACAAACATTCTAAGGGGATGATTTTCATACTTGGGATGTCACATAGCACCACAGTACAAAAAGAAATATCATGCAAATGCATCAAATTCTATCATATCGCATGGTCCAGTCTTTACAAAATATTATTACAACTTGCATAGTCTTAGAAGACTAGCAAAAAAACAAAAAAATACAGCGGAAAACATATTACAACATTGAGCCCATCTTCTTCATGTGCCATAGTCAAAACATGTTGGCGGTAGACTCGAGATCCTAAACGAAATCCTCACTCGTCTTCAGAATCACTTGCAGGATGTAATATGCAGCCACAAGGGAGTCAATACAATTTAATGTATTGGCAATTAACAGTATGGTGGATATAAATGGCAAGACTACAACTACATGCTTATCTGGTTGAGTGGAGTTTTGGCTAAGTTTGCATAAAGCTAGTTTTCTTCTATCTCTTTATAAAACAATTTTTATTCTGCTAAATTTGGGATTCACTGGTAAAACCCCAGTGAACTTGTGACAACACACGGTAAAACCCCGACATGTCAAGAGACATTTCCGATAAAACCCCGCAATGTCCCTACCTGTGATTACAAGTTTTACTTTTGAAAAGGTGATGTGATTCCTGTGTCCGTCCTTATCCAGCCGCTCATAGTTGTCTATAACCGGGGACCCGGCTAAGATCTTAGTTTGTTGACTCTGCAGAGTTTATGCACTTTCACCTTCAGACTCAAATCAGCCAAACATCCTATACACCCTGAGTGCATTAAGGAAAGGAGAAGATCGAGACGAGATCTTTCAGAAGAAATTCCACCACAGTTTGGCTTACCCGTTCCACCTATAATTATGAACGAGCGTGAGTCGATCAAACATTATAAATATGTTTGAGACGTATCAGCGCGCCGGCACAACTCTCAACGGGGTCGAGGTTGGATAGGGAGTGGAGCTTCGGGAGATAAGGGCAAGTCATCCTATGATAATCTCTCTTATTATTGTTAAAACACCTAACTGTGAGGAAATAGAAAACAACTCCGCTTATTTTTATTTCTATTCTAAAGTGTGATTGTGCCTGTCAAGTTCGTGGTCATCCCACTTATTCTACTTCCCAATGAGGTGTGAGCAAAACACAAAAAGGATGAACTTAAAATTTTAGCGCACATGAAAAATTACTTGGAGTGGGGGTGAAGTTCCACATATAGGTAGATATGGTGTATGCCGGTGAAAAAACTTTAGCTCAAGGGAGTGATGCACAAGCACGTTACACATTCTTAGTATGTGAAAGGCTACCGAGAGTTAGAAATTTGATCGATAAAGTTCAATCCTCAAGTGTGATTGTGCATGTCAAGTTTGTGATCATCTCACTTATTCTGCTTCCCATGAGATGTGAGCAAAACAAAATGGATAAAGTTGAAATTTTGGCGCACGCGGAAATTTAGGATGCAGTACCACATAAGGTTGATATGGTGTATAGAGATGAAAACTCACTTCATGTTAAGGGAGAGATGAACAAGCACATTATATAGTCTTAGCACGTGAAAGTCTAGCAAGAGTAAACAAGTTGATCAATAAAGAGAGCTCAGCAAAATGTAATATATGCGTTTAATTTCCTACACAATAAGGTTGTCAACTACTACCATGGCCATGAGGATATGAATGGAACCTGCTACTCCCTCCGATCCATATGAATTGTCGTAGATATGGATCGGACGGAGCAATTATAATGACATTTGTTACACACTATTTCATCTACAAGAGACCAAATGGAGAAACAAGATATGACCATAGGTCAACATAGTAATTAATTGCCCCGTTTCTTTTTGTATGTAACTTTTAAGCACAATTAGTTTCCAGCAAACCCTTAAGCCTTTTGTTTTGCTCACATCTCTAGGCTAAGTTACTCCCACTATGAGCGGTCTTATTAAAGATATAATTATTGAAACCTATAGCAACTTATTGATAATGTCCTTAGCAAGAAAAAATCGTAATGCTTTTCTTTACAGGAAAGGGCATTAACATATTAGCCATCGTAGTATATGTTCCCTCTGTACTGAAATGCAATATGTTTTAAAATTTTCTAGACAAAACATATCCAGACATATTTTAGTGCAAGACACACATGAATCTACACACTAAAACATGTATAATTACGTGTTGTATGGGAAATGTTAAAACATCTTATTTTTCGATACAGAGGGAGTAGATTGCATCAACCCATTATTTTGTATGTTTTGTTCTTTTAAAAAGGATTGTAACGAGGTTTGGTAAAAGTAGTATGCCAATACATGATTGGGATTTGCAGCGTCAGCGGCAGGGCCGTCGCAGCACATGATACGGTCAGAATCTTATGTAAGCGCAAAGCTTACACTGTACCTATCTCATCTGAAAGGGACTAGCATTGCCCACTAGTGGGTTTCTCTCTTTCACTACGCCGACATCCTTTGCGTTTATGTCACTACTCCTCTGATTCGTATTATTGGATACAACTTGTCATTATCCAGATTCCAGACAGATTGTACAAAGACTGGATATAATTTATCGCGACGCGATGACAAAAAGTCGTCTGACGTCCTTGTCCACATTTCTTGGTTTAACTCTAGCAATTTGTTTCCTGCCCGGAGAACATTGTATCGAGACAACAAATCATTAGGTCCATATATACATGAACAAAGAAAAGAAGTCCTTGTTACCCAAACCAAATACGGGAGTATTTTCTTCGTTTCTTCCCTATTTGGGTAGACATGTTTTTTTATGCATGCCACATGTTTATGATTTTTTTAAAAAAAATCCTTCTACCTTTTGTTACATTATACTCACTCCGTCCAGAATTAAGTATTATTTAGTGTTAGATACATCCACTTTTGTCAAACTTTGTGATATTTAATTTCGGACGGAGTGAGTACAAGTGAATCGTCCAGGTTGTTTTCATCAGTTCAGATTATTGGTTCTACTGGTTGATGCATGATCTGGGTATCCACACTTTGGATCCTTAGTTTTGAAAAAAAAAAAGCCTTTGGATACTCATCTTTAGGTACTTGGGCGCCAAATATTTGAACATACCAAAAAATTGTGGGTATCTGTTGCGTTTTGCGTATGCCGCAGGAGCTGGGTTTGGGGCAAAATTAAGTAGTACTGTGGATACGCTGTTCGAGATGATCAAATAGTACACGGCGTGTATCACGTTCTTGTCATGATCGTCTGTTCTCCGTCTCCGTCGTCGACCTGACAGATGCGCTTTGTCGTTCCGCCCTCGCTCTCTGGCTCTCTCAGCAGAAAAAAAAAAACGCAAACGAACATTTGCACTTTTTATTTTGTACTGAGCTGAGTCATGCAGCATCCAATCCAGTAGGCATCGCACCCGATACCTGAACTGCTCTGGTGGAGCAGCGGGCGATTGATTTGCATCATCACGCAACAGCCATTGCATCGCGATACATCATGTTAAGAGCATGCTCATCGTTGATGTTAAGATTCTGTTGAAGTCTCAAACATCCGAACTTAGCGTTCCAATAATTAAGGTTATGCATTCCATCTTACCAAAGCAGAATTGCATTCTGAATAGCGCAAACAGTAATTTGGTTGTTATGTCTTGGGCTTGTGACGGATGAGATCTTACTTTTTTTTTTAAAACGATGATGATCTTACTTCCTGAGTTGCCAGCTATGCGATGCGTACTTATTACTAGTAGCTTTTTTATTTTTCCTCTGCAAAAAGTTCAGCATCAGTTTAAACTTGGGTAGGGGCCAGCTCAATTGCCTTGCCATCAACATGATCCACATCACACCACTTGCTGATCTGTGGTCACTTTTACTTGCTGTCTCTGAGCACTATGCTATTTATTCAGACAAAAGAGTGATCAGGTGGTGCTGCGCCTGTGCGAATGCACGTTGCAAGGGTCCACGGTCAGTGGTCACTGCCGTTTGCCCAGTGGCATGAAAATAAGTGGCTCCACACTGGCCATTCATAGCTTTTTTTTACGGGTTATTTGCACTTGCCATTGCTCGAACTGGAATATCGCAGTCGTACAATGCAGCCAAAGATGAAGAAGACAAAGGAGGCGTTTGTTCTCGACAGGAACCGACGTCAACAGTCGATCGGCTTGACCGTCGACCAACGACCGACTACCTTGCAAAGGGTAGCATACTTGAAAAGTCCTCCGGCACATTAGCAGCGGTGCTCCTGTTTTCTAAACATATTCCAAAAGAATATCATAAAAGTACATATACTTGTCTAGCACTGCCTCCGTATTAAAACATAAGATGTTTTAGCGTTTTCTACACTGTAGGTATCTAGATATATTTTTAGTGTTTAGATTTATGTGCATATTACACTAAAGTATGTATAGATATGTGCATTTTAGAAAATATTAAAACATCTTATATTTCGATACAAAGGAAAAATTTACAATCAAAATCATAGGGTTTGCACTATAGATCCTATCCGGGTGTGGCTTATGGAGCAAGGCGACATGGGAGAATCCCGAAGGGATCAATACACCCAAATTTACCCACATTTGCCCCCTCAATCACTCAATCAGGGAGGTAACAGCCTACTCAAATTATGACCGCACTCCCTAGCGTCTTTCCTGCGGTTTTTTTTAATAAGGAGTATATATTAATGTGGCGGAGATACCAATTACACCCGGACTCTACAATAACATAATACCCTAATGGCATTACGGATGCAGACATCGAAGAAGAAACTAAAAAAAAGGTCCCGCTATAGAGTTCCAATCCTTGCGGCGGCAACACAACCACCACAAAGACAACACCTGATGTCCAAATTCTTCAAAAGCGACGCCTTCAGAAGGAAACAATGCACATGTGCCGTCGTCGTCGGGTTGAAGATCTTGGGTTTTCACTCTAGAGATAGTCTTCGCTCTCAATACAATGCCTTCAGTAAGATCATTACCAGGGACAACCAATTAAGGACAAACATTCGAATTTCACCCTGAAAGGTAAGACTCTGAACTTCACTTTTGTTTCCCCCACCCCCCATTTATATACCACTGCCACGATTCCTAAAACTCCAAGCCAGTTCCTCGTCGACGCAAATGCTCCAATCAGCATTGTTATCTCTCTGATCTCAACTTTCATGACATTCTCCGCCTCTAACTTCACCATGGATTTGGCCGCGATGGCAACAGAAGCAGAGCTTCACGCCGCTCTCTGCGTTGCGACCGAATCCCACCTGATCCGACAATCGCGAGGCCTTAACGCCCATGGGAGATCACCGGCGCAGTCTTCCTTAACCCGGCACTCTGGCCGGATTAAAGAGGACATGCCTCACGAAGATCTTCGTCCTTGCGCGGGTTGGAACCCTAGGACAACCACCATTATTGAGCACACCGGCAGGCCTCCACGCCGCCGACCGGAGCAGCAAAGGAGGCGGCCGAAGTAACCACCCCCAAAATCCATCCTAGGCAACTGGCCAATCTAGATCAGACCGAAGGGACAGATCTAGAACGTGTCATTGTATCGCCGATAGGGTACTCAAGGCGCCTCACTTCCGCCTCCAACTCATCACCTCGGCTATAGGCTCCGACCACAAAGACCGTGCACCCTGGTGCCACGGCCACCGTCTCCACCCATCTGGAGCCACCACAAGCAACCGGCAGAATTGGATGATGCCAATTCCACAGCCACCGCAGCCGCCCTTCAGGAGCCGCCGCTTGCCGCCTCAAGGCCAAAAAGCCTCCCTATCCGATGTGCGCAACCCCCTGCCCGAGGCGCCCGAGTCGCGCCCGGGAGCCGCCACCACGTCCTCTTGCCCTAAGCACCTATGGTGTCGGCGTCGTCGCCACCGCGTCAGGCTTCACCGGTCGAGAGGAGGTGTTGGGCGGCATTGCGATTGGATCTCCCTGGCGTCGCCCTGGGGTGGCGGCCCGAGGGGAAAAGTTAGCCCCGGGTCGGTTACGGGGCGGAAATCTAGCCAGTTACGATAAGATCTTCGTGTCTTGCATGCCAAGCGTGTTGCTTATCTTCTCACCCAAGATCTTAATGAACCTGGACTTCCTCCTTCTCCGGCTCACAGAACATTGTTCAAGTCCACCATAGGGAAGCAACCATGAATGGGCCATGGGCCACTCTGGTCCTGTGTCCCGACCCGGCTCCCTGCGCTTATCCGGTTGGGTATTCCTTCGTCAACAAAGGGTGTGTTTGGTGGCCCGGGTGGCCTATCTCAGCTCATACAAGCTGAGTTTAGCTATGTCCAGCACATACAACTAGGTTTTATTTGCTTTGTTTGGTAGGTTGTATGAGATGAGATGTGCTCAGCTGGGATCCTATTTCGTAGGTTGCATTAGTTGAGCCATGCCAGCTATTTATCAAAAAGAAAGTGGGTCCCCGAATAAACAAATACAAAGCAATCGGTCCCTGGTTAGGCAGATAAAGTGCAACCGGGTGTCGAGGAGCTTGGGCTCCGGCGCAGGCACCGCTCGCTGCCGGCGGGAGGGGCCTCCGGCACGGGCCGCTGATGCTCCGCGTGCCACAAACCGTGTGCCACCGCCACACGCTGCTTGGAGCTCGAAAGAGGTCGGGGAGACCTTCACGACAATGGCTGCGGCACCCGCAAGGAGGGACTGCGCGGCGCGCTGGCTGGTGACGATCGCACCGGTGTCGGATGCAGCCTTGTTCTTCTTCTTCGCCTTGTGGTGGACTGGTGGAGGAAGCAGGAGGTGGACATCATTGCTGCATGTCTGCTGCTGCTTGCCTTCTTGTCTAGCTCTTGAACGGGTCTTGGAGGAAGTGGCGGGCTCGAAGCTCGGACGGGACCAGGAGGAGCCGGCGGAGAAGGCTGGGAGGAGGCGGGACAGGAGCTCGAACTTTTGCGCAAGGATACGGGAGAGGTGCTCGTACTTCCGCTGCGGGGAGCACATTGTTGCGAGCGGGGGGAAATGAGAGGCGGGGCCTCAACCTCTATTTGTTTGGAGCGAACGTGCGGGATGGACTCAACCCTCCGAGTTGCGAAGCTCGATTTCAGCTTCCCAACCGGGCATGGCTGATCTCCGTTTTCGCACTAGGCAGGCAGTGCCCCATGGAGCCGAACCGGCCTAACAAACAGCAAAATGTGGGACAAGGGGAGAATATCTGGGTTGCCCTGGGCTACCAAACATGTCCTAAATTTGCATCAAAAATGCTTTTCTTAATCTGCACACAGACAAAAAAAAATGTTGTAAAGAAAAATGAGTTACTTTTTTGCCCTTTCGGATCCACGATTTTGTGATTTTTATGTGGCCTACAGTACAAAGTATTATCTAGCAAAACTCCAAAAATATGTAGATAACATAACATGTATATTTATCTATGATTTTTTTTTGAAACTTTTAAATACTATTTTCAGAAGAAAAAAAATACTACTCCGTAAGATCACTATAGCTCGGGAGAGAAAACCCTCTCTCTCAGTAACAACCCATTAGGTGTATCGATCTAAAAAAAAGGCATTAGGTGTATCTTAACTTATAGCCGAGGTCCCAGGGCAAGTGGTCACAAATCCGCGCGTGCGTGATTAGTGCCAGGGAATGCACCCTGTCACTGGACAGTAGGTTTAAATCAGTCCCGCACAGTGCAGCAGAGAGGTCCATGCCATGCCGTGCTAGCTGTCCGGCCCGTTCCACCGGTCTCCGCGGCCGCGTCCACACCAACAACGGGATTACTCACTCAAGTAGCATTTGCACCTCTGTCGCTGCAATGTATGCATTCTGCAGCTGCTGAATGCATCAGCAAGTTGTGCCTGCCACTGCCAGAGCACTGAAATGCCAAATGAACTCGCGGGTCAGATGAGCGCTATTGCCCCGTTTGGACAACCCATGATTTATGTCCTGGCCGTGGTCTAACCCCATTTCTAAAAATAAATAAATGTCCTGGCCGTGCTGGTGCTGCTGTGATGGGGACCCGTGGGAATTGGTTTGGATGTTAAAAAAATCGAATTTAGATGTTTCAAAAGAAATTACTAAAAAATACGTGTTTTCACAAGCTATGTTTCTATAACCTCTCAAAATTTCATCTCCAAATTCGAAATGAAGACCGCGAAACAAAAAAAGATAAGTATGGTGTGAATAGTGTCACTCTTGTCACAAAAGAAAAAAGCAAAAAGAAAAAAAACACCGTTCATAGCCGACTTTGCCTTTTTTGTTTCCCATGTTTATTTAGAATTTAGAGCTGAAATTTTTTAGGTCATACAACCATATCTTGTGAACACATACAAATTTTTCTACAATATTTGGAAGCATATAAATCTATTTACTTTTTTTGAAACGGTAGCACTCATATATTTTCTTTTTTTGAGAAAACGGTAGCACTCATATGGGTGGGAGCACTAGATATGGTGTGGATCCACTTATGCATGGCATGACAACACAATGGCTACTTGATCGGGTAAAGGCAGTGACTACAGGGTACTTAGCAATACACGGGCATATAACTTAGAGAGAATTCCTTATTTGGCCCTGCCTGAAGTTTGTCTTTCTTTTTTGGCCCTGCCAAATTTTGTCTTCCTTTCGTGACACACAAAGTTTGTTTGGTTCCTTATTTGGCCCTTTAGCACTATTTTATCACAAATGTGACACTTTTACCCCTACTGTACAATATGTAACGAAATTGCACTAAAATATATTCTCTTTTATGTCATGATGCTTTATTTTTGTGCGAATTATTCCTTTAGACTTTCCAAATCATCAACCGGTCTGGCTTGGCTGGATCCGGCGGTGCTGAAGCCTTCTCTCTCCTCGCGCGCACGGTGGATGGAGTCTGGGTAATCTGTGCCCGGGCGGTGCGGCACGGCCATGGCGGCGGTGCTGGATGTGCGACGGATCTTCGATCTAACTTGTTCCACGGTGTGGGGCGTGCCTGGAGCGGTTTGCGGGGCTGCGTGGTCGTGGACAAGGGGTCTCTGGCCACCCCGTTGCCTCGGTAAAAGTCATTGAGCCCCCACCTCCAGATCTGGCGATTCCGGCAGCCATGGGGGCTGCAGGCCGCGGATCGTCTTGGAGGGCCCCTCTCACTACCGGGTCTGCAGGGTGGTAGGAGCGATGTTGTACAACTAGGCCGGTTGTCTTCGCGTCGGCGCTCGGGGTGGCGGCAGTCACCCTCCTCCTTTCAGTTGTGCCGCGTGTGGAGTCTGGACGTAGGAGCGGCGGCCCTGGATGGTGGAAGCCACGCTGGTGTCCGGGCGAGCTAGTGGCTGTGGAGTTGGCCGGCGGCCATGGCCGTATGGACGGCGTGGTGGCAGGCGAGCAACTTGTTGGGTGGTGCTAAAGTTGTCATCTTGGCGGCGATTTGTGCATTGTGTGGGAGGCCGAGAGGTCATACCAAGGGGAAACCCTTGCCTAGCTCCGTTGGGCCTCGACAGCTACGTCCTTCGACGTCGTTCCCTTCTTGAAGGTGTCGGTGCGGTTACTCTCGGCGCTCCTTCGTACTCCGGGTGAAAACCCATGATCCTCGGATCAGACGGTGGCTGCGTTATGGCGTCGTGTTCTCCTTGGAGTCCTCGGCAGGTTGCTATCCGAAGTCTGTGTGGCGAAGGCTCTTCGTGGCACTCTCTTCGGCAAAGTTTGCAACTTGTTTCGCTACCCCCGATGCTTCTTTGGTGGGCGTCTCGATGTTGTCGGACAACTGACGTGCGTGGGCGTCGGCGGTGAGCCCTTGGCGGTGTTGCATGTGAGGTTGTAGTGTGTGCGGCAGTGTGCAGTGTGCATTGGTGTGCCCGTGCTCTAGGGTGAGCTCCGGCCCGACAATATTGTCGGTCGTGCTTTTCCTCTCCCTCCTCGGCGTAGTGTACCGGTGGCTCTGTTCGTGCTCTCTGCTCAATGTTGTTGTAGACTCATAGGGTGTCCCTTTCCTTTGTGTATGTGTGTGCAACACTTCCTTGTAAGCTGGGTTCAGTTCCTTGTATCTCTGTCGCGTTATTAATTTAACGTCGTGCCTTTTGGACTAGTATCTAAAAAAAAGGAAATCCATAGCAAACGCACGGGCAAAGAAGTGGCGGCTATTACCCTAATAAAAAAAGGTGCACTTGCACAGCAAATCGACGGCCCGGATCTTCGGAAATAACAACCTCCGCTTCTGGATCATCCGCTTACCGCCTGCCGCTCAATTAAGGGTTAGCCCAAGTAACACCGAATCGAGCGAGCAGAGGAGCCATGGCGGCGGAGGGCGGCGAAAAGAAGATGGTGATGTTGCAGAGCGAGGACGGTCTGGAATTCGTGGTGTCGGATGCCGAGGCGAGCCAGTGCAGAAGAACCATCGATTTCAAGATCAAGTACGGCTACCAGAACCATATCATCCCCTCCGACGGCGGCGGCGAAACCAGTTACTCCCCCATACGCCTCTTCGTCCAAGGAGACGCCCTCTCCAAGGTCATCCAATACTCCAAGATGCACGCCTCCGGATCCAAAGATTTCAGCCACTGGGACGCGGAGTTTGATGGAGGGATGATAACCCGGTAGGCTAACGCTAAGGAGTAACTCGGCCCAAAGGACGCTGCGCAAGACCCGGCTAAGGAATAAGGGGCTTCTAGAAGGCCCAGGAGTGTAGGCCTCGTAACCCGGATTGTGGGTTCCGATAAGGAAGTTTAGGGTTTTGTAAGTAGTGTCCGGGTAGGACTCAGAGTACGCCTTGGATAGTAAGCCAGGGGGTCCGGATATTATATAAGCCGGCCACTAGGGTTAGAACGAACATGTTTACGAGACACACAAGTTTACGAGAGTACAATCGCCAGATTGCGAGGTATCGAATATCCATTGTAACACGAGAGTTGAGATAATATATCTAGATCGGAGACTCGGCGACTTGATTGCCGGCTACCAGATCGCATATCACCATGGTTTCCCTTGAGCTAAACCCTCTCCCAAACACCAGAGTCGATTTGCCCCAAGATAAGTTACCCCTAGTAACGTCTGCCGTGATTATCCCACGACAGTTGGCGCCCACCGTGGGGCCTACGTCCAAGGGTGTTTACATCACGGGAGAAGCTCGGGAGAACATGAAGAACCTCGTCGTTGGCGAGATCTACACCAACCCTGAAGGAGTGAAGATGGTGGACGATTTTGGCTGGGAGCCAGAGTCGGATCTACTGGAATCCGGATCTGTCGTGACAATCGGCCGGATCAACGTCTTCATCGGCATGGTACGTACGTCCGGTTAAATCCCTGACGATTTTCGATTTGATTCTGTGTCAATGGAGGCCACCTGCGTTCAGTCGTATGGAGAAGAATCAGTCGAAACGATAGATCCGGCAGAAGAGCCCACCACGAAGAGGGAACAGCCGGAGGAGCCGGCATGGACCCCGCGTGGCCGGGTCATGAGAGAAGATGACACCGAGTCTATCCTGCACCTGCTGGAGGACCGGTACGAGGAAAATAGCAGTGATGAGGAAGAATATGAATCTGCGCCAAGCATTGTGCGCCAGGTCGCGGTCTACACGGCTCCTGCAACTAATCTTAATCAGGGGAACGTGACCGCGGCCGCTGTCGGAGCAGCACAAGCATTGGCCCAGCAGCAAAATCCGGTTGACGGAAACCCGGTTCTAACCCGGGTTGACGGAGAATCGGCTTCAGTTACCAGCCGAGCGGCGGATAGCGAGTTGCAGGCGAACACGTTCGGATATCTGGCAAACCGGACACCAGGGCGGGTCCTTCAAATCCGCAACACCCGGCCCTGTTCAACAACAACCTGATCATGGATTCCATCGTTCTAGCCACAGTCATAACCCCGGAAAACGCGGTGGAACGTGTTAGGGATCTGGATGTAGCCCGTCGTGCATTGGAGCAACATAGAAGACAAGTGGAAGCAGAAAAGCAAGGGGTAGCCACGCGCCATCGTGAGCTGGATGCATTGGAGAACCGGCTCCGGGAAGAGACAACCAGGGTGCATCAAAGGCACCAGACTAGATTACCGGCAGTGGGTGGAGTCATTAACCCGGCCGCACTATTTATCATACCTCAGGATCAACCAATTCCAACTGCGAATCCAGAAACTGTACATCAGCCCGCGACTGGAGGAGCACAGCCGGCAAACGTGCAGGCCGGGTTACCCACATTACAGACTGGAGTTACTGCCGACAACACACTACCACCACCACCACCATCGCGATTTCGCACACCAGCAGGTCATTACAACAATCCCATGGACAATGTATATGCAGCAACACTCGCATTGAATCAAATCCCCATAAGAGAGTCACCCCACGCAGAGGAGACCCGGCGGGCGATAGATCTATTGCGCACTGCTGTGGCGCAGCAAGTTAATTATCCGGATAACAGAAGTGGAATGCATGGGACACCATATATCACCCAGCACGGGGCAATACCGTCAATATTCAGACGAGTTCAGCGCGGCGGAGGGCAGAGCAGCAGCAAATGCCGCCTCCTCCCCGCGTCCAGGCAGCACCAGCAGCATCAGCGACGCAAGCTATTGTGGATAGTTCCAGAGCCAGGAGAGCCGCGGCCGGGTCTGCGGTGCACGGACCAGCAGCAGTGCCGCGTCCAGCCGTACCCCCCTGCAGGATCGCATGTTTCCGAGTAATGCCAGTTCCGACTAATCTCGCTGGGCCTAAGTGCCTGTCAGAAAATATCCGGGCTGAGCCTTACCCGGATAAATTCAAGGAACCTGGTAAAGTAGTGAATTATGAGCCGACTATGGATCCAGAAACATGGTTGAGCAGCTATGAGATGGCTATGTCGATTCGCAACGCATCTGAAAATCTTCAAGCCAAGTTCATGTACTTGATGATGTCAGAAGGAGCAGCAAAGTTATGGTTCAATAATCTACCGGAAGGATCTATCAAGTCATGGGAGGAGTTGAAAACCGCGTTTATCAAGCACTTTCATGGGACGTGCAGAAAGTTATTTACTACTGATGACCTAGAGCGGTGTGTCCAGAAGAAGGAGAATCGGCGCGCAGTTGGGTGCGCCGGGTTATGGAGATACTTCACTCGTCTACGGATATTCAACCCAAGGATGCATTACAAGCTATGGCAAAGACGTGCAAATACACACCTTTAGTGCAAAAGTTAACTCGCATGAAATCTAGTAGGAATGCTTCAGAGGTTACGATAGGAGAGCTAATGGATGCGTGCAACAAGCACGCCGCAACGGATACCACAGAAGAGGACGTCGATGACAAGAAAGCAAAAGCAAACACAAGTAATAATGGAAGAACCGGCAATGGATCAACGCCGGGTAACAATGGAGGTAACAATGGGAACAATCAGAACAAACGTCCGTTCGAGGGAAATTCCGAGTTTGTCGCCAGTACAGAAGCCGGGTCTTCGAGACCTAGAGCAGAAGGAAATTTCAATGGAGGAAACTATAATGGAGGAAATTATCAAGGGCCACCAAGGGCGGGTAACAACTGGGATATCTTCAGAATGGCGTGCCCAAAGCACAGCAGGAAAGGTAGGCCGGCTAATCACTCATTGGAGCAGTGCGCAGACCTGCAGAGATGGAAGAACGAGGAAGTAAACAAGGCTATGCGAGGTGCAGGTCGAGGAGGAGGACCGGGTCCGGGTGGAAACCCGGGCAACGGCCCACCCCCAGCCGGTAACCCGGCAGGCGGAAATCCGGGTAACAATCAAGGGGGAGCTGGAGGCTTCCAAGCTAACCCCAAGCAGTTGGGACGATATCACGTGCATACTACAGGAATTTCCAACAAGGATAAAAAGATACTGAAAAAGGCAGTAAACTCGGTGTCCTCGGCTGTTCCGAGATACCTGAGGTGGTCGGAGCAAGATGTAACATGAGCAGAAGAGATCACCCGGAAAGATAGAGCACCCGGGAGTCTTAGCATTGGTGGTTGCACCGCAGGTTAATGGTTATGAGCCGAAAAAGGTCCTAATGGACGGTGGAAGTAGCATCAACATCTTGTATTGGGAAACTTTTCTACGCATGGGTCTCAAGGATTCCCAGCTCCAGAAGAGTTCAACAATTTTTCATGGGATTGTGCCAGGTCACTCAGCGTGCCCCGAGGGAAAGATCACTTCGGAGGTTGCTTTTGGAGAATCGAAGGACAATTTCGGGTTGAGTGGCTCACGTTCGAGGTGGTAAAGTTACGCAGCCCGTATCACGCGCTATTTGGGAGGCCGACTTACGCTAAGTTCATGGCCAGGCCGTGTTACGTGTACCTACAGCTAAAAATCCCGGGTCCTAAGCAGACCATCACCATACACGGGAGCCGGGATATAGCGGCTGAATGCGATGAAGGAGATGCGGCAATGGCAGAGCAAGCTTGTAGAAAGGAGGAACTCAAGTACTACCGGTCTCAAGTAGACCCGGATGACAGAACATCATTAAAAAGGCCGAATACTGAGGATGAGAGAGCGAAGTTCAAAGCAGCGCAGGACACCAAGATGGTGGCCTTTGTCGAGGGTGATCCCTCTAAGCAATTTGCTATAGGATCCAACTTGGACAGTGAGCAGGAGAAAGCACTTGTGGAGTTTATTCGTTCGAATCAGGATGTGTTCGCCTGGACGCCTAGCGATATGCCGGGTATCCCTACAGAGCTGGCAGAGCACAGTTTGCACGTTGATCCCAAGTCCAGGCCTGTGAAGCAGGGCCTGAGGAAAATGAATGAGGAACGAAGGAAAGCTATAGGAGAAGAAATTGCTCGGCTCTTGACCGCCGGCTTTATCATGGAAGTATTTCACCTGGACTGGTTAGCAAATCCGGTTCTCGTGATGAAAAAGACCAATGAGTGGAGGATGTGCATTGATTATACGAGTCTCAACAAGCATTGCCCAAAGGATCCGTTCTCTCTACCAAGGATAGACTAGATCATAGACGTAGTAGAGGGAAGTGACCTGTTATGTTTCCTGGACGCATATTCCGGGTATCATCAGATCAAGCTCAAGAAGGAAGATTGGGAGAAAACGTCGTTCATAACCCCTTTCGGGGCCTTTTGTTACAAGACCATGACATTTGGATTGAAGAACGCTGGCGCAACCTATCAGCGGTGTATTCAGAAGTGCTTTGAGGACCAAATCGGACGCAATGTTCACGCATATGTGGATGATGTGGTGATCAAGACCAGAAAAGCGGAGACATTTATCGATGATCTAAAGGAAACATTCAAGAACCTGAGAAGATACCAGATGAAACTTAACCCGACAAAGTGTGTGTTTGGAGTTCCAGCTGGGAAGTTACTCGGCTTTATCGTTTCCGAGAGAGGAATTGAGGCAAACCCGGATAAAATTAAAGCCATCCAGAGTCTGAAAAAGCCGGAAAACTTGAAGCATGTTCAGAAGCTCACAGGGTGCGTAGCAGCGCTAAGCCGGTTTATATCGAGACTCGGAGAGAAGGCAATACCCTTGTACCGGCTCTTGAAGAAATCTGATAAATTCATTTGGGATCAAGAGGCGGATGAGGCGTTCGAGGCACTAAAGAAGCAGCTATCTGAGGCACCCGTCCTAGCAGCCCCAGGTCCCAAAGAGCCCATGCTATTGTACGTTGCAGCCGGGCCCCGGGCGGTTAGCGCAGTGGTTGTTGTTGAGCGTAAGGAGGATGGAAAAGATCACCCGGTTTAGAGGCCGGTTTATTACGTCAGCGAGGTATTATCAGAGGCAAAAATCGCTACCCACATTGGCAAAAGTTGGTTTTCGGGGTTTTCATGGCCAGCCGGAAATTGAAGCCATATTTTCAGGAGCACCCCATAACAGTGGTTAGCTCTATACCAATGTCGGATATCATCAGAAAGTCGGATGCAACAGGTAGAATAGCCAAATGGGCGATCGAGATGGGGGATTATCACATCAACTACGAGCCCAGGTCAGCAATAAAATCTCAAGCTCTAGTTGATTTCATTAATGATTTGACTCACACAGGCATGCCTACAATGGCTCCGAACTCCGAGTCTTGGATAATGCACTTTGATGGTTCCAAGCAATACGAGGGATCAGGAGCTGGAGTGGTGCTAACATCACCCAAAGGAGACAAGTTGAGTTACGTGTTGCAGATTCACTTTGATTGCTCCAATAATGTGGCCGAATATGAGGCGCTATTGCATGGATTGAAGGTAGCCAAGGAGATGAATATTAAGAGGATACGATGCTTTGGAGATTCGGACCTTGTGGTACAACATGTCTCAGGAATTTGGGATAGAAAAGACGCAACTATGGCAGCATATCGCAGAGAAGTGGACAGGGTTGCCGGGTGTTTTTCCGGGTATGAGGTGGAGCACATAGACAGAAGAAAAAACGAGGCAGCAGATGCACTCGCCAGACTCGGCTCGCGCAGAGAGCCGGTTCCACCTAATGTTTTCCTGGACGAACTATGGAGACCATCAGTGAAAACCGAGTATGAGGAAGAATCGGAAAATCAAGACCCGGATTTGGAGCTCGTAGCCACAATACGCACTGTTCCCGAGTGGACAGAGCCGTTTCTGGCCTACCTATCACGGGGCGAGTTACCACAGCAAGAGGTACTAGCAAGACAAATTCTGAGGCGAGCAAAAGGATATTCTATCATCAATGGGGAGTTATACAAGAGAAGTGCAGCAGGAGTCTTTTTGCGCTGTGTAGCACTAGAAGAAGACCGACAGATCCTCAAGGAGATCCATGAAGGTGATTGTGGGCATCATGCATCCACAAGATCCCTCGTGGCCAAAGCTTATCGATATGGTTTCTTCTGGCTCACGGCCCTAGCAGACGCGGAGCGCTTGGTGGCAAGGTGTGACGGATGTCAAAGGTACGCTCGCCAAACCCATGTGCCGGCTATGGAATTGCGGACTATCCCGTTAACCTGGCCGTTTGCTGTTTGGGGTATGGACATGGTCGGCCCCTTCCACATGTCACCTTGCAAAAAGACACATCTTTTGGTGGCTGTAGACAAGTTTACCAAGTGGGTTGAGGTTATGCCAGTTACCAATTGTGAAGCAATTACAGCAGTCAAGTTCCTGAAAAGGATTATCTATCGGTTTGGATATCCCCATAGCATAATTACCGACAATGGAACCAACATGTCCCTTGGTGAGATGGAGAAATTCTGCGGCAACAACGGAATCCGTCTTGACATAGCTTCCGTAGCTCATCCACAAGCCAATGGACAAGTGGAGAGGGAAAATCAGGAGTTACTTCGTGGATTAAAGCCACGACTGCGAGTCCCATGTATCAGAGCCGCTGGTGCATGGGTCGAGGAGTTACCTTCAGTGGTTTGGGGTATAAACACCACACCCAACAGATCTACTCAGATGACACCGTTTTTCATGGTTTATGGTGCAGAGGCGGTGTTGCCGAGTGATATTATTCATGACTCGCCTCGAGTATCGGCTTACGTTGAGGTAGAGAACGAGAAGACCCGGCAGGACGCCGTGGATATGCTAGAAGAACACAGGGAACAAGCTTTGGAGAGATCAGCCATATATCAGCAGGATCTGCGAAGATATCATAGCCGGCGCGTGAAAACCCGGGTCTTCCAGGAAGGAGACCTGGTTCTGCGCCTGGTATAGTCAAAGGAAGGAAAACACAAGTTATCCCCACAATGGGAAGGCCCGTTCATCATAAGCCGGAATCTGCACAATGGATCATATTACTTGATAGATGCAAGGGAAGAGTCGGCTACGGTTAATGACACCGCTCGTACAACTTCATCTATGCAAGAAAGAGAAAGACCGTGGAACGTGGCTCAGCTGCGTCCCTACTATACTTAGTATAGGCTAGACTCACAAAGTGGAATTACACGATGTAACAAGCAGCAGGTTTCAGACGCACTCTTTTCCTATCCAGGGTACCTCAGGGGACTGGAGGGTTTTTAATGAGGCGGCTTGCTGACCTAACTTTTCTCATATCAATAAAGAGATGGTTGAACAACATATTGTTCCTTTTCATGTGTTTTTTTATCAAGTTTTTATTTCTGTTGTGTTTCTATCCTTCTTCCAGGTAAGTATTATTTATTGTTCTTAGTACATTAGTTTCGTTAGTAAGTTGTATATATTTAGGTCTTGGGGGCTGATTGCTTGAATAGCACAGTTACAAACTCAAAGACCCGGCCACGATGCCTATGAGTTATAAGGGCCGATTACTTGCAAACAAGTACGGCTGCAAGCTTATAACCGGACAAAGGAGCCAAACTTTCTTGACTTTTCTTACTTAAGCTCGATGTGACTCGCACTAAAGTGGCATGCTTCGCTAGCGTATGATTACAATCAGTCATGATGCCCAGTGGGACTTGCCTGACCCTGTCTTCATACAGCTGTAGCAACATGATTATCCACGCGAAAGCCGGCTTACAGTACAAGAGAGTCAAAAGGGTCATCTAAACCACAAGTTATGCAGAGTACAAGGTTAATAACCGGAAACTCAAAGTTTATTAAGCATAACTTCAAAACCTATGTGAAACGGCTCTAGGTTTTGTGCTTAGCAATGACAATTTGTTCCTTTCGAAAGACCCAAACAACCTAGACTCGGAATTTCGGGCCTTGGGGACTTGGGAATTTGAAAAAAAGAAACAAATTATCTAGCCATTAAGCTCAAACACCCAAAAATCTGAGTCTTGGGGACTTGGGGACTTAGAGAAAAGTCCACACGTCAAAACCCACGAGACCCGGAAACCGAGTCTCACAAAAGGAACCACAAAGAAAGTCGGAAAATCAAGAATAGATAAGCTCAAAAGACAGGAAAATATCAAATTCATCAAAGGGCCACGAAAGCTATTAACGTTTTAGAATGTATATCAAGCCATGATAGTAGTATCATAAAGTGCACAAGCGCACTATTAAAAGAATAAATGTTTAAAAGGCCCATTGGCCGAATCACGCATTCGATATGGCAGTGGACAAATAAGGTTACTCGGCATTTTGGGTTGAGGCGTCCATCTTGTCCTTACCCTTGCCAGCCGGGTCCTGATCCTTGACTTGTTCTTCAGCAGTCTTGGCAGCAGCAGCATCCGGATCAGCAGTAGCACTGGCACGCGAAGGAGGAGGGACAACTGGCGTGGAGCTAGCAGGCGCAGTCTCGGCCTCGGCTTTTTTCTTCGCAGCCTCCTCCCTCAGTTGGGCAGCCTCCGCCTTCCACCGTGCCAGCATGTCAAAGGGCTTTGGAGGATCCGACTTAATCGCCCTATCCTGTGCATTGTGACGCCCCGAGATCGGGCACTATGCAGATTTCAGCATTCCCGCCAAATCCGCATAATAACCGATTCCAGGTTGCCACTTATGATAACATTACAACAGTTCACGAATATTCCACAATTACAATAGAACAGATAGATACAAGATGACTCAAACGAGTCAGGGATACAACTGATACAATACAAAGATCCAAATAACAACGGAAGAAACAACATATCGTCCGTCTACGGACAGGATACAAATTGGACTAAGAGTCCTGAAGATAACCAAGAGCGTCCAATCCCTGCCCAGGCCAAGCCGGAGGGATTCCCAAGCTAACGTCGTCAGACTTCAAACCTGTTGACTGCAATATTGAATATGCAGCCACGAAAGAGATTCGTGGGTCAGTACGGTTAAGTACTGGCAAGTGGATAAACCATACTCACAAGGTACCGGCGTAGCCAGTCATCACAAGATACAAATACTTTGGGATCAACGGAAAGGAAGGGGTTATTGCAAATAAGCGACAGCGGGCTGCACTAACCAACTACAGAGAGATACTACAACTTCCGGCTAACAGAAAGAAGATAAGATCGAGTATTGTAACCAACTGAAAGATAACTTCAAACAAACCCATCCTGGATCTCGCCCCTTATCCGAAGAAGCAATCCGAGGATAACTCACACAGTTGGATTAATGATGGTTCAGATTGTTGTGTCAATAAGCCTATTACTAGTCAAGTTGTTAATCATTGGGTGTAAGATTGTTAACCATTAGGTTTAAGTTGTCCTGAGTACTTGTTAGCCAGTACTTTCACCAAGTAATCCATAACCGCGGAAAACACGGCTTCTCGAGAAGATTATCCCTGCAGGGTTGCACCAATTTAGCCGTACACGCAAGAATAACCCGCCAGATGGGAGATCACCCCACCAAGCGAGGTACTCTACACAACTCAACTCTTCTTCGCATCAAGCCCAAAGCACCTTGGGCGCACGGCTAATCGAGCCCAGAAGAAAATGGACCCTCATAGCACTCTAAGACCGTGTCCCCCTATATGCCGACTACGAAAGTTCCACCCGGGTACCAAGGGCTCGCAAGATCATGCATGCAGCAAATGGAAAACCCGAACTAAATGAGGCGATTTGGACGAGATGCGAATCGAGTCAAATTGAGGGGGGCGCCCATACTCGCTTCCCACATGCGGGTAGTGCGCTCATCATGGATCAGTAGACAAGACCCTTTTCCTATTAGGGTCGACACTAGCAGGCCTCAAAACCACAAAGGGCCTCCTGCCGGTGCCTTATCATCAAATTATTATTAATAATAACATTAGCATGATTGATTGATTAAACATCGAGCCCCCAGAACATAATGAAGTAATAACAGAAAGTAACGGGTGACAGACTCGAGCAAAACAACCTAAGCATGCTAGTCAGACACGGGCACAAGCAATGGTTATAGGTGTGGAGGTGAGGCAATAGCAGGGTTAAAGGATTCATGTGATAGGTTCGTAACAGAAACAACTACTACTAAGGCTAGCAGAAAAGAACAACGGAAAGTATCGGTAACAAGTGATGAAAGGCAGCCATTTGGCAGCAAGTGAGTATACTTGCCTGAGATCCCGCAAGGTAGCAGAACTTGTCGTTGCTCACATCATCTCAACGTCCTATCCGGGAAGAAGCAACGAACCTCGAACAAACACCGGATGCAACAATTACTACTACGGCAAAAGATCCAGCATGATCAAGATATGGATGCATGACAGGTTTAAAGATGCATCAAGGTAAACTAGTTGACAAGATAAACAAATTTAAATGGACCCATATGCAATTTGAGTTGCATAAGAACAGCCCATGAGTTTTGGTTAGATTATTTGTTTTCCAACTAATCAACAGGTGAAGGTGGGTTAGTATGATGCATGGATGAGGAAAACAACAAAATAACAACAATAGAACCAGTTGAAATAAGGTTTAACAAGTTTGGAAATTATTGGTTAAGTGTGGAAAGTTTGGTTACTTAAACATGCCACACAAGCAATTGTTGTTTTCATCAAGTTAAAGTGTTCAAAACAATTAACAAAATTTGTATTTGAAGAACACCAAATTTTAGTTGGATTACATGTTTCAAATATTGAAATTGGAATTAGGATGAATTTATTATGACTTGAACAATATTAAACAAGTTTTAAATGGATTTGAAACAAGTTTGAATTTAATTGAAGTTTTATTTGTTCAAAACATAATTTCAAACTCACATTTGAAAAGTTCACACTTTGATGGTTTGAAAACATATTTTGCATGTTCAAAATTATTTTATTTTGAGCAAGTTATGATTTTATCAAATTTAAATGAATTAAACAAGTATTAAATTATTTAGGCAATTTAAATTATTCAAACCATGAAACAAAATTTATATTTGAAAAGGTTATTCAAAATGGTATGGAAAACATATTTTATTTGCCTTATTTGGAAATAGTATGAATTATTTATGAATTGTTGCAAATTACAATTGAATTATTTGAATTCAAATTTGAATTGCATTTTGAAAGTTCAAAACAGAAATCAAATGGCATAGTTAGATAGAGTATTAAATTTGAGGAAGAAAACATATTTTGTTTGTATTAATTGGAGTTGGAATTAAAAAGGTATGTTTGATTTGAAAACAGGGACTTATTTGTGATTTACAGGGACCTTTGTGTGGAAGAAAAAGTTTTCGGATTGGTCCTTGGAATTTTCTACTCGCCGCGGGTACACACCATGACGCTGACCGTGGGGCCCCAGCGCCAACGTGGCGGGTGCGCGGTGAGGTGGCACACTGGGCCACCGACTGGTGGGCCTCTGCCCCTGCGCGCGGAAGAAATTGCAAAAAAGGGGGGTGTGTGTGCGCCCGCGGGGTCTCGAACCCGGGACGCTAGCGCTGCGCGGAACGGAACGATACCAGTGCGGTGATGCGGCTGTTTGTGATACGATAGGAGTCTGACGAAACAAGTAGCATCTCACTGCCTGATAACTGAAACTCGACAGCGAACCTGACGGGACATCAGCCGGTGATCGATCGGAAGGCAGTGCTCCGACGGTGCTCAACGGGGTGAGGTGCTCGGGAGGGGTGCGCGTGGTGACCGTGAGTGGGAGATGGAAGGAGGGAAGGAGGGAGGTGGGCGCTCACCTCTTGTTCGACGTCGAGAGCAGCACGGTTGCAGGCGACAGGGACAGGCGGCGGAGGAAAGGCTTGACGGCGTCGCCGACTCGGGCCTCCTGCCGCCTCCGCGCCTTCAGCGATCTTGGAGCTGGGGGAACGCTGGTTCCATTCCCGGGAACGGTGGCTCCTCGAGGTGGCTGTGGAGATGGGAAGGTGGCGGTGGTCTGACGGCGGTGAGGGGAGGCGGTGGTGCAGGGTTCAGAATCGAAGGGAGCTCGAGGGGGAGGAAGAAGGACTTGGCGGCGCAGGAGGAAGGGAACTAGGGTGGCGAGGCTAGGGCAGAGGGGTGCGGGGTAGTTTTATGGTGGTGAGGTGGTCGTACGGCGAGCATCGGGTGGAGGGGAGAAGGATCCTGCGGTTCTGATGATGATCGTACAGGTGCTGACGACAGGTTGAAGAAGGCGACAGAAAAGAGGGGATGGGCCAGAAAGGGTAATGGGCTGGGGGAGAATAGGAGGATAGGGTGGGCTTGGTCTACCTCTCTCCACCCCTCTCTTCTATTTTTTTTGCTGTTTGTTTTTTCATTATGAACAATATTTTTTGGGAAAGGATGGAAAAGGAAATGGAAATAGAATTTGGGGGGGGGGGGGTTTAGGGTTTTCTTTCATGAGTTTATTTGTGTTAGTTTTCAAAACAGAAAATAAGAGAAAAGGGTTAGAATTATGTTTCACAAGTTTGAAAGTTTTAATTTGGTTTAATGTTTTTAGTTGAATTTTCCAAATAGAGTTTGGGGGTATTTAATTGATAATTAATTTTATTAAGTTGCAAACAATAATTAAAAGCAAATGTTAGCATTGTTGTTCAAACTTTGAATTATTAATGGGGCTTTTAAATTGGGATTTGAATTTCCATTAGTAATCATAAGGAGTTGATTTTTCAAACAATTTTTATTCAATGAACTCAACAATTAAGAAAACAGTTATTGAATTTTTAATTGTTTGCAAAATTTTAGTGTTTGAACCACAATTGGATCATGCCCATTATGATTGAAAATGATTTGAAATTTAATTTGCCATTAGGGTTTTTAACAAAAGGAAAATTTTATTAACAGGCAATTTGATTAAAACAATTTCAAACTATTGAAAAACAAATGAGTGGTTTAGTTTGCAAGTTTGAAATTGGAAATTTTGAGCAAGGGGTGAAAGTTTAAATTGTTTTGAATTTTCAGTTGTGATGCAAACATGGTGCAATGCAATGTGATGCATATGATGCAAGGAAAAATAGAAAACAAACAACTCTCTATTAGGGTAACACCCCAGGTGTTACATGCATCATACGGTGGTACCATCCGGCTGACATCCAAATTGCCGGCAATCAGGCTGGCTGCGTGACGAACTTCTGTCTGGATGGCCTTGTAATGTTTAGGTAAAAACGGGGAGCCGTCGTGGTTGAACTCTGGAAACCCGCCAACGAGCTTCGCCGGGTCAAGCTTGGGAAAGTATGCTTTCTCCAAGGCAAGACCCCGGGTCACTCCAACTTGGCAGGATGAGCGCTTCCAGTGCTCAATCCATTCGGGGATGGTAGAACACGCTTCAAGCAGCGTGTTCAAACCACCCTCCCCAGTGCTTGGCCACTTGACAGCTTTCAGGGCCCACTTTGTCCCAGCACAGAACTGCCGGATAGTGCTCTTTATGGTCTTCATAAGAACCACCTCATCCACATCCGGAATTTCCTCATCCCGCCCTGCAGAAAAGCAGAAATACCCAAAGTCAGGAATTCCGGGTATTTATCGGAATGTCCAAACAAAGTTACGATCAGTCAGTCGGGAAACTTTACCTATCAGCGAACGATAAGTGTCGGCGATCTGGCCCGACAGCTCGTTCACCCTATCCACTGCAGCATTGCATCTCTTCTTATATTTCTTTGCAAGTTTCCTGGCTTTCTTGGCGCCAGCTTCAGCCGACTCGCGCAGCTTCGTCTCCTCCTTGAGAAGTTTGTCGTTTTTAGCCAATGCTTTCTCAGAGTGCGTCACGTAGGCCTACGTGAGAACACAAGGAAATGTTAGCCGGATAAAACAAAAAGCATCAGTCAGATATCTATGAAAGTTCCAAGCAAATTATGCATAAGTTCACTCGGAACTTTGGGACTATATGAGTATACAAGCAGCACTAGCACAGTTTACCTCATGTTTAGCTATCAGGGCTTCTAGGATGCCCTCTTCATCAGCCCTTAGAGTGTGCAGAGCGTCGAGCATCTTAGCAAAGCTCATGTCCTCAGGCTTAGTGCCGGAAGAGCCGGCCGCCTGGTAACCCGGAGTAGGAGTTTTGCCCGGCTTTGGGGACGATACCTGGGTGGTCCGGGCGACAGGGTTGGGGGTGCCCATCCTTGTCCCCAGGATTCCCGCGTCCTCGTCCCCGGGCCCATCAGTCCGCTTGGGAGACCCGCCATCCCGCTCGGCCGAGTCTATCGGGGAATCTTGCCCCTTGGCCTCTTCTTCTCCAAGGCCGCCGGTTGCGGTGTTCACATCATCAACCGGGCCTTTAGTTTCCCGGGTGTCCGTCTCCATGTTCTCCGGGTCGCTGAGTGTGACTTGGGCGCTAAGGAAAAGAGAGAGAAATGATTAGCGATAATAAGTGGAAGTTATCGAGAGCACAGGTATATCATATAGCAATAACTCACCCGATATTCACAGCATAGTCTGGTGGAAGCTCGCTGCTCGAAGCGGATGAAGCTGTCACAGAACCTGAGAGTGAAACTCGGAACTGCCCGGCTAAAGGATGGTCTGGGGAAGGATGACGTTGAGGTGGACTGGGAGAATGAGGTGGAGGAGTACTAGTGCGGCGAACTGGGGACATGGGGATGCCCGGGTTAAGGGGATCGTCACCCGGAGAATTCCTAGTCACCCTGCGCTTGGTCGGAGGCAAATCCTTCAAGTGTGGCGAATGGGATAGTTGACGGTTAAGTTCACACATATTAGCAAAAGAATAGAGTTTGGAGGACATGGAGGAATAGGGAACCTTAAACACCACCCCTCTGGGTTTCCTCTTGGCCCCGACCGTGACTTCCCGTTCAGCATCGCTTTTGTCGGACTCGGTGTCCTCCGAGTCTCCTTTGTCGTCCTTATCGTCCTTGTCCTCCATCCCTGAAAGCCGGAAGCGTACAGTTGAGAAAAATGAGATATGTGAAAGCAAAGTGACGTAAGTGAAGTTGATTAAGTTCCGGATGATACCTTCATCGCTGATTACCGACTCTTCTTCCTCCTCTGGATTCTCGGAGGTTGGAGGGGTCTCGATGTTCCAGAAAGCATTATCAGCCTGAGATAAAGGCATAAAAAACTAGAGTTAGTAGCTGTATCAAGTAAAAGTATGAAAGTGAAATAATAAGGTGCCGGATCTTACCGCGGGAGCCGGATTCTCGCGTGTAAATGGCTCCAATCCGGCTATGTTCCGGATCACATCCAATTTCTCCGTCAAGAAACTCTTGATGGTCTTGTTGGTATCACCCGCCGGGTAATTCTTTGAAGAGTACCGGAGTGCGTCCGTGACGCGCCCCGAGTATTCGCACATCATCTTTGCGCGAAGGGAGTTGGGATGGATCCGGAAATCTACCCAAGTCTTAACCAAGTTAAGCCCAAGGAGACCTTGGGCAGAAAGGACGGCTATTTTTGCTAGGAGGGGCTGGATGGCTTCCCTGTCCGACTCAGGGGGAAAGCATTAAAGGTATCGGAGAGATCTAAGAGACCCTCCGAGTAACCTGGCAATTTCCTCTCGCCGGGTGGGGAGGTGTCTTGGCAATAGAAAAAAGATAGCTGCCAGTGCTTAACATGCGAGTTAAGGTTGAGAGTCGGCATAGGAGAATTCTTGCGGCGCTGGATGGAAACCCCGCCGCAGGTCAAAAGAGCCCCGTCACCGCTTTCGCGGCACGGTTTGCATTGGAAGAGCTCAATAAACAAAGCCAGATTTGGCGGGATGCATAGATAAGATTCGCAAAGGACTATGAAATGGGTTATGTTCAACATAGAGTTAGGCCCTATATCGAACACCCGGAGGGCGTAATGGCTGAGGACCTCGCGGAAAAAAGAGTGACCCGGAGGGCGAAAACCCCAAATCACGTGTTCGACAAAGCATATTACCTCGTCAGGATTGGGGGTAGGCCGGGTTTCGTCACCCGGAACCCTCCAGTGTATCTCCTTCTGAGGAGGGAGGACGCCTGACTCGGCCAGCTCCTCCAGCTTGGCCTGGGTCACAGAAGATCGCGCCCAATTGGCGGATATGGACTGGGTCGTCCTTGGCTTTGCCGGCTGCTTCCCTTTGTTCTTGGGAGCCATTGGTTCGGTCTGCAAAATACAAGGCAAAGGGGTGTGGAGCATGAGACTCGGAAGCTATGGATTTCCCGAGAATTGATAAGCAGTATGAAAACTACGAACTATCCGGGTATCCACGAGCAGTACAAAAATTATGGGATATCTAAGTATCGGCGAGCAGTTATGAAAAGAGGTTGATTGCCTGCGTATCTAGTGCAAGTAAAAGAACCGGAAGTTGTGGATTTTCCGGGTATCAAGAGCAGCTGCGGAAGTTTGGGCGAACTGCATCCAGATTGGAAAATTTGTGGATATATTTGCGGAGAAATTAACCATTACAAGCAATAGGGGAGTGATGTGGGATCATCTATTAAGCAATTGAACAAACTAGGATGGAGCTATGCGACCTAATTCGGCGTGAAGCAAGAAATGGCCCGCGGGCGGACCTAGATCTAATCTAGGTCAAACGGAGAAATTAGAAGCTAAATCAATGGGAGTAAGGAGCTTACCGGTGTGGATTGGAGAAGGGCACGACGGCGGCAGATGGCGCAGTCGTGATGTCTCCTTGCGACTCTCGGCGGGCAACTCGGGGGCGCGGCGGCGCGGGGCGAACCGTGGATGAGCGCAGCTGACTGCGGCTCGGCTCCGGCGGCGTGCTCGAGGTCTCCGTGGCGGCGCTGCGGAAACTCGTGCGAGGTGGCGCCGGTGAGGAAGAAGAAGGTGGAAGGAATGAACCGTTGGGATTAGGTCACCCCCTAGGTACCTATTTATAGGTACGGGTGGGGAAACCTAGGCCAGCGAGCGGGAACCAAAAATTTCGGGATAAGGGATACCCGTCCTGATATTGTGGGATACGCGTTAAGTGCTGGGACGAAATATCCGGAATGGATAGGAAGCAAATCTCTTCCGCGATATCTGGACCAGTTAACGAGTGAAATAAGCCGGATCTTTGGTATTCTCATCAGGGCATTGACCTGGAAAAGTAAAAGATGGATTCAGAGAAAACCGGGTTATTATATGGACCACCGATGGAGTTAGGCCTAGCTGTTTATTAAAGCAACTTAACCCGGCCTCTATGAATTTATATGTTTGTTATTTTCGCAGGGAATAGCATGCGCTTCAAGGAGGATTCCGTGAAGCCCAAACTATTCTGGGGACTACTGATGGAGGGATGATTACCCGGTAGGCTAACGCCAAGGAGTAACTCGGCCCAAAGGACGCCTGCGCAAGATCCGGCTAAGGAATAAGGGGCTTCTAGAAGGCCCAGGAGTGTAGGCCTTGTAACCCGGATTGTGGATTCCGATAAGGAAGTTTAGGGTTTTGTAAGTAGTGTCCGGGTAGGACTCAGAGTACGCCTTGGATAGTAAACCAGGGGGTCCGGATACTATATAAGCCGGCCCCTAGGGTTAGAACGAACAGGTTCACGAGACACACAAGTTTACGAGAGTACAATCGCCAGATTGCGAGGTATCGAATATCCATTGTAACACGAGAGTTGAGATAATATATCTAGATCGGAGACTCGGCGACTTGATTGCCGGCTACCAGATCACATATCACCATGGTTTCCTTGAGCTAAACCCTCTCCCAAACACCAGAGTCGATTTGCCCCAAGATAAGTTACCCCTGGTAACGGCTGCCGTGATTATCCCACGACAGAGTTCATCGATCGTTTAGGCCACGAGACTATCTTCGATCTCATCCTGGTGAGTAACATACTTTACGCAAAATATAATGGATTATGTACTGAAATATCCTTTGTTTAGTATATCTAAGAAATTATATCTACTTTGCTCTGCTCCATTGAATCGACTTGAGTATATTTTGTTTAAAGTATTTACAGACATTTCTTTAATTATGTACTTTACCAAAGTTCAGTTCTTTGGTTGTTTTTTCAGTTAAATGTATTTTCGTTTTGCCCTTTCTAAGACCGTGTCAAAAAAGGGCGCACTAAAAATATTTTACAGCGCGCATGTAGCCCTTTTATTGTGCGCGGGCTGTGTAGTACACCGGAGGTGCAAAATAACACCGCCGTACCAGAAACGCTAAAATACTTGTACATGCTAAAGATACAGCGCCGAAAACACGTGTTCGCCCCTTTTAGTAAAATCAAAGAATACAAAAAAAAATGTTTGAAAAATTAAATTTATATTAGACAAAGATAAATGCGGACATAGTTTGTGAAAATTACACGACGGTGGCAGAAATAAAAAACAGAACCTAAACCTAAATAATCTTCGATGGCGACATCGGCATTGTTGCTTCGGTGGTCAGAAACAAGTCCACCCACCGATCGGCGTGTTCGCTAATGGTGCTGAGCGCTTGATGAACGCCTTCCTGGCGCGCTTCTCCGCCACTCCTCCCTCCGCTGCGCGCGCCTCTGGGCGTAGAAGTCAACCTCCCCCCGCACGTCCTTGGGGAAGTTGCGGCACCACTCCGCCATGGTGCGCTTGTCCGCTCGACGATGAAGAGGCAAGGGCGGTGGCGCGGTCGCTTGCGCCAGTCAGTTGACGTCGTGGAAGTTCATGTCCCGGAGCGGGCGGCTAAGCCGTGCTCGCCGTCCCGAAGGTGCCAAGCGTGAGGCGGTGCTCAGCGGTGCGAATCTCGGCGTAGAATGTCCGAGACGGCACGTGCAAGCCGTGGAAGCCGCTTGGGTGGGAGAGGAGCGGGCGCGGGAGAGGAAGAGAGCGAGCGCAGGAGTGAATGTTCTGGCGGTTACATCATGCAGTTTTATAGCGCGCGCACGAGCATGTGCGCGATGCTGCCTTTTCGGGCGCACTATATTTTCCCGTGCCTGCTGGAGCGCCGCGCCCAGCCTCCCGCGTGCCAAATTGACGGGTTTTTACCTCGCAGGCGCTGTTTTGGGCGCCTGTTGGAGATGCTCTAATGCAAGAAATAACTATTTATGTGTCAAACTCTAAGAACCATCCGTTATTAGCATTGTGATTCATGCAAGCACAAAGGTTATGACGATATTGATCAAACGGCTATCAGTGTTGACCGAGTCACTCCCATATTAAATAACAATCTCGTTCTAGCTCCACCAATTGATAAGATGTTTCAGATTTTGTTCTCTGCTAGTTTTGTTTTTTGAGAGCAACCACATATTTCATTAATTGAAAATCAAGTTACAATAAGCAACACACGTGGAAACTAAAAGACAAACCGGGATAAAATGATTATCCTGAACTTGCATATGAAAATCTAGAAGATCGAGAAATACAAAACGATCCCTAGGGTTTCTTGCAACCACCGTAGCGAGCGGCCGCCGCCCAATTCCAGCGCCACCGAGACGAACACTGGAAGAGACGTCGAGCCTCCACCATTGCGAGATCCGAGAAAGCACCATCGCCAACGAGGCTTTGTGAGTCGATGAACAGGCCCGCTGCATGCAGCAAGGCACATGTCGCTGTGGCACGTCGACCGGGGGACGTCCCCGTACTTTCTTGGACCAAAATCTGTCGCCTCCCATCGACGAAGTCGGAGAGGAACGACAAATCCACCACCTCCGGACCAGCATCCTCGCTCCAGAAGAACCACCTTGCCCCGGCCGCCAGCGCCGTAGCAAATAACCGCGAACGCTAGCGACACACCAAGAAACTGATCTCACCAGATCTGAAGAACGGCGAGAAGACCAAGCCACCGATCTGAAGGACCAAGCAGCACACGTTGCCATCAACTCCGAGACGCCGCCATAAAGATCGTCGCCGGTATGGGAGTGGAGTTGAAGCAGATTTATTTGCCCGGGCGCCGCTCCCATCACCCCAACGACGCCCAAGAAAAACACTAGGCAAACCCTAACTATAGGCTGACGCCGAGACGCCATGGTCCCCACCTCCTCGCGTCGCCGGAGTGGCCAACGGAGGAGGAGGCAGGGACCAACGGCGGCCGCTATAGATGGGGCAGATGCGTTCGCCGCCGCCTTTTCTAGGAGGGAGCGAAAACCGTAAATAGGCGCTAGTATCGAATATTTCTTCTCTCTGCTAGTTTTGTTGCGAGTCTAAAAGTGTGCCTTTCTGGAATAGTTTACAAAGTTATTTTTTCTGCAGTTGCAAGTCTGTAACATTACTCTGCTTATGTTAGTTGTGGATGTACGTATGACTAGGTTTAAACATATTCTATCTCTACACATATACGTATCCTAACAGTGGACTTGTGGGTGAGTTTGCTCTGAAGGTGTTTCATGGACCGCACACAAATTTCGTGCTAGAACCCTTATATGTGTTTAGTAAAATAATTTGAAGGAGATATTTTCTCAAATAAGTAAGCATACGAGCGGAAGCTGAGTTAGCTTGAATAATGTCTTCATTTCATTCTTCCCTTCACAGGGAGCAGATATTTGTTCGTATTGTTTCATGTATCTAAAAAAGGGTGGTCCGCTCATTTGTCTCCTCAAGCTATGTAGCTTCTCCCTCGTCGACTCGGAATACTAACTCCATCTACTCTTCTCACTTTCATTCCCTCTCCTCACCGTGGTCCTTGGCCTTTTAAGCTGTTGCACTAGGTTTGCTTGTTGGTGAATCCAGTTTTACGGTCATTTAAGAGATTTCCACTCAGACATCGGATCCCTCCTGATCTGTTATCTAGATTGATATCGACCGGGCTTCTAGTTTTCTTGTTGCGTATTCTTGAAAAAGATATATATCAAGAATTTCGCGATGAATTCCTACCAAGTGCTTTTGCTTAGCTATTATTTTCGCTCTTGTACCTCTTAACACATTTGGCACTTACATGTTCGCGTCATATTCCATTAATTTTTTTAAGGCTTTGCATAACTACTTACAGGCTTCAGAATACCTTAAATTCCAAGGACTCCTTGACCTGGCTTGCCAAACTATTGCTAGTAAGATAAAGGGGAAATCTCCTCATGAGATTTGCAGTATCTTCAATATCAAGAGTTTCTTCACTGCAGAATTATTAGACGAAGAAACAATAGATAAGTGGTTGCAAGATCCTAGTAGATGGAGCCAAATGGTATGTTCCTCAATCAATCTGCTCTCTTTTGATGCAACAACAAAAAACAACAAAACCCTTACCGCATTCCTTAGTGTCATGGATGAGCAGGGCATGCCAGTTGTCCCTAGTGAGAAGCCAGATGTCAACCAGGAGCTCGAACTGGACGAGAAGGCGTTGCGGGCTCTTGACATAGTTCGCTGCCAAGAGTTTACAGAGTATGACCCTAAGGTCAACGGTTATACACTCAACCGATTCCACTGCTACAACCTAGCCTTCTTTGATCTTGATAAAGAGTGTGAGTATTTTCGTTATTGTTTCATGTATTAATCTTCTTTAGCTATTTATTGGATGTCGTACATGTCGGTCTTGATTTGTGATCATGTATCTATTCATTAGCTGGTTTTTCTCGTGGTCCGCCGCTTCACAAGATACCAGCACCAATACCTGAATCGATCGTGGAGTCATCCGTTAATGTCATTTCCTTGAAAGTGTGTGAATCGGATGTTGGCTTCCCAATCGAAGCTTTTGGTACCGTTCTTGCAAGGGACCAAGTTGACTATAGATGTGTCTATCTATTCAGGCGTGAAAGGGATGATCCCCAACTCATCACCTTGGCGGTATGTATTTGTGCTTCCCTCATCTTGTGTGCTTATATTTCCATAATGCATGTCCTGCTCCATCTCTTCTGTCAAAGAAGGCATATAAATTCGATCAAAGTCAAACAATATGCAGATTGAATAAGTTTAATCAATATCATTAAATATATAATGAAATGTATTTCATATTATATCTACATAGTTATATAATTCTCAATAGTTTCTCCTTGCAACGTTAGTCAAAATTAAAATTGATTGAATTTTTAGAAAAAAAATACACGCCTTGTTTTAAGGAGCAGAGGTAATAACCGGGAGTAGAAAGTACTTGGCTAATCGGCCGATTAATTGATCTAACCGGTCCTCAGGCTCTAGAGTAGGCGATGGCAGTAGAAGCAGCTCCAGCTGTGGCCACAAGGGGGAGGCCACGAGAAGGAGCAAGGGAAGGCGACCGTGGGGGTTAGGGGAAAGAGGGAGAGCTCGAGGTGGGCGAGAGTTCATTGCCAGCAGCGGCTCTCCTATATCCCCTGCTTGGTCTGGTTAATTGGGGATCTTCCAATCAACCGGGTGTCAGACCTAATCTCCCTAGCCAACTAACTCAGCAAATATCATGTATTCCACACGGTGACCCAGGAACAGCGATTAACTGCCCAATTAATTGCAGATTTGGCAGATGTTTTGAACACAACACTTACGTTAAAAACAGCAGGACTTGGAATTTGGCATCATATTTGATCACTTTGATCAGTAGTTTTGTGGACTACCCAAGCTAACTGTACATTATTTGTCACCTCACGTCCTACCTGATAAACGTTGTTTATTAAAACAATTATTTTTTATGTACCTCTAGGTCATACTCCTTCCGTCTCAAAATAACTGTCTTGAGTTGTGTAAATATGGATGTATTTACACGCTAAAACATGTCTACATACATTCATATTTTAACAAAGCGAAGACAATTATCTTGAGACGGAGGGAGTAAGATGCAACTTCATTACATATGGAAGCAAGACACGTTGTATACAACAGTTATACAACGTCGAATGTGCAATCTATTAGGCCACAGGGTAAGAACGCAAATCATTTTTTTTAATGCACAAAAACGCACAGCTATTAGGCCTAGACAAAAACAACCACCTGTCCATCTCTAAACTTGTGATCCATTTGTCCGCATGTTTCAAACATCACGGGCCCAAATATGATGACTCATACAGAGTAATCTATCCCAACATACGTGTCGCTAACGTTTGTGTCAACAGGATAGTTCTGTGGATTATTTAAGACAGATGACTGCAGCTAATGGTTGTGTCATTATGTTCAAGCATCACTGTGTCGATGTAGCTTCCTAATAACTGACTATCATGTTATTAATAATGAATAATTAATACATATTATTAGTTTTTCACCTTCGTATTTGATATTGAATAATTAATATTATTGGTTTTCATCTGAAGTCACTGTTTGATAGGTAGTACACTAGACAGTACCAAGTTGCCCACGAGCAGTGATTTATTGAACACCACACTTTAGTTGCAAATATCAGGATTCTGGAATCTAACATCATAGTTGATGTTGATCCACTTCATCAATATAATAGTTCCATAGATTACCCAACAATGATAATCTCAGCTAACTTTTTTTTTTCCAACTGGGCTACCCCCCTTTCCATTACTCAGCATAACGGAAATACAAAGGTTTTAGCTACAAGAGCCAGCACTGGGATAGGGAGAGAGGAGTAGGGAACAGAAGGAAAAAGGAGAAATAACTTGGTAGGAAAACCCGCTGTGCATCTCGACATCGAGATAACACTACGGGGCAAAAAACCTACCCCTAAACTAACAGTTCAAACAACCAGGATCCAACCAGTACGAAAAAAAAAAACTCCGGGATACAAAAACAGCACTCCAGCACATCGCTCCGGGAGAAACAGCAACACAGTCCAAAAGCCGAGGACAGAAAGACGTCTTCCAGACAGCCACACAACACGCTCGAACAAACTTCTTCAACTCCCAGTGATTCTGAGGATTGGAGCCGCAGCCGCACCCCCGGAAGTCCCAGCAACATCAGCTAGACGAGCAGCTTTGTTCATCAGCCGGTCCGCTCCTCCGATGATCGCCGCCTTGTCCTCTTCACCGTAGAGTCCTGCCCAGTATCGAAGAAGAGAACAGACATAGAAGATAGTAACCAAAGGGGACTTTAGTACCAACTTATCGAAGGTAACTCTGTTTCTAGTGATCCAAATCCCCCAGCAAACAGCAGCCATAACAAGGGTATGCAGATGAGCTCCACCAGGAAAAAAGGAATACAGCCAAGCAAAACATTGCCACAAAGAAACAGGACAGCGATTTGTACCAAACAGCGAACCCATAGTGCCCCAAACCACTCTAGCATGCGAGCAAGTAAAGAACAAGTGACGAGCAGATTCCAACTGCTTACAAAAAGAACATAAGGGGTTACCGTTCCACTTTCGTTTTTTCAAATTGTCATGAGTAAGGATTGCATCTCGAAATAACTGCCAAAGAAATACTTTGATCTTAAGAGGAATCTTAGCACACCAAATCCATCTATTATTGGAACCGGCCAGGGGTTTTTCCAGCTCCAGGTAAACAGATTTTGTCGAAAAAAATTTGTTCGCGTTCAGGCTCCAGGTTACTTTATCTTGATCAGTTGAAGAGATTAATCTCAGCTAACTGTTGTGTCATTAACTCATTATGTTCAAGTCATTATCTTGTCAATGTAGTTTCCTAATAATCTGAATGTTCTGTAATTTAATATTTGCGGTTTCCTCGTCTGAAGCACTGTTTCATGGTTTGTTCATTAGAGCAGCATCTGAAGTCATCCACTATTCAAGCTTGCTTTTGATACATATTTTCACATGAATGTTTCTCTCTAATCCTTGTGCAGGATGATATGTTAACTTTTACAGACCCACGTCGAGGGCTTGTTCCAGCAGATAGAATTTATTTTGAGATCAATTTAAAGATAAAGTGTGATGGAGGCGTGATTAAAGATTTGAGCAAAGGTGTGATAGTTTTCGATAGGAACCGCCTCTCTCATGATAGTCAGGCCATGACTCTGGGTCTAGACAGCTGGTTGAGTATGGTGGAATTGACATGTGCCTATGTTGTACATCCCGTGGAAGCTACCATTGAAATCAATATTTTGAAGGGTTCATGCTGTTTTTCAAGAGTAGCAGCTTGGACTACTGGAAATTACAAGGATCGTATCAATCTTTACCATGGTGGCGAGCAGGAGGCGCTCGGACAATACATGTCGCTGGTGATTGTGTTCCGTTAATTCGTTGTGTTGTAGCTGTACCATTTGGTAAAAAGTTGGTTCTACATCTTGTAGAGGATGCTGTTGATGGTGTCGTTGCTGAAAAGCTTCTCGTCTCTATCAGCCAATCTGATCAACGGATCACCCGTAGGATGGGTTCTTGTGGTGAATTGGAGGTGAAGGTTGCTTGGACAGTTGTTCCGAGAAGACAGAGACACGGTAAGCTTAAGGTGGTGGGAAATGAGAGCCTCTTGCTTTGAGAAGATATGGCTGTCCCTGCGTTATATGTACTCGTACTCTTGTGACATCATAGACTGTCTAATGAAAATCAGTAGGATCTGAATTTACTATCTTGCACATACTGTTTCTTCGTGTGTTTTTAATCCATGAAATGTATCACTTTGAACATGTGAGACTGGTATCGAGTCGGGAATGCCAAAATATACCTATGAGATAAGAAGAAGGGACTGCCTATGTCTCAGTCGATTGATTTTTTCTTAAGTATCATTTAGAAAAATGCAACTGTAGTTTGAAGAAAAGTACAATTACACTTTTCTGAAAACTGAACTTGCACCTTTTTTAAAACTGTGGTCGCACTTTTCTCAAAAGTGCTAGATTTAGCAAAACCGTAAGAAGAATCAATCGGTGTCTTAATGTTGGTTAAAAAAGAAGAGAGCGACTACGCAACGGTGTGGCATACATGTCCCGCCTCCACCTCCTCCGCCGCGGCCGCTCCTCCTCATCCTCCACCTCGTCGCCCCCACGCTCCTGGTCTCCCCAATCCGCCTTTGCTGCAGCCACAGAGCATGTCCGCGCTGGCACGCTCACCCCAGAACTCGCACTCAACCTATTCGACCAATTGCTCGTGCAGGCAACCCGGCGAGTCTTACACGTGTGCCGCACGTAACGTGGCGCCCATCGTGAGCTTTCTCAGCTTTTTTCCGTCTGAGATTGTTATTTTTGTGCAAAAAGAAATCATGAATACGATTTAAGTGGCAAAACAACCTATGGTTGGATTGTTAGGAGGGTGGTTGTACCTTTAGCCCACCAGAGTTCAAACACAAGGTTTAACACTTGTGTGTTGCATTTAGGTAGAATATTCTTTCAGTGGGAGCACGTTCCCATCGACAGCGAGACGTCTGTGGTAACTTCGATATGCTCATAGGGGTAGGATGTGCGTATGTGTGTTAATAGGATGAGTGTATACTCGTGTATATGAGCGCTTGAGCCGTCTTAAATTACGTGTCTCAAAGTTTGACAAAAGTGAATGTATTTACCACTAAATTATGTCCAGATACATCACTTTTGTCAAAGTTTGAGACAATTAATTTGAGACAGGGTACTATGTTTCTCAAAAAAAAAATAAGAATACGATTTTAGTGCTCATCACTTCTGTGCTCATGTCACCACGCCTCCCAATGAGCATTGTCTAGATCGGTAAATTGCTTTGTTTTGCGTGAGGAGGCACCAATGGAGGAAAAAAATTACGGGAATGGAAGTAGGATATCTAGACGAACATTACAGACTAGGGGAAGAAGCAGGGTCACCGGCGGCAGTGTGAACGGCAGCGGAGGAGTTTCGGCCAACGGCGTCGAACGATGCACACTAGCGGCCTCATTTCCCGTAACATGACACGACCACAGCCCAATTTTACTACTACTTTACACCGGAGCACCTCTCCTGCTCTCCACGCACGCTCAAAGAGCTAGTGTATTGCTGTCAGATTTAGAAATCGGTAGTGTATGACTGTGTGAATTCGGTTCATGCATAGACGGGACTCATCTATTAAGAATACTAGTTGAATGCCCGTGCGTTGCGACGGGCTCTCGAGAAAATTCTTGTATGCAGTGTGCTTCGTATCATTTGTATCATTCTACTCGGGCCACTATACCTTGTAGTCTCCCTAATCCGACAACATGTCACTTGCCGCTGTGTGGGGCTGCTGTTTTTTCCTAGTGCTGAGCATAAGAAAAATTGAAAATCATTTCAGAAACAACCAAGCTCGGTCTGCCATATAAAGTTCTTACACTAATCGTGCGCCACATGCAATTTTATAATTCTCGTGCACATCAAGCATCATTGTCAAAGTTTTATTCCCATGTTTTGCAACGGTCCACATATATAGGAAAGATGACCCCTTAAGATTTTTTACTTCACATGATCGACATCATATCTTTTTTCGAAGGATCACAGACTCCTAGATAGATGAAACTAATCACATGCTCCCTAAAATAATATTGCGGCAAGTAGTTGACTAAGGCAAATAAATATAGAGAGGAGAGTTAACTTTGTAGAGCGGTGTAAATTCCAAAATCTATAGTGATCATACACCTTGAAAGGTAGTAGCAGAAGCATGAACTTTAACTAATAACTTGAACCTACTAATCGAACAAATATCGAAGGCCCGCCACTATATAGGCATATGAACTGAAGAACAGCTAAACAAAAACGTACATCCATAGCTCTCAGCCGGTGAGTGGGGAACCATTAAATCTTCCGGGAGCTGATTGGCTTCAACTGTCGTGATGCTCACATCTCCCTAAGCATGAGCTTCCGAGGCATGTAATGTCGTGGGAGGAGCGGCGCATCAACCGGTGTGGCCTGACCGGATCTCTGTAGCCTTTATAAATTGTTGATTGCGTCGTCAAGTTTGTTCTCTCGATTATAGCTCACTTAATTTGGACAAATGTACATTTGACAACAAAGTAAAGCAGTTTCAGAAAGAAAAGGAGGGTAAAAACAGAAGTGGAGTTCCTAGGACATGGATGGAATGTAAGCTATATTAGTCTTTTAGAAGTACGGTAAACAATAAATGATGACGTATACATGCTCTCAAGTAAAGGAATGGACCTCTCTATGTTTCATCTTCACAAGAGAATTGTACCACTGTATGAAATAATATATCGATATTAACTAATACCACAAAGAAAAACCTTGACATACTAAATCAACATATTTGGCATAAAAAAGAACACTCCGTTATTGTTAGATATCCAATCCTCGGTGATTATGATGTCAATCAATATAACCAAAATGTTGAGATCCACTCTCACTGTTGTAAAGGAAGTCATCAAAGAATCCACTCTCACTGTTGAGATCCGAAATGGTAACAATTTCTCCCAACGGACACTTGCAAAGTCAATAAAATCCTTTAGAGCCACAACCTCTGCAGGCTTAAGGTCCGATGGTTTCTGAAGTGATTTGCTGCCGCCAACCGTGTGTTGAGTTCAACATGCCAACAGACACACCAGGAAATAGAGAGAACACGAGACACCAGCAGTGCTGGAATTTGATTGCTGAAAGGCTTCTCTGAGTGTTAATCAGACCATAAGATCATCTCCCCACTGATAAATAATCAATCCCCCACTAGTTCCATACCATTCGAGTCATACCTCCAATAATTCACCAACAAAGATATTGCCAAATATTGTTTCTGACCTAACTTGGTGTGATGCACCAGCGCTGCTCTCTGTCATCACCATGAACCCATGGAAGTCCAAGGTGAAAGAAATACTTGTGCAGATAGAGAATACATGCCCACTGTAATATGGATTAATGCAGAGAAGAAAACAGAGGTCAAGATCCAGTGAAACTGATGGTTTATTCCTACAAAGGTTATGTACATTAGCATCGATTTCTTTTTTTGCCCAAAAAGAAGTGTGTATTCAAAATCTATATAAATATTTCAACAATTGTGTACTTAAAGTAGTGAAGTGAGAGTTTTCGTGTGGTATTGCATAAATTGTTCTTTGCTGCTAGCATGTGATAAACACTGTAAGGACCCAGACCGGCAGTCTGAAACCCTCCGTATGCATACATTCACAATCCCAGAAAGATCAGTCGTGAACAACATACACAGTTGGCATACAGAAAAACATCATCCATTACACGAATACATAAAGGTATTACACAAAAGATCACATGATCAAGTTTAACACAACTGCCACGTAGGGCAAGCAACTTATCAAACACAGCGGAAGACAATTTAAACACAACGTAGATGAGCCCAAGTCACGCCTTAACCTACAGGCTGCTGACCCGGAGACGATCCTAGTTTGCAAAGCCGTCAGCTCCGTACTTCTCTTCATAGATTTCCTTCGGAGTCTCCTTCTCAAAGTCTGGCAAGTAGATACCAGGGGCGAAACCATAATGAGTACATTTGAATGTACTCAGCAAGACATCCATCATGTGACTTACCAAACATGCAAGTATGCTTATATGGTGGAATAGGTAGGCTATAAATAGGGTTCACTATCAATGGTGTTCATATATGATGACACCACAGTTGCAGTCAGGTTAATCTGTATCTTCGTTGAAGAAGATACTTCAGAAGAAAATAATGTAGTTTTATTTCTCTTGTCGATATCACATGTACAAGAGGTTTTGTAAAACTTTGTTAAAGAATATTTTCTCTTTGCAAAACTTCTTGGAATCAGTTTCCAGAATTCTTGCTTAGAGTAGAAAACGTTTTCTTTGCAAAACACTTTGTTTTGTATAACCACATCTGGCTTTCCATCATCGACGATACCTCCACGGTATACGTTTTCCTTCCTTTCCGAACTTCACAAGTTCAACACTTCCTTTCAAAAATTCCCTTTCAAAAACTTCCTCTTTTGAAAACATTGACACGATGCTAGCTACATGGCCATTCAACTGTCCATATCCGAGGACGCGGCTTCTTCGAGAAAGTTGTACTCTGCAGAGGTGTACACATCCACTAGATCCAAAACTCTGCCATGGACCATCCATGGATCGTCACAGCGATATGCAAGCACCAGAGAATTTGATCCTAACTGTCCACTCTGACACAAGCTAGTATATGCTCATTCCTTCAGATGGGTTGTCTCCCCGGCATCAGGACCCGCCCTGCCTAGCCGGGAGGCCCAGCTATCGCTTCCGGAGGGAAAATTAATCCCACACTATGTATGTCCCGTTTTCCCTCTCCTGGCGACACTTCGGTTCAGAGAATCCGCTCCTCTATAGCACTTTGGAATAAAGCATACACTAACAAGTTCAAGCATCTAGATAGGCCCCATACCCATATAGGGGTAGAGTGGCAGTACAGTAAGGGTTGTCCGGCGAAGACTAGGTTATGTGTCATTTTTGAAAACACCAATTTCTCAAAAATGACCACTTCTACATTCCTCCGGAGAATAAGGATCCGCCTTTTCTCCGGGTTTTTCCGTAAAGCCTTTGTTTTGTAGAATCACAATTTTAGGGTGTCCACTTAGGGACTAGTATATTTGATGGTAATAAATACCATGTGGTGGCTTATGGGCTTGGTATTACCAAGCTTAAGTACTGGCATAATAGTAACCTATATACTAGTATAGTAGTAATAGCCACATCAAAAATAGTTTTGATAATCAAGTTTTGGTAAAACTTTTAGAAGTAAAACATGCATGATAGATAATGATAAGTATTGTATCAGCAAGCATCAGGATGGCTTGCCTGGTGTCTCCTTTTGTCCCTGGTTTTGGAGTGACTGGAACTTGAAACAGGGCTTCACGACACTTCCTTCCTCTTCGTTTTCTAACGTCGTAAAAGGAATAAAGGACACACATTCAGAACCAAACAAGGCAAGCAACAATACATAACAATACATACAGCAAGGAAACTAATAATAACCAATCACACAATTATTAATGGAGGCAAACAATCAAACAAACATACTTGACAGAAATGCCATTTAATAAGACAGCTTAAGGTTGGAGGAACATATCTCACAACCTCAATATCATGGATTCAGTGGGTGTGCCACTCTCATACCAAGATATTAATAAACCCAAAATACACTTCGTTTCACAAGGGTGAGACTACTAAAAGTATATAAAACATGCATACTAATAATCATGGCAATGGGTCTGTCAACCAAACCACAAAAAGAACAAGGGAGCTAATCTGCTAAGCCTAAATTAACAACCAGAATAAATAAGACACATGATTTGCAAAACTTACTTTTACAAATCAGTGAGTCTACACAAGTGCAACAAGGCAATAGACTCATCACAAAACACACAATTTCTCATAGTGAGAACAATAGAAACAATGACTAAAAAGGAGGAATCCTATAGGCATGTTTTCTACTAAGGGTTTTCTATGCAAGCATGCATAATAAGTAAAGTACTAAAATGCAAACAAGGAATCATGCTATCATAATGGAAAATGAAAACATGTCCTCATGCTAGGATACACACATATCTACCAAACACAAGTTGGCAGGAAAAATAATTCAATACAAAAACTGCTAAGGAAACTAGTACTACTCAAACATGAAGAATAAATGGATGCATTTCAATCAAGTAATTGAAATACAACCAGAGGGTCCATGTCATAAAAACAGGAGTGAAAAACATCTATACTTGCTATAACAAAAATATCCCATTTGATAAAACAAGGTATCAATTTGCAGGGCAACTCCTACATACTAGTGGTAATAAAAAGGGCATTACTAGAGGAATCAAACAACACTCCAAAGATGGATTTTTCCTAGCAAGCCACACATTATTACAACCACTTACAAACAGAAGCATACACATTTTCATTTAGCACTAAAAATCCCAAGGCAAAAATACTAGGCACTCATTAGTTTGAGAACTATATAAAAGAAACACATCTAGTGTGGGGGAAATAATGTTTCCACAAAAAATGCAATGACACCAGTGGGTGTTCCACTAGCATATCAAGGCATTAAGAGGTCACAAGGCCTCTGGTCACACTTGCTAAAAATTAACAAAATACTAAACTAGCATCTAGTGCAATAACCATACTAGTAGAAAATAATAGGGTGCTAAAAATAAGCAAGGTAATGATACTCATGCTATTATTTCCACACAAGTGAAAACTTCAGGGTTCAAGTACTCATGAAAACACTATCAAAATGCTACTGGTCCTATGAACAAAACACAAAAATATGTGGCTACACAACCACAAATTTTTATGCCAAAAATTCTACACATGAGAGAATTTTTCCAACATTTGCATAGTGATGACTAAACTACTCATGCTTTTCTACCAACTCAAATGCAAACTAGCAGAGGTGATACCAACACAATATAAGTACCAACATGGTACTGGATCCAAACTCTCAACACAACAATCCAAGTGCTTGCACATAAATTCATCACTCAAAAATCCTATGCAAGTATAAACTAGAGATAAAACATATGCTACTAACATAAATCCTATTTCTTCTCAACTCAAGTCCACACAATCTAACATGCTAAATAGCTAAGTAAACCTTAGAAAACAAGTGCACACAACTTTTACATGCTAGAAAACAATATTGTAACACAAAAATATATTCACACAATTTAATTACCTAAAATGCCAAAATGGCAGAAACATGCAAAATAAAGACCTGTCCACCAAATTTTATTGGATGCTCTACAATTAAACCTAGATAGGTTTGGATAGCCCTAAACATATACAAGACCATCCAGTTGAGTTTGCATCAAAATTCATTTTTAATGATTTTATAAAAATCACCAAAGTGCTCTCTGGTGTTTTACCAAATTGCATGCCATTTAAAAAATATTAGGAATTTGGAAGCAAGGTTAATTGCTTCTGTTAGGAAATTTCAAGGGCTTTCCAATGCAATTGGTTACACCGCATTCTGAGTTGTGGATTTAAAATGGTGCTCATTTTTCTGTTTCTGGTACCTGTTGCCAAAACATTTTTCATGTCTAAAATATCCATCTAAATGTAGATCTACAAATTGGAGATGGTTTAGATTTTGTTTCTTTACCACTGTGAATTTTATCTTGGTCAAATTCATCTTTTATATTAGATTTTAGGGCCAAAAGTAAACATGCAACATTCTGTAAAAATTAAAATGGAAAATAAACATGGATGGGCCAGATCCAGTAACTGGGCCGGCCAGATCCAGTTTTACCGCGGGCAGAGCTAGCCGAAGTCGCTGACCAGCGGGCCAGCGGCCACGGTGGCAGCCACGCGGGCAAGCACGAGGCCCACGTGCAGGTTTGACCTGCTCCTGCGCGGGTCAAGCACGCTGGCATCAGCGTGACGCCACTCGCCGGCGGGAAGACTCCGGCGAGGTCCCAATCCGTCGATACCGTGCACCGTTTCGCGATTCAAACCTATCCGCACGCAGCTCTCGACGCGGGGAAGCGAATGAGGGCAGCGCCGCTTCCCGGAAGTCACCGGAGAGCGGCCGGCGACGGCGGCGCGCGGCGGCCGAGAAGGAGCACGACACGGCGAGGGATTCCGAGGGCGAGGGAGGGGGAAAAGGGGACGGAGAGGGTCGTACGCTTACCCTAGACGCGCAGGAGGACTCGGTGAGGGCGGAGGAGGAGCGAGGCGACGGCGATTCGCCGCCGGAGTTCGCCGGACCCGAAAGCGAAGAATGGACGGCGCGGGCTCCTCGAGTCGTTCCGCCACGATTCCTTCGGCACCGAGGGCCAGTACGACGAGGCGGAGAGGTTGAGACCACCGGCGACCGGCGGTGAGCTCGGAGAGGGCCGAATCGACGGCGAGGTGTTTCGGCTAGGGTTTGGTTTGGGGAAAATTTGAAGAGAGAGAGAGAGAGAAAGCTCAAGGGGAGAGAGAGAGAGAGCAGATAGCAGACAAGAGCACATGGGGGGGTTCTTATCCTCAAGGATTCCTTCTACTCGAAGCCATGGAGTAGGGCACTGCATCTACAGAGGAGCTAGGAAGAAGAAGGGTGACTCGGATTACAAATAGGTCCCTGGCCAATTTACAAACACATCCTTCTCCTCTCTGAAAAATGTTGTTTTCACTAGGAAAACAAAGTCTAAATTTAAAATCCTTTTGCCCAAAATTCTTATTAGTATAGATGCACAACATATGTGAAAATTGGCTCAATTGCATAAACTTGATAGTTCAAAGTTGTTCAAATTTCAATTCTTACATAAATGGACATTGAATTTATTAGACTACTTAGGAGCTTCCAAAAATGATAATTTTTGGCAAACATTCCTTATTTGGTGTGTTCCTTGTGTGGTAGCAAATTCAAGTCATTTTGAGTTACTTCATAGAACAAACTTGTTCAAATTTCAAAAAGGTGCTGTCTAGAAAACAGGGGTTTTTGGCAACTTAACTTATTCAAAAACTTGTGCCCTTTTGGTTTTCATTCTTATTTATGTTATAGAGCATGTGGTATTTATTTCATGGCATTTTGAAAAAGTTTGTAGAACAAACTTGTTCAAAATTCCAAATGTTGTTGTGGAGAAAAAATCATGTTTTCAGGACTTTACTGGATTCAATTTTTGGTCTCCTCTTGTGTGTGTTCCTTATTTGATATAAGGAAGCACTGGTATTAATTTCAGATCATTTGAAGAAAGTTTCCTATAGTAACTTGTATGAGTTTCCTGCTTCTGGAAATATTGGAAATTCAATTTAATACGGCACTTGGCTTTTCTTTAACAATGCTTTGCCAAAATATTTATGTGACTAGAGATAGTAAGTCAATGCTCTCCAATACTTTTGTTTTTAAGCTTGTAAGGTTGGAAAAACATTTGATAAGATTTTGGTGAAGCATCTAAGAATGCCTCTTTTTCCTGATAGTCTTTTAGGGAAATTTATTAAGTGTTTCCTCTTTCTTAATTTAGACCTTGGAATTATATTCAACAAGTAGAGATTCACAAGATAGATTTGGAAAACTCTTTGATCAATATTTACTTTAGAAAATATTTTCAAGGTCATTGGAACAATATGTTAAATATTTTTAGTTTACTGCTTTGCTATCTTTTTAAGTTTGCTTTCCATTTCTTAGCCATGTAAGTTTATATAATTAGTTTGTTTAGTTGCACTCAAACAAACACAACCAAAGTTTATTTGTGAAGCAATTAGAAAAACAATTGTGTTATCAGGTATTCTAAAATTGGGATGTGACAGGTCTTCCCCCCTTAAAAAGAATCTCGTCCCCGAGATTCGCAAGCGAGGACTAAGGGAGGGCCAACAAACACAATGTTAGTGTTGGAGTGCATGTGCTTCCCCCCTTTGACTTTTCTTGGGATGCGGGGTACTCCCCTAATTTAGCAAATTCACTTTAGGTCCAAAACTTTTGTTTCCTAGTTTGACGAGACCTGACTAGGGTCTCCTCACCTTGGGTTTTGGACGATTTAGAAACAAACCAAATTAAGGTTAGTGCAGAACTACCTGGAAACGTATCGTCAATTATTACATGAGTTCCTAGCTATATCCCACATCTTACATACCACATATGTAGTGGTGTACCACTCTCATAATAAGATATACAAGAAGCTAAAAATATAGTTTGTGGGTGCAAAAGGTTAGGTTGCTAAGGTAAAATAAACAGACAGAATAATACCCATGGCAGTGGGTGTTACTCCCCACAAGCAACTATCACTTAATACGTTCATGATTTTAGTTGGATGTTTTAGTTTCCTAAGATACTCTTAAGCACAATCATAACACAAGTATAAACTCATGCTAAGGTAAAACATTTAAACAAAATCCAATGAGAAAGCAAACAACACCACAGATGAATAGACTATTTATTCACTAGGTTATTGTTTACTAGAGGTTTTGGAATCCATCAATCATGAACAATTAGCAAACAACCAGTAGCTAAAAACCAATGAATCCAATCATAAAGATACTCTAAAACACCATCTTCACACAAGATAAAACTCCTATTACACAGGCATAAAAAAAACAGGACTGCACAAATAACACACTAGTATGAAAAATCTACACCAGCATGCTATAAGAGATAATCATATCCTATAACCATAGAACATGCCACTAAATAATTCATGGCATGATAACAGAAGTAATAACTTCCTAAACATGCTATATCAACACATATACTTATAAAATAAAAAGAGGGTAATACTAGAGCAAAAATCACCATTTTCTAGTGGTGAAACTAGTTTCACCCTAGAGAAACAAACAATGCTATCATGATGTTTAAACCTAAACATGCAAGTCATGAATATAAGTGTACCTAATAACAGTACACCAATCCTACTCATGTTAGTAAGCACAAACACCAGAGTAATTTTATGAATCAACCATTAAGCATGCAGAAATTTCTTCTAGCAATTTCTGTTGTTTTAACCAATTACTAGCAAACAAGCAAGGTATAACTCACACAACCAGTAGCTATGCAATTAATGAAAAGTTATCTATACCTTTTCAAAAATCCATACACTCAATTTAAAATTATTCACAAACAATCTACCAATCAAGAGGAATTTATTTTATTTGCGAACAATTTAATTTTAGCACACGATAGTGAAACATTTCTTAACATGATACCCCTAAGGAATATTATGCTAACAAAAGGATCACACCTAAACATATTAGTATTTACTAATTAGAAATAAACTTCTCACTTGCATAGGTCAAAACAAACAATTATATTTTCCATGGTGGAAAATAGAAATCAATCACATAGTGAAACATGCTATTTTCACACATGTGTATGGTTGGGGATTTTCATCCTCAAGCCAAAATGCAATGGGACCAGTGGGCTATGGCCTACCAATACCAAGGAAAATAGGTACTAAGCCTCTGGTTACTCATGAAAAACTTTGCATACAGGATAAAAATATAATGCTATTTAATCTAGTGAAACAATACTAGTGCATAATGATAGCAATGCTTACACATGCTTTACTATTAAGAGACATGAAAGCTCACAGAGGTACAAGCATAAAAAATAACAGTACCTAAATGGTACTGGACTCAAAGAAAACATAGCACAGAATCTACTAAGAAAGTATACACAGATCTAGCTCTCACAATACTTCCAGATAATAAACTAGAAGGTAACAAATGCTATTTCATTTTTGTTCGAGTTTCCAAACATACACACACTTTCTAGGGTAGATTTATTGTAAGAAAACAACATAAAAACAAGTCCTAACAACTCCATATAAGTTAGGAAGCAAGACTGAATAAAACACAAATTTATTTCAATCAAGAGCACACAAAGAAACAAAAATAGGAAAACTGTTGTTTCCTAGATCTATCATAACCATTCCATCGTTCACTTAATTTCTAAACCCTGAGTCTCATAGTACCTACAACGTCTACTAAGATTTGGTTTCCAAAGTAGATACACCCGATATCCTATTGACTAGTAAACGAATATGTCATCATCTTATTTTCTCGTGACTTCTCCTTTTTACTAACTAGATTAAAAAGTGTCCTAAGTCACTTAATTCCTTGGTTTAGAAAGAGTTGTCAGTAGTTTGCATGATTTGGTTAGGTGTCAACCTAAGATTAGACCAAGCATGTTAGTCTTGTTAGCTTTCTATTTAGTCATGTTTGTCCGACAAGATACGACTAGCGTCACCGTACGTCGAATATTGACTTGTGCTCTTCGGATTGGTTTTTGAGGTTGTTGCGCATCATGGCATGTGAAGACTTCTTTTGCACCTTTCTCCAGAGGAGGGAGGTATATAACTTTTAAAAGGGGATCTCTCTAGTTTGGTATTTTAAAAAGGGGACATAAAAAGGTGCAACGTTTAGCCAACAGGGCAAAACGAGTCTTTTGCAAACAGACAAACACATAGGGGTTGGTCAGTAGTGGTTGGTTTTTGTCACACCTTTTCTTCTTTGAGGGATGTCGTTGTTGGAGCTATCTGTTGGAGTGCATCACTGGTAGCAACGCTATCAGCTCGTGTGGCTTGATGGTCCTCTATTATTAGGCCCAACGGTGCTTTCATTGATGGTGGGGGAGATGGTGGTGGTTCACGACGGGTGGCATTTCGAAGCGAAAACAAGTATAAGTACAAGCAACAAATTCTTGTTTTTGAATACTATACAAACATTTTTGCTTGCAAAAACCTAACAAGAGGTGATTCAAAAACAAGAGCGGGGCAAGCACAAATCTGCAAATTCTGAGCACCCCACAAACATATAGAAGCCTAGATGAAACAAATTCTACACCACACAATAGCACAAAGTCTTACGGACACACATATGCAAGCCATAACACACAAGCAAGGCTCCATTGGAGCTACGTCGGGGGAGGCGACTCATGGGGTCATCGCTAAATTACTCCAAACTAGACTGATCCAAAAATCCTAGAAGTGGCTGAAGAACTATATCTACTTCTGACCATCATCACTATAGAGCTAGGCAATTATTTTGGTCTTCTCGGGACATCGGCAAGTATACAAGTTTTTGGATGGAACAAGATAATAGAAGTAAAGTTTTGTAAAAAAGGTTTTGTAAAACTTTGTTAAAGAATATTTTCTCTTTGCAAAACTTCTTGGAATCAGTTTCCAGAATTCTTGCTTAGAGTAGAAAAGGTTTTCTTTGCAAAACACTTTGTTTTGTATAACCACATCTGGCTTTCCATCATCGACGATACCTCCACGGTATACGTTTTCCTTCCTTTCCGAACTTCACAAGTTCAACACTTCCTTTCAAAAATTCCCTTTCAAAAACTTCCTCTTTTGAAAACATTGACACAATGCTAGCTACATGGCCATTCAACTGTCCATATCCGAGGACGCGGCTTCTTCGAAAAAGTTGTACTCTGCAGAGGTGTACACATCCACTAGATCCAAAACTCTGCCATGGACCATCCATGGATCGTCACAGCGATATGCAAGCACCAGAGAATTTGATCCTAACTGTCCACTCTGACACAAGCTAGTATATGCTCATTCCTTCAGATGGGTTGTCTCCCCGGCATCAGGACCCGCCCTGCCTAGCCGGGAGGCCCAGCTATCGCATCCGAAGGGAAAATTAATCCCACACTGTGTATGTCCCGTTTTCCCTCTCCTGGCGACACTTCGGTTCAGAGAATCCGCTCCTCTATAGCACTTTGGAATAAAGCATACACTAACAAGTTCAAGCATCTAGATAGGCCCCATACCCATATAGGGGTAGAGTGGCAGTACAGTAAGGGTTGTCCGGCGAAGACTAGGTTATGTGTCATTTTTGAAAACACCAATTTCTCAAAAATGACCACTTCCACATTCCTCCGGAGAATAAGGATCCGCCTTTTCTCCGGGTTTTTCCGTAAAGCCTTTGTTTTGTAGAATCACAATTTTAGGGTGTCCACTTAGGGACTAGTATATTTGATGGTAATAAATACCATGTGCTGGCTTATGGGCTTGGTATTACCAAGTTTAATTACTGGCATAATAGTAACCTATATACTAGTATAGTAGTAATAGCCACATCAAAAATAGTTTTGATAATCAAGTTTTGGTAAAACTTTTAGAAGTGTCGTGGGATAATCACGGCAGACGTTACCGGGGGTAACTTATCTTGGGGCAAGACGACACGGGTGTTTGGGAGAGGGTTTAGCTCAGAGGAAAACATGATGATATGCGATCTGGTAGCCGGCAAGCAAGCCGCCGAGTCTCCAATCTCGATATATTAATCTCAACTCTCGTGTTACACTGGATACTCGATACCTAGCAATATTGCTCGAACTCTTCGTCCCCTAAACCTACCTAGGGGCCGTCTTATAAAGCATCCGGATCCCTGGCCTGTTCTCCAAGGCGTACTCTGAGTCCTACCCGAACACTGCTTACAAAACCCTAAACTTCCTTACCGGAACCCACAATCCGGGTTACCAGGCCTACGCTCTTGGGCCTTCTAGAAGCTCCTTTATTCTAGCCGGGTCTTCGCGCAACGTCCTTTGGGCCGAGTTACACCTTGGCGTCGGGCTACCGGGTTATCATCCCTCCATCAGTAGTCCCCAGAATAGCCTGGGCTTCACGGGATCCTTCTTGAAGCGCTTGCTATTCCCTGTAAAAATATCAGACGTACAAATCGAAAGAGGCCGGGTTAAGGTGCTTTGATAAGCAACTAGGCCTAACTCCAAGGTGGCCATTTAGTAACCCGACTTTCTCTAGGTCCTTCTTTACTCTTTCCGGGTCAACGCTCTGACAAGAATGCCAAAGATCCGGCCTACTTTACTTGATAACTGATCTTGATATTGCGGAGAAGATCCCCTCCTTGTCTCTGTCCGGATATCTCGTCCAGCACTTAAAGCATATATCACAAAATCCGGGCAGATAGCCGTTATTCCGAAATTTTTGGTTCCCGCCGTTGGACTAGGTTTACCCGCCCGCGCCCTTATAAATAGGTACTTAGGGGTTAACCTAACCCCAACGGCTCATTGACCCCTTTTCCTCCTTCTCTTCACTCCCGCGCTCAAGCTCGCAGAGCACCACCACGGAGACCTCGCGCACGTCACCGGAGCCAATCCGCCGCCGGCTACGCTCCGCCACGACTCGCCCCACGCCGCCGCCAAGATCCGCCACCACGCCCCTGTCCTGTCCGCCGGGAATCGCTAAGGGGCACCAGGATTGTGCTATTTGCCTCCGTCGGGCTTCACTTCAATCTCCTGCATTAAGTTCCTTGTATCCATCAATCCAACCTCGCAATTTTTCGATTTACTCTAAATTGGATCTAGGTTAACCCGCGGGCCATTTTCCTTATCGCGCCGGATTAGGTCGCTTAGATGCTTGCTAATTCCTCCAATAGCTTGATTGATGGTCACACACCGCTCTCCTATCATCATTAACCATTAATTTCTCCGTAGAATCGCCCGCAAGTTTTCCAATCTGGATCCATTTCGTCCCAATTTTCCGCGCATGTCATTGACACCCGGAAAATCCTCTTCCTCCGGTTCTTTCGCTTGCAGTAGATACATGGACAATCATCCGTCCTCCTCAAACATTTTCCAATACGTAAGCATCCAGTAGTTCCTATAATGATACCCGATACCCGGATAATTTGTAGTCTTTGCTCCGTAGAATGATACCCGGACCATTCTTAGCTTTTATGTTTTCTGGATATCGCTTGCAAATACTCGGATAGCTCATGGTTTCCGGGTCTTACTCCTTGTACCTTTTTATATTGTGCTTTGCAGGTCAATCCCATGGCTCCCAAGAAGCAGGGGAAACCACCAGCCAAGGCTAAGACCACCAACTCCATATCCGCCAACTGGGCGCGATCCACTGTTACTAAGGCCAAGTTAGAAGAGCTGGCCGAGTTAGGGATTCTCCCTTCTCAAAAAGATATCCATTGGAGGGTGCCGGGTGATGAGACCCGGCCCACGCCTGCCGACGACGAGGTAATCTGCTTAGTTGAACACGTGACCCGGGGGTTCCGTCCTCCGGGTCACCCCTTCTTTCGAGATGTTCTGAGCCACTATGGCCTCTGGGTATTTGACATAGGGCCTAACTCTATGTTGAATATTACCCATTTCATTGTTTTATCCGAGTCATACTTGTGCACTCCGCCAAGTTTGGCTCTCTTCATTGAACTTTTCCAGTGCAAGCCGTGCCGCGAAAGCGGTGACGGAGCACTTCTTGCTTGCGGCGGGGTCTCCATCCAACGTCGCAAAAATTCTCCCATGCCACCTCTGACACTCAATTCCCACGTCAAACACTGGCAACTCTCATACTTTTACTGCCGAGACACCTCCCCACCCGGCGAAAAGAAGCTGCCGGGTTTCTCGGAGGGCCTCCTCGATATCTCCGAGACCTTCAACGCTTTTGCCCCTGACTCAGACAGGGAGGCAATCCAACCTTTGTTGGATAAAATTGCTATTCTTTCGGCCCAATGTCTCATTGGCCTTAACCTGGTGAAAACTTGGGTTGATTTCCGGATCCAACCCAATTCCATCCGCAAAAAGTTAATGTGCGAGTACTCGGGGCACACCACGGATGCGCTCCGATACTCCACCCACAGCTTTGCAGCTGGTGACACCAACAAGACTATCAAGGGCTTCTTGACAGAGAAGTTGGAGATAATCCGGAATATAGCCGGGTTACAGCCCTTTACGCGCGAGAACCCGGCCCCTGAAGTAAAGATCCGGCTTCCATATTTTTACCTTCACACTTTCCACTTGATACAGCTGTTAACCCTCATTCTTATATTTTCATCTCAGGCCGATGATGTCTTTTGGAAGATTGAAACTCCCCCCAACTCTGAAAGCCCAGAGGAGAAAGAAGACGCCGTTAACTCGGATGAAGGTACACTCCGAGTTTCACTTAGTTTCTTTGAGCTCGTTGTTGCTCTTTCTTCATTTTCCGACTGTAAACCTTGATAATTTTCAGAACAAGAGGACAAGGACGAAGAAGAAGGAACTGAAGGCAAGGTAGAATCCGCAAGCGACGAAGATGAAGCTGAGCCGACGATCAAGGCCGGAACAAAGAGAAAACCCCGAGGGGTTGTCTTCAAGGTTCCATACCGTTTCCTCACCTCTAAACCATATTCATTTGATAACATGCGTGAGCTAAACCTGGAGTTATCCCGCTGGTCGTACCTGAAGGAATCGCCCATGACCAAGCGCAGAATGACTCGGAATTTTCCGGGTGATGCCGCTCTTAATCCGGGTATTTCGTCGTCTCCGGCTCGACGCGCTGGTACTCACCTAATCCTTTCTCGAATATCAAAGTTTTTCCAGTTTACCCCTTAGTAGAGTAGCTCCACATCTTACTTGCTTTGGCATTTTCAGCTTCGTCTGGGTCTAGCAGTGAGCTCCCCTCGGATTACGTGGTGAATCCCGGGTAAGGTTCTTCTCCTGATGCTCTATCGCCTTTCCACAATCTTTCCCCAGTCGTATACTAACTGCTTATCTATACTGCTCATAGAGCCACGGTCACCATCAGCGACCAAGAAAACATGGAAACTGATGACCCGGGTAAGGAGAACCCGTTTGATGATATGACTACCGCAGCTGGCGGAGAAGAACAAGTGCCACTAATAAACCCGGCCGATCAAGATGCCGCGTATCCAGTAGCCTCGCACGCACACGAGGAGGATGAAGCTGCAGCCTTGGGCACGGGAGGAGGAGCACCAGACTCCGATACTCGGATGACCCGGATACCTTCTCCCACCAAGACGAGAGCTCCTTCTCCGAGTCTCCAAGATCCCGGATCTTCCAAATTGGGCAACGATACTTTCGATCAGATGATGAGCGCTCTCCTTGCTATGAAGGCCTCAGAGAGCAGTATGCTGGAACGTCTGGCAGTGGAGCACCAGGTAATCGTTACTTGATATCTAATAACATCCATCTAGTCCCCAAGTTCCGAGTCTAATTTGTCAAAGTTACACTCGGTACTTCTTTCAATACTCGGCTGACTGCAATATCCGATTAGTTTTTAACTTTCCATATCTCTAGGCGCACGCATCTCAGTCTGGGGAGATTTTGGCCAAGACCAACCAACTCCTGGACACTGAGGTTAAGCTAAGAGAGGCGCTTGAAGCTGAGGTGGCAACTTTGAAAAAGGATGTCACAAAATACAAAGAGAAATACACCACCGTCCAAGCTACGCTGAAGGAACTATCAGCTCAAATTTCCGACACTTATCGTGTCCTTGTTGGTGAGATTTTGCTTCTTACCGGTTCGTGTCTTGGTTTTTTGTTTCTTGATATGTGACACCCGGAATACTTTGAAGTGAACTTTGTGTTGTGTCCTGCAGATTCCAACCTTGCTCCCTCGGAAGAAAATGATATTCAAAAGATAATGAACTTGAGGAATGTCCTCCGTAGGTTCTGTGCCGACACTAAGTGGATTCTGGACGCCATTCAATGGCCGACTGAATCGTATCCGGGTATGGAGACCCTAATTCATGCATGCTCCACTGTTCCTGCATGGATTGAGCTCTGGAAGCGCTCGTCATGCCGGATTGGCATGACCCGGGCCTTTATGCTGGCTAAAGCTTACTTTCCCAAATTTGAGCCGGCAACGGTGGTAGCCGGGTTTCCGGAGTTCAAAGCGGATGGCACAAGGTTTGGGGCCAAGGACTTCAAGGCCGTGCAGGCTGAGGTGCGACATTCGGCGACTACTCTTGCCGACAGCATGGATTTGAATAAGTTTATGTCCCCATACAATGCTAAGGGCAAGGCTGTGATGGAAGATACACCCGTGCCATTTGATATCCTGGAAAGATGGAACGTTGGCTCGGCCAGGCGAAGGGAGGAAGCTGCGAAGAAGGGGGCTGATTTGGAATCAGCACCCACTACTTCTACGCCAACCGTTCGTCCACCTATTCGTCCTGATGCTGAAATTCCGGATGATGATGCCGCGAATGCTTTGAATGAGCGCACTCATGATCAAGACCCAGAGGACAAGGTTGGAGGTGTGAACCCCACCCGGGAGGCCGAGTAGATTATTGTCTGATGTCCTCTTGATACTTTGTTTGCCCGATGCCTTTGTAAAAGCAGATATTCTTTTGGTAGTTCGTATGCGCCATTTCGATATTACCATCGCATTATGTAGACACATTGCGAAACTTTTAACCGCTTCAAAGCCTTTTGTGGCCTTTGGATGGACTTGATGGACGTCTGCCTTTAAGCTCGTTTATTCCGAACTTACTTTATGGTTCCATATGTGAGACTCCGTTTCCGGGTCTCGTGGGTTTGACAGGGACTTTTCTCTAAGTCCCCAAGTCCCCAAGACTCGGATGTTTGGGTTTTTTGGGCTTAGTGACTAAGCAACTTTTGTTTCTTTTCGCGAAATCCCCAGTCCCCAAGGCCCGAAATTCCGAGTCTGGGATACGTGGTCTTCCAGAGAGAACAAGTTGTCTTGCGCTAAGCCCGAACCTAGAGCCGTTTCTCATAGGTATTGAAGTTATGCTTAATAGACGTTGAGTTTCCGGCTATTAGCCCTGTACTCTGCATAACTTGTGGTTTAGATGACCCTTTTGACTATCTTGTACTATAAGCCGGCTTTCGCGTGGATATCATGTTGTTACATCTATACGAAAACAGGGTCAGGCAAGTCCCATTGGGCTTCATGGCTGATTGTAATCGTAAGCGAGCAAATCATGCCACTTTAGTGCGAGTCACATCGAGCTTAAGTAAGAAAAGTCAAGAAAATTTGGCTCCTTTGTCCGGTTATAAGATTGCAGCCGTACTCGTTTGCGAGTAATCGGCCCTTATAACTCATAGGCATCAAGGCCGGGTCTTTGAGTTTGTAACTGTGCTATTCAAGCAATCAGCCCTCAAGACCTAGATATATGCAACATACTTAAGGAAACTGATGTACTGATAACAATAAACGATACTTACCTGTAAGCGAAGCAAAGATCATAAAGGAATAAGACTTGATAACGCATGTGAAGAAGATATATTGCTTAACCATCTCTTTATTGATATGAGAAAGTTTGGGTCAGCGGGCCGCCTCATTAAAAACCCTCCAGTCCCCTTAGGTACCCTGGATAGGAAAAGAGTGCGTCTGAAACCTGCTGCCCGTTACATTGTTTAGTTCTTCTTGGGGATCTGTCCGGAACCAACGTAATCGATACACATTCTCCACTTGTTGGTCTTTTTTATTATGAGTGCCGGGTTCGCTAACCAATCCGGGTGAGGCGTTTCCGTGACGCAGGTGGCTGTAAGCGGTCGTGTGATTTCTTCTCCTATGGCAGATTGTTTGGAGGGATCATGCTCGATGAAAGCCACCATCTTGGTGTCTTGTGCTGCCTTGAACTTTGCCCTTTCATCTTCCGTATTCGGTCTTTTCGATGCTGTTCTGTCATCCGGGTCTGCTTGAGACCGGTAATGCTTGAGTTCCTCTTTTCTGCAAGCTTGCTCAGCCATTGTCGCGTCTCCTTCATCGCACTCAGCCGCTATAACCCGGCTTCCATGTATGGTGATGGTCTGCTTAGGACCCGGGATTTTTAGCTGTAGATACACATAACACGGCCTAGCCATGAATTTAGCATAAGCCGGCCTTCCGAACAGCGCGTGATAAGGACTGCGCAACTTGACCACCTCGAAAGTGAGCCACTCAACTCGATAATTGTCCTTTGACTCTCCAAAAGCTACCTCCAATGCGATTTTTCCCTCGGGGCACGCTGAGTGACCCGGCACTATCCCATGAAAAATTGTTGAGCTTTTCTGTAGCTGAGACTCCTTGAGACCCATGCGTAAAAAGGTTTCCCAATATAGGATATTGATGCTACTTCCACCATCCATCAGGACCTTTTTCAGCTCATACCCATTGACCTGCGGTGCAACTACTAAAGCTAAGACTCCCGGGTGTTCTATTCTTTCTGGGTGGTCTTTTCTGCTCCATGTTACATCCTGCTCTGACCACCTCAGGTATCTCGGAACAGCCGAGGAAACCGAGTTTACCGCTTGCTTCAGTATCTTTTTTTCCTTGTTAGAATTTCCTGTAGTATGCACGTGATATTGACCCAACTGCTTGGGGTTAGCCTGGAAACCTCCGGCTCCCCCTTGGTTGTTACCCTGATTTCCTGCTGCCGGGTTACCGGCTGGGGGTGGGCCGTTGCCCGGGTTTCCACCTGGACCCGGTCCTCCTCCCCGACCTGCACCTCGCATGGCTCTGTTCACTTCCTCGTTCTTCCATCTCTGTAGGTCGGCGCACTGTTCCAAGGAGTGGTTAGCCGGCCTACCGTTCCTGCTGTGTTTCGGGCACGCCATTCTGAATATGTCCCAATTGTTACTCGGCCTTGGCGGCCCTTGATAGTTTCCTCCATTGTGATTTCCAGTATTGAAATTTCCTTCTGCCCTGGGTCTCGAAGACCCGGCTTCTGTGCTGGCGACAAACTCGGAGCCTCCCTCAAACGGGCGCTTGTTCTGGCAGTTTCCGTTATTACCCGGCGCTGATCCATTGCCGGCTCTTCCATTATTACTTGTGTTCGCTTTTGCTTTTTTGTCATCAGCTTCCTCTTCTGTAGTGTCCGTTGCGGCGTGTTTGTTGCATGCATCCATCAGTTCCCCCATCGTAACCTCTGAAGCATTCCGACTAGATTTCATGCGGGTTAACTTTTGCACTAAAGGTGTGTACTTGCACGTTTTTGCCATAGCTTGTAACGCATCCTTGGGCTGAATATCTGTGGATGAATGAAGTATTTCCATAACCCGGCGCACCCAGCTGCGCGCCGACTCTCCCTTCTTCTGGACGCATCGTTCTAGGTCATCAATAGTGAATAACTTTCTGCACGTCCCATGAAAGTGCTTGATAAACGCAGTTTTCAGCTCCTCCCCTGACTTAATAGATCCCTCTGGTAGAGTATTGAACCATAATTTTGCTGCTCCTTCTGACATCATTAAGTACATAAACTTGGCTTGAAGATTTTCCGTTGCGTTGCGAATCGACATTGCCATCTCATAACTGCCCAACCATGTTTCCGGATCCATAGTCGGCTCGTAATTCACTACTTTACCCGGTTCCTTGAATTTATCCGGGTAAGGCTCGGCCCTGATGTTGTCCGACAGGCACTTAGGCCCGGCAAGATTATTCGGGACCGGCCTTACTCGAGAAACGTGTGATCCTGCAGAGGGTGCGGCCGGATGCGGGACTGCTGGTGGCCCATGCCCTGCAGACCCGGCTGCGGCTCTCCTGGCTCTGGAACTGTCCACGATAGCTTGTGTTGCTGATGCTGCTGGTACTGCCTGAACGCGGGGAGGAGGCGGCATTTGCTGCTGCTCTTCCCTCCGCCGCGCTGAACTTGTCTGGATATTGCCGGTGTTGCCTCGTTGATGACTGATATATGGCGTCCCATGCATTCCACTTCTGTGATCCGGGTAATTAACTTGCTGTGCCACCGCGGTGCGCAATAGATCTATCGCCCGCCGGGTCTCCTCTGCGTGGGGTGACTCTCTCACGGGGATTTGGTTTAACGCGAGTGTTGCTGCGTACACGTTATCCATGGGGTTGTTGTAATGACCCGCTGGTGTGCGAAAACGTGATGGTGGTGGTGGTGGTGGTGGTACAGTATTGCCGGTAGTAACTCCAGTCTGTGGTACGGGTAACCCGGCCTGCGTGTCTACCGGTTGTACTCCTCCGGTTGTTGGCTGAGGGGCGGTTCCTTGGTTTGCCGCTGGGATCGGCTGATCCTGAGGCGTGATAAATAGCGCAGCCGGGTTTATGACTCCTCCCAATGCTGGTAATCTGGTTTGGTGCCTTTGATGTATTCTAGTCGTTTCCTCTCGGAGCCGGGTTTCCAATGCATCCAGCTCGCGTTGTCGTGTGGCCATCCCTTGCCTTTCTGCTTCTACTTGTCTTCTCTGTTGCTCCAAAGCACGGCGGGCTACATCCTGGTCCCTAACACGTTCCGCTGCGTTTTCTGGAGTGATAACGGTGGCGAGAACTGTGGGATCTAGGATCAGATTGTTGTCGAACAGGGCCGGGTGCTGTGGATTGGAAGGACCCTCTCCTGGTGTCCGGTTTGCTAGGAATCCAAACGTGTTCGCGTGTAGCTCGTTTTCCGCCGATTGACTGGTAACCGATGCCGACTCTCCGTCAACCCGGGCCAAAACCGGGTTCCCGTTAGCCGGACCTTGCTGCTGGGCCAATGCTTGTGCTGTTCCGACCGCGGCCGCGGTCACGTTCTCCTGGTTGAGATTGGTCGCGGAAGCCGTGTAAACCGCAACCCGACGCACAATGCTTGGCGCGAATTCATGATGTTCCTCTTCACTGCTATTTTCCTCGTACCGATTCTCTAGCAGATGCATGATAGACTCGGTATCATCTTCTTTCTCGACCCAGCCACGCGGGGTCCATGCCGGCTCCTCCGGCTGTTCCCTCTTCGTGGTGGGTTCTTCTGTTGGATCTGTCGTCCCAACTGATTCTTCTCCATCTGATTGAATGTAGGTGGCCTCCCCTGACGCAGAATCAAATCCAAAGTCGTCAGGGATCGAACCGGAAGTACGTACCATACCGATGAAGACGTTGATCCGGCCGATTGTCACGATAGATCCGGATTCGAGGTGATCCGACTCTGGCCCCCAGCCGGAATCGTCCACCATCTTCTCTCCTTCGCGGTCGGTGTAGATCTCGCCGATGACGAGATTCTCCATGTTCTTCTGAGCTTCTCCCGTGATGTAAACACCTTTGGACGCAGGCCCCATGGTGGGCGCCAACTGTCGTGGGATAATCACGGCAGACGTTACCGGGGGTAACTTATCTTGGGGCAAGACGACACGGGTGTTTGGGAGAGGGTTTAGCTCAGAGGAAAACATGATGATATGCGATCTGGTAGCCGGCAAGCAAGTCGCCGAGTCTCCAATCTCGATATATTAATCTCAACTCTCGTGTTACACTGGATACTCGATACCTAGCGATATTGTTCGAACTCTTCGTCCCCTAAACCTACCTAGGGGCCGGCTTATAAAGCATCCGGATCCCTGGCCTGTTCTCCAAGGCGTACTCTGAGTCCTACCCGAACACTGCTTACAAAACCCTAAACTTCCTTACCGGAACCCACAATCTGGGTTACCAGGCCTACGCTCTTGGGCCTGCTAGAAGCTCCTTTATTCTAGCCGGGTCTTTGCGCAACGTCCTTTGGGCCGAGTTACACCTTGGCGTCGGGCTACCGGGTTATCATCCCTCCATCAAGAAGTAAAACATGCATGATAGATAATGATAAGTATTGTATCAGCAAGCATCAGGATGGCTTGCCTGGTGTCTCCTTGTGTCCCTGGTTTTGGAGTGACTGGAACTTGAAACAGGGCTTCACGACACTTCCTTCCTCTTCGTTTTCTAACGTCGTAAAAGGAATAAAGGACACACATTCAGAACCAAACAAGGCAAGCAACAATACATAACAATACATACAGCAAGGAAACTAATAATAACCAATCACACCATTATTAATGGAGGCAAACAATCAAACAAACATACTTGACAGAAATGCCATTTAATAAGACAGCGTAAGGTTGGAGGAACATATCTCACAACCTCAATATCATGGATTCAGTGGGTGTGCCACTCTCATACCAAGATATTAATAAACCCAAAATACACTTTGTTTCACAAGGGTGAGACTACTAAAAGTATATAAAACATGCACACTAATAATCATGGCAATGGGTCTGTCAACCAAACCACAAAAAGAACAAGGGAGCTAATCTGCTAAGCCTAAATTCACATCCAGAATAAATAAGACACGTGATTTGCAAAAGTTACTTTTACAAATCAGTGAGTCTACACAAGTGCAACAAGGCAATAGACTCATCACAAAACACACAATTTCTCATAGTGAGAACAATAGAAACAATGACTAAAAAGGAGGAATCCTATAGGCATGTTTTCTACTAAGGGTTTTCTATGCAAGCATGCATAATAAGTAAAGTACTAAAATGCAAACAAGGAATCATGCTATCATAATGGAAAATGAAAACATGTCCTCATGCTAGGATACACACATATCTACCAAACACAAGTTGGCAGGAAAAATAATTCAATACAAAAACTGCTAAGGAAACTAGTACTACTCAAACATGAAGAATCAATGGATGCATTTCAATCAAGTAATTGAAATACAACCAGAGGGTCCATGTCATAAAAACAGGAGTGAAAAACATCTATACTTGCTATAACAAAAATATCCCATTTGATAAAACAAGGTATCAATTTGCAGGGCAACTCCTACATACTAGTGGTAATAAAAAGGGCATTACTAGAGGAATCAAACAACACTCCAAAGATGGATTTTTCCTAGCAATCCACACATGATTACAACCACTTACAAACAGAAGCATACACATTTTCATTTAGAACTAAAAATCCCAAGGAAAAAATACTAGGCACTCATTAGTTTGAGAACTATATAAAAGAAACACATCTAGTGTGGGGGAAATAATGTTTCCACCAAAAATTCAATGACACCAGTGGGTGTTCCACTATCATATCAAGGCATTAAGATGTCACAAGGCATCTGGTCACACTTGCTAAAAATTAACAAAATACTAAACTAGCATCTAGTGCAATAACCATACTAGTAGAAAATAATAGGGTGCTAAAAATAAGCAAGGTAATGATACTCATGCTATTATTTCCACACAAGTGAAAACTTCAGGGGTCAAGTACTCATGAAAACACTATCAAAATGCTACTGGTCCTATGAACAAAACACAAAAATATGTGGCTACACAACCACAAATTTTTATGCCAAAAATTCTACACATGAGAGAATTTTTCCAACATTTGCATAGTGATGACTAAACTACTCATGCTTTTCTACCAACTCAAATGCAAACTAGCAGAGGTGATACCAACACAATATAAGTACGAACATGGTACTGGATCCAAACTCTAAACACAACAATCCAAGTGCTTGCACATAAATTCATCACTCAAAAATCCTATGCAAGTATAAACTAGAGATAAAACATATGCTACTAACATAAATCCTATTTCTTCTCAACTCAAGTCCACACATTCTAACATGCTAAAATAGCTAAGTAAACCTTAGAAAACAAGTGCACACAACTTCATACGCTTACCCTAGACGCGCAGGAGGACTCGGTGAGGGCGGAGGAGGAGCGAGGCGACGGCGATTCGCCGCCGGAGTTCGCCGGACCCGAAAGCGAAGAATGGACGGCGCGGGCTCCTCGAGTCGTTCCGCCACGATTCCTTCGGCACCGAGGGCCAGTACGACGAGGCAGAGAGGTTGAGACCGCCGGCGACCGGCGGTGAGCTCGGAGAGGGCCGAATCGACGGCGAGGTGTTTCGGCTAGGGTTTGGTTTGGGGAAAAATTGAAGAGAGAGAGAGAGAGAAAGCTCAAGGGGAGAGAGAGAGAGCAGATAGCAGACAAGAGCACATGGGGGGTTCTTATCCTCAAGGATTCCTTCTACTCGAAGCCATGGAGTAGGGCATTGCATCTACAGAGGAGCTAGGAAGAAGAAGGGTGACTCGGATTACAAATAGGTCCCTGGCCAATTTACAAACACATCCTTCTCCTCTCTGAAAAATGCTGTTTTCACTAGGAAAACAAAGTCTAAATTTAAAATCCTTTTGCCCAAAATTCTTATTAGTATAGATGCACAACATATGTGAAAATTGGCTCAATTGCATAAACTTGATAGTTCAAAGTTGTTCAAATTTCAATTCTTAAATAAATGGACATTGAATTTATTAGACTACTTAGGAGCTTCCAAAAATGATAATATTTGGCACACATTACTTATTTGGTGTGTTCCTTGTGTGGTAGAAAATTCAAGTCATTTTGAGTTACTTCATAGAACAAACTTGTTCAAATTTCAAAAAGGTGTTGTCTAGAAAACAGGGGTTTTTGGCAACTTAACTTATTCAAAAACTTGTGCCCTTTTGGTTTTCATCCTTATTTATGTTATAGAGAATGTGGTATTTATTTCATGGCATTTTGAAAAAGTTTGTAGAACAAACTTGTTCAAAATTCCAAATGTTGCTGTGGAGAAAAAATCATGTTTTCAGGACTTTACTGGATTCAATTTTTGGTCTCCTCTTGTGTGTGTTCCTTATTTGATATAAGGAAGCACTGGTATTAATTTCAGATCATTTGAAGAAAGTTTCCTATAGTAACTTGTATGAGTTTCCTGCTTCTGGAAATATTGGAAATTCAATTTAATAAGGCACTTGGCTTTTCTTTAACAATGCTTTGCCAAAATATTTATGTGACTAGAGATAGCAAGTCAATGCTCTCCAATACTTTTGTTTTTAAGCTTGTAAGGTTGGAAAAACATTTGATAAGATTTTGGTGAAGCATCTAAGAATGCCTCTTTTTCCTGATAGTCTTTTAGGGAAATTTATTAAGTGTTTCCTCTTTCTTAATTTAGACCTTGGAATTATATTCAACAAGTAGTAGATTCATAAGATAGATTTGGAAAACTCTTTGATCAATATTTACTTTAGAAAATATTGTCAAGGTCATTGGAACAATATGTTAAATATTTTTAGTTTACTGCTTTGCTATCTTTTTAAGTTTGCTTTCCATTTCTTAGCCATGTAAGTTTATATAATTAGTTTGTTTAGTTGCACTCAAACAAACACAACCAAAGTTTATTTGTGAAGCAATTAGCAAAACAACTGTGTTATCAGGTATTCCAAAATTGGGATGTGACAAACACATTGAACCAATACTGATCTGCGGAATCATACCACAATTGATGATGTGTGAGTGACACTGATACATGAAAAGCATCGCGGGCATGCCAGATTTTTATCAGTATAGATTACATAGCATATTTTGGTATATAAATGCTTTCATTTCTCGACGGAAAAAAGCCTCAATATGTAAACCTGCTTATTAGTTTCCACATATGATATGTGACAGCAGCAAAAAAAATATTTATCACCATACTAAAGGTTTGCTAGTATATCCCTCCCAACATCAAGGTACGTGGGATATTTACATGGTAATATAAAGTAATAGTTTTGCACATATAACTAAATCCACTGGTTCAACCATCAAATTAGCAGAGGCCGAAGGTGAACACTTTTGTAAACATCGACATCCATTAAAAATCATGAAAAGTTCCACTTAAGTCTCCTATCCATTTTAGTGGTGAGAGAAACTGAATCTAAAATATTGGTGTGTTTACATAGAACAAATTCTATCTTCACCTTGCAAACCTTGAATAGCCAATATGTGCTTTCAATGAACTCATGCCGCCGTGAGTAGATTCTTTACCCAATTTTAAAATTAAAGTGTAGTTACGAGCTGCAACAGATAACACTCACAACATCAGAAAAACAGAGAAAACTCACAACGTCAGAAAACAGACATTGTACAAGATGAGTGTTGTTGCAGAAGAAAGCATCTTCAAATGTCGTGGTACGCACCCTACAGCGTTCACAGTGAAGAACAAATACCTTGCCACAAAACGAGAGCCTTTTCGTGCTCATAACAGGCAATATAGCAGGGGTACCTTTCAAGAGAAAACTGCACCTGGGCCTTATGCTCGTCTATAGGCGCGACGGACATTCTGTCAAACAGACATCTTCCAAAGCCAGCAAATCTATGCTCGTCTATAGGCGCGAAGGACATTCTGTCAAACAGACATCTTCCAAAGCCAGCAAATCGATCCATATCCAACTTCCAAAATTACATGTGTCGGCAAATCTTCCTCCGCCTCCCTAGTAGCATCAGACATGTCAAGCAAAGAACCTTATGAATGAAATTAACATAATGCAGTTTTTGAATGGTAGAAGTTTAGGTGTTACCTCATGAATGAAATTAACATAATGCAGCGGGCCAGGTTGAACTGCGTCCCGTCGAAGGTCCAAAAACGCGGTGTATATTCGCAGGAGGGCACGACAGCAGCGAGCTCTGCGGGGGAGCAATGGGGGCGCTAGAATACGAGTGGGAGAGGGCCATACTGCAGTCATCTGCTCCTCTAGAGGATCCCCATGTAGCTTGGTTGCATGGGCCAGGGTGTTTGTTGGCTTCCCGGATACAGAGCCTCGCGCGACCATGGATGGATGCGACGAGCCAATCGGAACCTGGTGGATCCAGGAGAGATCACGAGCCCCTTTTTCCGGTATTCGGCACCATGATGCAGATGTCGTCGAGGTCAAGAAGGTGTAGCAGGACGTGCGCACGAGCGTCCGACATGGCGCGCCGTTCCTCTCGTGAAGGTGGCCAGGCGAAGCCGGAGCCTGGGCGTCATAAGCGCGGGGAGGGGGGAGGGGGGGGGGGGGGTAAGTGAGGGGAGGCCGGCGAGGTGAGCACGTGCGGGGTCGTGGTCGCTGTCGTCCTATGCCGGCCCTTACCTTGTTTGGCAACAGTAGGGAATGGGGATGGGAGTTCACGACCTATTCCCTATCCCACGTTTTAATTACCAGGGTCCCCCAGGAAGTAGATTTGTGAGAGTTTACCACGTTAATTCCCATTCCTCTTCCCTTTTTAATTCCCATTCCACCCAATCAATCAACGGATTAAATATCTCTGTACCTTAAACTCCCATTCGCCATCTCAAACTCCCTCCAACCAAACATGCTGTGAGAGAGAGAGGACGGGTTAGGAGCGGCTGGTGGGGGCGACGCGACCGGCGCTGGAGGAGCATGAGGATGGGGAGAACCTGTTCCGGCACTGCTTATAGGGGTTGTGAACATGGAGGTCTGGCCACCAACGAGGCATGGTGTAGTGCCGCCGCCACAGTCGGAGAGGAGATGAGCAGGGGAACAAATGGGGTTTTCTTTTTTCTCTAGGTGCGTATAAGGTTAGCCAGATACATGATTTTGTTGGGCCTGGCCCATGCGTGCGTGCGATCGGCGTAGCGAGCAGAGGAGCGTGCGATGGGAGTTGAGGTACCGGTCGTATGTCCAACTCCCATTTAATAGTAAAGAAACAAGTCAATCCGTGGTGTGTATAGGTGGCCAAACAGGCGGCCCGGCACGGCACGGGCAGGAAAAGGCCCGGCACGAATGCGGCCCGGCTTATTCGTGCCGTGTCGGGCCGGCCCACAGGCTGGTTTTCCGGGATGGATACGGCACGTTAGCACGTATGTGGCCTAGCGGGTCAGATTTTAGCCCGTTGTTCCGTTATTTGGCCTGGCACGTTTGGCACGAATTAGGGGTGGGAAATTTGAATTTTCAAATTCCTGTGGGGGCGGGAGGGATGGGGGAGCGGAGGGGAGGTCAGTTTTCGAAAATTTCGGCCGGGAGGAGTTATTTTCTTCGTTAGGGGGTAATTAGGGTATAATTAGCCATTTTAAGTATGATTTGTGTCAATTTAGAACTGTTTTGATATATTTAATCATTGGAAGCCTAATTTGATCTAAAAAAATACAGTTTTTTTCCTATAAAAAGGATGTCAACCCTCTAATTTAATCGTGTCATATCGTGTTCGTGCCGGGCCGCGTGTCGGCCCGTTTATATCGTGTCGTGCCGTGCCGGCCCACGTGCCTCAAATCGAGGAGCGGCCCAAGCACTAATAGGCTCGTGCCGTGCCGGACTTATTTAAATCGTGTCGTGTCGTGCCCGTGTCGTGTCAAAAAAGTCGTGCTTCGGACCAGCCCATTTGGCCCGGCCCGTTTGGCCACCTATAGTGGTGTGTATCTTTGCACGTTGCTTTCATTGGCTAGCAGGCGAGAGTCGGCACAGAAAAAGCGAACTGCACCGTGTGAAATCCGCTCAAACTTTCCTTTAAACCGCTTTTGTACCACAGTGTGGCTGGTATAACGGCAGCAACACATGTTTGCATCGGTAGTGGAGTAATACATGCAGATTTTGGAATAAAAGATCATGGGATAAAATAGGAACCGCACAAAAAGGTTGTCCACTACAAGTGTTTTGTGACATTTACGTACATGCAACTATAAAGAATTTAGTTGCCAACTTTTTAAATACTTACTGGCAAATTATGTACCAGGACAACTTTAATTATCATATTTGTTCATATTCTCATGAATTTATCATCTCTGTTTGGATACCATTACTAGGTTTTTCGAGAAACAACATATTTTTTGGACCAGCTTCCATATTATTTAGAGACATTTTTCTGATTTTTCGAATATACCTTCCACATTCCCCGATTCAGCTACCAATTTTTTGGAGACAATTATTAAAAAAATTGGGTTTAGCCACCATATTATTCGGACACATTTATCAATTTTTTGAATGCATCTTCCGGATTCCTCGATTCAGCTACCAGATTTTCGGAAACAATAATCAGATTTTTTCAATTTTTAACTACCATATTATTCGAACACATTTATCAATTTTTTGAATGCATCTTCCGGATTTCTTGATTCAGCTACCAGATTTTTAGAAACAATTCACATATGTTTTCAATTTTTAACTACCATGTTAGTCGGACACAATTATCAGATTTTTCGAATGCATGTTCTGGTTTCCTTGATTCAGCTACCATATTTTCAGAAACAATTATCAGATTTTTCGAGTTTAGCTACCACATTATTCAAGACACTTATCCGATTTTTTTAATGCACTATTTAGGCACACATATCATATTTTTCGAATACAACCGCGAGGTTCTCTTGATCAGCTACCATATTTTCAGAAATGCATAGCATATTTTTGCTACAACATTGTTCATACATAATTATCACATTTTTCGAATGCACCCTGTCGCATTCGCCAGTTTAGCTACCACATTATTCTTATTTTGAACCTGCGAGTGATATCAAGTCCGGAATGCCAAAATATACCTATGAGATAAGAGGAACCAATCGGTGCCATAATGTTGGTTAAAAAAGAAACACCATCCTACTAGTATAAGTAAATAGTCATAGCAGTTTTCCCATTTTGTTAGGACTAAACAGTTACGGATACTAGGTTCATTAGCCTACAACCATCTGATATTTGGTCCATCTGAATACAACCATCTGATATTTGGTCCATTATCCAACAGTTAGTTACAAGGAGATGAAACACTTCAAAGATTCCCATCATTCGTGTAACAGGCACTCATCTCCAATAATCTCGAACTCATAACTCCTTCTCTTCCGGATACCTGTCCACGCAACTTTTACCTGCACTTCACCCAACAAACCCATCTTGCAAACATGTTCAATGTTATCAACACCAGACTGTTCTAGAAAGACACGGAAATAGTCAACTTTATCAAAAGCAACAAGATGGAGCACCAACTTCTCATCAAACGGGATAGCCACCACACGACGAGTCAAGGGAACGGAGCTACCAGGATCACCAGTTACTGCCTGAGTGCCGTCTGCTTTACCATCATACAGAATGATAGTATTTCCATCAGTCAAAGCACAAACTCTTGAGATATTACATGGCCCCTTCAAAATATTGATCGCAATGGTAGCTTCCACGGGCTGTACAACATGTGCACATGCCAATTCGACCGTGCTCAGCCAACTATCTAGACTGAGAGTCATGGTTTGCCGATCAGCAGGGAGGCGGGCCTTCTCCAAAGATATTACACCTCTACTAAAATCTTTAATTTCACCTCCATCACACTTGATCTTTAAATCAATCTCAAAATAAATTCTATCCAGCAGGACAAGGCCTCGACATGGGTCTCTCAAAGTTAGCATACCATCCTGCAGAGCAAAAATAATTCATGTCAAAATAAGTCTCTATATAGAGGACGAGCCTGTGGCCAGCCTGCCCGCCCAAGTTCGACTCCCCCCGTGAGTGAATATTTGGGTGCCTCACAATAAAAGCCTCTATTCGCGTCTGTGAGCCATAAGGTGAAGGACCTTATACCGGACGTGCTGGATATTAGTTGTAGGTCTAGTTTAGATGTGTTGCTGGGGTGAGTGGCTGTGCATCTAGAACAGATTCTACAGCTTGTATCCCAGTTGAGGGCAAAAAGAAATAAGTCTCTACATAGTTACAAGCTAATACATTATCCAGTTATAAGTGGATACAGATAAAACAAGCTTAGCAAGCCAGATAAACTAAGAAAATTCCGAAATTCTGTTGAAGAAGAGGAATATAAATCCTAGTACAAAATGTTCAAACATAAAGACGTTTCTGCGTGATTCAAAACCATACTTCACACTGGACCAAGATTATGATAATATCTTATATTTCCAGTACAAAATGCTCAAACATCAAGACATGATTCAAAACCATATTTAACATTGGGCCAAGATTAAGTAAGTGCTCGGAACAGCAGAAAATAAGTAACCAAGTTAACAGATAATTAGTGGCAACAGAATCTAATGAAACGGTGTGGTTTGACGGTAACAACTGGATCATATTAAGTAAACACATCGAGACAAAAAATGACTTTTACTATTAATTGATGGTAATCAACATTACTATTCTATTGACAACTGGATAAAAAATGATGTCAAATTTCTGAATCCTGATATATGCGACCACAGAGATTGGGAATTAGTTCAGTAGACATGGAGGGACGAATTCCCTTGTACAAGCAAAACAAAGGGGTGAGTGGGTAAAATATACAAGCACACCAAGGGTACCAGATGCATGTAAGCATGATCAAATTATATGCAATGCCACAGGGTGACAGGGGTGGTTTTGCTTTTTCTGAGTGTATTTATGGTGAGGAGGAAACAACACTTGCATTCATCCAGTGAGCAACAAGACAACAATTAAGAACATGAAGGAGGAGTGATTACAGACCGGCAAGGTGATGGCTTGGGCATCATCCATTTCACGCCTGAATAGATACATACACCTGTAGTCGACTTCGTCCCTTGCAAGCACGGTACCAAATACTCTTAAATCGTCGCCCACAAGAGATTCAGTAACCTTCAAGGAAATGGCATTGACCGAAGATTGTACACCAGATCTCGAAATTGGTTGAAACATCCTGTCAAGCGGAGGCCCACGAATAATCCTGGCTGTAAATACAAAAGAAATCCAACCACTAAGGTTTTGGTGTTCTTCGAAAAGCAACGCGTGTGGTGAATAAATTAACGGGCCAGGGTGCATGAAATATTAGTAGAATATACACGGATGCACTTGAAACCCTAAATACCATCCGATGGGCGCACAAACTGAAATTAAATCCCATCCAAAGGTATTTTATTTTCACTCTGCCTATAAAAAACAATCGCCTGAATGAGATTAAGGATGCAATGGTTGTGAATATACTCACATTCTTTGTCAAGGTCGAAGAAGGCTATGTTGTAGCTGCAGAAGCGGGTATGGATAAAATCATTCCGCTTGGGATCGTACGCAGTGAACTCTTGGCAGCGGACTATGTGAAGAGCCTCCACAGCATTCTGCTGCAGTTTGAGCACCGGGTCCTCCTCAGCAGCTGAAGTAGGCAGGGCTGTGAGCCACCTATCAAGTTTGTCCACCTTCTCCGCACTGTCAAACAGACTGGAACCGATGCCTTTTAGGGCTCTCGGGTTGCGTGTTATATAGTACGGGACAGCCCCCGATGGCGTATACAGAAACCCTATACGGTTGGTGTACTACACCATACCGTATAGGTATATTACATGTCCAATAGCCCCCCTTAATCTAAACCTGAACTGAGGTTTAGATTACGCTTAAACTCAGCTAATTCTCTACTAGGGAGAGCTTTGGTAAAACCATCTGCAACTTGGTCTTTACTAGATACAAACTTAATTTCTAACTGTTTGCTTGCAACTCGCTCTCTAACAAAATGATAGTCAATCTCAATATGTTTGGTACGTGCATGAAAAATAGGATTAGCTGACAAATAGGTAGCACCTAAATTGTCACACCATAAGCAGGGCTTGTACTTCAGTTTAACACTAAGTTCACCAAGGAGAGCTTCAACCCAAATTAATTCAGCTGTTGCATTGGCAAGAGATTTATACTCAGCTTCTGTGCTTGAACGAGAGACAGTGGCTTGTTTACGTGCACTCCAAGACACTAGATTAGGTCCAAGAAAGATAGCAAATCCCCCCGTGGACCGACGGTCATCAAGACAACCTGCCCAATCTGCATCTGAAAAGGCACTCAAGAGTGGATTATGAGACTTGACAAAGGTAATGCCAAGGTGAACTGTATGCTGAACATAACGAAGAATCCGTTTGACAGCTGTCCAATGAGTTGTGGTTGGTGCATGAAGATACTGACAGACTTTGTTGACCGAGAAAGACAAATCTGGGCGTGTGAGAGTCAAATACTGAAGAGCACCAACAATACTTCTATACTGAGTACTATCATCAGGACCAAGTGGTGTACCTTCATGTAGAGATAATTTTTCAGAAGGGGACAATGGCGTCGGTGTTGGCTTACAATCTTTCATGCCAACCCGAGTGAGCAAATCTGTGGCATATTTCACTTGTGTCATCAAAAGGCCATTATCAATCTTCTTAACTTCAATGCCCAAGAAAAAATGTAAATCACCAAGATCCTTGATAGCAAAGCATTTGTTGAGTTCTTGAAGTAAGACAGAAATAATATCATCTGAGGAACTGGTCACAATAATGTCATCAACATAAATCAAGACAAACATGGTGACATCTAATTTCTGATAAAGGAACAGGGATGTATCAGCTTTAGATGATATGAAGCCAAACTCAAGTAATTTAGAGCTAAGACGAGAGTACCATGCCCTTGGTGCTTGTTTTAACCCATAAAGAGCTTTGTCCAGTTTGCAAACATAATCAGGTGCAGCGGAATTTTCAAAACCTGGTGGTTGCCTCATATAAACTTCCTCTTCCAGAACACCGTGCAAAAACGCGTTCTTAACATCTAGCTGCCGCAAACTCCAGCCCCGAGAGACAGAAATAGATAAAACTATACGAATTGTTGCAGCTTTGACAACTGGACTAAAAGTGTCCTCATAATCTATGCCATACCGTTGCTTAAAACCTTTTGCAACCAAACGAGCTTTATACCTGTCAATGGTACCATCTGCGCGCCGTTTGATACGATAAACCCATTTGCAATCTATCAAATTTTTGGTTTTACTGGATGGAACAAGATGCCACGTCTTGTTCTGAACCAATGCATGATACTCCTCTTCCATTGCCTTTTTCCAATGAGGATGATCAAGTGCTTCAATAAGTGAAGATGGCTCTCCTGTAGAAGTTAGTAAACCACAACGAGCCATATCTGCTTCATAGATTTTAGGTTGACGACCATATTTAATTGTACCATCTGTATATGACCGGGGCTTCCGTATACCTTGTTTTAGACGCGTACGTGGTCCAGCCGCAGCAGGAGGTACAGAAGACGTTGTCGCAGAAGATCCCGGTGCTGCAGCAGAGCCAGGTGGCACAGAAGATCCTCCTCGGGATCCAGGTGCTGCAGCAGTGATGGCAGCGTCAGGTGCGGAAATTCCAGCACCTGGACTGTCGCTGTCGATGTCGTCTGATGTGGCGCTGTCCGTGTCCGCGGAGACACGATCTTCGGTGGATGGCGAGTCGTCATTGGCTGCATGCAGGTGGTCGGCCACACCGGATGCATGCGCATGCGCATGCGCAGAGGCAGAGGGCCCGCACGAATCTGCTCCGCGCGAATCAGCTCCACTCCCGCCCGTGGGCGCGGAACGCGAGGGATCCAGCGCGGCAGGTGAGACGGGAGGGGACATCGCAGGTGCAGGGCTGGCAGGTGGATCCTCCTCGGGATCGCTGCCAGGATCAGCATCAGTTTCCGTGTCTGCTTCGTCCTGTAGCGAAAATGTGTCATCTTCATTTTGTGAGCTCATTTCTTCACCGTTTTGATCCAAATCTTCAACAGCATCCAGCGTAGTATCCTGGCCATCAATATTAGTGATAGGAACATACGGTAAAGTCATATGGTTATCAACATGTGCATCCCCACTTGCGGATTGAGTTGGAAGGAGCAATATTTCATTGCGAAGGATTTTGCCCGCATTGGGATGAAGAGATGCAAACGGAAAAACACTTTCATCGAACACTACATCTCGAGATATATAAACTCGTCCTGTGGATATATCTAAACACTTAACTCCTTTATGTCTAGGACTATAGCCTAGGAAAGCACAACGTGTGGAACGAAAAGCCAGTTTGCGTTTATTGTAAGGGCGCAAATTAGGCCAACATGCACATCCAAAAACACGAAGAGACTCATAATTTGGCTTGGTTTGAAGGAGACGTTCAACAGGAGACTCAAAAGCAATAACTTTGCTAGGAAGTAAATTTATGAGAAATGTGGCAGTGAGGAAGGCTTCATCCCAGAATTTAAGAGGCATTGATGCATTTGCAAGTAAAGCTAGCCCAACCTCAACAATATGACGATGTTTACGTTCAGCAGAGCCATTTTGTTGATGTGCATGTGGACAAGAGACATGATGAGTAATGCCAACCTTTTGAAAGAATGCATTCAATTTTTCATACTCACCACCCCAATCAGTTTGCATTGTAATGATTTTCCTATTGAATTTGCGTTCAACAAGTTGCTGGAAGTTTAGGAAGACTTGGAAAACATCAGAACGTTTCTTAAGCAAGTAAATCCATGTGAATTTGCTGAAATCATCAATAAAACTAACATAATAGGTATGCTTGCCAACAGACATAGGAGCAGGTCCCCATACATCAGAAAACACTTGTTCCAAAGGAACAGTGGAAACACTGGTGGAAACAGAATAAGGTAATTGATGGCTCTTTGCTAACTGACAAGAATCACACACATATGGATTTATTTCTGGAGAATAAGCTAATGAGTTTTTCCTAAGAACTTGTTGAACCACAAATGATGAAGGATGACCTAAACGACGATGCCATGTAGAGGATGAAGGCTTTATTGTGATGAATGCATGCTTGGACGACCCCGTAGAGAAAGGCACTAGGGGATAGAGACCACCGTGACAGGGACCCTTAAACAGAATTCTTCTTGTTTCCTGATCCTTGATCAAAAAGAAAAAAGGGTGAAACTCAAGAAACACATTATTATCAAGAGTGAGTTTATGAATAGATAAAAGATTTTTGGAAGCACTTGGAACATGAAGAATATTGTTGAGATGTAAAGATGCATGTGGGGTGTGCAAAGTTGAGTAACCAATGTGACTTATAGGCATACCGTTTCCATTAGCCGTGTGGACGCGCTCACGCCCATTGTACTTCTCATGAGTGGAGAGCTTGCTCAACTCCCCCGTGATATGGTCAGTGGCTCCGGTATCTGAATACCAATTGGTATCCACTCCGTATGATGCAATATTGGCTTTCTTCTCTTGATGTTCCTCTTCACTATCCGAGTCATTGTTGCCACGGTAACGCCACCAGCACTCGTTGGCAGGATGCCCATGGATTTTACAAATCTGACATGTTATGTCAACATAGGGAGTGGGCTCACGACGGATAAAACGGCGACGGCGATTCTGCCCGTCACCATCACGCCGATAAGTGTCACGGCGCCCACCGTCTTCTCTGTGCTGGCCATCACGAGACCCATCACGTGGACGATCGCGACGGTAATTGTCACGGGAACCATCGTCACGGCGACGGTATCCATCTTCTCGAGCATCTCCACCGCGCCAGGGAGCCTGGTCACCGCGGTCACCGCGGTCACCAGAGCGCGTGTCGGCACGGTCACCGCGTGGATCGCCGCGATCACCAGAGCGCGTGTCGCGGCCGCGGTCACCACCACGGGAGTAGTCACCACGATCAGCACCACGGGAGTAGTCACCACCGCGACGCCTTGCGATGTTTGCCGATGAAGTGAAGGAACCAGCGCCCTGGCCGGCATCCTCCAGCATCTGCTGCCGCATGTCATGCGCACAGATCTGCGCGAAGAGGTCATCAAGTGTGGTCCCTGGGTTGCCGTTGACGGAGGAGACGACGGAGTTATATGAAGCATCAAGGCCATTAAGGATATAACCGACAAGCTCGTCGTCATCCACAGTCTTGCCAGCCGCGGCGAGCTCGGAGCAGAACCCGCGCATCTTTGCGAAGTACTGGGCGGCCGTCATATCTTGCTTCTTGGTTCCATTGAGTGCACCACGGAGGTGATTGATCTTGGCTCTGGATTGGGAGGAGAACATGCCAGTGATGACCCCCCAAACCGATGCAGTTGTTTCCAGCCCGACGACGTGAGCGAGCACTTCGGGCGACAGCGAGTTGAGGAGATAGGACACGACCAGCTGGTCGCGCTTGAGCCATGCCGTATAGGCAGGGTTTTGCACCACAGTTTTCTTCTCAGCAACCTCAACTTCAAGGGTCTTCTCTGGCACAGGGGTGGAGGCATCAAGGAGATCCATCACCTGCGCACCTCGGAGAGCAGGAAACACCAACGTTTTCCAGAAAAGAAAGTTGGACCGAGTGAGCTTCTGAGAAGGAGGAGTACCGAGATCCGTCGCCAGGGAGGATGATGATGAAGACGCCATCGCAGCAGGAGATCGGGTTTTTCAACTAGGTTTTGTCGTGGGTTTTTGGTTTTGGGATTTTCTGGTTTGCAGATCGAACTGATCAGAGGTTTTGGTTTTGGTTTTCGGATGTATCTCGATTGGGACGAGGATTTTGGCTTTGGTTTGTGGTTGTAGATCGATTGATCAAGGGATTTGTGGGTTTGGTTTTCGGGTGTAGATGAACTGATCTAGGTTTTTTTGGGTTTTGGGGCTTGTGGCGGCTAGGTCATGGGAAGAGCAGCTCTGATACCATGTCAAACAGACTGGAACCGATGCCTTTTAGGGCTCTCGGGTTGCGTGTTATATAGTACGGGACAGCCCCCGATGGCGTATACAGAAACCCTATACGGTTGGTGTACTACACCATACCGTATAGGTATATTACATGTCCAATACGCACCACTCGTGATTTTGAGGTTGGTCACATAACTCCTGATACCGAAGATGGCACGGATATCATCAAATGACTTCCCCTTGATAACATTGGCAATGGTCTGGCAGGTCAGATCAAGAAGTCCCCGGTTGCGGAGGTATTTTGCTGCCTGTAAGTAGTATCTCAACAGGCATGAGTATTGTGATTGAGATATGGCTTAATTTTGGAAACATGAACTGTGGTGTGCAAGGGACACATGATCACATCCTACATGTGACAGATATTGTTCCAATCTGCATTAATCACTACCACATGATTGGCATAATGACGGTGCTAGACATGATAGGTTCCCAGGAATCATAATCGCAATGCTTAAGTTGTAACAAATCACAACCACAGAGGCTAGGCCACAGATTAGAGGTGAAATCGCACCGCAATTCAGCAGCACGGCGAACCTAAATAAATGATGACATACAAGGGATGTCCAATCACAAGAACAAAAAAAGGGATGCTTGTGATGATTGGCAATTTGGCATAATGACGAAGCAAGAGAATGACAAGAATACCTTGGGACAACTGTCCAACCGCAACAAGAAGAGAGGCGAGGGGCAGAGAAGGAGGGGTGAGCTCACCAGGATGAGATCGAAGAGGGCCTCGTTACGGAAACGACCGATGAACTTTGCGTCCCAGTCGCTCAAGTCTTGGGATCCGGAGGCGTGCATCTTGGAGTATTGGATGACCTCGGAGAGGGTGTCGCCTTGGACGGAGAGGCAGATGGGGAAGTAATTGGTTTTGCCTCCGTCGTCGGAGGGGATTATGTGGTACTTGATCTTGAACTCGACTGTCCTGCCCAACTGGCTAGCCTCGGCATCCGACACCACGAACTCCACACTATCCTGGCTCCGCAACATCACCATCTTCTTTTCTTCCCCCTCGGCAGCATCTGACACCACGGCCTCCACACCGTCCTCGATCTGCAGCATCCCCGTCTTCTTTTCTCCCCCTTGGAGGCATCCGACACCACAAACTCGGCCGCCATGGCTACATCGCTCTTCGTTGTGGGGTTGATATCCTTGGCCATTGGCTCCGGTGGCCTCGGAGTTGCGGCGGCTAGCTAAGAACATGTCCAGCATTCGGCCTACGTGGCGCGCTAATTTTTTCTTTCAGCCCTAAAATAGTGTTTTCACGCGCTGGGCGCCTTTCAAACGCGCTAATTTTTGTGCAGGAAGTACCAGATTTTCCAGCCGCGCTAAGAGTATCTCCAGTCGAGGCCGGCCGGATGGGCGCCCGGCGAGGCCTATGGGAAGGCGCCGGCGAGGCCCACTCGCAGCCCCCAAATTAAAACCCTCAAATCATTTTTCTCCAAGTTTCTAAATTGTTTAAATATGAAAATAAATAAAGTCTTACATAATTATATTTTTAGGCCATAATTCAACGGTTTGGCTTTACAAAACAATTCGAATTCGTCATCGGCACGTTCGGCGTTTGTCAATCGACATTCACGACGTCGTTGGAGCCGAGGAAGCCGGGGTCCGGAGTGCAGCCGTGGAACTCGTCACCGGCACACTGGGTCTCGCCCGGCGTCTTGTTGCTGCCGCGCCGAGGACGCCGCGCCGTTGGTTGCCTTGGACGCCGGACCGAGGCCCATATTGGCGAGGATGGCAGCACGCATCGCCTCACACGCCGCCCTCGTCTGCGGATCAAGCTTCGACGCGTCCGTCGTGAGGATCATGAAATCCCCCTGCCTCTTCTTGGACGCCGCCTTGCCGGCCTCGATCTCGAGCTTTTTGTCCGTCTTCTTGGCGAACTCCACCCACTTGGCCTCGGATGCGGCACGTCTCTCGGCCGAGCTCTTCGCAACATTCTCCATGACCTTGTCAATTGCGGCGTGCACTCGCTCTGAGCTCGCCGCCGCCACCGCCACCGCCTTGGCTTTCCCATGGGCCTTTCCGAGTTGAGCACCACCTCCTCAATTTTAGCATCGCCAGGCTTCTTGTTGAGTCGGAGCCTATGCTTTTTCCACTTCTCATTGTTTTGCAACTTGTTGAAACAATGTAGAAGCACAAAGTCCTTCTCGTGGAGAGCCTTGTACAACGAGAGGGCATCAACGAGCTAGTAACAAGAGAAGTCAAAGATTAGGAGATGCATGAATGTTGTGATTGCATACGAGAAGATGCGAATGGAGATGCTCTTACTTGGTCTTTCACAGTCTTGCCACTCTCCGGACTCGCCATGATGTTGTCAAAGGCTCCTTGAAATTTGTTCACGGACTTTTGGATTGTTACCCATCGATGAGCTAGCGTGTTCTGGTTGCGATCCATGACGACCTGTACGTATGGCACTTGATACTTGCGCTCGTCAAACTCGGAGAGAATCCTCTTCCAATACGAATCGCTCGTTTGGTTTGCACTCGTGATCACGTCTAGGGTAATGGAACTCCAAGAGTCTATCAAGCACTCGTCCTCTTTCGTCGTCCAAGCTATGCCACGGCATCCACCCTTCTTCTTCTTCTTCTTCTTCCCATCCTCGACTTCCACATCATCCCCGGCGCCATCAACATCTTCCTCGTCCTCATCGGCGTTGTCGATGTCTCGCTCCTCGTCGACAACGGCGCTCCCGCCACCGTCTTGCGTGCCAAAGGAGGCCTGGGTGCCAAAGTCGTAGCCGCCAGAGGGCGCCTGGGTGCCGAAGGAGGTCTGGGGACCGGCATCAAACATGTTGTGGGCGCCGTCCTCGAACAGCAGTGTGCGCCCGAACTGGGCCTGCCCGACCGCCGCGCCGTCCCGGCGCAATCCCGGGGACACCTCGTACGCCTCGTTCAGATCGAGCTCCGTCCCAGCGCTGCTGGGCGCGCCGCCGAACGAGTTCAGTTGGTTGGGGTCGAAGCCACCGAAGTTGACGCCGCCGAAGTGGCCGCCGTAGCCGAACGCGTAGCCGGCATAGCCGCTGGGCTCGTTGAAGTTCGGGGAGAGGCCCGGGCTGGGACCAAGCCTCGACTGCGAGCGCGGCGTGCTAGCGGCGTCCACGTGGAACAGCGACGCCGAAGCCGACGAGCTCGATGCGCCTCCCGGGCTTTCTCCTGCGGCAGCGGCCGCGGCAGCGGCAGCGCATACAAGTGTATCCAGGGTCGCCGCCGCGGTCCGGGCCACCGAGCTCCGTCGTGGAGGAATCGCGCCGCAGCTGGTCGGTCGTCCACTCGACGTCGGTCATGCCTTCCGGCCACCCCTTCGGTTGGCGCGGCTGCAGCACACGGCGCTTGACGCCGAGCGTGCCGGCCTTCGCATTCTTCGTCGGTGGTCTCGGAGGCCCTTTCGGAGCCATGGTTGGAGACGAGGCGGAGGGGGGTAGGGGCGGGAAAGACGAGCGGCAGCGGGGAGGGAAATGGCAGGCGCCTGGGACGGGAAGGGTTTTTGGTGCGCCTGTGTCGCTGGCAAGACGGGCCCACGGCACGAACGACTCGTCCGGCCTCCCACGGGAACCCCTGGGGGTTGGGCTGGGTTTGCCGGACGGGAAGGCCCAATGGGGGCACGACTGGGCGCGTTAGGGGCCCGTCCGGACGGGAAGAGGCCGTGGGGGCGTGTTTGGGGGGCGCGACTGGAGATGCTCTAAGATAGGGCATCACAAACGATTCCACACAACACTTCAACACGAACACAAACTCACGCGATAAACACATACTAAATTTAAACTAAAATGAAGACAAAGTCCGGCTAGTCGTCATCGCAGAAGAAGTCGGAGTCGTTGGAGGTGTCGAAAATGTCGTCCGCCAGCGATGCCCACTTGGGATCGCCGTTGTCCCAGGTGTCGGCAGAGCTCAGTTACGCCTCATCCGCGGACTTGGCCACCTGCCGCTCCTCCAGGTACTCTCGGCGCTCCGCCCGCTCGACCGCCCGGATCTGCCAATACACCTCCTCCACGGCGGCTTTGCGTGGGTGGCTCGCATACCACTCCGCCACGACGTGCTCGTCCCTCTCCGTGATGAGGCGGAGCGTCGCTCGGAGGCGTTAAAGGCGGCGATCCTCGTCGGTGACGAGGCACGGGGTCAGCGTCAGGGCCGCCGCCTGCTACCAGTTGCGCGCGTCGGAGAAGTTCATCTGCCCGTGGGGGTGGCCGAGCCTCCATGTCGTCGCGTCGTAGGCGCGGGCGGCCTGGATCATCCCGGTCCGATCCGAGGTTGACACGTTCGTCCCCGGAGTGGATCTCGGCGGAGAAGGTGTCGTTGGGGGCGCGCAGACGCCACAGTTGCCGGAAATCCTTCAGCAGCGCGGAGGTATGGTGGCGGCGGCGTGGATGGGGTGGCGAAGTTTCCAGGTGCGCGCGGGAGAGGAAGAGAGTGGTTGTGTGGTGTGTGCTTGTTCAGCATGCAGGAACATTTTTCCACCGCACGTGTTTTTCCCGCATCTGCTCGAGCGCGCGAACTTTCCCAGTGCGCGGTAAATGACCATTTTTGGTGTGTATGTAGCTCATTTAGCGCGACTGCTGGAGATGCTCTAACCAAGCCGTGATAGAGTGAGTTTGTTTATAGGGGAAAGTGCATCTTAAACCCTAAACTGGTAGATGTCCAGCGAAATGAACCCCCGAAGTGCAAATCTGTATCGGGTGCACCCTAAACTAACTTGTGGAGCCATTGCGTCCAAGTTTGTGGTGTCGGATGCCTCCGAGAGAGAGAAAAGATACGGGGATGCTGCACATCAAGGACGGTGTGGGGGTTGTGGTGTCGCATGCCGCCGAGGGGGAGAAAAGAAGATGGTGATGTTGCGAAGAGGGGATGGTGAGGAGTTCGTGGTCTCGAATGCCATGGCAGTAGTTTGAGAATGTGATCACTTGGAATCTAGATGTGCTTGATCTCTTAGCTGCATAGATGAGCCAAGGGTAACCATACCATCAACACTTGGCCCTAACCTCGTCAATTTCTGATTTCATGAACATGGTATTCCTCTTAGTAATTAGACCACACCTTCTCAAAGCTTTGCATAAACGGTTCTTGCTTCTGAAAACCATGGTCAATGCAAAATGTGGCATCTCAGTCATTGATATACCCTAGAAACTTGCTCTTTCTCTTTACTAACTTTGTATCAGTCTTCATCATAGTTATTGTCCTCACAGAAGAATCATACTTCAAGTCCTCTTCTTCTCCTATTGTTTGTTGCTCCATGTTGGCAGTAAGGTTAAATGTACTGGACCTGATTCATCTCTTCCAATCCAACTCTTGCTATCTCTCATTCTTTTCTTGAACTTCCTAGCATGCCTCCTTATATCGACGACTTCTGGATCTTCTCCACTATCATCACTATGTGAAGTTTACACAAAATCACTCTCAATCAGAACCAGAATCTTCCATTGAAGCAACTTCATGACCTGCAACAATTTCATGCCATGTAGCAACTTCATGTTTAATTGGATGTTGAGCAACATCTTCATGCCATACTGAAAGTACAAGTATGGTCACCAAGGGGGGGTGATAGGTAACTACCAATTTTTGTTTGTTTCTTTTATATTTGGCTAAAGAAGATAGAACACAAGGTTGACTAGATGTGCAACTAGATGGGTAACCTATGTGATACGATACAAAGTACACAACAGAAGCAATATGTAAAGCACAAGATAAACCACGAGTATAAAAAAGGAGACAAGGATATGATTCCCGTAGCTCATTCGCAAGGGAAGTACGCCTACATTTGAGAGGTGATGAGCTACCTAGGCACCCATATAGCACAGAGGTGCACACCTTATTCTCCTAGAGCTTCTCCGATGAGGGATATGCTCGTTTCCACTATGAGGTCGACTTGAAAGCGTTGACCAAACCTTTACACAAGGTTGACGCGATTCCAAAACTTAATTGGAGGCTCTCAACAATCTGAATTCTTCTTGAATCAACCTGGAAGCTACAAGCACTAGGGTTTCCTCTACAATAGCAAAGTACCCAAGAGATCTCAAGATCCTGAAGGTGGGAGGGGGATCAAAATTTTGGTTCGGTGAATATGTAGATTTA